>OY757545.1:6196723-6239223 GCA_963584105.1 Alviniconcha strummeri
TAAATGACATGCAATATGTAGTATTAGATTGTTGCAACGTGATTTAGTGCATAGGGGTGATTGTGTAAACTGTGAGATATGTTATTTCTGTTTTGATCCGGCTTTTGTATGGCCGAGTCTTGGGCGCGCAGACTTTCATTCTGCTTAGCTTGTAACCCTTTCCGGGTCTTTGTGCGTGCATCCGAACTGGCCGGTGATGCGCGTCAGTGGTGGCAAAGTCTTTGTCTCTGTTCACTAACCGAGCAGACAGGCTCAGCTAGATCAACAGCTTAGATTCTTGATGCGCTACCCGCGTCTGTAAGACGCTTGACGTTGTTAACAGATACGCTCTGCTAGTCAGTAACTGTGACATACTGTAACGCTTTGAGTAACGAGTCTGGAGCCGGTCAGTTTATGACTGACTTCCTCCAGCTTACGGCATGGTCCCAAGTGCCACCCGTGTCACTGTCCGTCTCGTTGTGTTCTTAAATGGAACTGCTGTAACGATTATCTCACGCTTCCTGTGTAGTTAAGAATGAGCTTGGTAATCCGTATTTTCACTGTTACTTTATTGTATACTATTATATACTGGGAGTTCATTAGTTAATTGACTGGCCGTCTCTTGTGTACTCACCGCGACACTGTGAGACATGGGTTTTAAGTGCAAGTCCTGTACACAAGTCATGTGCTTGATTATTAATCATTTTGTCACAGTTACCACCATGTATTATAGTAACCTACCGGTAAACTACATGGTTATTGTATTTATTAAATAATTGCTGTTGTTTAGTCTTTGTGTTTTCTTTCATATTCTAAATGTTTTGTTTGCTTGTGTCTTTTCCAACACAGACACCGTTTCCTGGTTGGTTGGTGTACAAATAAAAGTTATGTTATAGCAACCTCTGACTTGTGACTTCATCCATGGCTTCCAACCTGCTTTCCTCAACTCCCCACCCCACTCCCCTGCATACATGTCAACAGATATATTCGTTCATCAGTATACCTGTTCAGTTTCTTTCTTCTTTTTCGGCATAACATGCAGTTACTTTTCTGCTCATCTGCTAGGGTACGTACACACAGATCTACTCGGAAATAAATTTAATTATTTATCTTCATACTTCTCCTTTGTCTAACAACAAATACCTACCTGTCACCACAACTACTTGTGTACCTGCCCACAGATGTACCCTTGCATGACCCTACCTGTTCATTTTCATACTTAGATTAACCGCCAAGATCAAACCCATCAATGTTACTACTGCGCTGCATGACTGTCAGTCTGTTTATCTTCATGCTTCTCCTTCGTCTAACCACAAAGACCTACCTGACATCACAGGTACTTGTGTACGTACCCATACATGTACCCTTTCATGACCCTACCTGTTCATTTTCATACTTAGATTAACCGCTAAGATCTACCCGTCAACGTATCTACTGCGCTGCATGACTGTTTATCTGTTTATCTTCATGCTTCTCCTTCGTCTAACCACAAAGACCTACCTGTCATCACAGCTACTTGTGTACCTACCCATACATGTACCCGTTCGTGACCATGCCTGCTCATTTTCATACTTTATTTCAGATTAACTGCTAAGATCTACCCGTTAACGTTTCTACTGCGCTGCATGTCCACAGTTATACCTGTTCATCAGTATACCTGTTCAGTTTATTTCTTCTTTTTCGGCATAACCTGCAGTGACCTTTCAACTCATCTACTGGGGTACGTATTTAGAGATCTACCCGGAAATAAATTTACCTGTTTATCTTCATGCTTTTCTTTCGTCTAACCACAAAGACCAACCTGTCACCACAGCTACTTCTATACCTGCCCATAGATGTACCCGTTCATTACCCTACCTGTTCATTTTGATTATTTCATTCCGACAAACCGTTTGTACTTACCTGTCCTCTGACCTGTTGTATTCACACATTTACCCTTTCATCAACCGTTCCATGTGTGTGTGTTTTGCGCCTTGCTTTACATGCACACTTATTTGTCAACTCATCTGCTGGTCTGCGTACCGACAGACCCACCCAAAAATGAATGTACCTGTCAATTTTGATGCTTCTGGCTATAAGCACGAAGACCTACCTGCCGATTTAACTGTCTACATGTCCATAGATACACCCGTTCAAAAACTACCCCCGTTGATTTTTATGCACCCATTCCGAATTACCTCCACGATCTACCCGTCCACCCGGCTACTGCTCTACATATATATACGGATCCACCCGGAAATAAATCTGCCTCTTTATGATAATGCCTTCCTTCCGGCTAACCACTAAGACCTACCTGTAGACTAAACTACTCCTTCACGTGGCCATCCGCTCTTCAACCTACCCGTTCATTTTGATACTTTAATTTCGACTAACCGCTAATATTTACCTACCCACTCAGCTCTTGCTCTACATATCCACGGATCTACGCATTTATTAATCCACCTGTTCGGTACATTATTTTCCTGCCGGCTTAACATGCACATTTATCTCATCTACTGGTCTACGTACCCACAAACCCACCCGAAAATAAATCTACCTATTCATCTTGGTGCTATTCCCTTCCGGCTAACCAAGAAGGTACTTTTTGTTGTTTTTTAACGCCCAGTCAGTGAGGACAGTTATATCAAGGTCAATGACCAGGAAGACTCAGCTACCTGGCTCATAGATGCACCTGTTCATCAACCTACCTGTTCATTTTGATGCTTTCATTTCAGATAACCGCAATGATCTACCTATCCACTCACCTAATATTTTACATGTAATTTACCTTAGTATGTCCATGCTTACTTTACAGCTAACAACGTAAGACAACCTGATGTTCACTCACCTATTTGTCGATGTACACAGGTTTATCCTTTCATAAACTAACATATCGTCGGTGACCGATTAAAACCTCGTAACTCAGTTTTTTTCCGGTTTTCGGATTTTTACAGTTTTGAGTACCTAATTTATTTATACACCTTCTGTGAAAACCTCGGAACACTAGTGAAAATAGTTTTGGGTGAAATCGGGGTTGGAAATATCTAGTAAAACCTCGTAAGTCGTTTGTGGCGGGAGGCTGAACCAAAATGACACGTAAGTCGAGTTATGAGGTATTTTCGCTAAACGTTTTGGCGGATGAAAACCTTTTATGACGACTTGCGAGCTTTTCTGTGCTACAAAATATCCGGAAACTACGTCATTTTTCGCGCCTTACGAGGTTCTCGAGCGAAGGACGTGTGTGGAATCTGTTCGGGTAAGAGCTGATATATTAGCACGCAGCTGTATGATGACTAGATTAGTATGTTGAAATTATGAATGTGTAATATGCAGCTTAAGTACTCAGAATAAGTGATTGAGTCAGAATTTGATTTATTTGAAATCACCACCGAGTGTGACTGGCTTCTACATGTATGTCCTCTTTTGCACCTGTCTGTCTGCAAGTATATATTATGTACAACAGATAGCTAATATGTGCGTGTGTGTGTGTGTGTGTGTGTGTGTGTGTGTGTGTGTGTGTGTGTGTGTGTGTGTGTGAGAGAGAGAGAGAGAGAGAGCGAGAGAGAGAGAGAGAGAGAGCACGCGTGTGTGCGTGTGAGAGTGTGCCTCTGTGTGTATGTGTGTGTGTGTGCGCGCGCGCGTGTGCGTGTGTGCGTGTGTGTGTGTGTGTGTGTGTGTGTGTGTGTGTGTGTGTGTGTGTGTGTGTGTGTGTGTGTGTGTAGATGAAGGTGTGTACATGTTTTGGAGTCCATGTAGTATAATTACACTATTATTTCCGTTCACTTCAGCCCCTGTGAATGCTGACGATGTCTGGAAACTTCACACCTGAGAGTCAGATGTCTTCATGTGACGAGCCGCGCTGGGTCTGCACAGAATGCTTGATGGAAAGTCCTACAGGCGAAACGCTTGAAACTGGCCTTGTGCTTGGAGAGACTACTGTCCTGACGGATTCCGATGGTAGACTTTGGGTGTACTGTGTGAAGTGCCACAACCAGTTTCATGTCAAATGTATAAGGGCGGACAGTGTGAACCCAAGTGAACACTTTATGTGTGCCACCTGTGTAGAGTAAGGGACAGGTTCGAACAAGAAAGACACTGCCTCCTGTCACATTCTATGTGAATATAAAGTATAGTGCAGGCCTGTCAAGAGGACAGTTAATGGTTCAGCTCGCACTTCGGAAGCGGGTATCATTGTGTTCAGAAACTGATAACACTCACGATATCACCAGGGCCTCGGCAGTCAGTGTTACCAGTTGTTTACCTAACAAGGACGGTAGTGTACAGAGTGTGCCATGTAACTCTCCAACCAGACAGTTGTCACGTAAAAAGGTATGCTCTAGTCATGAAGAGCCGCCACTACCACCAAACAATGTGTCTGCACATGTGTCCGACCATGTTGACTGTTCAGGGCCATGTGATTCGCCGACTAGTCACTTGTTATGTGATGAGGAACTCTCCAGTCCAGAGGAGCTGTCAGTGCCATCACGACATGCTGACGATGATGCACCTATTTATCACCAAACTCACCTGGGTGATGTTTGCAAACAGGGAACCGAGGTTACCGATGACATTGGTGATATACCTGTGCCTGATGACGTTTCCAGGCAACTGTTGATCCATATTCTCTCAGATGTTCAGGAAAAGGAAGCGAGAGAAGCCTCCGAGCCCATCGTTGAAGTGGATCATTCAAAGAGAACTCATGGTTCCATTCTTGTTTCATCAGAAGTGTGTACTGAAAAGTTTGTGTCAGACACATCAGGAGCTGACACTGGAAATAACAATGATGACCCACCATGGCCAGCGCTGTCACAAAATACATCAGTTTCCGATCCACTCTCCCTCTCTGCTACACCCACAGAATGCAAAGACAATGATGCATCATATTGTCCATCAACTGACGAATCAGATTCAGATGATTCATTGAGGTCAAGCATTTGCTCCAGAAAATGTTTTTTGGAGAACGAAACAGATAGAATAGGTACTCCAACTGACCAGGAAGAGAGCTCTGAGAGACCAGGTACTTCAACGGCCTCTGACGAGATCCATGAGACGCAGAGTACTTCATCTGCTCCAGAAAACGTCTTTCAACCCAGCCGAAAGCGTGCGAGACAGGGGACCGCTGTGAAGGACACTTGGAAAGCCGCCAAAAACAAAAGCTAAGGATGGAGGAGAAAGCATATACCGGAACCAAGAGGGATCCAACAGGAAAAAGACAACCAACAGAGAAAGATTGCCGGAAACAAGGACCAGCATGCCGCTCACCTTTCTGCACTAAGTCATCATACCGGCGATGCCAGGAACGTAAAGAGGAGGACAGAGCAGACATTTTCAAAGAATTCTGGTCAACCATGGATTGGGGACAACGAAAGATGTATGTGTCATCATTAGTTGATCATGTGCCACCCAAATACTCCAAAAGGACAGCTAAGACTAAGCGAACAGGAACCTTTATTTACCACCTTCGAGTCAGAGGAGACAAACTTCAGGTTTGCAAGACCATGTTCATGAACACACTGGGCATAGGAGAATGGTGTGTGCGGGATTGGGTGTTGAAATCTGTGAGGGTTCATGGCATGCACACAAGCCCTTCATCAAGAAAACAACACAGGAATACAGGCGCTGACAAGAGAGAGAAGGTCATGACAGCAAGAGAGTTTCTAGAATCATTGGCCAAGCTGCCCTCACACTATTGCCGAAAGGGTTCGCAGAAACTGTACCTTGAAACTGTGATTACTTCACGCACACATCTGAACTAAGTATTTCAAGAGTACTGCGATTCCAAAGGAAAACTCCGAGTGTCCAGACAAGTTTTACTCAAGGAAATGAAGATGCAAAACATTGCCATATATATATACAAACCAAAAAAGGATCAGTGCAATGTGTGTCTTGGACATAAATATGGCACTGTCTCCGAACAGGACTACTTCAGGGAGAATGAAAAGAGAAAAGAAGAGTCAAGACAGGAAAAGAAGAATGATAAAAGGGAGGCCGAAGGAAACGATAACATCATGGTTCTCACCATGGACCTTCAGGAGGTCCTGTTGTCTTCACGTGTATTTGCAAATGCAAATTACTACAAAACCAAGCATTGCTGTCATGACTTTACAATCTACAACCTGTCTAACCGTGATGTCATGTGTTACTTCTGGCATGAGGTGAACGGTGAGTTGAAGAGCAGCAACTTTGCATCATGCATTTTGGATCATCTAGAGTCAGTGTTGAATGATTCTGTCAGCACAGTGATTCTGTACAGCGACGGGTGCTGCTATCAGAATCGTAATGTTACCCTGACCAATGCCCTCATTCACTTTGCTATGAGCCGCAGGAAGACCATCTGTCAGAAATTTCTTGAAAAAGGGCACACCTGGATGGAGGTTGACTCTGTACATACTGCCATTGAAGGCAAACTCAGGGGGCGACATATATTTTGGCCAGCCGAGTACATTGATGTCATAACTGCCGCAAGAAGAGACCATCCTTATGAAGTCAAACAAGTAGACCACACTTTCTTCAGAGACTTCTCCAAGCTGGATTATTTAAGCAGCATTCGCCCAGGCAGCATTGCTGGAGATCCTCAAGTTGTGGGCCTACGGTGTCTGCAATACCTCCCGGATGGTTCTGTGAACTACAAGATCAACTACACTGACCAGTGGCGACCCCTACCACGCGGACGGAGAAAGGACAAAGCTGATGACAACACGATCACCAAGATGTACAAGGCACTGATGCGCATCACGAGCACCAAGTGGAAACATCTTCAGCAGCTGAAGAAAGTACTGCCCAAAGACTACCATCACTTTTATGATGCACTGCCTCATGCAGACTAGATACTGAACACAGGAACCTCGTCAGTTCTGATTCCAAGGCAGGCACCCCTGGACATCAAAGGAACATGCTTAGTAGTCTAAGGATTAGAACTTGGTGTTATCACATGACTAAATGTGCCTCTCTGAGTTTATTGTAGCAGGTCAAGTCAGTCTGATACCTCGGTTAAAGGCATCGTTTTGAACTCCCACCTTTAGCAGTATTTCTGACATCAAGAGGCCTCGACGTTACAGTTCCAGACGAAAGTCTACATAAAGATAATCAGCTTCTTTGCTTTGAAACGAACATAATTTATTGTGTTTGGACACTACAATCATAAACCGGACAGGGCATACTGTTTCAAATTTGTTTAATTTTGCTTACATTTTTATTTATTTTTATTTTTGTATTGCTAGAAAGCGACCAGTAGTTGTAGAGTGTCACTTTTATTTTTGAACTAAGTGTTCTATGGAATGTCTTTGCTTTCCTTTGACTGTTAATTTCCATTAATATATTTTATTTTATTTTCTCTCTAAAAGTCGTCGTAAATCCTCAGTTTGGACCAATTGCTTAGTACAAAAACCACGTGTCTGCCTTTTGTAGCACAAAAAAGAAAGAAAAAGAAAAAAAGCCTAATTAATATTGTTTTGATGTGAAATCATACAACAGACGTTCATGCTTGCAACTGAGCTGTTATCAAAGAATCTAGTTATTTTGACTACAGCTGATCGTTCAAATGGTATGTTTTGATTGTGCGATAAATCCTCGTAAGTCTTCATTATGGATCAGGTGTTAAGGATTAAAAGCACGTATCTTCATGTTCAAAGAAAAATCGTCCATAACTTACTCTTTTCCTCCAAAAAAATCATAACAAACGTAAGCACTTACGATTGTGCATGTGTTAAAAACTTGATATGATTCAATTAAAACTGAATTTTTAAAACAGTTTTTTGTTTTTTTCTCAAAACCGGAAAAACTGAGTTACGAGATTTTAAACGGTCACCAACGATATTCAAATCATGATTTTTGTCCAACTTGAAATGTAAACTTACCTGTCCACTTACAGACCCGTCTTTATACCCACCGATCATGTTCATCTTGATCCTTTCTTTCCGGTTAACCACGAAGATCTACCTCTACACTCACCTGCTAGTCTAGAGAGTGGATATATATGTGGACAGCTGAGAAGATACCACAGGTGTATTAATCATCTAAAATATTTGTGGGTAGGGAGAGGCATAACTGTGCCGACATATTTGCAGTGAGCCATGAGGAATAGCAAGAAAATGCTTATGTGGATAAACAGGTAGTTTTGTGACTATGCGGTTAGCTCGTTATTTATTTTTGACATACTAACTGACGGGTAGGTCTGTGGTTTAGGAGACAATAGCCTGAATGGGTATGTATGTGGTGTACAGCTGTATTTAACGAACGGGCAACTTTATTGGTCTGGAGACCATACAGACAGACGCGTCGAACGATTTGGTTTCTGAGCAGGTGCGATATGGTCATGTGAGCAGGTGCGCCACTGCCAATCAAGGGGGTTAGTAGGTAGGTAGTCCAATAGCTTTGTGGTTTCCTATCCGATCATTTGCAAAAGAATAATAATTTATTTCAATTTTTTTCATCGACGAGAAAGGTAGATCAGTTATCATTTATATCTGCGGATAAGATAGGTGCTCATACATAGCAATGGTGGTAGAATAAAACACATTAATTATAAGTATGTAGATGTAGAACATTAGCCGGCGGATGTGTAGTTAGGCAGGCAAGCCTCTGCGTCAACAATGTTTGCTACGTTCAATTGTGTATTAGATCTAGACAGTTTCTTCTGTATGATTACAGACTCGACTAAGTTTTAGTAGACTCGATGTGCTGACTTAACAATGAAATAAATTATATTCTGCCAATGTAGGAGCATTACGTTTATGATTTTATTTTATTTTTGATTTTTTTGATGCAGCTGTGACCAGCAATAAACTGTATCAACTAATCAAACAGTCTGCATAGAGACAACTGCACTATCACAAAAATGCGATCAACTGAATAATACTGGTTGTAGATTCGGTGTGCCAGTTCCAAGTGGCATAAGTTTGAAACATTGGGTTCAGACGATCGCAGAACTTTGCAACGTGTCGCAGATCTTTGCAACACGCAGATCTTTGCAACACGGTCTGGGGGGATGAAACCGAACGGTAAATAAATCAGCGTGAATGTGCAATGTGCAATGAGTAGATTAACTTTCCATCTTCTATCTTTATATTATTATATTTTTATGTGCTCCCCTAATTTAATGCCAGTCTGTTTCCTGACGTATGCGACGACGAAATTCGAGGCAGAAAATTCCGACACTGATTGAAAAAGTTTAGGTCTTTTACAACTATGCAACACAGAAAGGTATGGTCAAACCGCACGCAAATAAATCAGTCCGGTATACAAAACTGATAGGAAATCAATCTCTCTTTCATATGGTATGATTAATTTTTACTTTGGTGTTGTATATATTCACCAGTTAGACAATTCATAACGGTACCCTCTGTTGAGAACTTTGCAACTTCCCAAAACTGGCTGTCGCAGAAGTTTGCAACACGGTGTGGTGTGGTCAGATTACAGACAGAATAATCTGAACCAGATTAAAAACATACAGAATATTCTTTCAGGTTTCTGGTGGTACCATTCGCTTAATTTTCAGTGACCTAGTTATTTAGCAGTAATCCAGTTCCTGGAGCAAGTGACGACAAACAGTTGCAGAAGTATGTAACTTTTGGGGTCGAGTTTGAAATTTTACGGCACCGTCACGCCGGTACGCATCACAGTGCAGTGTGTTTAAAATAAAAGCAAAGTTAACACACAAAAATATGTAACTCATAGGACATTTTCTCATCTTTTACATGGTAGTATTCTCTTTACATTCCACTCTGTAGTGTTAAAGCGGTAGGCCCTAAAACAACAACACCATCCGAAAAGTAGTCTGCAACTTTTCGATTTTGGATGTTTGTCGCAGAAGTTTGCAACACGGTTTCGTATGGTCAAAGTAAACGTGACATAATTTTCAAAATGTAACGGACACAAATGGAACAATCTTTCTTCTTTCACGTGGTACCACTCTTTAAACTGTCCATACTTTAGATTTTTAACAATCAGCAAGTTTCGGACGCAAGTGGCTTCAAAAAGTTGCATAAGTACATTTGGGGTCGAGTTTGAAATTTTACGACGCCGTCACCCCGGTATGCATCACAGGGCAGTGTGTTTAAAATAAAACCAAAGTTAATACACAAAGATATGTAACTGATAGGACATTTTCTCATCTTTTACATGGTACTATTCTCTTTACATTCCACTCCATAGTTAGTAAGCGGTAGGCCCTGAAACAGCAACATCACCCGAAAAGTAGTTTGCAACTTTTCGATTTTGGATGTTTGTCGTAGAAGTTTACAACACGGTTTCGTGTGATCAAAGTAAACGTAACATAATTTTTAGAATGTAAGGAACAGATATATGCAATCTTTCTTCTTTCACATGGTACCATTCTTTAAATTTTTCGTGCTCTAGAGTTTTAACAATAAGCAAGTTTCTGACACAAGTTGCTTCAAAAAGTTGCATAAGTATGCAATTTTTTGGCTCGATTCTGAATCTTTTTGACGCTGACGCAGAAGTTTGCAACACGTCGTGGTGTTATCAAACTAAACAAAATGTAATGAAATGAGGGTACGGGATTGATAAAAAAAAAAAAAAAAAAAAAAAAAAAATCATGTATCTATTAGACTGTGTGGTTGTTTTTAACGTACGTGCTGTGGGTTTTTTAACGGTAACGTCGTTTCTGACCTAAGGGTAGGCGACGCGTAGTAATACATTTTGGGGAACAGTTGCAAACTTCTGCGATCGTGTGAACCCAACATTAAAGAGTCGCCACGTACCTTTTTTTCTTTTCCGGGTATAATTTTCTCCAAGAATCAGTCCAGTCATACTTAAACATTAAATCATAAACTTTCTTTCTGGCTCTAGGTCTGTTTACTTCTCTGTAACGTGAGGAGTCTAAAGCAGGATTAAGAACAACATTCCGGACGCCTTGGATTAAAATGTAATCATTTACTATGCTGTCAATGTCTTTTTCAATTTTGTCAAAATTATTTTTGAACGAAACAGAACACCATTTGAATTTGTATTATTCCCATTCAGAATATAATCATAACCACACATGGCCCGTAACATATTTTCTGCCTTGGTCTTAAGGTGAGTTTTCTGTAGTTAAAAATCAAATAAAATGCTAGCATTTTCGGTTTTAAGGTAGTCAAATACACCTTTCCTCTTTTTGTAATTTCCAAGGCCTTAACGTGTAGGTACACAATTTTATACAGTTGTTGTCATAGCAACAACAACAACAAAAATACAATTTTCTCAGTAATATATCACCGTACGGCACATGAACGCAACAGAATAAGTCATCTTGGCAGTCTACAACAATACATAAAAATGAATAACTATCAGGAATAACCATCCCACGAAGTAAAGTATCAAGGGCAACCAAACCCTGCTCCTGCTTGCACAGAACCCCAGAATCTTCTGACCGACCTGGACACCTTTCTTCAAAGTGAGCACACGAGCGTCTGGACAAAGCAATGCAGAACTCTCAAAGAGCACGGAAAGGAGAAACCAGAAGGAAAGAAAAAGGAGCGTATTTCAACCAACATACAACCAACACAAACCCACCTAGGCAACCCCACAAACATAGCCTACAGATAAACGGAATACACATGACTATTCCTTGACAGTACCGTTCTATGGTAAATTCGAGTGACCTGACTTTTTTTTTAAAGTGTCTCCAGCTTCACTTTAAAACTACGCAGAACTTAATCACCGTTAGAATTTTGTGGTGGGGGGGGGGGGGGGGGGGGGGGCGGTTTGAAGAGCCAGGGCCACGGCGACGGTAGGGCCTGCGGGAGCCACCACGGACAGAACCTCCGCCTCGGCGACCTTGACCTCTTCGATGCGCTTGGGCAACCTCATCTCGGGCGCGCGCTGGTTTAGAGGTGGCATCGAGATCCTGAAGTGAAACGATCTGTACAATGTTGGAATTCTTTGCTTTCACGGATACTTCGCCGTTTGTGGCCCAGACTTTATCATCGTGCGGGTTCTTTCACTTTCGCCAACAACTGACAGTTTTTCTTCGTAAGATCTTCAACAATGAAAACGCCACACTTCTTTTCTAATAGTTTTTTTTTTTTTTTTTTTTTTGCGGTTGCGGAACACTTCATTTTTTTTTACTTTTCGCGACACAAACCGAACAATAATGGCTCGCGCGACTTTCTGATTTCGTTTGCCCACCCTGTGAGCAATTTAATGTCCTCGGACTTCACGTGCCTCAACTCCAGTTTGTCACGGATAATGGCTATAACTTTATCCTCACTCGTTTCTGCCGTTTCCCATTTCTCTGTCTCCGCCATGTTAAAGGAACGTAGGTTTGTTAGTCTTATGTACTGTTCAACAGCATCCTTTCGTTGATCAGCTAACGCTGCTTGATACTGAACTTCTTTCAGTTTTCTGTTGGCCTCCTCCTCTATCTTCCTCAGTCGCTCTGTCTCTTTTTTCAAGCACTCATTCTTCAGTTCAAACACAGTGCCGGTCAGTTCATTCACCGCAGAATTCAAAATATCAAGCTTACTGTTCATTTTGCGCAACACTGACAACAGATCGGCATTCGAAGGTGAAAGAGTTTTGTCACATTGCTCGCTTACCATGCCGCTTTCCGAGAAAACCCTTACTTCTTGTCTACTGCAGCGGCAAGCACAAACTCCTGTCCAGTCACAGAAACGTCCAATAGAATGGACGGACTCGCCTGCGTGTTCACCGCTCCCTTTTGCTTTGACTTTTTCTTCGCACTAGACATGCTGGCTGTTTCGTCGGCGATTTCCACGTGAGAACTGTCCTGGCTGGTTGCACTTAACACTGCGGCGGTTCTCTCCCCTGTCGCAATGGTAATCCAAAGCCGGTTGACAATGACATTTCTGACGAGTGGCGCGATGTTTTCCTCAAAGTTACGCCTGGTCACAGCGTTGGGATGAAGGAGAGCAGCTGGCGCTACATTCCGATCGTGTGTTTTTTTTTGTGTGTTTTTTTTCGTTTTTTTTTTTTTTTTTTTTTTTTTTGCGGGGGGTAGGGGTGCTAATTTAAGCTGATTAACAGCAAAACATTTTTAAAAAAACTAGCTGAGCGACCTGTAAAGGTGTCCATCCCTAGTTGTGAGCAGTGCCAAGTCTGTCTTACGTTCTTAATACGTACTACAGATGTTGCTATTAGCATCCACTGCATCAAAGGTGCAAAAGTAAGAAAGTTCTACGTGTATAAGTTCATGAATAACCTTAGCATTGCAAAAAAAAAAAAATATAAAAAAATCATGTATATATTTGTATATTTGTTTATTTGGGCGTTAAAAAAAATATTTAAAAATCCGGAAAGAAGAAAAATATGCAAATATAGATAACGAATACTGTCACAATTTCACTAATTCATGCTTCATGCGTTGCCAACTTTTGATCGATTAATGTGACCCTCATGGACGGCCTTGAAGATGTCTATGTGGTTGAAATAAATCAGTATGGTTAAAATTGTCTGTGTGCAGCAGCACAATACTTCACTCCAAAGTGTCTTGAGCCATAAACCAGCCCGGGGAAGAAAGGAAAAGAAAATTGCATGGTTGAGCACTTACGACCCCAGAGTGCCGTCTATAATCAAGAAAAATCTCCATCTTCTTCATGCCAACTTAGTTAATAACGAGATCCTTTCCCCCAAGAACCATCATCTCGGCTGACAGGAAAAGAAAAAATCTCGCATAAATGTACAAACCTGCTGTTCCACAGAAATACGTCCAGCACGGCCCCAAGAACAGACCAGGTTTTTTTCCTTTCAAAGAAAAGTGCGACACTTGTTGCCATTGAAAAGAAATTCATTGTTCTTGTATCTCCGTGGTACAGTAGACACTGGACCATCAAGTAGCACATCACCTGTACCAGCCCCGACACTGTTTACGTCGTTATGTGCAACGTCCACAACGAATGGTATGTAGATCAAAAACTGACCTAAAAGCTCGCTGGAGAAACCATCAGACGCAAAACTGAAAAAAAGCGACAAAATGTGAGGTTGCGGACCGTGTAACAATATGTACGCACCCTGAAGACCCCCAACTTGGATTTCTTACTGTCGTGGCAGTGAAGAAAGAAAAAAGAAAAAAAAGAAAAAAGAAAAAAGAAAAAAAAGACAACAAAAAAGACTTGATTGTGCGGGAAAATTATTAGATGCACAATCTGGGTACCATCTTCAAGGGTATGAACACAAGGAAAGACAGTACTCAAAAGCAGATTTCAAGGGATTAGAGAGAGAGAGAGAGAGAGAGAGAGAGAGAGAGAGAGAGAGAGAGAGACGCAAGACACAGTGCATGTTCATTTCAAGGGGGGAATTGGACTCACGCAAAATGTAGTCTTATGTTACACAAAACTATTTACAGATTGCAGCATAAAAAGTCGGCTAAGCAGAGTTGTGCATTTCAGTCGCCCGTTTCATGCATTAAGCTTCAAATGGCTGCCTTCCTTTTTGCACACGTGCATCATCTTATGCATACTACTACTGTATCTTTTGTCAGACGAGATTCTCAATCCAAATTTGCCTAGCACATTCGGTTTAGATCAACCATTCTTCCTTTACCTCGATTACCTTTATTTCTGCGGGACACAGATTGAGTTTCATTCATTCACTTGATACAACTCGATTCCGCATGTCAAAGACTCTGCATAGAAAATGTGAAAGCTGAATAACATACGCTTCGTTGTCTGCAGCTATGACACGAGAAAGAGCATTAAAAGTGTCCTGGGTAGTACTGATACTTGCTGTAATGTTCACCTTTTTTTCTAAAGCGCTCATACGCATTGCATCTGAATAATACATGTGATTCGTCCTCGATTTCATTTTCACAACACAGAACAAACTAACTGACTCGGAGCAACATCTTTTCTGTAACGTATTCTGTGTACATGGAAAGGCGATATCCCCAGTTATGTACAGTTTGTACATAAAGAGTCCCTAAAACACCTTTCCCGCGTTTTAGTATAACATCTCTAATAGGATACCGGAACTTCTCAGTTTTGTGTTTAATTATAAGCTTTATAATTATATACCTGTTTTAAATTAGTGACTTCTCAGTTTTGTGTTTAATAATAAGCTTTATAATTATATACCTGTTTTAAATTATTGTAACGTCTCTATGTTTTATAACAGTTATTTTATGCGCCATTTTACAAGTACTTGTTTTATATTAGTGTAATTTATTAAGTATGTATTATGAGATTGCTTGTATATGATATGTTAGTAAATGTAAATGGTATATATTATGCACATGTATGTGAACAAGCGCGTTGAGCTCGCTCAGCGGGGAATAGCTCTATAGAAAATTTATGTATTATTATTATTATTATTTGTGTACATGTCACGTACACATTATTTTTGTCAATGCTTATTTTTTAAGTCTGGACAGTGTATGTGAAATAATTTCATTTTCCTGACCTTTTCATGGGGAAGAGCATAAAATACACGGAAATAAATTGATATTGGTTGAAATTGCCAAGACGAACAATGAGATGGTGTCCTAATAGGGTGGCCAGGGGGAAATTCATCCACCAAACCACCCTCTAAACTGTACTCAACACTACGCATCAACCCCTACAAGTGAACTTTTCCAAACTGTGACATCAGCTGCATAATGGATCAGTCCACAAACAAAACAACCAATGAGAGCGATTTTATAAGTAGTTTATAGCAAAAACTGTGCTATTCTGGGAGCCGCGCTGTTGGTTTGACAACAAACGATAGCGCGAGTTATACGCAAGACGGGCACACTGTTAGCTGATGTTTGTTTTGAAGTTCAGTGCCTGAAAAGTCTATTGAATTTATTTTTCACACATTTATCAAAAGCTGATGAATCGATATATGCCACTTACTTTCAGCAAAAAGACATTCACATAAAGTAAAAACTAAATTTTCAAGATGGACGAATTTCGCTCAGTATAAATTATGCTTGGGGGAAGTTCGCCCACAACACCTGGGGGAAATTCGCCTTTTTAATACATTGCCCTTTTTAATACCCGTCGCTTTTTAATACATCGCTAACAGTAACATGAAGGAGTTAGGCCTTCGGAAATATCATAGTTCAGGAGCAGTGTGAGAGTCGATGTGGACGTCCTGAGCTGTCCGTCCTAACGAGCCTTCTGGTTTCCGTGGACATAAAGATTTATTGAACCGTGCTTCGGCATTGGTCACAACTTGTCCCTAATATGTCAACTGACATCTGAGGACATTAAAGTAAAAGTCCAAGGTTTTTAAGTATGCAAAATGACCATCGAAATGATTGACAAATGAGTCACTAGTTTCAGATTTAATGAAATAAAGACTAATAAAAAATATTAAAAAATGGGTTTTTAATCGATTATATTTTCTGTAGGATACCCCGGAAATGACGTCAGTCTGGGGAGTCAGTGCGGTTGCCATCTTAGATTCTTCAGTAAACTGTGTATGCGTGTTGTCGACAAAAAGTTAACTATGCCGGCCTACTGTGTTGCCGCGAACTGTAACAATTCGCCAGGTATAACAATGCACGAGCTCCCGCGCAATCGACCCGCAGTGAGGCGAAAGTGGATTAACTTTATACAGTTCAAACGAGCTGACTTTCTTGCTGCGCCGCATCACGCCCATTTGTGTAGCGAGCACTTCAGTGAGTGCGATTTCGCAAACCCCATGGAATACCGCATGGGGTTTACTTCGAAGCTGACACGATGTTCCGGTACTCTTTACGTTTGGACGAAGTTCCGCTGAGATGCAGGACGAAATTCACCCACCCTGGTCGAAACTGCCCCGAATTATATGACATCTCAAAAAGAAAATTCTATTACATATTCATGAGATCACACGGGTAGTCATGCTGTAAATTAGTCTGCGATTGGTCGAAGGTGTCTGTAAACCCAAACCAGTTTGTGTTGTTTGAGTGAAGCTGATAGAATCGTGTCTCGAAGCGTGCATGTACATCATACGTGCCTGGTTGGACAAATTACCCCAATGCCACCCTAAACAGCGTTTTTCTTTTCGAACATTCTATGATGGCAAAATCATTTTGACGTCATTACAATAATCTGACTTCAAGATTAAAGAAAAGAGAAGGATGAGTTGAAGGAAACAATGGCTCTAGAAGTAGTTACCGATGGTAACAATGACAAACTGGAAAGAATGACTAGGAACATGTACACAACAAGAGAACAGGGGACGGGACATGTGTTTTGTTTCGTGTGCTGTCTTCATTTGTGTTAACAGATAATAAATGCAAAAATCTGTAACAGAATGACAGCTAGCGTTCTAAAACAAGATCCAAACACAAAAAGGTTCAAACGAACGCTTATTTATTTTAACAGTATAACACGGACACACAGTATGCAAATTTTCGGGGAAATAGCCCATGAGCTGTGTGAACAGGGAGGTGGAGCTGGGCTCTCATCTAGTATGCTGGACAGTTGGGTATCAACCTTGGACATTGTGACTGTGTTCCCCACAACTGTTGAAAGAGCAAGTCGCTTCGCACTGGCGAGGACCGCGCCGCCTTAGTATCTATGGTTCTGCATAGTTACCGGATGGCTATTTGATAGTGAAAACACACAAAAGTTGTTTTGCTTGGTTTTTCTCAAAAGGTTAGCTGCCGACATCTTTGTTTCAAATGTTTCCTGTTTAACTCGAAAGGGGTGAGGCATTTTGATTGTAACACATCATTGACATAGTCGCGAAGCAAACAAGATCAAAGCAGCAGCATTTGTTTATTATTCAATGGATTCAGTGATATCATCAAGTTCTTAAAGACTAGCCCGCGTGACTTTTTTTTATTTATATTTTTATTATTAAATAGAATTGAAGAGCAGCCTCTAATAATAACGAATTTGAAACCCGAGCTCTGAACTCGCCCTAGCTTTCTCAATATCGGCCAAGAAATATTGAAATGTTCACCTGTAAACAAGACAAATGCAATTTCTGGTTCGATTTAGGATTTCCTGGCTTGTTAAGCCCGTTCTTAATTGGGCGAATGTTTGTTAGCGAACCTAGTTAGAAGTATTCGGCGAACCTAGTTGGTTCTTAATTGGGCGAACTTTTCTTCGCGAACCTAGTTGGGAGTATTTGTCGAACTACGACGAAGCTATATTCGACGAACATTGCCTCTGATTGGCTGAGAGCAGAACTCTCCTGTGGATGAAGAAGAAATAAAAATAAAAATGGATGACGGTGTCGCTAGGTTATTCACTCGCTTCGGAGGGAATTTGTTTATTTATTGACTTGTGGGAGGCGCAGCCTTGTCTCGGGGACCCAGATAGTAGTTAGTTGAATTACCATGTGAGGGATGATTAAAGTATATTGACTTGACTTTAGCCTACATTTTCGATCATGCTGTCTGCTGCGCGTCTGCCGCATGTTCGGGCCGAAGCTTGCATCTCATTACAAGCCAGTTGAGAACGAAGTTTAAAGTTCATCAAACTGTCCGAACCATGTTCGGCGCACTAAAAGTTCAATTAAGAAACGAATCATATTCGTCGAACTGTCCGAAGTATGTTCCGCGAACAAACATTCGCCCAGTTAAGAACGGCGAGCGAAGACGATCTTGCAAAAGCAGCGACTCTGAAGAAGATAGTAAAAAATATGGCCTACAGCCGTATCAGTTTAAATCATATACAGCAGAAAACAGATAGCACCTAGCAGTGATGAGGAAGAGACGCCGACGGACTGCGAACATGGCAGTTGCTTGGACTGTATCGAGTGGTGAGCATTTTTGTTGTTGTTTTCTGCCTTCTTTTTCTTTCTTTTTTTCTTTTTTCACTCAGGGAAAAATATCTTGGGACATTTTAAACGCCATTTTATGCCACAAATATCATCCCAATCACTCAAACAGGGTCATATATAGGAATGAAGGCAGCATCTGGAAATGGGCGAGTACACGATAGACTTGTTTGCCGACATCAGCACTTGGGAAGCGTGCACGGAAACTAGCTCTAGATCTAATGTCTGAAAACTATATGCACAATAAAGGACAAAAATATGGAACAGAACTCACTTTTTGTTCAAATTGTTGGGTTTATGCGCTTCGTATGTTTGGGTGGTTCTGATGACATTCGTGACCTGCAATGGCGTATTAATCTGGAGAAGATTGTTGACTGCTGCCCGATGCGAGTGATGGAATGGAGCAACCGGCTTCGCTATTCCTGATTCTGTGTTCGATCCTCTGCCCGCGTCTGCTTTTGATAAGCCACAAAGCGCTACCGACGATGCAGCAGCGGTGTTACCGAAGATCGTTTTGTTTTTGTTTTCATTTTTTTTTTTCTTAATCAAGTAGGTCCATGCTTATCACCGTACACGTGGTCAGAAGGCACTGCCATAATTATTTCAGCTTGATACACAAGTGACGTATTTCCGGCTTCATAATTCTGAACAGGTGAGCGCAAGTGGCTTGGTGCGGTTTTTATTTAATTTAAAATAAACGCAACATTTTTTGCACAAATTGAACACGGATATTAACTAACTACACTAAAATACAAGTTTTGGCAAAAAAATCTTCCTCCACGCGGGCTAGTCTTTAAAAGAGCAGTGAGCATTCTGCGGAGAAAAGTAAACTACTTCTGAAGTTCGGCACACCACTGATGCTGAACATCTTAATCATTGTACACTGTTTTGTTGCACTTTATTGTTTTTATACTGTTCCTTTATATACTCTCTCTCTCACACACACACACAACACACACACACACACACACACACACACACACACACACACACACACACACAGTATCCATGCACAAAACAAAACAAAAACAAACAAAAAAAGAAGAAGGTTTAATGTACGATTTGTCACCAGCTCGTTGGCATCGCTGCACGCTTTGTCATCTTGGTGACAAAACATGCCGTGGTGACAAAACATGCCGCAACATGCGCTATTCTCTGGTGCAGCTAAATCTAGTTCTTTCCCTATGTCGGCACGCTTTCATTATCTCTTCCATGAGTGTGTGTGTGTGTGTGTGTGTGTGTGTGTGTGTGTGTGTGTGTGTGTGTGTGTGTGTGTGTGTGTGGTTGTTGTTGTTGTTGATCGCTTTTATATACCGCTATTATCCGCTTTCAAGCTGACTCACTGCGCTCGCATGTGGTCCTACGTGAATGATTAGCTTTTTATAGTGCGTTTTTGAATATCCACCGAAGTGGTGTACTGACAGCGCTGGCATGGCTGGTGCCACATGAAACTGCTGCCATAGCGTCGGCGCGTTCTGTGTATACCATACAACCATGCACCATATCACTTCATGCAAAGCCACATACGTAAGGTTTATGCGTGTTTAGCTGTAACCTGCCACCTGCACCTTTGGCAGAATGACCGCGATTTTTTGCGTGTTACTGCGGTAACACGGGGGTGGAACGGATACCACAAGAGTCATCACAGAAGGTTGACCCTGGAGAAGAAATTTCTCCCGCCCCTCCTGCAGGGATTCGAACCCGCGACTTCGATCACGAGTCCCGTGCTCTCAGTAACTACTGATTGAGCTTTCCCTACTGTGTGTGTGTGTGTGTGTGTGTGTGTGTGTGTGTGTGTGTGTGTGTGTGTGTGTGTGTGTGTGTGTGTGTGTGCGTGCGTGCGTGCGTGTGTATGTCAGTGTGTGAGAGAGAGAGCGAGAGAGATAGAATATGTCACTATGTTTGAACACACAACCACCTATCCAATGGATCAGGACGCCTGCGGACTGGAGTGGCGCTAACTAAAAATAAAGCGCTGCATGTGGTTCTGAAGAGGAAAAAAACAAAAAACGAAACATAACTTGCAAATGTTCAACAAAATTAATATCCATCACCAAGCTATACTGTCATAGTGTGTGCTGGAAATATTTTCCCGAAAAGTTCATTATGCTGTTGACAGGCTTCATTAACGTGAATATACTAATAATTGCTTTTGTTGTAATAAAAATTATGATTGTGGATTAAGGACATTCTTACACCCCTCTAGGGAACCGGCTTTCCCGCAATTTGTTTATAGAACTTTTGCCCTCGTCACGACCCAGTTGCCGGAAGGTTCGTTTATGTTGCTAGTGACTTTGTAACTTCAGAAACGTCCACCTAAACATCACTGAAGAGTGGTGGCGCCAAAGTATACCAGCTTCCCCTCCTTTGGGATGAACCAATTCATTACGATTTTTTCCTGGGGCCTTGCAGAGGCTTAGTTTGAGAAACAAAACCGCCACCACAGCCAAGAAAGCAACTTTCACTGGACTGGGCAGAACGTAATTATCTTTGGTACACCCTTAACGGTTCCCCCAACAAGTATCGTGACACGAGGACTGGCCTACATTCCACTGTACGAGATAGGTTTTAAACACAATTGTTTTCTTTCTATTGCTGAGATGTAGGCACGATGCTCTTCCTGGGAAATGGATAAACTGACTCTGACTTTGAGCTTGACCGTGGGCAAGAAACAGCGATAAATGAACATAATCCATGTTCATGAAATTTCTCTTCCTTTCCTGAATTTCGACGAGACATTTCTTGCCAGGAACAATTTTGTCCAGCCATTTTTCGCCTCAGACGATACCACTGTAGCGAGTGTTGAGCCAGAGACCGAAAGGCAGGATTATAGTTGTGCCAGTGCCATCAGTGGTGTTGATGTGGGCCATTTATGTCTCCCATCAGAAGCATTTGAAAGCAAGAGTATTTTAACTCATAATAAAGTGATACGTTTGTGATGCAAAGTGGTTGCTAATCCTGATGTGCCTGTGTTGTCTAGGCCGCAAGCACCTATTGCACACTGGCATATCACTTTCAAAACTACCTAGAAGAAAGTTTGACTGCATACATTTGAACTTAGATTCTTTGCAAACAAAACAAACAAACAAACAAGTTTGTCGATCGTGTGGAACAAAAGGTCACAACAAATCCCAAACTCGGTCAAAATCGGAAAAGTAGGTCAATTGAAGAAAAACAGATTTATAATTATCTTTTGATTGTGTTCATTGTAACGCTATATTCTTTACAGAAAAACACAAAGTTTGTCGATCATGCTGAACAAAAGGTCACAACAAATCCGGAACTAGGTCAAAATCGTTAAAGTAGGTCAACTGAAGAAGAAGATTTATAACTATGTTTTTGATTGTGTTCACTGTAACCTTATGGACGGGTGGTGGAGATATAAAATGGTGATGTAAGTACTTCAACGGAATCCTCGAAAGATCTGCAAACTATCAATTCAGAAGTCGCAATCCAGTGTTCCAGTGAACGTGAACAGAAATGAAGTTGCAACATCTCACAAAGTTGGCTGGAAGATTTGAATGCTGTCATCAAGCTAGTCCGCATTGAAGTCTCCTTTAAAGTAGCATAAGGCATACATGGGACGCTGGCAGCTGTACACTTGCGTCTTGTTTTACGGCCTTGTTTGCAGCCACAGTGGATCGGCTTGTAGTACGAGTCCTCAGCCTAACGAAGTGTCGTACATAGTGGCTTCCGTGGTTGTCCTTCGTCCTTGGTCCATCCCCAGGCGGATGGAGATGGCAACCTTGGTGCTCTGTGGAGATATATGTGTTGATGGCTTTGCATCGTTGGGAGAACAGCTTTTGCCTTGCTGCATTCACTGTTGTCACTGTACTCTTCTTTTCATGCATGAACACAACAAATTGCTCAATCTTCTCAAATGCCTCTTGTGACAGATTTGCTTTCTTAGTACCAAGTTCTAAAAAAGCCGAAGCCACACTAGGGATGCAGTCCATGTGTTTCAGGCCTTCAGTTTTCCTTTCCAGCCAAAGAATGAGACCGTGTCACAACCAGTTACAGCGTGAAAGGCAGGCAAAGCTCTTGATTTGTCTTCCAGATAGAAGGTGATGGTGCCAAATGTAACACCTTACGACACTGACCTTGGCCCCATTTGCTTCTTGTCCCGGCCTTCAAGCTGTCTGCGAGATAAACGTCCCAAATAATATCCAACCGTCGAACACTCTAAAGTTATCCAAAAATGTAACTCAAGAAGACGCTGTTGCTGTAGTCCTGGAAAGTGTTTGAACAACAAATGCACCGGCAAGGATCTTCACATCTGCTTCAGGTGAGCGGTCTTCAGCAATGTATGCAGCAGTGTCTTTGCTGATCAGTTGTTCCTCTTCCTGCGTACAAGGTTCAAGCTCAGTTCCACTGATAGAAAGCTCTTCAATGGCGATATCATGCTGACAGGATCAAATTTCTCTTCATAATCAGTGTTGTTTGTTTCATCTACCAGGACTTCTTCCTCATAAGCATTCCCAGATCCAAGAGGAGAGCGTTCAAGACACTTAAGCAAGTCTGCCTTTTCACCTGTCCGCATATCACCCAGTTTACTCAATGACGGTGGTGGTGTCTGGTTTTCGTGCCTGAAAAATTCTGGCAGGTCTCCTTTCTTTGTCTGGCATGCAATGTAAAGCCGCGAAAACAACGAGCAGCCATTGCGGAGGATTGCCAGGGAAGAATGTTTAGCCTTCGTTGTTGCACAAACACATGCAGCTTTTTCTTTCGCAGAGGCTTTTTGATTGCTTTTGTTCTCTTTTCGTGCCTTTCTTCAACAAAGTTGTTATATTGCTGTATCCCACTACTGATGACTGAGCTAACTGCAGTCATGGCAGCCGCGTCTACAATGACTTTGGAGTCCAAGGCGAAGAGGCATCCTCCACCGTCTTCAAATGGATTTCCATCTTTCTCAGAAGAAACACCCAGGGGTTTGACCGTTTATCCTGGTGGCTTCCTGCGGAGCAGGCTGGCAAGTTCTACTGCACCTCCATTTCCTTTTACCGTCGCGTTGCACTGCTCATGTGCTTGGTCATGGGCTATGGCTGAGAAAGGACGACACGTTTTCTGCACAACAAATCAGCCATTGCCTCCGAGTTGACACATGTCACGAAGGTACACTGATAACCATCTGGCGTAGTTGATGTGGTCAAGGTCAAAACAACAACAACATGGTAACAGCTTTGTCAGTGTCTGTATGAACTGACTGAAGTTTGCAGTTCGGATGGATTGAGTGAACTGAAGAATGCTCAGCTCCAATTCCAGCACACAGCTCCAATATGGAAATATTGGCTGCTCCCGATGTTTCTTGGAACAGTCTTTAAATGTCTAATTTGTGTCCTTCCTTTTCTCAAATGCGCTGTGATGCAAGATGTAGAGTGCAGCAGCAATGAAGTTTCATGCCAAGGTAGACTGGAACGGGTGTCTCTTTGATTTTATATGGTGACGAATTTGTCTCTCTGGGTGTCTTGTTTTTGTGAACCAAACTCGTTTTTATTATTGAATATCATCACCTGGGAGATTGTTGATCCAGCCTGTGTTTGACAAGACTGCCAGCACACCACCCTCGGTCTGTTCACAGAGAGACAGAGAGAGAGACAGAGAGAGAGAGAGATTGATCATAGATTTGAAGGGACAAACAATATAAAATTAAAAAAGACTTAAAATTGGACTTCTCTGACTTCAAACAAGTCTGTGACATCATTGTAAACAATTTATTCATGAGAGGCATAACACAAATCAGCATTATTATGACCACAACTGCTAACCATACACTTTACACCATCGCTTTTGCACGCACAGACCTGATCCCTTTATGACGGATGCTGTCACAATTCTAGCACAACAACGAACTCGCCTTCATTCTCAAAGACTATACATGGAAAGTATTACAATAAATTGTGAGGATGAACTTTTTTGCTGAGTGCTGAAAGCAGATTTAGCATGCATCGTGTATTATAGAAGTCAGGCCGACACGGCTGCTGAAGCAGACGACCTCAGGGCAATATCCAAAGAGGCAGTCGGAAATTCCTGGGGCAGTTTTAGTCCTATTCTGGGTCACAAATATCATCAGAATCATCCAGACAGAAATTTGCAACTGAAAAGTGAGTTTGATCACATTTGTGTTTTTCCGTATGTGTATGCGCCATTGACGTTTGATCTAGATCTAGTTTCCGAGGAACGACGCGAACTCCAAGCACTGGTTTACGACATCCTTCCTTGGAGGAAGGTGCCGGAAAGCGATGTTCGGAGTGTGGGAACGACGTGCACGCTTCCGCCATCTTGGTTGAGTGGAATGTGGGTATTTTTTCTATCGTGCACCATACATGTCATAACTAACCTTTCCTATTTTAAACAGAATTTAAATGTAACCGAGTGTATTGTATGTGTTTCGGGCTATGACCCTTTAACCTTTTCTTTCCTGTCCTTTTTCTTTTTTTGAGTTGGTGGGAGTTTAAAGTGTTAAAACTTGTGCGCTGGGCCAGCCGCGTCCTCTTTCGCCAGTGTCCCTGCAGTAGCTGGTCGTTTGTTAGTTCGAGCTGCTGCCTATGCATCTGATTCAGGGGAGAGCCTGTAAGTAGTTATTTTTCTGTGGCTTGTTGTTCTGTTGTTTCTCGTTGATGTAAATGATGTATGTTACCATGTTCACAACGTGCCTTGATTTTGGTTCTTGAACATGTGGGTAATTTCGGCGTCAGATTGCCGCCTGGTTGCAGCCGCCATGGCGTCAGTGTACATTGTCTGTGTGTTAAAATTTTAAGCTTTTATGCCCCAAGATGACCAGTGCTTACAAAATGTATGCAGCTAACCTTGGTTAGCTGATATGTAGCTAGTATGTTATGCTGCCATTGTTGGGATGTTCAGTTTGAGTGATGCTTTGCCGATGCAAAGTTATCCCTCTAAAGTATGGGTCCTTTGTCAGTGTGGCCGTGCATATCTCTGCGCGGCACAACTTATTTGTTTCTACTTGAAATCGGTGGTATATTACGGCTAACACTTTGAAGATGTTGACTTCATAGTTGTCGAATATTCATTTTAATAGTTTAGTGCCGAGGGCTGATTGTAAACTGTGAGACATGTTATTTCTGTTTTGATCCGGCTTTTGTATGGCCGAGTCTTGGGCGCGCAGGCTTTCACTCTGCTTAGCTTGTAAATCCTTTCCGGGTCTTTGTGCGTGCATCCGAACTGGCCGGTGATGCGCGTCAGTAGTGGCAATTAGGTCTTTGTCTGTTCACTAACCGAGCAGCCAGATGCAGCTAGATCAGCAGCTTAGATTTTTGATACGCTACCCGCATCAGTAAGACCCTTGACGTTGTTCACAGATATGCTCTGCTAGTCAGTAACAGTGATGATGATGAATTGATGCTTAATGTCCTCAGATGTCAGTTGACATATTAGGGACAAGTTGTGACCAATGCCGAAGCACGGTTCAATCATTCTTTACGTCCACGGAAACCAGAAGGATCGTTAGGACGGACAGCCCAGGACGTCCATCTCGACTCTCACACAGCTCCTGAACTATGAATCAGTAACAGTGACCTGCCGGAGCCCTTTTGTACACACGTTGAGTAACGAGGCTGGAACGGGTCAATTTATGACTGACTTCCTCCTGCTCACGACATGGTCCCAAGTGCCACCTGTGTCACTGTCCGTCTCGTTGTGTGCTTAAGTGGAACTGCTGTACACCCACCGTCTCCGATGACAGCGACAACACCGCGTCTGTTAGCAATGATGTGGCCCCGTCGGCTGATGCCACCGCTGCTGGAACACCCATCGTCTCCAACGACAGCGACAACACCGCGTCCGTCAGCAGTGAGGTGGCCCCATCGGCTGATGCCACCGCCGCCGGAACACCCATCGTCTCCGACGACAGCGTCAACACCGTGCCATTTGGTGGTGATGATGCTCGCAATGCTGAGTCTCGAGGGTTCTCAGACCCGGTAGCTGCCACCACTACCGACACGCCCAACCCCATTGACGACAGCGACAACGCCGCCATTTCTGTCGGTGGTGATAGTGCCATTGCTGCTGGGTGTGGAGGGTTCTCAGACCCGGCAGCTGTCATCACCACCAACACCCCCACCCTCACTGACGACAGCGACAACGCCGCCATCCCTGTCGGTGGTAATACTTCTACAGCTCCAGTAGCTGTCATCACCACCAGCACGCCCATCCCCACTGACGACAGCGACAACGCCATCTCTGCCGGTGGTGATACTGCTATCGCTGCTGGGTCTGGAGGGTTCTCAGACCCGGCAGCTGTCATCACCACTAGCACGCCCATCCTCACTGACGGCAGCGACATCGCCATCTCTGTCGGTTGTGACACTGCCACAGCCCCAGTAGCTGTCATCACCACCAGCACGCCCATCCCCACTGACGACAGCGACAACGCCATCTCTGCCGGTGGTGATACTGCTATCGCTGCTGGGTCTGGAGGGTTCTCAGACCCGGCAGCTGTCATCACCACCAGCACGCCCATCCTCACTGACGACAGCGACAACGCCGCCATCTCTGTCGGTGGAGATACTGCCACAGCCACAGTAGCTGTCATCACTACCAGCATGCCCATCCCCACTGACGACAGCGACAACACCATCTCTGCCATGGCTGCTGGGTCTCGAGGGTTCTCAGACCCGGCGGCTTCCATCACTGCCGACTCACCCAAACTCTCCATCTCCATTAAGAAGAGACAGTGCAGCTGTTTCCATCACAACAGACTCTCGCTCAGTTGCTGACGCTGCCAACACTTCAGTCGATGGTGTCTCTGCTGCAGCTGTTGCCACTACATCTGATTCGTCTGACCCTTCTGCGGATGAGTATTGTTCGGAAACCTTCACCTGCACACTGTGTAGTGCCGGAGTCCGCGTGCTCTTCGAACAATTTAAGGTTGAACAGTCGAACAGCCTGAAATCGGTCATGACTGGACTGAACAGCGACTTGAGAGACGTGAGGCAAGAAAACCTTGACTCGAAAGCTTCCCTTTAGCGCAAAACAAGGAAAATCAAGGATCTTGAAGACCCTCTCTTTAAATGTTCAGTTCCTCCCATTGTGAATAGTCATACCGGAATGCAGGCCCACAACATAACAGGCCGTTCCCCTAATGCACAGAAACTAGACGGACAGAACCAAACAGGCCTTCTGCTGATGCCCCAAACCCCTCCGACGGATAAACGTACAACATCCCTTCTCTCCACCACCATTGACACAACCACTGACTCTTTCACCCTCAACTCGGAACAATCAAAGCAGGCGTCTACAAACAGAACAGCGGCTGATAGCTCTGTCGGCCACACCATACCTAGCTGTCCTCCTGATTGGTGACTCCAATATGCGCCACGTGGACAGACGAAGGCTGGACCAAAACGGCAAAATCCATGTCAGAACGGTTGGGGGAGCTACAGCCGGTGATTTATCAGCTAGCCTGACCAACCAGTCACCCCGAGAGGACACTAGTCATGTGTGTTGTCCACATTGGCACCAACGACTGTTCGGACACTAACTATGACAAGCAGCTGGTCACTGTCAGCTTCCGGACCCTAGTCAAGCAACTGGTGAGGGTCTTCCTAAAGCTACCATTCACCTCTATTCTCCCCATAAACGGTGTATACAGGCCATAGAAGACACCAACCAAATGCTAAGCAGCATGTGCTCTTCCTTTGGCTTTGTATATCAGCTGGAGCCCACTTTCAGCGAGAAGCAACCCCGACATAAGCAGCTCTTCTCCTATGTAATGCATCTAAACCAAAGAGGACTGGCGATCCTTCTGAGAAGAATAATTTCCTTCCTTCCCAGTAGCCAGAGGCAATTGCCACACACAAAGCAAACACGCCAGCAAAGACCTGGTGGAGATAATGTGAAAAATGCTTGTGATGCTGCTGTCCGAAAAAAAAAAGTAGGCTTTACGACGAACGCAAGATCCTCACAAGGACAGCCACAAAGTCAACCACAAAGATGGCCACCAGTCACGTCAGCCTCACTGCCATGTCGATACCAACCGCACGCAGTCGTCCACTGGCACCACTGCTATCCACCGGCGACACCCTGGCGGCCCATCTTTGCTGGACGGTGGTGCTGCTGTGACCCGCGGTTCTCATGACGGTTCACGCCTCGAGCCACCATACAGTGGCCCCCCACATATCCAGTGGCCTCCGCTTGCTGGAGGCCCGCCGCCACATGAGCCACCACCCAGTGACTGCCCACAGGACCGATGGCCACGACACTATGCTAGCGGCTTGTCCATGCGAACCGGGGAGAACCAGCAGAATCGGGGGTAGCAGCTGCGCCGTCATGGCCTTTATGGCGGTCCTCACTGCATGACGCCGCCCAGGGTCCCCCCACCATTCCAGTGGCACCACCCCGGCGGCCTGCCCATGCCTCCCTTCCCTTATCCCTTCCCCTGGCACTTCAACCCCTACAACCCATGACCTCCGCATCATAGCTATGTCCAGCAGCCCTGACAACTCAGTAAATGATCATCGTTGTAGCGTAGCGTCCTCCACGCTTATCTGAAGCTCGTTGTTCCCCTTATGAAAAGGTACAAAAGTGTTACTGTTCCCGTTCTAACAAGATATACAAGCGTAACTGCGACGTCCAGCATTTATTACAATACTAGTTTACTGTGTAATAATAACGGATCTAGTCAGTTGGACCTTTTTATTTGTGTAATTATTGTGGAGGTTCATTTTACGAACGCGTTTGTTCTCTTGTCTTCGCTGTTCTTTTGCGTGCTTTGTTTTCGTTAATTTTACGATTCTGTTGAATTTTGGTTTCGCGCTCTTTGCGTCAATGTACTTTTTTTTTTTTTTTTTTTTTTTTTTTTAGATTGTTATTGTTTTGTTTTCTTTTTCCGGTTTGCTTTTTTTCATAATTTCCATCGTTTAATACAATGTTGCACTTTGGTCATCAGAATGTGTACCATTTGTATAACAAGGTTCCTGAACTGTATGTATTCCTTAGCTAGTCAACGCCTAGCTATAACATTTTTGATATCACAGTGTCACGACTAGACTCAGAATTTCTGACCGGGATAATAACATTCGACTAACTCACCAACTAACTCACCACTACATTACCATTATTGTATTTCGAGAAAAGATTCAACTGTTGTTGGACAGACTGGTATTGCAGTATACATACACAACTCTATTGCTGACATTGCACACAGGCGTTAAGACCTTGAAAGTGACATTTTTGAATGCATTTGGCTTGAACTGAAACCAAGTACGAACGCTCCTAATATTTGTGGGTTTTTGTTTTTGTTTTGTTTTTATACAGAAGCCCGTCTGCTTCTTATGAGTCGCTTGACAACTTTTACAAGTGATAGATAACATCGATACTGTTAAACCCCATGCTGATATACTTGTACTAGGATATTTTAATATTGATTTACTAAAGCCACACTCTTCCTGGGACTCTACTATTACACTACTAGGCTTTACCCAACTTGTGAAATCACCTACTAGAATTACACAGACGTATGCCACTCTTATGACCATTTATACACAAACAACCCAGATGTAATCACCGAGGTCAGTGTACCTGACCTGAGCATAAGTGACCATTGTCCCATCTCCTGTTCAAGATCGATTAAGCTTCCAAAATGTGAGCCCAAAACCCATTCATATATATCGTTTCGATCTTTCAAACATTTTAATAAGGCTGCCTTTTTCAGTGACCTGCCCTGTTCACTGAGGTCCTGAACTGTATTGATCCCAATAAAGCCTTGGCGGCATGGTACAATGTCTATCTCGCTGTTGTCAATAGACATGCACCTTTAAAGCGCAAACGGGTAAAACATCCTACATTACCACCATGGCTTAACAAAGACATCAAGGAAACAATGGCAGAGAGAGAGAGACAAACTAAAGAGAGAAAAATGTTTCCCTGAATACAAAAAATTAAGATATAAAGTAAAAAATCTTGAGAGAAAAGCCAAAAAAGAATGCTCCTAGAGCGTGATAACAATATAGCATCTGTGTGGCGTGCTCTAGATGTGTTTACGAAAGGACATCGTTCTACTTCTGTTTTCATTGCATGTAACTTTATTGTCTTGTGGTCTGTTCAGGAATACCATGCTCATTAGATGCAGTAGTAGGTTACTTCAGTGCTAAATTTTGGACTTTGTTATGCCCTCTGTCTGAAGATAATCGAGTTAGATGTGGAGCGACGGGACGTTCCGTACCTCTCTAATGTTTGAAACGCACTGGTTGTCTAGTAAACGTAAATAAACATGGTGCTTAACGTCACAGAAACCATAACTGACGTTTATTACGGACGGGGAGAAGGTGGGGAAGAGGGTATGGAGGTGGGAAAAGAGATAGATATATCGCTACACTGTCACCACTACCATAGTCCTGATATAATCCTTTGTGGTTGACTGGGCTCAAAGCACCAACTAACTCACCACTACCAGAATTACTCCTGCATTAAGATGGGCAGCGATGAGAGCCATTTTAATGTTTCATTAATTGTGAGGGATAAAGTCGCAAGACAATGTCCACGACGCAGATTCGAACCGAGGCCCCTCTGCTTACCAGACTAACGCTTTACCGCTAGGCCAAACCGGCTCACTGGTTGTCTAGGTAGGTAGTGTTGCTTAATGTCCTCAGATGTCAGCTGACATATTAGGGACAAGCTGAGACCAATGCCGAAGCATGGTTCAATATAGCTTTACGTCCACGGAAACCAGAAGGCTCGTTAGGACGGACAGCCCAGGACGGCCACCTGGACTCTCACACAACTCCTGAACTATGCTGGTTGTCTAACGGCTTCGCTCCTTATACACCCCTGTTGCCTCTTTGAGTGAACTGAATATAACATTACAAACGTTCTTTTCCACACCGTCTTCTTTCTCACACACACTGCGTTCCAAGTATACCGAGCCCCTCACACTCCCTCCGCCCGGACCCTCCCACGTATCACCATCCCAGCCCGCTTCCTCCACCTACCGCCTCTTTCATTGCCCACACAATGTTCGACACACTTTTCTGGTGTTCGTTTAGCGAAGATTTTTTTTTTTTAAATCAATGTTTGACGGAACCAAGGAAGATTTTTTATTTAATTTTTTTATATAAGCAACCTTTTATTTTTATTTGAAATAAGGATCATTGGCTGGGTTCCAGAGTCATATTCTTACAGCCTAGTTTTCTTTCAAACGAAACTGGTCCTGAATAAAATGATAGTAATTGGGTCTTAACAGCTTGCAAAAATGACGAAAAAGAACAAATCTAATTGATAGCTCACATACACAGACTGGTTAAATTGTGTTTTCATGTGTTGACTCATAAGAATAGTTCTACAACGAAGACATACAAGTTTGAACTAGGGCCTATACTACTTTATGACTGCACAGGTCATACAATACTGCACGCTGTTTACAAAGCAAACAAGCCCCCAAATCATAAAGGAAACGTATTAATAATAATTTAAAAAATAAAGTATATCTTTATGACGCTAGATACACTTCTGAAACACCCACACACCCACACACACACACACACACACACCCACACACACACACACACACACACACACACACACACACACACACACTCACTCACTCACCTTGCCGCGGCCGCAGCAGAACATGCCGAAAAGCATGCGCGGAGCAAGGGTGAGCAGGAACCCCTCCACCAGCATGGAGACAAGCGACAGTCTCCTGCACGTCAAACTTCCACTTCAACCCGCCAGTAAACGTCGGTCTCACATCTCCACGTACACTCCAAAGAGAACGTCGATTGTTCGTGGTCATCAAATGTGTCTATGTCGAAGACGAAGAAGAAACATGTGGCAGGAAGATTTTTCAGAATGGTCACTTACCGGACGAAAACATTGCGCTGTTGCACTGAAGTGTCACATTGAATCGCACCCACATTTTAAAAGTAGTCATCGCTCCTGGACAGCCATTACTATTCCTGTGTGGCAGGGGCCGGTTGTTGTCTTCTTGGACAGACAGTCGACTAACAGGGGTCCAGGTTGGTTGAAAAATATCGCGAAGAGCAGTTTCGGTCTTGCTCCGAAATCCAGGTCTGTAGACTACTTGTCTGGCCCCAATGTTACCGTTCTACACCATATTTGTCTATTTTGATGGCGTGCCATAGAAGCTTATGAAAGTTTCATCTCCTGCGACACCGATTAGTCGGTAGGTCCAAATATGGCAAGCATCTGTTTAGCACACATCACTCTACATTGTCACTGTCAGCTTCGCTCAGCACATATCACGCACCCCCCGATCAGTTTCATCGCCCCATCTAACTCCGTAAACTTGAGGGCAAAAAATTAGAATCAGTGACTTAATCAATCTCCGAATGAATCAGTAACCACACAAAATCTAAAAATGACAAGAGAATCCTTGGCTACATAACACACACACACACACACACACACACACACACACGCACGCACGCACGCACGCATACATACACACACACATGCACACAGAGTAAACTGTAGTTTCGGTCTAGGGCAGAAAACAGTGATGTTTCGTTAGCCTTTTACTGTGTTTTCCTCCTTCGCCACTAGCACAAGAGTAGAGATGAAGTAAAATGTCAATGATCACTTTTTAACTTCTCAGATCAAGGGAAATTTGGTTTCGGTCAGCATCCAAGTTGCTACTCAAAATATTTTTGTCCCAGGAGTTTCGCCAAGGTTGACTGGGAGTAAAAACAAAACAAAATAAAAAGTTCCTTCCTTCCTATGAGGACGTGACAAAGCTGGTGGGCGCACATTGTCAATGCAACCATTTGCAAAGTACATGACATCTAGAGTCGGTTTGTTATGCTGTTGCAAAATGGATGCTCTGAGCCCAACAATCAAAAACGAACGCTGGCTATTTGGACGCAGACGAAGAGGAAAACAATAATTACTGGTCTGATTGTCGACATTTCATGTGGTCTCTTTACTCTTCTACAAATGACAGACGAGCAAAACACAACAACACACTTTGACAAAAATTCCGAACCCAATCACCTAGATACTCTCTCTCTCTCTCTCTCTCTCTCTCTCTCTCTCTCTCTCTCTCTCTCTCTCTCTCTCTCTCTCTCTCTCTCTCTCTCTCTCTCTCTCTCTCTCTCTCTCTCTCTCTCTCTCTCTCTCTCTCTCTCTCTCTCTCTCCTCTGCTGTTGCCGTCATTGCCGTCTCTGACGATGATGGAGATAACGTGAAAAGTGTGTCCGAAAACTGGAGTCGGCCTCACGAAGAACGCAAGATCCCCATAAGGAGAGCCACAAAGTCAACAACGAAGATGGCCACCAGTCACCCGAGCTATGTCAATACAAACCGCACGCAGTCGTCCATTGGCGCCGCTGCTATCCACTGGCGACACGATGGCGGCCCACCAAATACCGGACGATGGTGCTGCTGTGACCCGCGGTTCTCAGTACGGTTCACGCCAAGAGGCCAGCCGCCACATGAGCCATCACCCAACGGCTGCCCACAGGTCCAATGGCCACGGAACCTGCTAGTAGCCTGTCCATGCGAATCGGGGAGAACCAGCAGAACCGAGGCTTGCAGCTGCGCCATCATGGCCTTTATGGCGGTGTTCACTGCATGACTCCATTCCAGTGGCACCGCCCACCCGCCCATGCCTCCCTTCCCCTATCCCTTCCCCTGGCACTTCAGCCCCTACAACCCATGGCCTCCGCACCATAGCTATGTCCAGCAGCCTCTATCCCAGTCTCAGTAAATGGTGATCTTAGTAGCGTTGCGTCCTCCAGGCTTATTTGAAGCTCATTGGTACCCCTCTAAAAGGTATAAAAATGTTACTGTTCCCGTTTTGATAAGGTATATAAATGTAACTGCGATGTCCAACATTTACTACAATACTTTTTTACTGTGTGATAATAACGGATCTAGTCAGGTGGACCTTTTTATTTGTGCAAATTATCGTGGTAGTTCATTTTACGTAAATGCTTGTTTTCTTGTCTTTGCTGCCCCATTGCCTGATTTGGTTTCGTTAATTTTACGATTCTGTTCACTTTTGCTTTTGTAAACGTATTTTCTTAGAGCGTTACTGTTTTCTTTCCTTTTTTCCGGTTTGCTCTTTCTTCATAATCTCCACTGGTTTATTACAATGTTGCGCGTTGGTCATCAGAATGTGTACCATTTGTATAACAAGGTTCATGATCTGTGTGTGTTCCTTAGCCAGTCAACGCCTGCTGTAAAACTTTTGTTATCACAGAGTCACGACTAGACTCCAGAATTTCTGACCGGGATATTAACATTCAAAATTTTTGTATTTCGAGATAAGATTTAACTGATATTGGACAGACTGGTATTGCAGTATGTGTACACAACTCTTTTGCTGATATTACACAAAGGCGTCAAGACCTTGAAAGTGACCTTGTTAAATGCGTTTGGCTTGAACTGAAACCAAGTACGAACGCACCTGATATTTTGTTTTGTTTTTGTGTGTGTGTGCAGAAACCCTTCTGTTTCTTATGAATGGCTTGACAACTTTGTACAAATGACAGATAACATCCATGCCGTTAAACTTCATGCTGATATTCTTGTACTAGGAGAATTTAATATTGATCTATTAAAGCCACACTCATCCTGAGACTTTTAGCCTGCTAGGCTTAACCCAACTTGTGAAATCACCTACTAGAATTACACAGACATCTGCCATTCTTATTGATCGTATACACACAAACAATCCAGAGGTAATCACCGAGTTCAGTGTACCTGACCTAAGCATAAGTTACCATTGTCCCATCTTCAGTTCAAGATCGATTAAGCTTCCAAAAGGTGAGCCCAAAACCCATTCATATATATATATCATTTCGATCTTTCAAACATTTTAATAAGACTGCCTTTTTCAATGACTTGCGCTGGGCCCCGTTCACTGAAGTCCTGAACTGTACTGATCCCGATAAAGCCTTGGCGACGTGGTACAATGTCTCTCACTGATGTCAAGAGACATGCACATTTAAAGCGCAAGTGGGTAAAACAACCAAAGTTACCACCATGGCTTAACATAATAACAAAGACATCAAGGAAACAATGGCAGAGAGAGACAAACTAAAGGGAGAAAAATGTTTCCCTGAATACAAGAAATTAAGAAATTAAGCAGAAATATCTTGTGAGAAAGCAAAACAAATAAAATTAAAATAAAAGAGAGAATATTTTCAAAATCTCATTGAGCGTGATAACAATATAGCATCTGTGTGGCGTGCTTTAGATGTGTTTACGACAGGACATCGTTCTACTTCTGCCGACGTCCCGAAAAATCTAACTGCAAATATTTTCAATAATAATTTCCTGCCTGTGCCAGCATCATTAATAGAACCAAGAATAACTGTAACTGAGTGCTCAAATCCGCTACATGATTTCTGCAAACAAAAAACTAGCGAGCAAGACCCATTTGTCATCCCATATCTCTCCGTTTCGGAACTAGGCAATACATATCGAAGCTGGAAAACAAAAAATCATCTGGTCTGGAAGGTATAAGCAACCAACTACTAAGTTTGTCATTGCCATACATAACAGACTCGTTTACATATGTTTTTAATTTATGCATCGAGAAAATCGTTTTTCCAACTGAGCTTAAAAAAGCCAAAGTGGTTCCGCTTCCAAAAGCTATGCATAAAACAAATCCAACCAATTATAGATCAATATCACTTCTGTCTGTCTGTCTGTCTGTCTGTCTGTCTGTCTCTCTGTCTCTGTCTCTGTCTCTGTCTCTGTCTCTCTCTCTCTCTCTCTCTCTCTCTCTCTCTCTCTCTCTCTCTCTCTCTCCGTCGGTCTGTCTGTCTCTCTCGCTAAACAGACAAGAACCCGAGGTCTGGATGACCTAGACGGTTAAATTATTAAAATGTGTGCACACATCATAACTGAGACTGTTACCTACATATACAATCTTTGCATAGACAAAAACTATTTTCCAAAAGCATTCAAACAAGCTACGGTTATACCCATTTACAAATCAAGAGATAACAAAGACCCTTCAAACTATAGATGTTCTTTGGCTAAAATTAAAATTAGAATTTAATAAAGGCATTATTATGTATAAAATAGTATCTGGTTATGCACCATCAAATCTAAAATTAAACTTTCATTCAAATCAGAACAGACATTCACACAAACTTATAGTACGCCGTCCTAGATTAATTTAAATGTAGCTTGCTGTATTCAGGGGGAAACCTATGGAACAATTTACCATTATCGATAAAATTTTCAAAGATCACTAAGCTTTTTTTTTTTTTTACATTTAAACCGAGCGTGCACTATGTTTGTTATTATTGTTTTGAAGACCGCGCAAACTATAAACATTCACAATTCGAAACAATGTTGATCAGGGACAAGTGACGTACTTTTATATTAAACTGAAATAATTACAGTGACAGCGGAGGTCATCCGCCTGTTTTGCACATGAAGAAAAAAAAGAAAAAAAAAGCATTATTACCCCCAAAAGGATAAAAGAAAGGACCTCAGGACCAGTTAAGTTTTAAAATGACCGCACCTCTAAAAATATGTTCATGTCAAACTAAACTGCAAACTAAACTGGTACTGTGGAAGCAGAAAGTAAGATTCATTCTTCTGAAAACTCAGAACTATCAACAGTTCTCCTTTATAATCATCATTATCATAATAATAATAATGAAATATTTGTCAAACGCGAACCCTTAACATAGAAACAGAACTTGGCGCTCTGCACAGAATTCAATGATACGACAGAAGCTGAAAACGACAATAACAATGACTAGAAACGATTCAAATCACACTCACACACACACACACACACACACACACACACACACACACACACACACACACACACACACACACACACACACACACACACACACGCACGCACACTTACACGCGCGCGCGCACATACACATCACTTCTTATAATTTGCAAGTTTTAAACAGATGAGTCTTCAGAGCGGTTTTAAATGCGCTGAAGGCGTCAAATCTCATGAGGCAGAGAATTCCAGAAAGACAAATAAATGGGGGCTTTATCAGAAAACGGAGTGACAAACAACTGACAACGTATTGGCCTACTCACTGTATGCTTGAATAGACGGTAAATGAAGAGTTCTGAGGAGGGGTAAAGCATGAGCTCGTTTAGAGCCTTAATTACAGTCAAGGTTCAAACCTGAATGAAGGTTTTGAATGTTTTGAACCTTCTGTAGCCTCTCATGAAGGTGCCCTGAAAGGTGTGTATGTAGCTTGAAATAAGTGAACTGCAGTAGTCTGACTTAGAGAGGACAAAAGCATATACAAGAGTTTTTGGAAAGATGGCGAACTGAACTGATGCGGCGGTGGTCAAAGAACACTAATAGTCCGAGAGGTAACTTGACCTACCGTGCACTACCCCCAGTGCTCAGCTAAACTAGTCTAATAGTGTTTTTTAGAGTGTGCCAAATACGCTACAAGTTGTTCCCAAGAAAACTTTTGGAATGCACTAGTTACAGCCCTTGATGTAAGGGTACCGTCTTTCACAGTGACTGAAGACGCCAAAGCTCGGTGGAAAACCACCTGAATTAAATCACTGAGAAATATTTTTTGTTGTTGATCATAATGATTAAAATCAATAATGAATGTGTGTCCTTTTGCACTAAATTAAATCACTGAGAAATCAATTTTGTTGTTGATCATAATGATTAAAATCAATAATGAGTGTGTGACCTTTTTCACTGTCTAGAACAAACAGAATCGAAATATGGTGAGTCACTGGTGAGGCATTGGCATTGGTTAACGAAGCATAGTGTACTTGTGATGTGGAAAATCTTAGAAAAGAAGAAAAAATCTTTTCTTTTTCTGTCAGAAGTTCTGTATCACACTTTTCACTAATTCTTTGCCTCCAAATGCCACAGTAGGGTCTTGGGTTTATTCTGAACCCAATTTTGTGATGCTGTGACGTTGGACTAGTCAATAATCTACGGCCAAATGAGGTATAAAATGAAAAAGTCAGCAACATAAGTTTTATGAGCTGTGTTACATTTGGGTATGCCCACAAAGTATTATGTATAAAATAGGATACGAAATTCCTAATCCTACTTGGAGAAAACGAGGTCGCGAAATAGTACGACCGTTGTATCTTTTCTGATGACAGATGAGGCATAACTTTCAAAATATGTTCAAAATCTACCAAATATGTACAAAAAGCTGATGTTTTGTTTTCTTGGTGTGCATATTTTCAAGCAGAAATAGGCGGCCGATGTAGAGCAATGACGTCATTCATTGCATGATGTTCTGACGTGTGCCTAACAAAATGGAGCAAAGAAAGGAACTCACTGGAGACATATCCTGTCAAACTTCATGAGGAATTGACAGAGTTTTACAGCGAGCTTGGTATTGCTCTTGTGTGTGCTCTGTTATTCTCCCAGTCCACGACAACGGGTCTCGTGTTCTAACACTCGTCAACAATACCTTATTCTTTAGGACGGATCTTGTGGAGAGACTTGTTCCTCTTGCTGATCAGTATCCGACTCGCTGTTTCTGTGTTATGTGCTCAGAATACTAGTGATGATCAACGGCGAGTGGCTCGTTCTGTTCACTTCAATTGGGACGCCATACCTGCAGAGGTAGCTAGGCTAACTGCTTTCGGGGTGTTCATGGCACCAACGACAGCATCAATAAAACACCGTGTGTAAATTCTTTACGCACATTTTAGAAAGAGAAATGCCCCACGCCAACAATAGAAGTTTCCGAGAAGCTTCAGCCAGTCAGGACGCTTCAGCTAATATTCCACGCGAAAAACTCGAAAGAGACTCTCTTGTTTGCTCAACAAACTAAAGCTGAGCAACAGCTGATTTTCGAACAAAACCGTTAAAATAATTCATGACGCACCCCTATTGACGACGAAAGGCATCTGCAGCTGCAATCAAATAAAGCAAATAACATTTACTTGAACGTTAACATCAGACTTAAATGATAATGCGATACAGTGAAAAAACTTACATTCATCACACTTGAATGATCGTGCATTTCACCTGTCAGCATTGTACCTTATGGTGGTCAGACGGACAGTTTGCGATGAGAGAACTTAGGGCTTACTGCGGAACCCTTCACTATCTTCCCCAAGCAGACTAGTCATGCCAACTTTGTAAGAATTGTGACTAGAATGTGTTACCATACTGTCTACAAAGCAGATTAAAAGATAAACATTGCACTCGTGCAGCAAAAATCGTCTGCTACAGCCAGTCGGTAAATCATCAAGGACCGTCAATTACTTACAAAGACGAACCACTCGTCCTATGCGATATCGGCAGTCTATAACTTTATTCCAGCTCAATGCATAAACAGAGCCGAACTCCACAAACACGACAGAATCGACACTGTTCAGGCACTGGTAAATCTGCTGTTTTGTTCTGGATAATCTACCAAATGCACATCTAGGTTAACATGCTTTCAGAATGTTACGTAAAATACCAGAAGCTAAAGAATAATTATGACGTATTGTGGCTATTTTTGTTACGTCCAGCGCGAGAGACATAGAAACAAAAGACAATCTGCTTACCGCAGGCCAAAATGGTCTGAATATTATGAGGAGAAATCTTGACAGCTTCAAATCGAAGCATACTTTTGGGAAGCAAATGCCACCAGATTTGGCCATGTTGCTTGCTTTCTTAATCGAAACAATAGATTGACTAGACAACGTGTCTGCTTGTCACAGAACTATATTTACCTACCCTATCCCCCAAATTCAAGAATGTCAGAATTCGTGTTTTCACCCGTAGTAACATGATTTTATTGTTACAAAACCTCACAAATCTAACGTTTTCTTAGCATAAAATAGAATAATGTACATTCTGAAATAATTTCATCACTGTGTAGTGTTCAGTTTGTCTACAGATAATTGGATTATACGGAACAGAGTAGGCGGAAAATCTTAGAAATGAAACAAATATGTCATTTCTTTTTCTGTCAAAAGTTCTGTATCACACTTTTCACTAATTCTTTGCTTCCGAATGCCAAATTAGGGTCTTGCGTTTATTCTCAATCCAATTTTATGATGCTATGACGTGTCTGGTTGTCACAGACCCCCAAATCCAAGAATGTCAGAATTCGTATTTTCACCCGTAGTAATCTGATCTTATTGTTACATTCATTCATTTGTTCGTTCTGTTGCTTCGAAAACAAACTTTCTGTCGGGGGCAGACTGAGTGTGCGTGTGCAAACACTCAACTGGCGTTGACAAGTTTTGAACTGACCCGACATCGTTTCAATCGGCTATGGCCAGAACTCTTACTAATAATACTACTGCGGTGTCACGAATATTTTACAGTTAGTGTTTCGATACGCGAGACTCAAGTCATTTCATGGATACTGCCACTTTGTGCAAAAAGATCATGATGCACTAACCGAGGACCGATCCACAGTCGTTCCCTTGCCGTCATGTGGTGGCTCAGTACCTCTGCTTTCCTCTTCCAATATGAATTGTAAACGTTTAAGAATGCAAAACATAAAAATGAATCGACGGCAACAAAATCGAGTTCACACGGACTGCAACGGTTTAGGCATTGAATATCGCGGACTTGCGGCCAAATACATTTTATATCTGTGTGTTGTCCAGACTATTTAAGACAGGTTTTAAGACAGTACATCAAAATCAGCCATAATGTACATAAATGACCCTCACTCGTATATAATAAATGTTATTTTCCGTTTCTATCCCTGTCTGTCTTCCCAACTACATATAGTTTAAGACATGCCGAAGGAAAAGCAACAAATAATAATTATGTTGACTCCTTAGCACCCAGCAGTATTTCTGTGCAACATTCGCTGCTGCCGCTTCCACCAGGAAAGAAATGAAAACTGTCGAGTGTCAGACATCGCTGACGGGTTTTTTCGAAGCGTCCGCTCAAGACAGCTCCATCTTCAGTGCGTTCCTCTGGCGGGCCCAGACATCGCTGAAGTGGGTTTTTTTCAGTGCGTTCCTCTGGCGGGCCCAGACATCGCTGACGTGGTTTTTTTCAGTGCGTTCCTCTGGCGGGCCCAGACATCGCTGACGTGGGTTTTTTCAGTGCGTTCCTCTGGCGGGCCCAGACATCGCTGACGTGGGGTTTTTTTTTAGTGCGTTCCGCCTCTGGCGGGCCCGGATCGGTATCGGCCGGCACTCAGGCTTCCTCCGGGAGGTCGAGGCCGGCATCGACCGACGCCCGGGTTCCGTGCGATCCCGCGAAGAGTTCAGAGACAGTTAAGAGTTCAGCCGATTCCTCCAAAACGGCCCCTAAGGGTTCGGCGGTTCCCTCCAAAACCGGCCATAAGGGTTCACCAGGTCCCTTAAAAACCGCATCTAAGGGTTCAGCAGGTCCCTTAAAAACCGATCCTCGAAATATGATTCATCTTCATCGAGATGCTCGCCTACTGCGGTGAGCGTGGGGAGGGTCCTGGTGGACGTCGAGGGGTTTGTACACCCCAGGCGCTCTCCTGCCGGCGAGACCCAGGCTCCACCCAAGCCTGCAGATTCCGACAGGCGGAGCGGAATCTGGTCCTTTCGAACCAGTATTCAGCCCTGTCCGATGATGAGATGAACTCATCATCGATCCCACCTGACTGAAGCAATGGAACATCCCATTGTCCATTGGAACTTGCGAGGCTTGCGAGCAAATTACGAGGAGCTTGTCCTGCTTTCAAAACAATACAAGTCAGCCGTGATTGCACTGCAGGAGACGCTGTTGACAAATTCAAAATTGCCGACATTTTCTGGTTTTAATATTTTAAACAAAAATTCCTTAAATAACAAAGCTACGGGGGAGGGGGGGGGGAGCTTTGGTTATAAATAATGTTTATCTGTTTAGTGAAGTTCAGTTAAACACCCCTTTGCAGGCCGTGGCTGTGAGGGTGACGTTGAGCAAGGCCGTTACCGTCTGCAACATTTATATTCCACCATCGGTCGATGTAAGTTTATCAGACCTAGAACAGTTGATTCAACAGCTT
>OY757545.1:6244223-6348723 GCA_963584105.1 Alviniconcha strummeri
TCGGACCCTCCATCCTGCTGCCTAGAATGGGTGGCAGGGTTTCAAAGTTTGTATATCGTTTGTGACTGATTGAATCATAATTGACCTTATTTTGCTACTGCTGTTGTACTTTTGGAGAGGATATCTTTTAGTTTAGAAGATCCCCATTTCATTTTACAGTCCACCTTACTGAGTTGATCCAGGATTCGTTCATTTGACTTAACTCCAACTTGTCTCTGTAGAGGTACTGGCGGAGAGTGGAGGAGCCTGTTTTTGGGGGTTTTTTGTTTTGTTTTTTTGTTACACTGCCATTGACAGATTGATCCTGCATTGCACAACGATGCAAGCCAGTTTGCTTCCTATGTAAGTGCGAGGAGCAGTCATGTCCATAAATCACAACTTTTGAAGAGAACGCGGTGTCGATGAGGAACAGAACCCGGGTTTTATCCAAGCACATTTGCCACTACGCAAAACTGGGTCACACAGCGTGACATGCCACAGTGGCTTACGCAGCCTCTTCAGTCCTGCTAGGCTAAATGAAATCTGACTGAAACGAAGGCCTGTGGCCGATTAGAAGAAAATAACAAACAACATTGTAAAACACTTTTGTTAAACTCAGTACATTACTATATACTGTTTTACTGCTTCAGATGGTTTCAACGCCGCTTTGTAACAAATACCAGTATTTGTAATGTCCAGTCAACTGTTTCACTGCTCCGGATGGTTTCAACATTTGTAGCAAATGCATTGGACCAATATTTGTATTGACGCACAAGTTGACACCGGTCATAATGACCAAGAACGAATGACAGGGACTCGTAAAAAGAAACATCTGTCTAACCAAATGACATTATTTGTAACATGTCCATATTATCCGTAGAATGCCTTCATTGCTGCACAACAAATAATATCGACTCGACACATAAAATCTGCAGCTTCATGTCCGTCTTATCTTCAGTGCAAGCCGAAACATACAGCCGACCTCCCACTGAACACATTTTCACCAGGCTTTCCTTCACTCCTGGCACATACCCCCCGAAACTGCAGCTCCTGAACTGTCAACACATCACAAACACAACAATCTGCACAGCAAAATCTCGCTCGCTGTCGCTGTCACCCTTCTCCCGTCCATCACTGTTGATGAACAGAGGAAGCGGGTTTCCAGGGCGTGGGATATGTGCCTGTCGCACATCTAGCCCTTCATCTCGCTCGCACTTCGAACCGTGCGAGGCTATCGATCTGTCTTGCGCACAACGCGAACGTCACCGCGAGGCGTTCCCCCCTTCCCTCCCCCCCCCCCCCCCCCCCCTTTTTTTTTTTTTTTTTTCTGCGCAACGGTTCCGTTCTCGACGGGTGTTTTAAAGATGGCGTCAAATTTCACGTCTTCGAGTGAGGTGGTATCAGCAAAGAGACTTGTGCAGGCGGACGACGGAAGTTGCTGGTTTTGCGTGTGTGTGTGTGTGTGGGGGGGGGGGGGGGGGGGGGGGGGGTTGTTGTTTGTTTTTTGTTTTTGTCACCAAGTCACCCGCGAAGGGCGAAACATACTTCCTCAAGTCACAAGCAAAAGTCTCATCCACCGTTCATGACATACATTATCCCTAACGTTGAAAAAGGAAGACAGAACAAGAAGCACATAATTCCTGGCAGAAGGAAAAGCATTGCACTTATATTCTGTTTTCAGGATTAAAAGAGCATGAGCGCCCTTGCAGAAGCACACGGGGTGGAATCTGATCAGTGTTATAAACGGTGTAGGCAATGAGAATGAAAGAGAAATGTATGATGTAACGTGCAGGAAGTGACGTTTAACTTCACGACAGGTCTTACCTTTTTACTTTCTGATTCAGTCACGAAAATAAATGTGTAAGCAGTAGCAAATTTCTACTCCCTTCTCTCATTTTCCAGAATTTTGTCGCCAGTGTTATCACACGGCGATTGACACCCAAACACCGTCGAACCTGGCAGATGTCGAACCAGATGTTGCGCGGGAGAAACGCAAAACGGTTTGCGAACGCCCGCGCTTTACACAACGCGAGGAAGAACACTCCGCTTCGGCTGCAGCAGACAGAGCGCGTCACTGCGACCAGCTACAGAAACCCGACGAGGATGTCAGCAAATTTCAGCCACGTTAGCAGTAATGGGATGGTCATCTTAAGGTAGAGATACTGGCGTAGAAACGGTCGTAGAAAGAAAAAAGGACCCCCTCCCCCCCCCCCCCCCCCGCCCGCCACTCCCCACCCCCTAAAAAAGGACAATAAAACCACAACTGGGGCAACTTCGTTTTTTGTTAGTTTTTGTTTTGTTTGCAGGCGAGAAAGGAGACGAGCAGTGTCAAAAACAGGAACAGTCCCTGTCACAGCAAATTCTTCTGGTTTGATATGAAGGCAAGACGTCGTTCGTCGGCTTTGCGCGGCAAAATGACCCCCGCCCCCTCCCCCTTACGTGCCCACATTGTCAGCAATTGCTTTTGTAAATTAAAATTTGGTTGTTTTACTTTTTCGCAGTAATGTTCTGGGATACAGTGTGTCCAATAGAAGACTGAAGTACCCATCCACTTTCCTATCTATCCACTTTCCTACTACCAAACTGAGTACAGTAACTTTTCCTTCTCTGCAACACACAGAACTCACTGGAACAACCTGCATGGCCACAGTTCCCACTCTCGAATCCTTCAAGTCCCGCCCGTCCAAATGCCTATAGTCTTCAGAATGATGGAGCTTTTTAAAGGAAAGGGCCCACGCGGGTTTGGCTAAAAAAGAAGAAGAAGAAGAAGAAGAAGAGGAAATGTTTTGGCATGAATTTTTATTGTTCAAGGTACGATTTTTCGGTAGCATTAATTTCTGCTTTGGCCCTTTTGAAACACGCCAGTTTAAGACTAACTGAGGTGATTTTAAAATAGATTGGAGCTATTTACGGATTGCATAGGCTATCACGTCATTACATTTTATTGTTTTACATGTTCTTGTAGACTCGGCCTGCAAACAATTGACAATGGCCTCGTCCTGTCACATAATCTGTTCGGGCCTAATATTTTGTCGGGCGACTTAACTGATGGTTGTGTGAATAATTGTATCTTTCTTTCAATAAATCTTCTAATCGTGCAGTGTATACCTCTCAACCGGTAGCTGTCGTTTGCTAATCATGCTCGACGATGGACTAAGGTGCAAGATGTTAGGTGACGATTTTTTCTCAGCGTGTTGGTCCGATATTACTACATGATGTATTTTAGACACCACTTTATATACTACTGGCCGGTGACACGCCAGAAACACACACGTTATGCGAACAGGTAGCAGTTGAATATTTAAACGTATTGTTCCGGTAGACTACTCCTACCAGTGAAAAAAAAGTAGTATCAAGAACGTTTCCTTTTACGTGTCCAGTAACAGTTTTTCGCCATGTTCAAGAGCTGTGTGAGAGTCAGTCGAGGTGGCCGTCCTGGTCTGTCCGTCCTAAAGAACCTTATGGTTTCCGTGGACGTAAAGCAATATTGAACCATGCTTCGGCATTGGTCATAGCTTGTCCCTAATACGTCAGCCGACATTAAGCAACACAACCGAACAGTTTTGCCAGTTTCCTACTGCAGACGTGTAACCGTGCACAGCTAGTCTACTTCTCCACCTGTTCATCCAGGTTTACCATCCGCAACCTGTATCTGCCTTGTCGGTCTCTTGTCTCTCAAGCTAAGCGTTCTTTCAGTTTATTTTGCCGGTCCACGCTCAGAACATAACTGGTGGTAACTCCAAATATATATCTGCTGTGATTGCATAATCTTGAGAAAAAAAGAGAAAAAAAGGAAAAGAGCTATGAAAACATAAACGCCACTGTTTCATTCTCAGTTCTTTGTTGCTTTTGTTTAATGGGCTACAATAGGAGAAATAGTGCATTATTACAAAAGAAGGCGGGACACAAAATTAGACACATGTTCCGGCGTCCCGTGTTCTGTTGTTCTGTACATATTCCTAGTAACTCAGTCAGGTTTGTCATTACCATCAGTAACTATTTCAAGTGCCTTTTTTTTCTTTTCTTTTCTTTTTCTGTCTGCTTTCTGGAATCTTGACGTCAAATTAGTAATATCGTGATGACGTCAAGGTAACTTTGCCATAATTTCACTGACTGAGAAAAATAATAATAATAATAAAATCTGAAACAGCGTTCTAAAACAGAAGATCCAAACACAAAAAGGTTCAAACGAACGCTTAAAGTTTAGTTGACACGGACACACAGTATGCAAATTTTCGGGGAGATCTCCTTTGTCAAGCCACAAACCGACACGTAAACAACAGATGAAAAATGAGAAGAAAAAAAACCGGCAAGCGACAAAAACAACCAAAACAAGCTCTCTCTCTCTCTCTCTCTCTCTCTCTCTCTCTCTCTCTCTCTCTCTCTCTCTCTCTCTCTCTCTCTCTCTCTCTCTCTCTCTCTCTCTCTCTCTCTCTCAGTCTCTCTCTCTCTCATTTTTCATCGTTTTTAACCGTTTATCTGTTGTTTAAGTGTCGTTTTATGGCTTGACTGTATGTCCGTGTCAAAATAAAGAAGCATTCGTTTGAACCTTTTTGTGTTTGGATCTCATCATTTCATTGTTCGTCTTGACGAGATTCGGAAATCCAGGGGACTGCAGTCGGTAAGTGCTTGCGAGTGTAGCGCAGAGTAGGCACGCTTTTGTTAGGGGTACATTGAACGCTCGGGAAAGATGGTCAGATACTGGTAAAAGAAGCAGAAATGCCGGTCAAGCATTGTTTGTGGGGTACGTGCAGCTCTGACAGTAGTACCTACTGTCTTGTAAAGGCTTCCGTTTTGTGCCCTTTGCCAAACCAACGTAATCGCTTGAAAATTGCCTTCTTCTTCTTCCGTTAATGACCGTCGGCCACAAAGCTGGCCATTACTGTCATTTTAGGGTACTGCGCAGCGTAATACAGGCAGGAAAAAACAAAACAAAAACAAAAAAACAGCAGAGTTTTGCAATTTATTGGGAGGGGGGTGACATCTTGGACTTGAAGGTGCCAATGATAGGGGACAGAACTGTATCCTGGGGGAGTTGTTCCAGCTGCTGACTGGACGGAGGAAGGTGTTGCTTCTGTAGTCCGTGCGGCAACTGAAGCGTTGGTACTGGAGGCGGTGGTGGCTTCTTATTCCACTTGCAGGCTGGAGTTTGAAGTCAAGGCACCTCACACACGTTTGACCAATGGTGATCTTGTCTTTTTCTTTCATTTTTCATCGTTTTTGACTGTTTATCTGTTGCTTAAGTGTCGTTTTGTGGCTTGATAAAGGGGATTCCCGCGAAAATTTGCATACTGTCTGTCCGTGTTAAATAAGCGTTCGTTTGAACCTTTTTGTGTATGGATCTTCTCTTTCTAAAGTTTTCACTTCAGCTTTCAGTTCTTCGGTTCCTGTTGTCTTAATTTTTCTGTAATTTCTGTCCCATTTTCGGTTGAGCTTTCGTATTTCCGTAGTAATCCAAGAGTAGGGCTAGGAGTCTTAACAGCGGGGTGGCTTTGTTGGGATGTTTGTGGCCATGCTGTCTTTGATGGAGGTCTTGAATTTCAGCCAGAGGTCTTTGGATATCATCTCTCACAGCAATGAACACACCACCTCCTCCTCTGTTGCGATCTTTTCTGTAGAGAATATAGTGGGAGGGGATCGTTGGATCAAAGCATATTTTATATAGGCATCCTCACAGCCAGTCCAACGTCAGCAAAATCACCAAGTGGACTTATATCTCAGACATCTGCACCAAAGTACATCCATATTACTTTCATGTTGTGTGGAAGGGATCGTCAGTGTATCAGATGCAGAATCTCTCTCTCTCTCTCTCTCTCTCTCTCTCTCTCTCTCTCTCTCTCTCTCTCTCTCTCTCTCTCTCTCTCTATGGAGTTCGCTCTGAGCATCATTAGCCTGGCTGGTCCAATCAGCACAGGCGGTGTTGTGCATCTGTTTCCGTTTATGTTTGTTGTTTTTTACTTCACTGTTTACACGTCTTGCAGGTTTAACCAAACAAAAGTGTTGGTAAGTAAGTCGGAAATTCCTGGGATATTTTATACGCCATTTCAGGTCACGAATATCATTGGAATCACCCAAACAGGGTCATATGAAGTGAATAAACCGAACATTTTCAACAAAAAGTGAGCTTTATCATATTTGTGTCCTTCAGCCCTTCATATTTGTGCTCCTTTCCGCAGATATTCGATCTAGGTCTGGTTTGTGAGTAACTGTGCACACTTGCCAAGTGCTGATGTCGGCAAAACAATTGCACGTGTACCAAGGACTCACCTATTTGCAGACTGAATCAAAGTCACTTTTGTTGCAAATGTTTTCATTCGCTAGATATGACCCTGTTTGAGGAATTCTGATAATATTTGTGGCCCAAAATGGCATTTAAAATGTCCCAGGAATTGTTGACCACATCATTACCAGCTTTTTCTTTAGTTTTGTTTTTTTGTTGTTGTTTTTTATCTGAAAAAAAACACCCCAAAAACCCACTGACTGGTGGTACTGGTAGCATCAGTGTTAAAATGGTGTTTGATACTTTGTAAGTTGTTTTTGCTCGCGATCCTGTATGTGTGCACACATGTGTGTGTGATCTTGTGTGCATGTGTTTTTGCCATACTTTGTATGAAAATGTTTGTTAACTTTTCATATGTTTTGTATGCTTGTATACCACTGATTTGTATAATTATGGGTATTTGCGCATTGTATGTTTTTTTTAAAGTTGTAAAGCGCTTTCAATTTTCAAAAGAGCTCTATAACTTCCCTATTATCATTATTACCTTAGCAGGGAACAGAGAAAAGGAATGATTCTGGTTTGTTTTCTTCTTTTTGCAAGTTTATATATATATACTGACCATACATCATGTCTGTCATTTGTGAAACAACTCACTCTGTCAACAGGCCATTTTGTTTTTGGACCCTGTCGACCAGCGCGAGATACTTCTTTGAATTTGAGACAGTACAAAATGATTGTATGCTGTGAATATGTTACAAAATGAAAAATATTCAGATTAAAGTCATTAAACTTGCATGCAGATCCTGCGTTTGTATGGGTAAACACAAGTTCAGGTTACATGCAATCAACAAATCAGGACATAGCTAGATATAATTGTCACAGATTCTACCATTTTTATTTCTTTTTCGAACTTTCATTTATGCTAGGTAACAAAGCCAGACAATTTCCACAGATTCTGCCATTTTCATTTCTTCTTCAAACTTTTATACTAGCAAAACTTGAATAATTCAAGGTTTACATGATTCATATTTCACTGATTCAGTTACTTTCACTGAGTTTCACATGTGATGTTACATGAGCTATAATATATATAATGGAGTGGTGTGGTAGAAGGACAGGACACAGGCAGCGGAGTCAGTAAAAATGGAGACCACAGCAGGCGGCGACGGCAAACAGGTTTTATTCTACAGCAACAGACAACTTTTCATAGTTCAGGAGCTGTGTGAGAGTCGAGGTGGCCGTCCTGGGCTGTCCGTCCTAACGAGCCTTCCGGTTTCCGTGGACGTAAAGAATTATTGAACCATGCTTCGGCATTGGTCACAACTTGTCCCTAATATGTCAGCTGACATCTGAGGACATTAAGCATCAACTCATCATCATCAACATAATGGTGAGAGGATATCAGCCCGATACTGGCATCACTTCATCATCATCAACGTTTCAGCAAAACGCATAGCTAAGAGAACGGCGCGGGCCGCCAGCAAGGAACACACGCACCACTACAATAAAATCGGCCCTCAGGACCACAAAATGTCTGACAATTGTGTTTCCTTGGCCCGCACAAATACAGTTTCCTCTACAATAACTAAACCAATTAAAACATGAAAAACATCAAATAAAAGCTACAGTTACAATCTTTTAAACCGTATAAACAAAATTTATACACATGACTTATTTTATTTACAACAAGAGTGGGAAGCGTGGCTTGCGCCTGTCTATAAACAGATTCGTACAACTAAATCACAACTAACACAATGTACAAAATATTAATGTTACTAAAACTTACATCAGAATAAAGTGCACGCTCCCACGGTTAAAATGGTACAGAACAATTACAATACAACGCTCTGTAAGAGAAGCAAGACTCACTCAAAGACTAGCACTAACACAATCGGTGTAAAACTTTCGCCTGGGGCGCGTTATCTTAGTCGCAGCAGCGCTGATAGTGATATCAAGTAGTCTATGAATACAACTTGGCTTCTACAGTACACAGCCCGTCCCTAATAAGCTGTACGGTTTCTGTGGACGTTAAGCACTATGTTTACTACAGTACACAATACTTAATAAGTTAATTTCAACCCAAAATAAACACTAAACATGAAGTCAGCTAAGCAAAATACTATATGACAAAGCATTGATCGACGCAGAATTACTTTAATCGAGTCAAAACAATGATTCACTGCTATTCACTAGTACTAAACAGAGAACGCGCCATGCAGACGACGGCTATAAAAAGAACAGACATAGAGAGGCATCGGCTACTGATTAAGCTCGATTCTGCGTCTAAATAAACGTTAGATAAACATTCTAAGATGCCAAAATATATTACACATGGCTTAGTGCATAAAAAGGACTAAGTGAACAAAGAGTAGGTAAACAAACAAGCGGTCAAAATATTAGGGAGAAAACAGATTTGAAAGTGTCGCACACCGGCGGCTATTGCCGGTCGGTAGTGTGAAGGCCATGTGGCGTTACGCTACACCCCGTGCTTCAAAACAAACGCGTCGTCTGCTCCGGTTCCTGGGTTACTAACAGTACAGTAATGAAATTGTGTGGATCTAATAACCGGGGCGGGACTGCCGTTAAAACGTATACAAAAAGCACTTGCTCACATAGTATATATATATATATAACAGAAAAACAAGGCTCTCTATGAACTGTGCACCGCACCGTGCAGGAAGGACTTAGTATGGTGTCATGTAGAGAATGTATAACAAAGTTCAAGCATGTTTTTTAGTGGAAACGTTTTACTCCGAATTTTCGCCCTTGAGGGCGTCGTCAAGGCCTGGTTAGCTTGACTGATTCCTACAAAACGTAATTAGATTATGAAATACGTCATATTTTTATACGTCACGCTCTCTTGCACACGACATACGTTCCAGACGACTATGGAATACACACACACACATCACTCCTCTCTCTCTCTCTCGCTCTCTCTCTCATTCACACACACACACACACACACACACAGAGATATTTAAAACATATATATCGGCAACACACATTCACTTATTAGTTTGCAGTTTTGATGTAGCACATGTCACATTGTCAGCACTGTCATTGTCAGCCCACATGATAACTGGCTTACATTTTCTGGTTCAGTCTGTCGAGTATGAAGCCCAACTGGAATGGAGAGAAGCAGGAGCTGGCATGAAGGTAATCTAATGCAGGATTTTGGAATTGCCAGAATTGTGAGAATGTGTAGTTAGAGAAGAACGTTATTCAGTGTAATTCCTAAAGACAAATAGTTATCACAGATTCTCTGTGATGCACCATGGAAGCAGTACTTTCCCAAGATCTTCGCCGATGTAGTTGTTATATGTTTTGCTATGCTGAGACAGCACAACACCAACAGTTACATGTTCACATTTGTTAAATGGTTTCAAAAGTAAATACTCAGGTAAATAAACAAACATGCAGTCATAGCATTTTTGAATCACAGCAATTTCATGATACACCTCAAAAAAGATATAACAATATTATGAATTGAAACACATCACCAGTTACTGAATTTAGGAGCACATCAAATCGGCCACAGATACTCATGCAGCTAAGGGTGGGCAGTATTAAGAGGGAAGGGGATCTAACCCACAAGTAACGGATGTACATGCTACATATTAAGAATGATAACAAACAGTTACAGAGTATTAGTACTAGTACTACTGCTAAACAAATCGCTATGTATATATATATATTATATAAACATTGACTAGACTTACCAGAGGGAACTACTTAGCAAAAGGAATGGGAAAGAAGAAAAATGGTTCAAATTCCCACAGTGACCAGTGGGCACCAAGTAGGTATCACAAGAAGAGTCCCACCAATAAGAATTCAAATAAAGGAGAGAAGGGGGGGGAGGGGGGGGAATCACTGAAAGAAGTTTTTCAACTTACTGCTGATGGCTGAAATTCACAAGAACACAGGCATGCATGTTGAGCCCCTCAACTTTTAGTTTTATCAAGTCTTGGGCTGGTCAGTCTACGGCCAAATGAGGTATAAAATGAAAAAGTCAACAACAGCAGTTTTTTGGGCTGTGTTACACTTGGGTATGTCCACAAAGTAGTGTATAAAATAGGACACGGAATTCCTAATCCTGCTTGGGGAAAATGAGGTCACTTGACGTAATATGACTGTTGTACCTTTGAAAATATGTTCAAAACCTACCAAATAATTGGATCAAACAAATGCTGATGTTTTGTTTTCTTAGTGTGCATATCAGCCAATGCAGAGTTCTGATGTCATTCATTACATGATGTTCTGACGTGTGCCTAACAAAATGGAGCAAAGAAAGAAACTCATTGATTCCTACGTTTTTATGAAGATGTAGACAATCCTGTCAAACATCATGAGGAACTGACAGAGTTAGCAGCTTTGTGCTGCAGATTGTAATGTGATGTAACTGTGATGCCAAAGAACCGTTGACACCTGAATTTAAAAAAAAAAAAAAAAAAAAAACTTCATAGTGATAATGGCACCACCCACAAAGCGTGGTCACTGTGTTCTATCTGGACGAGCTAAATGTCCATGTTTTCATCCATACACCCTACAGTCCAGATTATGGCCTATGCACTTTTTTCTACTATTTTTTTTTTTTTTCCAGGTAAGGAAGCAGAAATTGGTAGGGCGGAGGTTTTTAATCGATACATCTGTCATTTCAGAGCTCATTACTTTTCCCCTCATTATACCAGAAAAAGGCGAAGCAGAAAAAGTTGAAACTGCATAGCAAAAAGGGAATAATACTTTGGGGGAATGTTAAAGTGTCAGGTATACTAATCATAATTATGGATATGATCATTGCAGCCTTCATGTTTTCCAGCCCAGCTGATATCAGAAATGGTGCACTCCTCATAATTAATAATTGTTCGGGGTGCTTGTATTATAGGACAGAGAGGCAAGTCTGTAATCTAGTATTACTTTTATTTATTTTTAAATCAGGCTATATCGATGAGTAATGAACTCTTATTTCGTACTTATTTCGTACCCCCCCACCCCCACCCCCCCCCACACACACATAAAAAACAAAACAAAAACAAAAAACAACTTTGACACACCTGACTGGCTTAACAGCGGGTTTCTAGCATTTACTTCAGAAGAGTGAGTATTGCCTACTCTTGTAATTTTGCCCTGGTTATGGGTTCTCTGTGGTGTTCAGGTATGCACATGGTGGTGTGGACAGCACAGAGACTGTGTGCTCTGTTCTCCCATTTCATGACCACACGCAATGGTCTCATGATGTTCTAACAACAACGCCTTGGATCTACACCTGAAGTCCTTGGATCTGGCGAAACCAGTGAACCGGCAGAGAATGTCAACACTTCCATGTTCCGGCAACCATAGTTTAGCAGTACAATGATCATCCATTTCAGATTATACACGGTCCACCTTGTGTTAGACTTAAAATTTGGATGCAGCATCTGCACCAATATGGTTTGATGAAATTGTAGTCCTTAGGCAATATAAACTGTGCATTCTTCAGGTCGAATCTTGTGGAGAGGTGTGTTCCTCTTGCTGATCAATATCCAACTCGTTTCTGTGTTATGTGCTCAGCCGGCATAATAGTGATGATCAACGCATTAGCTCGTTTTGTTCACTTTAATCTGAACGTCATACCTGTTTATGGCAGAGGAAGCTAGGCTAACTGCTTTTGGGGTGTTCGTGGCACTGATGGCAGCATCAAGGAAGCACTGTGTGTAAAATTTAAATAGCGACCATAAACGCAATTCCTTATGCACATTTTAGAAAGAGGAATGTCCCAAGAGGTTTCCAAGAAGCTTCAGCCAATCAGAATGCTTCAACCAATATTCCACGCAATTTTTGTTGTTGTTGAAAAGTGACTCTTGTTTGCTCCACAAACTAAAGCTAAGCAACGGAACGAAAGGCATGGCTTCAAACAAAATCGTTAAAATAATTCATGACGCACCCATTGACGATGAAAGACATCTGCAGCTGCAATCAAATGAAGAAAATAACATTTACTTGACTGCAAACATCAGACTTGAATCATAATGCAATGAAATGAAACTTAAACTTACTGAAAGCTAAAAAGCGACATTCATCAGACATGAATGATCGTGCATTTCACCTGTCAGCATCGTACCTCATGGTGGTCAGACGGAAAGTTTGCGATGAGGGAAGGGGATTTAGAGCTTACTGCACAACCCTTCACTGCTTTCCCCCAGCAGACCAGTCATGCCAACATTGTAAGAATTGTGACTAGAATGTGTTGCCATACTTTTTACAAAGCAGATTAAAAGATAAACATTCTGCTTGTGCAACAAAAATCGTCTGCTACAGCCAGCTGGTAAATCAACAAGGACTATCAATCAATTACAAAGATGACCCACTCGTCCTATCCAATCTCGGCAGTCTATAACTTTATTCCGTCTCAATACATATGTAGGGGAGCGGGGGTGGTGAGTGAGGGAAGCAGGTTGGAAGCATGGATAGTCACAAGTCAGAGGTTGCTATAACTTTTATTTGCACCAACCAGGATGCAGTGTCTATCTCGGGAAAGACACAAGCAAACAAAACATTCAGAACATGAAAGCAAACGTAAAGACTAAACAACAGCAAATACCTAATAAATACAGTAACCATGTAGTTTACTTGTAGGTTACTATAATACATGATGGTAACTGTGACAAAATGATTAATAATCAAGCACATAAATTGTGTCCATGACTTGCACTTAAAACCCGTATCTCACAGCATCGCTGGTCAATTAACTGATGAAGTCCCAGTATATAATAGTATACAATAAAGAAACAGTAAAACTACGGATTATCAACATCCTTCTTAACTAAATAGGAAGAGTGAGATAATTGTTACAGCGGCAGTTCCACTTAACCACACATCGAGACGGACAGTGACACGGGTGGCACTTGGGTCCATGTCGTAAGCGGGAGGAAGTCGGTCATAAACTGACCGGCTCCAGCCTGATCACTGGAGACTTCAACGTCCGGCGGGACAGCAGCTGGGAGCGGGATTACGAGTCCTCACTCACCGCCCAGATAAACAACGGTGACTTCATCGTGTTGAATAATGGATCTTTCACCCGCATACCTGGCCGCGCGGATCAGAGGCCGTCGGCTATCGACCTGACCCTCGTGACTCCCGACACAGCCAGTGGTGCGGAGTGGGAAGTAGGTGCGGATTCTTTGTCTGACCACCTGCCCATCACAGTCAGCTTCGTTCTCTCAGCAGAGAAGGAGACTCCCGCTACCACCAGCAAGTACAACTACGACCTGGCCAACTGGGACTTGTTCAGGAGTCTTCTTGGAACCGCAGAGATAAACGTAGGCGATGCTGACTTCGACGAAGTGAACCGACGAATAGTCTCCTCCAGTCTTGAAACCGCCAGGGAAGCGATACCGATGACCGGTGGTGGGCTGTCACGGTCGAACAGCAACCCTTGGTGGAACAAAGAATGCGAGGAGGCTGTCAGAGTCAAACAGGTAATGTATAGGCACTACTCCAAAGACCAGAACGCTGAGATTCACGAGGGTATGAAAGCAGCCAACAGAGACTGCAATAAGATCATAGCACAGGCGAAGAAGGATCACTGGATAGCCTTCGCGGGTTCTATTTCGGCTGGGAAGGCGGACTTAGGATCTGTGTGGAAGAAGATCAGAAGAATGAAGCAACAGTGCGTTGTTCCTGATTCTGACCTGCAACACGGCAGCACAAAGTACACCACGGCCCAGAGCAAAGCGGAGGCTCTAGCGAAAGCTTTCGCTGAGGCCAGTGACACCGACAGTCTCCCGGCGGACAGGCAACAATTCCGACCTTCACGCACCCGGTGCCAGATGACAGTTTGGCGGTTAACACCCCACTGACCTGCACCGAGCTAAGACGAGCCTGGCTTCCATCAAGAAAGTCAAAGTCTCCACCGGTGTGGACACCGTCTCGTATCGGATGCTGAAAGAGGACCCCTAGTCGTTTCTCAAGATCCTGCTGGATTTCTTCCAAAGATGCTGGGATGGGGGCACAATTCCCGCTGGGTGGAAACACGCCATTGTCGTCCCCATCCACAAACACGGCAAACCGAGGAAGGAGTTCAGCATTTACAGACCCATCTCCCTGACATCCCACCTAGGGAAAGTGTACGAGCGAGTGATCAAGAACCGACTAGAGTCAAAGAAAATGTTTCCCGTGTGCCAGGCCGGCTTCCGACGGGGACGGGGTGTCACAGACCACCTGGTGAAAATGGGTGAGCATGTTGGGAGGGCAGTAGGGAGGAGAAAGGTCATACTGGCGTGCTTCTTTGACATCTCCCGTGCCTACGACCAGGTCTGGCACGCCAAGCCGCTACAGAAACTCGACAAGATCGGAATTTCTGGCAACATGTACAACTACATGAGATCTTTCCTGGGCGACAGATCGATGCAGGTCAGGTGGAAGGGAGCCACGTCGACCACCAAAGGAGTAAATATGGGCGTTCCTCAGGGATCAGGGATCTCCTCCCTGTTGTTCAACATCATGGTCCACGACGTGGACACAGCCGTGAAGTGAAAGGTAGTGCTGACCATGTACGCGGATGACTTGCCGATATGGACGGACACCCACATCAGACGTCTCCACACAAACAACTCGTGTGTGAAACACATCATGAAACTGTTCCAGGAAGCTGTGGACAGGGAGGTCCACTTTATGCAAGTAAATGGATTCGCTCTCTCTTCTCTGAAAACTGTTCGTCCCATTCCACACCAACACCTCTCAGAACACGGAGGGGCACATCAGGGTGAACGGGCAGAGCATCTTTGCATCGAAAGAAGTCAAGTACCTGGGTGTACGCTTCACTTGTTGGCGGCGTACGAACCACCAGGTCGCGCACAACGCGCGGAACGCCTCCCGAGCCCTCAACGTGATCAAGGTGCTGTCTGCTCAGCCCTGGGCGAACACCCCAAGATCCTAGTGAACGTGGTGCGGGCCCTGGTGCGCTCACGCCTGTCGTATGGACTGGAAGCTATGCCCCACCTCTTGAAAGCGGGCCTAGCCCGTCTCACACCATGGTCATCGGGCTGTCGTAGTCCGTGCCGCAGTGCCGGGTGTACAGAGAGGCCAGGCTCCTCCCATTCCGCCGCAACATCCAGCTCAACTGTAGTAAGTATGTTTTTAGATGTCAGACTGTCGACAACTCCACTGTCGACGAGATAACTGCTACCTTCCGAAACCCCTCCGGACTCCAGTCCTACTCCTCCATCTGTGACCTGGTCCAGAGCGCGGAACTCATGGTGTTGAGGTGGCGACGAGGCCGATGCATCCCTATCCACCTTGGCTCCTGGAACGAGCGCACGTTGAGGTGGACATGGAAGGGCTAAAGAAGGACCAGAATCCACTCGTGTTAGCCGCTGAGCTGCTGGCTATCTCGATGGCCCTGCAACCCATCAGCACGATACCAGTCGAGTCACTCCCTTCGCCATTGTTATCTGCAGCGACTCCAAGGCGGCGCTGGCAGCCATCAAGTCCGACTCTCAAAACGCACGGGAGGATCTTGTGCGTGAGATCGCGACAACTACCCATCAGCTGATCACCCGCGGTACGGAAGTTCGCTTTCAGTGGGTACCAGCGCACGTCTGCCTCTCTGGATACGAGAAGGCGGATAGAGCAGCAAAAAGAGGAGCCAAGGGAGTTAACTCCTCGGCAGTGACGATGAAAGTCGGCCTGGCCGACGTATATGCGGAGCTAACCAAGCAGGCGTGGAAGCAGTGGGAGAAGGAGTTCCACTCAATGGCCACGGCCAAGGAGTGGGACGATACCTCTCCCCCCTGCCAGGGCAGGAGTCTTCTTCCCTGGAAAGCCGACCTACATAGCTCGCATCATGCATCGTCTGCACGTGGGAGTCTGGAGATGCATGTGCGTACCGACGAAGTGTGAGTGTGGTTTGAGCGTCTCGTTTCACCACGTGATGTTCTCCTGCACCTCATGTTCAGACCACTTCCAGCCTTTGACTGGGAAACTACGCAGCGTGGGACTGCCCCTGTGTACAAAAAGCCTGGCAGTGTGCGACCAGCGTGAAGGATGGAGCCTCTTGCGGGCTGCAGCCAGACTAGTCTACACCTGTCCACTGGCAGCCTATCCGTAGTAGGCGGGACCACTGGCTACGTTCAACGCTTTCCCGCAGCTTGGGTTAATCCCAACGGCGGAGGAAGGGGCAAACGTCTCCGTGTTTCCCGCACCCAGTTCTAGTCTGCTGGACCTGATTCCAGCGACCACCACAAGTGTATGCTTGCATACCCAAGTATTTTTAGCCGCCTGACTACAGGCCTCGATTTTACTACAAGTGTATTTGAACTACCATGTGCGTCTTCAACGTTTTTAACTGTAAATACTGTGTGTGCCGATTGTATATATTACATGCCCGCTGACATAACCTTGCAATTTAAAAATAAAATAAAAAATAAAATCTGCAGCCCAGTTTTTAACTGTAAATAGTGGACGACGATTTTTTAACCGGACCCCTAGCGTGCTACTCAGTTCTACAAGTGAATGCCCCAGTACAGCCGAGACGACCCAGCACCCTGACCCTAGTATTGATCCGCAGGTGGACCCATCTCATCTCTCCCCTCATTCCCCCTTTGTTCCAGCGACCTCATGTCCCGATCCAAATATTGATCCGCAAGTGGACCAAGCTTACTTCGCTCCCCCATGATTTTAACTATAATATATCCAAGACAAGCTTACTTTATAGATTGTCCCTAATATGCTTTTAGCATCTGAGGACATTATGCAAAAACAGAACGAACGAGCCTCGTTACTGAGTTACTCTACGAGGCACTGTTACTGATTAGCACTAGCAGAGCATATCTGTGAACAACGTCAAGCGTCTTACTGACGCGGGTAGCGCATCAAGAATCTAAGCTGCTGATCTGGCTGCGCCTGTCTGCTCGGTTAGTGAACAGAGACAAAGACCTAATTGCCACTACTGACGCGCATCACCGGCCAGTTCGGGTACACGCACAAAGACCCAGAAAAGGGTTTACAAGCTAAGCAGAGTGAAAGTCTGCGCGCCCAAGACTCGGCCATGCAAAAGCCGGATCAAAACAGAAATAGCATATCTCACAGTTTATACAATCACCCCTATGCACTAAATCATATATTCAACTATTAAAATGTGCATTCCACAACTATGAAGTCAACATCTTCAAAGTGTTAGCCATGACAGAGACAAAGACCGATTTCATGTAAAAACACAGTTATGCCGCACAGAGATCTGGAAGGCCGCCCTGACAAAGGACCCACCATACTCTAGAGGGATAACTTTGCATCGGCAAAGCATCACTCAGGAAGCATGAAGTCAGAGGTTGCTATAACATAACTTTTATTTGCACCAACCAGGAAACTGTAGGCTCTCCCCTGAATCAGATGCAAAGGCAGCAGCTCGAACTATTACTAACTGACGACCTGCTACTGCAGGGACACTGGGGGGAAAAGGATGCGGCGGTAGGTAGGTAGGTAGGTAGTATTGCTTAATGTCCTCAAATGTCAGTTGACATATTAGGGACAAGCTGAGACCAATGCCGAAGCATGGTTCAGTATTGCTTTACGTCCACGGAAACCAGAAGGCTCGTTAGGACGGACAGCCCAGGACGGCCACCTCGACTCGCACACATCTCCTGAACTGTGCTGGACGCCCAGCGCGCAAGTTTTAACACTTTCGATAATTGAGGCCATAAAACTCCCACACAATCAAAAAAAGAAAAAGGACAGGAAAGAAAAGATTAAAGGCTTAATACACACAATACACTCGGTTACAGATAAACAGAGCTGCCGGAACTCCACAAACCTTCCCAATACAGCAGAATCAACACAGTTCAAGCGTTGACAAATCTGCTGTTTTGTTCTGGATAAACTACCAAATGCACATCTAGGTCGACATGCTTTCAAAATGTTACCTAAGATACTAGATGATGTATTGTGGCTACTTTTGTGTATCTCTCATAGATACATATATATATATAAACAAACCACAGGCCAAAATGGTTTGAATATTATGGGGAGAATTTTTCACAGCTTCAAATCGAAAATTATACATGTTCTACTAGGCTTTGGTTGTCCTATTTTATTATGTGACAATAAGCATACTTTTGGGAAGCAAATGTCACCAGATTTAGCCATGTTGCTTGCTTTTTCAATCAAAACTGTAGATTGACTAGACAATCTGTGGTGTCATGAGCACAGCACTGTAACTTAATGTAAGTACAGCATTCCTAGGCTATGCTCATTATCAACCTTTTACATTCCACTTATCTCTGACGATATAACTATACTAATGCAGAACTGATCTTGGTATGATCCAGCAACACTGAGTCTTAAGTGTACAAAAAGTCTGACACAGATGAATAAAGTGTATATATATGGGTCATTCTCCTGAAAACTGGACCAAAGAGAGTGCCGCTTTCCCGATGAAATAAAATTTTAATTAAAACACCGCTATAAATCTAATGTAATGTGTTTGGAGAAATAAAGGAAATGCCAGTGGGTGAATGCATTATTATTTCTTGTGCCTTGAGTCTTTTTTTGGTAAAAATCACATTTTCATGGCCGCCATCTGTAACATGGCCAAGGGAAGGTTAGCTGATCGCAGATATTTCCTTGATTGAATAAAAACAGGTTTCATGAGAACGAAGGTGGCTAGTTCTTACATACAAATGGTATTTATTGCGTGTTGCTTCCTACTAATAGTTCCAAACAAAGGAAAGATAATCAGTGTTTCGCACGTTCTGGTGTTAGGCAAATAAAACTATTTTAAACACACTGTCCAGATTATTAAAAAAATAAAATAAAATGGCAAAAATAATTTATACATGAAATGCACACAAAACAGCAGTTCTGGCATCCTGTAAGTGATGTTATACTAAAACATGGGAAAGACCTCGTGAAAACAGTCTTTGTTACTGTGTCTGGAAATTCATCATATAAAAATTGTTATAATATCAACAGAAATTTCAATCACAAAACTTTCACTGGGGATCATGTTCGTTAAACTTGCACATGAGAAGTTTAGCCACCAGTACAGAACAGACGCCTTACTGATTAGGCTGAATCAAAGGATATAGGTAATATCTAATGCCCAAGCTAGCTTTTGAATGCAAACTCCACTATGGACCACATGTTCACATTGTATGTGTGTGTGCAAAAATACATGAACCGTGGTGGCAAGTTTAATGTGGCTTATATAGATTTTTCAAAGGCATTTTACTCAGTGCAACATTGCTTATTACAGTCTGTGCTCTTCAGAACAGGAGTCATGGGTAAAATGCTTTGAATGCTAAGAGTATGTGCAAGCATGTGTTAGATGCAGGAGCGAGAACAGAGTATTTCAAGTGTGCAGGGTCTCAGCAACCTGACAGAGTAAAGAACTACAGTCTGTTCTGTGTGCATATGGATCCATTAAACTGTGCTTATTGTTGTCATTAACATATGCTGTTAATAATGTTTTCTTCATTTACTAATATTGATCATGAAGTCACAACCCCTTTGTAATGGGCTACAGGCCTATAGACAAATAAAAATTTAACCTCTCTCCCTCTCTCTCTCTCTCCCACTAGCAGAGAGAGAGAAAGAGATGTGCATTCAGGACTGAATTATTGCAACACGAGGAAATTGCAGTTCAGTGTAATTTTCCACGTTGCATTTAGTACCTGTGACAAGTTACAAACAATAAGTACAATAATAAGTTAAATGATTCACATATTTTTGTAATTGTTCAGACGTATGTCACTTTGTATGGGACAAAGATGACATCCCCCATTTTCATGTTCTGGTAGATGCAGCTAACTGGTTTATTTGGAGGCTACTGCATACATTATGCAATTAACCTAAATTATGCTGAGATGGAAACAAAGGCTAAAGTACTGATGGTAGAGATGTTTTCAAAAACTGATCACTTTGCCTGAATGATTCTGCTGAAGTTTACATGCAAGAACCATCCACATTTTTCAGTCAGTCAGTCAACAGCAAATACTGATATCAGTATCAAGTAAAAACAAAAAAAGCTAGTATTCAGGTGAATGTTACAGAAATATGTACCTATCTCTGTCTTGTATTTGGGTGTAACTGTAAGTATACTATCCTGTAAGTAAAACAGAGTGCTTGGGGTTTATCACAATGTTTGTTTGACATGCTTCTTCAAGTTACTGGAACTTAAAAGGTTCGTTTTTACTTACATGTTGTGTTTAAACTTGAAATATGAGAAAGAAAAAAGAGCATATATATATATTTATTTTTTGTAAATTCTAAAACAATTGTAGGGTGAATTTTTGAGTGGCTGAATGTGCAACTGTATGTTATCACCATACTGATGAAAAATATATATAAAGAAAGTCTCTGTGTGTGTGTGTGTGTGTGTGTGTGTGTGTGTGTGTGTGTGTGTGTGTGTGTGTGTGTGTGTGTGTGTGTGTGTGTGTGTGTGTGTACAGGCTTGTACGCGTACATGTGTTCTAGCATTATTTAGTGTATGTGTGTAGACATGCAGGCATGGTGTGATTTTTGGTGAATAATGTATGCATGATATGATAAAATAAAAATGCTCACCCACCTCAAACAAACATCAGCACAGCATGTGTGGACAGTGGCAGGTTATTACAGCATTGCTAAGACCATTTAAAATCAAAGTTGTAGAATATAATTAGAATGCTACGGCCCTTGCTTTTTCAACCAAACTGTTAACAATAATTCCTTCTAGTCAGATGTCTTCAAAGCTTATGGAATTTTCTTTAGTAAAATGAAATCAAACTCGACATCTCAACTTCTTTCTGAACCTGTTTTCTATAATAAGAATATAATGATCAGAAACAAGGTGATCAAATACACACTGTGGGTTGACAATAGAGATATTGTATTGCTCATTTTATAAAAAAAATGGGCAGTTTCATACTCTTGCAGAATTTAGTTCACAGTTTGGCACAACAGTTGACTTTTTGACTTTTAACAGTTGCACCAGTTTAATAAAACAATATATTAAGACATTTACAATACATATTTGTAATAACATGGCAAATGAGGTAAATATTTCGCTGAGTTCAATCTACTCTGCACCAAAAAGTACAAGACTCTTTACAATGTTCTCGTAAACAACAACTGTATGCCAAATTGTTGCTTGAAATGGAGTCAAAATCTGAAGTCAAATATTTCCTGGAATAGTTTTCATAAAAGTACCCCCCCCCCCCTAAAAGAAATATTAAAAAATTTAATTAAAATGTTAATCTTAAATGACTGCAAATGCCAATTATACACAGAATAATAAATACTAGCATAGCATTAAACAAAATAGGAGTCACTGCTAACACTCAGTTAGTGACTTCTGCAATGATGAAAAAGATAGCATTGAATTTTATTTTTGAAATGTGATTGTATCAAACATTTTTGGACTTCACTGGAACAATATTGAAAGAAAAAATGTGAGACAGCGCTAAATGTAAAATTTACACAAAACCTTGTATTGTTTGGAATGGAAATAGACATGAAAACTGACACAGTCTTTGACTTTAGGCTAAGCAATTTATATACAAATGCAAACTCCACAATTGCTTGCCAACTCTCTCCTGCTTCCTTCAACAACTGATGCTGAAATACAAAATAGATGAATACAATGCAAAGATCAGTGGTAATTTGCCCACTTTTAACTTGAATTGGCTCTGTTATAAGCCTATTTTGACAGTAACCAATAACCTCAGTGCATATGTAGTTATTTTGGATTGAGAATGTATACACATGTGACATGATATCACTCACTCACTATGCTATGAAGTACTTTGTCCAACTCTCTGTATGGATGTCTATATGTCTGTACCCTTTTGTTTGTTATGTATGCATAACTTGTATATTTGTATATGTGTTATCCATTGTTGGAACAGGTGTACTGACATGTTCTATTTTGTGATATATTCATTATAATGAAAAAGTAAAATAGTTATAGAATATATTAATATACACTATGAGATGAAATAATTCACACTTCACAGCTGCAGATCCATGTTAATATCCAGTCTAAGAAGAATTTATAGGAATACACCAGGATACTGCCTAATCCTAAACTGCCCACTACTCTCAACAATGATTTGTTTGGAAATTTCACAGGCCACCCTCTCAAATCAAACTTCAGATACAGAAGAAAACATAAAACATGTTTGGGGTTACTGCTAGCATGATCATGACTGTGTTGAGTGCTTTGTAACTAGGCCATAATATACATGAGTGTGCTGTTGGATTTTGGGGTTAGGAAATAAGGAATTTAGTGCCGTCAACAGGGTCTCACAGACATTTATTAAGGCTTTTTTTTGGGGGGGGGGGGGGGGGAGGGGGGACCACACACACACACACATACACACAGATATATATATAAAACTATCTATGATCTTTTCTTTTTTACAACTGTTGTTTGACGAGGTGACCACTGCACAGCAAATATTCACTACTTTTGAAGCTTAATGTACAAACTCTCGCACAACACAAGCCGCAAGCATGCCATGAAAAGCTGCCCCCAAAACGGTGACAGTTTCACCGAGTAATGCCAGTTCACATAAATTTACCATGAAACCTGGCACATCGGAGCTTTTTGGTAACAAGGTTATTAGATTGGTGCACATATTGGCCGCTGATGTTTTTTGTTGTCAAGGGCATAAGCAGGACATTTCAGAGATGAAAGAGACTATTATACACATGCTTTGGAAATATGAGCACATCAAGACTGAAATTACAACAAGGTTTAAAATGTGTACGTATAAAATATTGCATTAGTTTGGCTGGAGGGAATCATTAAACAGTTTGACTTGAATATGATTCTGGCTAAATGTTTTCTTTAGAAGTGCGGAACTGAAAAAAAGATTTCGATCATTAATGTTTTCAAAACATATATGAAAATATGAGAAAAAAAAGTGTAAAGAAATGGTACCAGCATCCCTAGCATAGTAGTTAGTGCTTCGCAATGCAGGTTGGGAGATCGTGGGTTCAAATCACCTCGGTGTCAGGTAATCTGCACTCAAGGCACTCTCAAGGAGCTCCGAACACTAAACAGATTACTGAATGGCTTTCCTCTTTGTGTGTTTTGTGTGCATGCGTGCATGTGTGTGTGTGTGTGTGTGTATGGTGAGAAAGAAGTTGAATGAAGTGTAGTGTATTTGTTAATGATAAGTAGGGTTTCATTGTTCTCTTAAATCTGTACACGTGTCTACCTTGTGCATTACGCGTTTCTGGTTTACCTTAGGTGTAGGCTCTTAATATATCTCCTTTTGTATTACATGTTTCAGCCATGGGCTCCTACCCAGAGTTAGAAGTGCTATGGGTCCAGTGGGAATGCTGCGACAGCACAGCCGAGCTTAACACACTTATGGATGCGTCTTTGTGGAGGGAGGGACCCAAACTCCACATGAACTTCAGGTGCTGGAGGGACTGCAGGTGCCTGGTTAACACTGGGATAATTATGACAATATGAATAACAAACTGGTATTCATCCCACAAGGGGCAATTCCATCAGATTCTTGCCTCCTTCCTTATCTGGGGCAGTTCTGATCAAAGTCTTTAACACAACCAGGCCTTGCAGCATGAAAAAAACAGTCTGTCCAGTATACCTCCCACTTTTCCATTCACAGTATGCAAGCCATGGCCATCTGCTCGAGGAATGGTTTTAGTTGCCTTAACTGCGGAACATCAAGAGTACTTGAACGCTGGCCCTTTCGATGTGCATTATTAATGCATCTCTGCATGGTGGCATTGTGACTGTTCAACAAGGATGAGGTGTGTAGACACATTTTGTTGACATCTATCACTTATTTACCTCTACAGAGAAGATGCATGGAATGTTCCAGTTTCACAATCTTTCCTTAACATGGTAATCTCTTTATCTCTAAACGATTCTGCACATAACATACTGAACAATGTACTGAAAATAATGTTTATATGGTCTTGTTGGAAGCTTGCAATGGTTTTAGTGTCTTTGATGGTTTCCTGGTGCCTGTCATCCTCTCGAGTGTAATCTCTCCGACAGGTGGCATGGTAATGAGCTTCTCCTCAGCTGTTTTTGCTATACATTTGACTAATGTTTTCAACATGTTGTTTTCTTGTATTCAAGTCTTTTCACAAACAAGACACCTGTCACTGGGCAACAGCTAGCATTGTGGTTGCTGACGGATTTGCTGTTCTCGCTTTTTGGAGGATCTTACATCACTCCCTTCCGATGGGTTCTTTTGTTTTAAAATAATTCTGCAGTCATTCATAAATTAGCACAATGTGTGATTCCCATGCAGATTCGGTATATACTCATATATTTCATCCACCATATCAGGACTGGACCATTGCACATGTTTAAGTTATTTAGTTCTTGGATTTGTATACCTCATCAACCGCACAAAGTCACTTCCGGACAAATCACAGTCACAGTTTCTTACGAGCAAAAAGCTGGCTCATTGTTCTACACAGAACACAATCAGTAGCAAACATCCCAGCCAAAACAGTCAATAATTAGCACATATCCCTATCTACAATTGCAAAAGATACTGCCAGACAGATTCCCCGTAACGCATTCAGTACAAAATTAAAGAACAATTGATCAGATCACAAGTATGTCTAAATCACCTTTTTGAGGCACAGTAACATACGTTTTGGTGCCTATTTATATTCACCAGGCACCCAACATGAGAACCTGCTCACATCAATTGACTATAAGCAGTGTGACCTATTTTATTTCGGTCTGTTTTGGTTTCTTGCGTTTCGAACTGGTGTGAAGAAACTGTGACTGTGATTTGTCCTGAGGTGACCTTGTGCGGTTGACAAGACATACAAATCCATGAACTAAATAAACATGTGCAATGGTCCAATCCCGATATGGTGAATGAAATATATATATAAGCCGGATCTGCATGGGAATCTGCATAGGAATCACACATTGTGCTACTTTATGAATGAATGCAGAATTTTGAAAGAAAAGAACCCTTCAGAAGGGAGTGATGTAAGATCCTCAAAAAAGCAAGAACATCAAATCCGTCAGCAACCACAATGCTACTGTTGCCCAGTGATATGTCTTTTTGTGTGAAAAGACTCGAATACAAAGAAACAACATGCTAAAAACGTTAATCAAATGTTTGACAAAAAAAGCTGAGGATTCTGTCAAAGAAGCAACCAAAAGAAAAGATAAGCACATCCTTTTGAAGGTGCAAGATACTGACTTGGCTGCTCAAGAAGCACATTACTATGCCACCTGTCAGAGAGATTACACTCGAGAGGATGACAGACACCAGGAAACCACCAAAGACACTAAAACCATTGCAGAGCAAGCTTCCAACAAGACTATATATTTTCAGTACATCGTTCAGTATGTTAAGGGCAGAATCGTTTAGAGATAAACAGATTACCACATTAAGGAAAAATTACAAAACTGTAACATTCCATGCATCTTCTCTGTAAGCGATAGATGTCAACAAAATGTGTCAACACACCTCATCCTTGTTGAACAGTCACAATGCCACCATGCAGAGATGCATTAATAATGCACATCGAAAGGGCCAGCTTTCAAGCACTCTTGATATTCCACAGTTAAGGCAACTAGAACCATTCCTCGAGCAGATAGCTATGGCTTGCATACTGCGAATGGAAAAGTGGGAGGTATACCGGACAGACTGTTTCTTCATGCCACAAGAACTGGTTGAAATCCAGGTGGAGCAGCCCCAAAAGGAAGATGACTATCAAGAATACACAGAGCCTGAGAATCTTGATGGCTTCAGGTTTGAGGCTGACATATGTCTAAGCTGGACATTCAGTGTCACTCGAAGTAAGGGACATTCAGATTTGGCAACCTTCTATGGCACCAGCTTTGGTACCTGTGGCTGGGAAAAATACTCTCAAGCTACAATGATAAGCAGTAAGAAATAAGGAGAGTAATGCATTTAATAAAAGATTTTTTAATTTATTTTTTAACAAAGTCAGTTAACAATTTCAGAAAATCAATAATCATCTGTCAAATCATTGACACTGTGGACAATAACTTTTGTGAATATCTTTGACATTTCCTAGCTGTCCGTCTGTATTCTTGGTAAAATATCAAAGAGCCTGCTGACTGCAACCTGATACATGAAACTGTCCAGCAGTTGCATGCTAAATTAAGCCAAACCAGAGGTGCCATCCGGTGGCATCAGTTTAATGGCTCCTAAACCTGAACCGTTGTATTCAGACATAACAAAGGCAAAACTGGTAAGTTTTACACACATCAGGCATGTTTCTTGCCTATCTTCCATGGGGTGCAGAGTACTGTGAAACTGATTTCAGGTTAAATGGAGGTAGACCAATGAATAAGTCAGCACCAGCAGCGGTTTCGTGGAAGTAGTTTATTGAGGTTTGAACATATGTGCATTTTTGTAAAAAGTTGCTTAACTTTTGAACTTGAGTATATTCTGTTCCTTGATGTCATCCATTAATGCAGGTGTTAATCAAACATTCTCTGTGACTCTCTTACTCACATTTGGTGGTAAATGAAGCACTTTTGTTCAATATTTTTACACGAGCATTGTACAAAATAATGCAACGTGACATTTTTTTCTTTTTTAAATACTTCATTAATCCTACACGCCTAATTCAGCCCACCATACCTGGGTAAGACAACAGCAGCTGCAAGAGCAGTGCTACCCATTGATACCAGCATGTAAAGTATTTGTGTGTGTCCAAACAATGGTATAGCTGCCTGTTGTTTGGGATTTGTAAGGGACACGCCCATTTTAATACACGCGATTAAGCTGCTATGTACCACCTCAGATAATCCCTAAAAGCAGAGTAGTTCATCTTGCAGAGCAGATATTGAAAAAGACATACTGAGCTATCCAAAAATCATTGTCTCCCCAGGACAGCAAGAAGCTGGTCAGACAGACAGGTAAGCAGGCAGGACAGCAAGAAGCTGGTCAGACAGACGGGGGGGGGGGGGGGGGGGAGGGTTTCGATACCTGGCCCATGGACTATAACTGAAACTCCCAGTTTCTGTTCGTCGTGCTATTTCTGTCAGTTCTTTCAGATTTTCTCTGAGAACCTTTCTCTTTTCATAAACCACTTCTTCAGTCCCATTGCCCAGATATATGAGTGTGTGTATGTGTATGTATCTGTCCAAAAATGTCACACACACACACACACACACACACACACACACACACACACACACACACACACACACACAAAAACAAAAACAAACTATTGTGTGCATTTGTTCTTTCAAGACTAGATTATTGCAACTCACTTTTGGCAGGCTGGCCTAAGTATCTTCTTTCTAAACTCCAAAAGGTACAGAACAATGCTGCAGGAGTCGTTTTCAGAATATAGAGATCCGCCCACGTCACTCCTATGCTTCATTCTCTTCACTGGCTACCCACTGAGCAAATGATCGAATACAAGTTGTCTTTGCTTTGCTTTACGATCATTTCTCATCAGGCTCCCATCTACCTTTCAGTACTTCTTCACTTTCACACTCCTTCCCAGCAGTTCCGCTCTTCTGAAGACACCAGAGTGTTCAGAATACCATCCTTCTGAAAAAGTCCAGTGGTCACCGCTCTTTCTCTTAGCGGGTTCCAGTTATCTGAAAAGAGTTCCCTGTTTCTGTCTATCATTCTACCTCTGTCAGTTCTTTCAAACTGTTGTTGTTTTAGGTAAAAATCAACAACAATGAATAGCGGTACTAAACGGTAGCCATAGATCAAAGGGATGCTAAAATCACGTGCTCTGTTTCCATTCCTACCAGAATCACACTTTGGAGTAATTAACAGTGAATGTCACTAATTGGTTTTAATAGTTATAAATCAAAGTCTTAGAACAATGTGTTTGTTCTTTTGAGCACAGCATGAAGAAAAATAATGAGCTGGAATCGGAAATGGAACATATTGTACTGTCATTGCTGATGTCATATGAGAGTGATTTGAGAGTGGTGTGGCACTACAAAGAAAGACAGCCAACACAAATTGTCTACTAAAAAAAAAAAAAAAATCATCTTGAAATAGCTAAAACATCACAACTTAATTTGCAAACAAAACCATAAAAAAAATCTTCGTTTTATTGCCACAAGAGAACAATTAAGGTAGCTCATGCAACATCAAACATTACTTGTAGTTGGTCATCCTCAACTTATTGCTACTATTGTTAATAGATCAAAACAAAAACAAAATAAGTGCACAATGAAAAGGTAGAGGAGACTAATGTGTCATCCTTAGGAGCTTGTTATATGAGGCAATGGAGTGCAGAAGCTGATGCAATTGATGACATCAATGATGATGATGAGTTGATGCTTAATGTCCTCAGATGTCATTTGACATATTAGGGACAAGCTGTGACCAATGCTTCGGCAATGCCGAAGCACGGTTCAATAAAAGCCACATATGTAAGGTGTATGCGTGTTTAGCTGTAACCTGCCACCTGCACTTTCTGGCAGAATGACCGGGATTTTTTACGTGCTACTGCGGTAACACGGGGGTGGAACGGATACCGAAATCAGAGTCAGCACTGAAAGTCGACCCTGGAGAAGAAAATTCTCCCGCCGTTCCAGCAGGGATTCGAACCCGCGACCTTTCAATCACGAGTCCGGCGCTCTAACCACTGAGCTATCCCCGCCCCCAGTTGACATCAATTAAAAAAACCCAGTGTCATATAGCTAGATGATAGTTATGAGGGGGGTTGGTGTGGAGAGAGAGGAAATATTGCCACTAATCCACCTTTGGAATGAAGAAATGCTAGAAATATTCAAACTGATGGTATCTCACATATAATTTGATTTCACATGTTTTATACTTTTGTTTGATTAAAACGTACCCTGGTAGTTTGATGATAACAAATACAGTCTCAGAGTAATTTACATTGTCAGTGGAGTTTAAAAAAAAAAAAAAAAAAAAAAACTTGTATAACAGAATTCAATTGTTGGGCTGCTGCAGTGTCCAAACGATTCATCATAAAATCAATTCACGTTTTGTATGTTAGTCAATAAGCATAAAGCAGTGAAAGTGAAATCTGAAATAGTAAATAGTACACTAGAGGTATTGTGGTCAAATGTTCCTAAAGGTGGGATAGATACAGATTTATGGGCATCAGGAATATTGCAGTAGCAAAGATCAAGTGTTTTGTTCAATCAGGCTGAGCATGTGACATATTGTTTAAAAGCTGGCAGGGTGGATCGCAAGGTGCACAGATTAAAGTTGGAGTTGCACTTCATGTATTACGGAATAATGTTATGCCATAACCTATTTCTAGCCTCAGTTAGTTATCAGGATTTTTTTTTTTTAAAGTCATTCTTGATCATGTCCTAGGAGTTCAATTTAACTGCACGCTAAAAAGAATTTTAAAAATAAAGACTTTGTCTCAATCGTCTATCAAGTATGTTTTACTGTCTTTACATGCATGTTTTAGCATGTTTTACAGATGATCTCCCCATAAGCACCCAGCTTCATTCTTGGCAACTTTAATTTGTGCAATTTGCGATCCATCCTGCCAACTTTTAAACAATATGTCACATGCCAACTTTTTAACAATATGTCACATGCTCAACCTGACCGATTAAAACACTTGATCTTGTACCCTACAAATGCATGAATACTAGTGATAGGTTTAGTAGAAATAATGGGGTGGAAAGCAGTAAATAAAAATGTCTTGCTCATTCAGTGCTCTTCTGACAATGGCGTAACTGCTCCCTGGAGTGGTCAAAACCTTGTTGGACAGCATCTAGATGACACACACTGCTGACACATTGTATAAATAAAAAACATATCCCATAACACTAGCAGGGAATTAAATTTTATATATATATTTTTCTATCTTAAACCATATATATATAGTTTAAGAAACGCTAAGAAACATTTAAGAAATATCACAGCTCTTCATGTCGCAAAACATTTCCATAATCAGTAGCTGAACTCCCAACAAAGTGATCAGTTTTGTCCAAAATTTCTTTAATGGTAAGCTGTCCATCTCCATTTGTATCTGCCATATTGATCAAGTGATTGGCTTCATCTTCTGCAAGCTCATCCGTTCCTGGAACCACCCACTCCTTCAGTTCCTCCAATGTCAAAATATGGTCTTTGTTTTTATCAAGATCAGCAAAATTTTCTTCTGAAGAAATACGAGCTTCATCTGTGGCACCCTCTGAAAAAAAGTTTTATAAACCATTAGTTTGGATCAAGGGAAAAAACACAAAAACATACTTACCTGCAATGGTTAGTAACTGGATCTTAACATCCAGTCAACTGCACAGGGTCACCTTGGGACCATCATAAGCAAATGTACATTTCAAAAAACTTCTCATATATATTCATATATATATATAAACCTATTCTCAAGTCAAATGTGCTACCTTCTCAGGAATTGTTTTGCCCAGTAAGTTGAAGAGTTGAGAATGAAGTAGTTAGTGTAAGAATTCTTAATTAAAAAAAGACTTGAGTCACCTACGGTAACAGCAACTCTTACCTGGCTTGTGACTCAGGTCTCTTTTTAATCAAGAATTCTTACACTAACTACTTCATTCTCAACTCTTCAACTTACTGGGCAAAACAATTCCTGAGAAGGTAGCACATTTCGAAGTTCTTAAAGCATCAGAATGTAAGCAGAAGTTAGAAACTGCATCTTCGTTTCATGTCAATTGCACAGGGTCATCTCAAGAGGAGCCATCAAAATGACAAAAATTTACAACACACATAAATCATTACTGACCTGGCACAAACTCAGCAATTGATATTTTTCCATCCTTGTCAGCATCATTCTGTTCCATGTAGCGCTCTAATTCAAACTTATGCATATGTTCATAGTTGTGGGGGAAGAAAAAAGCCATGTACTCCTCAGAATTCAAACTTTCATCTCCATTTTCATCAGCTCCTTGGAAGAAACGATGATCTTCCTCTACCATCTGAAAAGTGTTGATAAATAAATACCATATAGCTTGGATTAAATCCAGTTTAGTGTGATAAAATACTGAAAGTAATGCACCATTAATACACAAAAGTAAATAGACTCAGAGCGGTTAAAAAGTCATTAACAAGAAAGTGGCAGATTTTTTGTTTGTTTGTTTACAAAAAGATTAGCAGTAAAGAAAACATTGGACTGACAAACATTTAATAAAATTGTGAACCTTGAAAACAGCAATCCAATCATTTTACAAGACATTGGCTTATGATGAGGTACTATCAAACTAAGTTTGGTTGTGACAGGATCAGCAGTTCAGTATGTATGGTCAAAAAGTCATATTTTGATTGTCAGCACTCACAGTGACCTTGACTTTGAAATCAGCAGCTAACCAGTCTTTTTGCACCACACTAAGTTTGGTTACAAACTGTACAGAAGACATTGTCTGGACAAACATGTCATCATGCAGTGACAAATCATGCTGAAAGGTTCACTCGCTGTTTGATTTGTCACTTCTTCACCAGCACCACTATAATCTGTCTTTCCCTTTCCCTTGATGTGTGTGTGTGTGTGTGTATGTGTATGTTGTGTGTGTGTGTGTGTGTGTGTGTGTGTGTGTGTGTGTGTGTGTGTGTGTGTGTGTGTGTGTGTGTGTGTGTGTGTTTGTGTGTGTGTGTATGTGTGTGTGTGTGTGTGCGTGCGAGCCCACACGTGCATGCACAAACATGCACGTGTGCATGTGTCTCTGTATATGTATGTGTGTGCATGTGCATGTGTCCGTGTGTGTGTGTGTTTTATTATCCCTGCCTCAGTCAGTGTTGACATGAAATTCTGTACATCCTTGAGTAGACTACAAGACTAATGCTGCCTATAGCTTTTCAAGCTGTGTAAAATATAATTATATACAGACTGGCATCAGAAGTAAAGTGGAAAGTCAATTTCTAATTGAAGCTGGCTAATTAAAGTTGTTTTCTGTTGTTGTTGTTGTTTTTCAAAACACTGGCTGTCATCTTTGTTTCAAATATTTCCTGTTTAACTCAAAAAGGGGTGCAACACTTTAATTGTAACACAACATCACTGACATAGTCATGAAGCAAAGAGGATCAAATCAGCATCAGTTGTTTATCATTCAATGGATTCATCAAGCTTTCAAAAGAACTGTGAGCATTCTGTGGACAAAAAGTAAGATTATGAAGTTCAGTGACATCACTGGTGCTGACCATTTTAATCACTGTGCAGTTTCATTGTTCTTTATTGCTCTTATATCATTCATTACTATTCATATTACTCTCTGTGTGTCCCTCTTGTTGGCTGAGCTGTCTGATGTGCAGATATTGCTGCACATTTTATCACATTGGTGACTAAACATGACGTGCCACAATGTGTAATGTGTGACAGGGCATATAATAACATGTATGGACTGATGGATGGATAGATGTTTAATACCTGACTTTGACAAAAGGCATTTCTTGGCAAACAATCTATATCAAAACTCAAAGCTAGTCAGTTTTCATCAAGCAAAACATAGTAACAAAGCCTGAAACTGTAATACTCACTATAATTGGAAAAAAATAATATACATAACTTTTATATATGGCTCTATTCTCTCATCTACACAAACTCACTACATTTTACAGTCTCCAACATTTTCAAGGTTAAATGAGAAAAAAATCAAAGGTAATATATCTTCAAGAAAGTAATACACATATCACAAGTACCAATATCTAAATAAAAACATTTCTTTTTTTTCTTTTCTTTTTTAACAAATGTACATGTGCAGTATGAGATACAGCAATATACAAGAAAGTGAGAAAAAAAATTACCTACCAATAATGCCATCACTCCCAGCCATCTACCTCCCTCCCCACCCCATAATGTCATCACGCCCAGTCCCCCCCCCCCCCCCCCCCATGCCATCACTCCCTGCAGCTCCCCCCCACCCCCCACCCACCCCCATATTGCCATCACTCCCAGCCCCCGCTCCCCCTCATAATGCCATCACTCCCAGCACCCCCCCCCCCCCCCACTCCCTCCCTGCCCCAAACACACACATGCAAACACACACATAATATATATGCACATTATACTTTCTATATTAAAAATAATCAAATCCAAGAGTAAAAAAACATTAATCTCCACCCACAAGCAACAAGTTGTAAAAAAGTGGTCTCTTGTGAACAATAAAACTTCAACGGCTGAAATAATTTAAAACAAAAAGTGAACTATTTCAAAAGCAACATTCTGTAAACTGTTTAGGTCCTGCATAACAGATGATGATTTTCACAACTCAGATACCAAAGGTATGAAAATCCCTTCTCCACAGTGAGACATGCTACTTAATTTGCCATTCCAAATGCTTATCATATTAGGGCTGTTTGCACATGTTTCACCTTCTGGTTGAAAAGCCACGAAACAACAAAATTATCCAAATCACCAATTTCTCCTCTTTTTTTCTTCTTTTAGTGGAATCAAAGAGTATACTCCCAAAAAAAAAAAAAAAAATGACTGTGGACTTTGTGAAAATCTGCATTTTTTTTCAAAACTTACATCCCTGTAATGTTTTGTCTTAAGACAGCAAAATGGATGGACGAACTTCATTCAAATAACTTTTCTGAATCTGTCATGGCAGACAAAACTGGGCCTTAAAAGATAATATATGTATCAATCATTTATGAGCTGAACATAACTCACCTTAAGTGAATTCTCTATATCATGGACCTCATCATTTTTGTTTTTTGCTGTGCCGACAGTCTGACGCATGTCTTCAACATCTTCCAGAGTGTAGCCAAACACCTTATTCAGGTATTCTTTCCAGCTGACCAGCCCATCCTTGTCTTCATCCTCTTCTTCAAACTTCTCCATTCCCTCCTCGCGGTCCAGATTTCTGAAGAATTATGATGGTATAACAGAAACAAAAGTTTTTAAATGTTTGCATGTATGCATTTAGTACAGGAAGCAGGGATACTGTGGTGTGTTTCATGTCAACAAGATGCATAAAAATGTAACGCCCAATATATCTTATCATCATGCTATGTTTTAATAAATCTTCCATAAAGAATCTCCATGAAAGAGGCATATTAGAAGTTTTTAGAAGTACTGACTCCACAAATATGTATACATTTTATCATACCATCTGGACAAGAAGAGAAAAAAACAGACACAGGGATCAAAAGGTTTGTCACTTTGAGCAGCAAAATACCCTCCATTGTGTGCCTACATACTGTAAGTCACTGTGATATTGTCAGTATACTGTATATCCCTGCTTTGTTTGCAGTAGGTCTGGTTATTAGTGAATACAAATACTACACCAATACACTTAGTTTGGTTGCAAATATATGATTGGTATAGAAAAATATAGGACTGAGAAACATTCACTGATGTGTGTGTGTGTGTGTGTGTGTGTGTGTGTGTGTGTGTGTGTGTGTGTGTGTGTGTGTGTGTGTGTGTGTGTGATAGTTCACATTAACCAGTTATTTCCAGTATTTTACCAATTATAAGCACATACCAGAAGAAAAAATCAACAATCAGTCAGACACACCAGCTGTTATTCTGTTTGACCAGTTCTCAAAAACAAAAACAAAATCACTGAGAGAATGTTGGGTGTGTGTGTGTGTGTGTGTGTGTGTGTGTGCGTTCTAGACAGGGAAGGGAGCCGGGAAGTTGCTAGCAGAGCTCTAGTAATGGCATCTGACCAGTTAGTATGATTGTTTGACCAGTTTCCTTGAGCTGCTTTTGTCACCTTATAAGAAATAACACCGGTTTCAAAAATGTCTAGTGTGACCACTGGCATGTGCGTGTTTGGAGTGGGGATAGCTCAGTGGTAGGGTTGGACTCATGATTGAAATGTCACGGATTCGAGTCCCAGCAGCAGCAGCAGGAGAATTTTCTTCTCCATGGTCAACTTTCTGTGCTGACTCTTATTTCAGTATCTGTTCCACCCCCATGTTACCATGGCAGCATGTAAAATAACTGGGCCATTCTGCCAAAAGTGCAGGTGGCAGGTTACAGCTAAAGAAACATGTACACTACACATGTGGCTTCAAATGAAGTGATGCTGTAAACTGGTATATGGTTGTGTGGTGTACACAGAACATACACTGTGACAGCAGCAGTTTCATGTGGCATCAGCCAAAACAGTGCTGTAAGTACACCACTTCAGTGGATATTCAAAACACGCTAAAAAGTCACTTGTTTGAAACCACATGTGTGATAAGAGTGCAGTGAGTCTGCTCGAGAGCAGAGAATAGTGCTATATAAGAACAATCAATAATAATAATTTGCCCTCTGTGAGCTGGTTTGACCTTGTGGTATGGCATTAAGCTGATAAGCAGAAGGGCCTTGGCTCGATTCCACTTCAGCTCTCATTTCTCTTCAAAAGTTGTAGTTTTGTGGACAGTCTTCTGACTTTGTCCCTCACAATTAATGAAACATTAAAATGGCTCTCATCACTGCTCATCTTAATGCAGAAGTCATTCTGGTGGTGACAGTGTAGTGATACATATATAAGCTCCCTCCATCTCCCCCCCCCCCCCCCCCCCCCACACACACACACCAATCTTTAACAAGCCTTATGGTTTCTGTGGCTTACTTACTAATATTTTGCTTTCCTCTTTAATTCTTACTCACAGGCACAACAGGCATAAACATCTGCTTCCAGTGATTACCTAATCCCCCTTTCTACTTTTGAACATAAAGCATGTTTTGGAAAAAGTCACATCACTCATGAAGAGTCTAAATGGAGTTACAGTACAGTTTATTTGTTGGCTTAATCCATCTGACAAACTACTGAAGTCTGACAGAATGAAATTACTTTGGAGTGCTGCAAACCCTGGTTTGTGAGGCTGTGAGCACTTCTATGCATGTAAGGAGTGGGTCTGGGACTTTTTTAAAGGTGAAGGAAATTAACTGCTCCTTCAAGAACTAAAAAATATGGCATAGTTATGAAATGTGGAATTGCCCCAATAATGGCAGATCGAGTGTACTAACCTTCATCTGTTTCAACCAGGACCATTGCTTTTACTTATGGTTACTAAAATAGTGCTTGTTTGTCATAGACAATACTCTCTGTCTGTTTGTGTTTGTTTCTTAGTCCAGAGCACAATAAATTTCATGCTGTTGTGAATTATACACACACTCTTCCAACAGTATTTTGATACTTTTCAGTGTCGTTTTTTGGCAGAGTGTGTATGTGTGTGTGCATATGCATGCATGTGTTTGCCTGTGTGTGTCAGTTTGTTAAGCTTTGGATGAACAGCCATACCTATTATTTCATTCTGTCTCCTGTACAAGATTTTGTGTAGTTAAGTTGCAAAGCACTCTCAGTCTGTGAAAGTACTCTAGTCTATACAGTCTGTACAATACTATCATTATTATATTAAGCAGTAAAAAAGAAGCAATACACACAGGAAGGAGTTGGTGATCCATTTGTACATCTCCTCTTTCGAGATCTGACCATCATTGTTAGTGTCATGTTGTTCTGCTATCCTCTGAAGTCGCTTCATTGCTTCCTCAGGTGGCAAACCTGCAAACTCTTCTTCCAAGTCTTCTGATCCTGGCAACAAATGTGCAAAACAACTATTTCAATGTGGTTGCTATAGCCCATGGAAAAGAGACAGCATGGCCAAGTAGTTAAGGCACTGGCTTAAATTCAAGAGGCTATAAGTTTGAACCTTGTCTAGGTACTTTCTGCTTTCTGTTTTGTCTCTGGTTGGGGGGTGCTCCATGTCTGGTCCTAACAAATTCTGCACAGACTATAAACATCCTTCAGATGAGACTAAAACTAAAGGTCCCCTGTGTATATACATGTTAAAGATCCTGTAGTACATGTCAGAGTTCGGTGGTGATTTCACCCAGCATGCAAAATGTGTGTCTGTGTGTGCGTGTGTGTAAGGAAGTTGTTTTCATGGGAAAGTAAGGCCACTTCAGTGTTACTCCATTAGGCTGGCTTGGCACAATGTTAAAGTTGGACACTATATGAATTAGAAGAACAACAGGATGAAAAATCATGGTCCGATGTGTTACAGGTGTGCAAATAATAACAAACTAATGACAGTGGAAAGAACATTAAATTCAGTCAAAATTCCAGCTAGGAAAGGTATCACATATCAGGCTGGGAAATGAACCCTGTTTCATGAGTCCAAAAAAATGAAAATCTCATTGTTCAAGTCTTTACCACACCCAGTCAGCCAGCCAAGCCATCCCAATGAAGTGGCCTTACTTTCCCATGAAATCAACATCCTTACACACACACACATAAAGTCAAGATAGCACAGGTCCAAAAAAAATAAAAGTTTCCTTTCACAAGCATTTTTATTACATCAATGCATTCTTTCACACAGACCACATACATACTTGCACACAGACACAGACATACACACCTAACACAGCTTCATGATCGTAAGCAGTGTTGTGTGTTCCATCAACATTTTCATGTGGTACTCTTGGACCATGATCGGTGTGCTCCTCACTCAACACTGCACCTACCAGCACCAGTGCAACCCACACACTGTTGATGTACAGCATCTTTACACCTGTGGTTGAAGACAAAATGGTTAATTTTAATAATAATAGCAATAGTGGTCATTTCTGTAGCACATTATCTCACCAACAAGGGTGAGCACACCATACTTTTCAAGATCAACAAAAATGTACCTGTATACATGAAAGTTAAAACCTAAAAAAAAAATATATATACAGTATATTCCTTGCACACCACACCACACTCAGAAACACACACACACACACACACAGATGGATCGTAAGGAAGGGGGCCGGGGGGGTGGGGTGGGGGGGGCAATATTTACAGACTTACAGACAAGATGGTTATAATAGATTACGCAAAAGCTGAGTCAATTGGGGGCGGGGATAGCTCAGTGGTTAGACTGCCAGACTCGTGATTGAAAGGTCACGGGTTCGAATCCCTGAAGGAGCGGCGGGAAAATTTTCTTCTCCAGGGTCGACTTTCTGGGCTGACTCTTATTTCGGTATCCGTTCCACCCCTGTGTTACCACAGTAGCACATAAAAGATCCCGGTCATTCCGCCAAAAGTGCAGGTGGCAGGTTACAGCTAAACACGCATACACCTTACGTATGTGGCTTTGCATGAAGTGACATGGAGCATGGTTGTATGGTGTACACAGGATTTGCGCCGAGACAGCTGCAGTTTCATGTGGTACCAGCCATCCAGTGTTTAAGTACACCACTTCGGTGGATATTCAAAAAACACGCTATAAAGCTAGTCACTCGTGCAGAACCACATGCAAGCGCAGTGAGTCTGCTCAAGAGAGCGGAGAATAGCACTATATAAGCGATCATCAATCAATCAATCACTGAAGGACTGATCCCCACTATTCAGCCATCTGGAGGAAAACAAGATTTAACAAAATACCATCTATTTTATTGGTTTTGCTTTCATTTTGTGAAAGGAACATACATTTGTTTTTTGCACCTATAAATATCAATAAGACCTACCCTTTTTCTGACCTGCAGCCTACATCACATTTGAAACAAATATTGCAGATTTCATGCAAATTATACCACAAGTTTATTAATGACATCTTAACAAACTCCAGGTTTGTCACCTTACCTGGCAATACCCCCCTCCCCCCTGCTGTGTGCAAGGAAATACACTATGTGCTATTGTCAGTGTCATTACTATCAAGTCAAAATACTTTAATCATCCTTCACTGGGCAACACAACTAAATACTATAGTCATAAAGCCTAATTTAAAAAAATTAAAAAGACAGTCAAACGCATTATAATTTGACAGGAAAATATAGGACAAACATTTACTGAAGTGCTGAACCTCCACTCTGACATTGACCTTGAAACTGAACACAGCAATCCAATCATTTCACAAGACATTCTGACTTATAGAAGTTATACTGATGTACCATCAAAGTGCAGTTGCAAAATGATCCGCAGTTCACAAGATATAGTACTAACCATTATATTTTGACCTTAAACATCTGCTTTCATAATGCCACTACCCCCCCCCCCAACCTGCCTCTCTCTCTCTCTCTCTCTCTCTCTCTCTCTCTCTCTCTCTCACACACACACACATACACATGCACGCGCGCACACACACACACACACACACACACACACACACACACACACACACACACACACACACACACACACACACACACACATGCACACACACACTCTTGCACAAACACACTCTTGCACACACACACACACACACACACACACACACACACACACACACACACACACACACACACACACACATTCTCTCTTGCATCTAAGGAACTAACACGAACGTATATGAGTGAGTTTGGGCTGAACAATAAGGGGCATTTAATCCTTCACAAAACACGATGTTTATCAACAGTAATACACAACATTTTGGTGTATTTGTCCCAGTTATTAACAGAAAGGTCAAAGGCTTCTCTCCATCCCAAACTTACTCAAAGTTATCAAGTAGGTCTTGTGTATCAGGTATGATGTGTAACTATTAGGCATGATGGGGGAGGCTATGGGCAAATTGTTTGCAATAGTGGTCAATCACTGCTTGGGGATTTGATCTAAATAGACAAGGTAGCACTCTTCCAGTCACCCATTGCCTTGACTCCAGGAATTCCCAATGATAGGGCCCACATGGCACCACCTCTACACAGGCTATGGCTTGACACACCAGACACACCAATGCGAGAGGTTAGCGCTTTCAATTTATTATTGAAGGCGGGCCCCATCATCGGAAATGCCTGCGCCCCGGGAGCAGATGGCCCAAGGGTGCGGAAGTTAGTCAAGACAGCAGTAATGGGGCACAGTGGGTGTCCCACCAATAATATTCATACAGACAGATATTCAAAACTTGCTCTCCAGTTTGGTTTGTTTTGCTCCATTTGGCATGCACAGTCACAGAGCACTGGTCAGCCGAGACATGAAAGCAGTCCCGAATCAGCTGTCTGTCGGGGTGAAACCCTCCATTGTCGGTACCAAAGAGGTTTGATTTCCACAACAGTCCATGAAACATCATGATACAGGTGGCCCAGAACACACAGTCCATTGTCTTGGAGAAAAGTCAGCCCCTCTTTCATTTAGAGCAACAGTTTTTATATAACTTGATTGCCAAGTGTCAACACTGATTGCACGAGGAATGTTTTGTGGTGCCAAGTACACTCATCACACATTCACTCCAATCATAAAACATCTAATTACAACAGCAAATAACATCCTGGTAAAAAGTCATTCATAGATAAAAAAGATAAAAAATGAGAAAAAAATCCCACTGGCATCAAGCTGTGCGTATCAGTTTTTATCACATAAAATTGCCACTTCCTGAGGACCCACTCTTAAAAGTTAATGTCCCAGTAAAAGCAATTATAAGAATTATCTACAAAAAAATTATTAATTAACCCCGCCGGCTTATCCCCCCGGCCACTATCCCCCTGACCCATCCAGGATCCTACGCACTAAAAACATCCCCACCTGGACTCAACTGACATGGGAATGGGCCTAGTGTAAGCTCGCCAATAGACATCACTAGCCTGTTACACCCAGCGCCCCCCCCCCCCATTACCCCCACCCTCACCTCAAGCAACAACACAACACATGCGTGTGGTTAGAGGAAGCTACTCTGGACAAAGCCAGAGAGGAAGCAGACAGCATTCAAAGGCAAAATTTAAAAACAAAAAAGAGCTAGTGTTTGGACACCCTGAATACCATGGATGTTCTTCATCCATAAGTAAAGGATTTTAATGAGTCACTGCTAATAATAACAAAACACTAGAACTCAAACTTTAGGGTAAGACTACATGCAAGTGCAGTTGACCCAGAGGTCATGTCAGAGACAGGGGAAACTATCACTGTGTCGGGGTATCTAGGTCACATCATTTGCAAATCAAAAACTATAAAACACAGCTAAATAAAATTGAAATAAATAAAACTCTCACTTCCATACATGATCAGCAGCATATGCCGCCCCCAAGCCTTTTGGCACCAACGCAAGAATAAAACTGGCCAAACAATGAATAAATATCAAATGTTTATGTAAGATTATCAAGCAGCAGACAAAGCATCAAAATATAAACATTAAAATTAATCTGACCCAGTAAAAATAGATGCTCAAAATGGTGACAATAACAGATAGATGAATTATAATAGGGAACCATGTAGGCCCGTTTACACTCAACAGCAAGCCACATCATCACTCAAGGTATATACTTTAGCATTTAAGAGAACTGCACAGTACAGCAACAACAACAAAAATGCAGTATGACCTTGAACTTGAAAAAGAACAGACTGCTTATTATGCACATTCTCCCAGAATGGTCTCAGAAAAATTGCAGAAGTATAAACTCTGTATGAAGATAGTAAGACTGTGATAAAGCACCTAAGCAAGGTTAAACATCATTCAAGTTTGTATATCTGTATATTATATATATACACACACACACACACACACACACACACACACACACACACACACACACACACACACACACACACACACAGTATGCTTGCAGTACCTGTATGTATTTATGTTCTCTCACTCTCAACATGCAGCAATACTTCAGAATGCCACAGTACTGTTTTGGGTTTATTGTCAACCCAATTTTGTGATGCTATGACATGTCTGTTTGTCACAATACTGGATTTACCTCCCTTACCCCCAAATCCAGAATGTCTGAATTCGTATCATCAACCATCATAACATGATTTTCTTGTTAAAAACACTCATAAATCTAGTGTTTTCTTAGTTTAATGCTCCAGCTAAACCTTAGAAGTGAACACAACACACCTGGGCTCTTTTCTGTTCTTTGAAGGGATAGTCTCAGTCTGTATGTTTTTCTTTCGTGTCGTCGCTTTCCATCTACTCAGTTCTGCATAATCCAATTATTTGTAGACACTAAACTTTGATGAAATTATTTTAGGATGTACATTATTCTATTTTAAATTAAGAAATCATTCGATTTATGAGGTTTTGTAACAATAAAATCATGTTAATATGGGTGAAAACAAAATTTCTGACATTCTGGATTTGGGGGGAGGGGGAGGTAAATCCAGTACTGTGACAAACAGACACGTCACAGCATCACAAAATTGGGTTGAGAATAAACCCAAGACCCTACAGTGGCATTCTGAAGCAAAAAATCAGTGAAAAGTGTGATACAGAACTTTTGACAAAAAACGAAAGGACATATAATTTGTTTCATTTGTAAATGATGAAATGAAATAAATAAAATTCTCTCAACTTCACAGGACCAGAGTTTGGCCTTTGGAAATAAAGCACTTTGGTCAGGTTCACACTATATGCAGTGAGTTTACTCTAATTCCACATTTATGCTGAAACTGTGAAAAGGTTCATATTTAATCTTTCTAAAAACACTAAAAATGTAACAATTACTGGTTTGGGATGTCTTTTTTTAGCCTTCTGCTTTCACTGAGTGTGTTCTCTTTATGTTTGGATGATGTTCCCCTGAGATGCAGAATGAAATTCCCCCAACCTGGTCAAAATTGCCCTGAATCACATAGCATGCTGTAAACTGGCAGGGTATGACAATAACTTTTTTTCCCACTTGCCCTGTTGGGCAAGTAGATGAATTTTCTACTTGCCCGAGTGGCAAAACTAGTTGCCCATGCCAGATTCTTAAAATCAACCATTTTGATTAAAATAGGCGATATGTTTGTCAAATGGATTTTGAAGGGTAGAAAATGTGATAAAAGATCTAAGTAGACTGACACTCACACACACAAACCATCTTCCCCACAAAATTACATAAATTTGTAACATTGTTAATTGCCAGGTCCATGCTTGTAAGAGATAAAATTCTGTTAAGTACTCAAGCTCATTTTTTTTTCTACAATGCCACTGCCAGTGGTACCTGTCTAATGGTACTAATGGTATCAGCAATGAATCATTGCAGTACAGAATGATAACTCTGCCTCATTCTGTCATGTGTCATGACTTCTGTGAAAGCCAACAGGCAGTTACTGTTCATTTTATTCTAACGCTGTAACAGTTCTAATTTCAGAATTTTAATTATTGTTAATATTAATGTCCCAAACTACCATGCATGCCCCAAGCCATGACCAATATAGCCCAGGCAGCTTGGATCAGTGGTTGTATTTTTTTAACACAAGGAACTGTGCCAAACCTGCACCAGATACGTTTCTTTATTTTCTGTGTTAATAAAGGATTCAGATTTATGCTAGTTTATTCCTGCCTTCATTATCTCTTATTTAAGATTGAGAAAGTTTTTTGTTTTGTTTTTTAAGGTCCAATGTTTCCCCTATTTCCACGATAAAACAAGATCGCGAGTCGGGAGTAGTGTCCCTTTGCTGAACGGAAATTCCCGATCAGAACATGATTATAATTTGAACATTTTAGCGGCCACAGTTAGGTCTTTTAAAATGCTCATTGATTACACTTTGGATCTGACACCCCCCTTCTCCCCTTGCCCCCTATCCCTTCTCCAAAAGAAAGAGAAGACGAAAAAATTGCTTTAAAATTCCCACTAGTACTGGCGGCTAGTTGTGGCCCGTGCAAACACCCCAAGCAAATTCTTTCGTCTGCACTTGGGAACAAACTTCCTCTCTTTTTGACTGGGATCTGTTAGCTTTTCAAACTTATTTTTGTTTTCATTCCCCCCTTCCTCCGATGCTCCTTTTAAAAAGCTCACACCAAAGCTAACTGAGTGCGAGCCATGCTTCGCCTTGAGTAAAGAGAGCTAGCTTCTGATTGGCTTAACTGCGCTGGCAAGCCAATCACATACTACAACACTGAAGTCTGTCGGTTTGATGATGTAAAGGGAAACTGATGTTGCGATTGTGGAACCACAAAACAAAAACTGTCACAGTGACTCGAAATCTAGTGCTTGAATTGAAATATGATACTGTCAATAAAAAACTAAAAAAATTGATAACGACTTTCCCAGTCGGGCAGGCCACTGAGATCTTCACCTGCCCGACCGAGTAAGTTTTGCCCCGGGCAGTCGGGCAGTCTTGTCATACCCTGAACTGGTCAGCAACTGGTCAAATGTGTCTACAAACCAAAACCAATTTGTGTTGGTTGAGTCAAAATGACAGAATCATGTCTCGAAGCATGCATGTACATCCTACATGCCTGTTTGGGTGAATTTCCCCCAGGCCACCCTACCGAACACAGAGATCTGGAGTCCTACTTTAATGGGAAGCAATTCATACTGTCATTGTGTCACTTGTTTCAGTGTTGGCAGCTAAACACCAGAACTGTAAAAGCGGCAGTTAGTAGCTTCAAATAACCTTCAGATAAAGAATGTCTAATGATTTTCATTTTATTGTGGTTAGGCAGGATCTTTTTTTGATTTTTTTTTTTTCTCCCTGGTGATCTAAGTTTGGAGATCCCACCATCCCCATCCAAAATGCAAATTATCAGAGCAGAAAACTTATTATATCCCTCTAGCCCACCTCCCCTGGACACTCACACCCACACATATTCCTCGCCCAACCTACATACACATTGTCACAAAACACCATCATCATCCACCAGACATACTCACAGTCACACATCGCTGGATAGATCTGTGTATCTAAATAATTATTTTTCAGAATTTGTTTAACATCTTGCACAATAAACCTTGACAATGTAACACTCCATCCATAATCAAGTCAGTATACTACACACCACTGAAACTCAAGCAGACAGCTACCCTAGTAAAACCACAGAGAATGATTAAGACAGTTCAGAGGGCTGATCACGCCCAGCTGAGGAGTCTAACTGCAGTGGGAACAAAAGAGTTTCCTCTTCTGTTGGTTTTGTGTGCCAGTAATCTGAACAGGCACCCATGGGGTAAGTGTTCGAGCTCCCCCATACAAAGCATGCTCAGGGCCCTTTAAAATAGGTTCCACTTTGTGTAAAACCTGCTGGTCACACTCACAGAACAAAGATAAAGTCCTAACTTGATTATATATTATTTTGGAGCTAAAATTCACAATTCTCTGCAATGCATTCTTTGTTTAGTGTTAAGATTATATGTGAGCAAGTGCTCTTTGTACGTTTTACAATAATCCCGCCCCGCTTAACGGATCAATGCAATTTCATTACTGTACTTTAGTAACCCGGGAACCGGAGCAGACGACGCTTTTGTTTTGAAGCGCAGCGTGTGGCGTAATGCCACATGGCCTTCACACAGCCGACCGGCGATAGACGCCAGTGCGCGCCTTTTTCAAATCTGTTTTTCTCCCTTAACATTTTGACCGCTTGTTTGTTTACCTACTTTTTGTCTATCTAGTCCTTTTTATGCACTAAGCTATGTATAATATAATTTGGCATCTTAGAATGTTTATTTATCGTTTATTCAGACACCGGATCGAGCTTAATTAGTAGCCGATGCCTCTCTAGGTCCATTCTTTTATAGCCGTCGTCTGCATGGCGCGCTTTGTTTAGGACTAGTAAATGGTAGTGAAATGTTGTTTTGATTCGATTAAAGTAATTCTGTGTCTATCAATGCGTTGTCGTATAGTATTTTGCTTAGCTGACTTCATGTTTAGTGTTTATTTTGGGCTGAAATTAACTTATTAAGTATTGTGTACTGTAGAAGCTAAGTTGTATTCATAGACTACTTAATCTCACTATCAGCGCTGCTGCGACTAAGGTTACACGCCCCAGGCGAAAGTTCGCACCGATTGTTTTAATGCTAGTCTTTGAGTTTGTCCAGCTTCTTTTACTGAGCGTTGTATTATAATTGTCATGTACCATTTTAACCGTTGGAGCGTGCTCTTTATTCCGATGTAAGTTTTAGTGACATTTATATTTTGTACATTGTGTTAGTTGTGATTTAGTTGTACGAATCTGTATATAGACAGGCGCAAGCCACGCTTCCCACTCTTTGTGTAAATAAAATAAGTCATGTGTGTACATTTTGTTTATACGGTTTAAAAGATGGTAACTGTAGCTTTTATTTGATGTTTTTGATGTTTTAATTAGTTTAGTTATTGTAGAGGAAAGTGTATTTGTGCGGGCCAGGGAAACACAATTGTCAGCCATTTTGTGGTCCAGAGGGCCGTTTTTACTGTAGCGATAGCATGTGTTCCCTGTGGCCCGCGCCGTTCTCTTATCTATGCGTGAGCGTGAGGATTTTGTGTGTGCTGAAAACTGTCTGCGGCTGAACAAGTAAAAACTGATTGCTGCCATACGCCTGCTGTGGTCTCCACTTTATTGACTCCGCTGCCTGTGTCTTGTCCTTTGACCACTCCGCTCCAGTACATATAAAAAACAGCAAATGAAAGAAAAGGTCAAAACATTCTAAATAAAAGAGTTGTAAAACAGCTTGAAGAGCTGATCAATGTTAAACGATCTGAGATTCCGCAGCTGATGGAATCACTGGTGCCCTTTTCAATGATCTCAGTGTTAAGATCCCATTTTAAAGTATCCTCGAAGATCATTCTGAGGTATTTATACAAATGGACTAAACAGACTATTTCCACCATTTCATCATGTATCTTAATTGTCCTGTGACTGTGAGTGTGCCCCAGTCTCCTGAAATCAGCTATCAGCTCTTTAGTTTTGTTCACATTCAGGTCAAGGTATGTCTATGGCTCGTCACAAAACTATGTAAAGTCATTGTGGGCTTACACCATGAGCATCTTGTGTTCCCAGAAGGAGAGAAAGTAAAGCACTGTTATCACTGATATCAGCAAACTTAACCAAGCAACTGTTCTCTAGGTTACTGTGGCAGTCATCTGTATACAAAATGTAGAGCAGAATTGAAAGAACCCCCCAGGGATCCATCACAAGTGACATCTCACTCTGATCTGAATCTGATGACACTGTGTTCACAAACATCTTGAAACTACCGAAAAGAAGAAAGAAAATATAACTATATAATTATAAGCATCACTCTGTTTCATTCTCAGTTCTTCATTGCTTTTGTTCAATGGGCTATTTGCTCCAACAGGAGAAATACTGCATAAAAAATGCGTTTATTATCTGTTAATACAAAAGAAGGCAGGACACAAAACATGGTCTCTGGTTGTGTACATATTCCTAGTAATTCTTTTCAGTTGTCATTCTTACAATCAGTAGCTATTTCTTCTATCCATTTTTCCTTTTCCTTTCCTGACCTCAAATTATTAATTTATAATGACATCAAAATTATTTTGCCATCATTTCACTGGTCGTCTTGGCAATTTCAAACAATATCAGTTCATTTCCATGTATTTTATGCTGTTCCCCATGGAAGGGTTAGGAAAATAATTTCAAATGCACGCTGTACAGATTTTAAAAATAAACACTGACAAAAATAATTTTGACATGACATGTCAGTAAAACTGTGAAGTTCTGGTACCCTGTCAGTATCAATGATGTCCAACTAAAACGCATGAAAAATGTGTGAGCCATGGTGTCTGCGAAAGTCGTGTTATATTTTTTATAGTCGCTATAAAATCAACAGCACGTTCAGTCACAACCCCCCCCCCCCTCCCATATTAATCTTTAACTTTATTATTTTAAGAGTATGTCACAGTTTGTCCCTAATATGTCTGCCCGACATCCGAGGACATTAAGCCCCACATCATCATCATCAATCACAAAACATTTACTGCGGATCATGTTCGTTTAAAGTGCTCTAACTTAAAACACGCGAGAAGGAACCCGTACGGCCGTAGGAACTAAAGGGGAAATGCGCAGAACTGGTCGGTACATGATTATCTGATTAATATAATCGTAAACAGATGACAGAACTAGTGGAAATACCTTAAATGCCTGAGTCGGGGTAATCTGACTGTTGTGTTCACTGGCTAGCACTTACAGAAAACGCGATTTTTTGTTGCCAAAATTATCATTTCATGGGGTCACTTGCCGAAGGAAACGTTGATCACTTGGGAGTTCCTTGTCACTAGGTCAGTGACTCCACTCCTGCGTTGAAAAATATATTGACGGGGTTGCACTGTTCAATACGTGGCGTCCTGAGGCTGAGTAAGTACACGGGGCGTTGTGGGGGCATGCGATCAACGTACAAAGATCAATTACTGCAGACGATAACTGTACTAAGCACTTTTAGCCCAGCGGAAGTGGCGTTAGCTGGTTTGGGGGAGAAGTCCTACCCGCTTCTGTTGCTGATAGTTTCGTACCTTTCGTAATGTCCTGGATGATTCACACTTTAAATGTTTTGTACTTTATAAATGTTATTTTAAGTAGTAATTAATCTGTTATAATAATTAAACATTACCTGATAACAGGACCCTAGCCTGTATTTGACATATGAACTTTGAACTGCATTATATCTTTTCACTGAGCATAGTTCAGTGCATCTTTACCGACCATGACCTTGACAGTCGCTGTGCGTTAGAGACCAACAGGTTTTCTCACTGCACTAAGGAGCGTTGTGCTGCAGCACACAGACAGTTTTAACCATACTGATGTGTGTGTTTTTCCAGCCACGTAGACGTCTTCAAAGCAGTCTATGAAGGACACATTAATCGATCAAAGATTGGCAACCCATTAAATTAGTGCTATTGTGACTGCGGCGGCGGCACGATTCGTCTCCCCCATCAGTACTAGGCATTTTTACTTTTCGGTGCTCGACCTTTTTAAAACGCCCAAATAAAACAAACATATATTTTGAGTTATATTACCAGACTAACTAGTAGTAGTACTGCGTACAGCAAAAGCTTTTTGTCGGAAAGCAGAGAGTCGGAGTCGCAGATATTTGCTTTCAGAAGCAGGGGCGCAGAGCAAGACCACTCGGTCTCGATCGAGTTTGGTCACCACTGAAATCGATGGGCACGGTGACCGTTATGTGCTAGGCTTTGCGCCCGCCCTGAGATTTATCAGGGGTTAAATTCTGTGCAAACTCCACAAAAGTCCTTCGGATGAGACTCTAAACGTATACGCATGATCTTTGTCAGTGGGCTCCGGGAAAGTAAGGCTCTGACCCACTGAGCGTATGCACTAAACTGAAATCATGTGACAGTAATGGCCGATGGTCATTCAGTAACGGAAGAAGAGAAGAAGAAGCAAACAACACTGACAGAAAGTGGTGGACATCTGACATATTTGCGTGGTATATATTTATCTCTTGGGTCACGATATGTATACTACGTGCACGCTTCCGCCATCTTGGCGGTTCAGCTCACGGTGAGTGCAATGTGGGTAGTGGCATTTCAATCAGTCTATCGTGCCGCACGGCGGCAATACATGTCACATAAAACTCAGTGACTTTTCCTATTTTAGACAGTATTTAAAAAAACTATATTTTTTATTTATTTTTTGACAGGTAATAAAAACGTTACTTCCATTTCGTTTATTCATCAGGCATATCAGAACTACAACTCAGTGAGATTCCGACTCAGTGACTGAAGTCAAGAGTTGTTTCTACTCCGAAACTGAAATGTGTCACTGAAACTCATTGACTTTAAATTTTTTTTTTTTTTTTTACTAGGTCACTCACTACGAAACTTTAAAGTCTGGCGTCTCAGCATGGCGGCCTTCGTTTCCGTGTCAGTGTATGTGAGTGACTGACTGAGTGAGTCTGTGTGTGTGTATTCAGTTGCGGCTGTACCTATCTATTTTCATTTTTTCCCCAGCATTTGTTTTGGTTAAGGATATTTCTCTGGTTTCTCGTTGTTTTTTGTTTTGGAAATGCGTACGATTTTGTTTTTGTTTTTGTTGCCGTTTGTTTCTTTTTGTTGTATGCACTGACTTGTATTTTTTTTATTATTATTGATCGCTTTTTTATAGCGCTATTCTCCGTTTTTGAGCAGACTCACTGCGCTCGCGTGTGACTCTACATGAGTGAATAACTTTTTATAGCGCGTTTTTTTTTTTTTTTTTTTTTTTATCCACCGAAGTGGTGTACTTACAGCGCTGGCATGGCTGGTGCCACATGAAACTACTGCCATCTCGGCGCGTTCTGTGTACACCATACAACCATGCACCATGTCACTTCATGCAAAGCCACATACGTAAGGTGTATGCGTGTTTAGCTGTAACCTGCCACCTGCACTTTTGGCAGAATGACCGGGGTCTTTTACGTGCTACTGCGGTAACACGGGGGTGGAATATTTTATGTTCATTTTTACTGCCGTGTCAGGCTTACCAGATGTTCTTTCCGACATCATGTTCTTTCATGTACCCCCACTGGCCGGGGTTTCTGAAATAAACCACTTGACTTGTTGGTCAAGACTGAGTGGAGACTGGAGTGGTGAACAGAAATTTAGTTTAAAAAAGAGGAAGAAGCTTGACCGGCCTCTGTTAATTGGGGGCGAGGGGTTGTGGAGACTGTACCGGCCGACTAAGGCCGGATTTTTTTGATTTTTTTTTTTATCCCCAGTACTGATAGCGTTTCAACAGTCTGATGTCATTTCGGTAGACTGTTTTTCTTTGATTATTATCTCTTTTTTTGCAGTCCCATCATGCTGTGCCGACCTCAAAGGCACTGCTCCCGCGCTGCTCGTCCCGGCATCCCTACTTCCGGCTACACCCAGGGCTCATTCCGCATCGCGGCCCCGCCCCCAGAGGTCCACAGGAGGAGACGTCAGATCGTTGGTAGGCTGCCATCCGAAGGAAACATTGTACTGTTGCTGAGTCACTTCGGTTGTGTTCAGTAGTGCCTGTTCTGACTGAACATACGCAGGACACCACCTACTGTGCCGGCTGCTGACGACAACGTTAGCTAAGTCGCGGAGTCAGACTGAGTGAGCATCCCCCAGAGAGCAGACCGCCGCTACGTCCCTCCACCAATCCTCCTATGTGGACTCCGACTCTGACGTTGAGGGCTTTGATCAGAACTGCCTCAGGCAAGGGAGGAGGGAGGAACACCGAGACTGAGGCCACTACGAGAGTGTGGCATAAAGGGCTACAGAAGCTGATACTTTTTTTAATTTTAATTATGCAGTGATCGATGAGGCTGACAACTGATGATGCTATGAAAGTCCCTTTCGGTTTGAGACTACTTGACAGGGCCGCAGACCGCGCTTACTGTCATAAATGTTCCGGTGTTAACCAGGCCCGGGAACTGCGGCACCTGCAGTGTTGGTCAAGTAATTAGAGCAACACCCTCAAAGATGCATCCGTGAAGTGGATGAAGCTCGGCTGTGTGGTTCCAGCCTTCCCACTGGGCCCATAGCACTCCCAGCTCTGGGTAGGAGACGGCCAGAGCTGAAAAATCCCACATGACTCTGATGGGATTCGAACCCCAGACTGCCCTTCCGACCCACAGTCCGACGCGCTAACCACTGCGCTACGGGGGCCGGTTTGATTATTATCTTGTTAATATCTTTCAAATGCCGAGATGCAATATGACATATTTTATTTTTTATTTTTTTCTTTCTTTTTGGTCATTTGTTTACATGATGACGACATCAAACCGATACTACGCAATTATGCAGAGCCACACACGTACACTTCTAACGGCTGCTGGAATATGTAGAGGTGGTCTTAGTGAAAGTATAACAACGAGAAACTTTGTGGACCTATTTGTTTTAGTTAATTTTGTAACAGGCCTACCGCGTTACTGAAAGCTTCTTCCGACCATACTGACGTATTGAGTCTAAGTGGGCGGAGCAGTCTGTCTAAAAGCGAGAGGTAAGTTCAAAGGGTAAGGGAAAGTCAATTAACGCGTCATTTTGTGACGTCGGTGATCTGCCAATAATGACGCTACCCACTCTATCAGTGAACGTGGGGAAATGCGTTCAGTTGAGAATATCAAATCTGCTTTTTCTTGTCCACAGTAATGTGGAGACCTTTGCGGCAGAGGAATAGCAATTCAGTAATGTCTGCAAACTGATTTGAACACATGGCTGGAACTGCTTATTGAGTGGGCTTTACCACAAGCTTTGTGTATAGCGGCTTTGGAATCTGTAGGCGTGCCTCCGGTGGCAAATTGTTGCACACGGTCTGAGGTGGAAAAGAGTACAGGTGGGTGTTCGCTAAGCCGCGATTTTGGGTCCAAATTCTCATTTTGTTTAGTAGAGGCATAAAATGTCAGCATCCCACCTGTGGGTGGCGGTGGCCTTCTAAATAATAATAATGATGTACATATATCATGCGCTCATCAACGCCCTGAGCGTTCACATCATACATATTAACCTAAATACAAGATTCTATACACACAGTTCTACCAAAACAATTTACATTATTTATTATATGACCCCCCCTCCCCCCCCCCCCCCCCCCACACACACACACACACACAATGACTGTAGCACTGAGAAACTGGGTACTGATATTAGTTGGGGCGGAAATACTGTGAGAAGAGGAAGGTTTTCAGTTTGGCTTTAAAAGCTGACAGTGTTGAGCATTGTCTAAGGTCTTGTGGGACTGAATTCCAGATGTGAGGTCCAAAGCAAGAGAAAGTGTGAAAGCCATGAATCTTGCGTTTGTATTGCTGGATTTTCAACATGCGGGTGTCAGAAGAAGAGTGTAGTGTACGAGACACAGTGTAGACATGTAGACAGTTTTGAGAGGTAAGCAGGACCAGAACCATTTATAGCATTGAAACACATACAAGCTACTTTATATTTAATACGTTCTGAAATGGGAAGCCAGTGCAGTTTAGTTTGTTTGCTTGTTGTTGTTTTTTCTCTAGGAAAGGTGTTGAGTGGTGGTGACAGGGTGCCAAGAGAACGAATCTTGCAGCAAAGTTTTGAATTTTCTGGAGAGGTTCGATGACAAAATTAGGTGTACCGATGAGGAGACAAGCCATGAGAGGATATAGGAAGTAACAAGAATACTGGCTGCATCTTCAATGACAAACTGCGGATTGAACTAATGCGTTCAAGTTCTCACAACATCTCTTTCTCTAATTCTGCCAGAAATCTTGGAGTCTTTCTTGACTCAAACCTGTCCATGAAGAAGCACGTCATAAAAATCTGTCTACTTGCTTTTGACAGATTTTTATGACGTGCTTCTTCGTGGACAGGTTTGAATCAAGAACGACTCAAAGATTTCTGGCAGAATTAGAGCTGTTGTGAGAGCCAAGGATAATCGAGTCACTCAGTCAGGGACGAGAACGACGGAAGGTTTCGAGGAAGACGAAAATGGAAAGAGCGGAGATTCTGTTTTGTCGTCGTTAAGAGTGAGCTGATTTTCGATCATCTATGGTCTGTGCATGCATTCAGTTCTTTGATGACGTCGGTCACTTCACTGAGAGGAGCGGGTTACTGGAGCGAAAAGCTGATGATTTACTGAGTGGTTAGCTGTGATATCGGAGAGAGGTGTAGTGTTCAGGACGAAGAGAACGGGCCCCAGTACTGAGTTACAGTTATTGACTGAAGTGCCGGGACTGATAGATAGAGAGATATGAGAGATATGACTTAAACCATTGGAGTGTAGTCCTAGTAGACTGAATGCCCAAAACAAATTTCAGGCGGGAGAGGAGAATTTGGTGGTCAGTAGTGTCAAAAGCTGCAGAAAGATCTAACAAAAGAACAAAAATGTTGTCATTGTCCAGAACGGAGAAAGTATCATTTACAACACGTAACAAAACCGTCTGTGCTGTGTCCTGCTCGATAGGCTGGCTGAAAGGGGTTGGTGAGGTTGTTTTCTTGGCAAATGGGAAAGAAGTTTGTGGAGAACGCCTTTTTCAAATTTTTGTTTCAGCTATTCTTATTTCATTTTATAGAAGCAACACGTGAATCATACATCATTAAATTGTTTGCAATTTGTCAGCACGTGAACTTACTTTTTAAACGATCAAAATCTAACGCAAGAGTACCTTGTTTATAAGTTTAGTTGGGAGTTGCGCTCGCACTTTATCCAGAAGAACCACGACAAGTGTGATGTGAACCACTTATTGGAAACTAAAACGTATGATTCAGTGATTGCAACTATGCAGTTTACGTGTTTGTTTGATTCAGTCTGAAGCCCAAAATTGTCGTCTGCAGACCTGACGCCTCACATGCATAAAAGATGAGGTGACGACGCTGGCCAACCAGGACGCGAACGCAGATCTAGATCCGCGGAGCATATTTCGCCCGTGAACACTGCCAGGGGTCACGTTCATTGCAAAATTTTGCGTAAATGTTGCATTTTTCGGGTGCCGTACGCATTTTAGCCACATCGCTGCGTCACCATACGCAAAATAACTCAACACCGATTAAACAAGCTATATGGCTCACTGGTGGCTGCCGCGTCCTTGAACACTAGATCTACTAGCAAACTCTGTGTCTTCTCAGCCGTGGCTACGCACTCCTCCCCGGCACGCACTGCAAGTCCAGTCAATGAAGGGCGGAATCTGGACGACGAAATAAATGCAAGCTGCCGTAATTTTCGGTCTGTAAGGCGATATGATTACCGCGCCCGCCCTCCCCCCCCCCCACCCACCCGGCCCTCCGCTCCCATCTGATCCATGCGCCTTATAGTCGGTAGCGCCCTGTCTGTCCTGGAATAAAATCGCATACTGAAAGAAAAATGTGAGACAGCACTAAATGTAAAATTTACACAAAATCTCCTATTGTTTTGAACAGAAGTAGAGATGAAAACTGTGACACAGTCTTCGACTTAGTGACACTTCAAGCTAAGCAATTTATATACAAATGCAAATTCGACAAGTGCTCGCCAACTCTCCCCTGCCTCTTTCAAAATTGATGCTGAAATAAAAAATAGATCAACGCAATCCAAAGATCAGCGGCGAACTGTCCACTTTCAACTTAAACTGGCTCTGTTATAAGCCTATTTTGACAATAGGTAACCTCAGTGTGTATGTAGTTATTTTAGATTTAGAATGTAATGCACCTGTGACATGCACTCAATGTGCAAGGCAAATATGTCTATGAAGTACTTTGTCCAACTCTCTGTCTGTACGGCTGTCTATATGTCTGTACCTTTTTGTTCAGTTATTATATATGCATAACCTGTACATGTATATTTTGTATATATGTCTGTTATCCATTGTTGGAACATGTGTACTGACATGTTCTATAATTGTGTTAAATTCGTTATACTGAATAAAAGAAAATAATAATCACTGTTGCAGACAACAGATAAAAGTGTCATTACATTTGAGGTAACTTTCAGGCCGAAAATGTGCCCAGAGGATATGTGCTTAGAGTTCATGCTTTAATTTCAAAACAGTTTCTGTAACAGATTTTAATAGTCCCGTGATTAATTCTTTTGTTTTCTATGACCTGATTACGGATATTGTTATAGTTTCAGTGCCAAGGTGTCTATATGCCTAAAAATGTTCAGATAGGAACATAGTTCATGTGCGCAAAACGTCATGCCTTCACTCCATTTTGCAGTATCCACCTGATATTTGGATCATAAGAGCTCCGCTAATTAATAGCAAATATGTGTATATAAGTATTTACAGAAAAGACTAACACCTTCCTTTCATTGTCCGTGATATTTGAAAATCAGCTCAGGCTTCGATATGTTTAAATGCGATAACACTTAAACAAAAATGTGCAGGATGAACATGCGAAACAGTCATTAAAAAGACGCGTGAAAGAGTGAGCGAGAGGTATATTGTAATGATGGATGGATGTTTCTGAATAAACCCCCACATGTGCTTGGCAACATACGGAGGGAGAGGGGGAAAGAGAGGTTGAGGGAGAGGGGGAAGGTAGGTGTGGGGGAGGAGGGGGGAGAAGAAGAAAACCCAACAAACTGCCTTTCTTCTTGTTCATTTTATCATGTGTTGATCGCATGATTGTCATCATCATACTTTTTCCTCTCATAATGTTTTGCCGCTGATTTAGCATATCATCATCGTCATCGATATTATAGTAGTCAGTGTAGCCTATTGACTAATTCTTGTTCTGAGTTCTCTCTCTCTCTCTCTCTCTCTCTCTCATCTCTCTCTCTCTCTCTCTCTCTCTCTCTCTCTCTCTTCTCTCATCTCTCTCTCTCTCTCTCTCTCGACCTGAGACAAAATATTCTAACATGATTCTTCACAGAGCCATTTTTGTAACATCCATGTCACAATGATTGTTCCTTTTAATATTTTCCGTTTCTTTACAGAGTGGTCAAGGAATGTCGAGACTGGTTAATGGAAGACACAGCTAAAGCCGGTAGGCATGCTCCAGCTCGTACGTGTCCTTTTGATCGGAGGGTGAACTTGCAAAGGTGCTACTGTGTTGTAAATATTGACTGTGTCACGTGTTAAAAGACATACAAATACACGCTGGCACCCAACCAAGTGCAATCCCAGTCCCCTCCCCCATGAGTACAAGCCTGCTTTGATGGGTTGTCAGTGCTGCAAGACCAAAGAGGGTACTGTCCACGAGTTAACGCAAAGGAAACTGCTCAGTCAAATACTACTTTACGCTGTTGATATCAACAACCCAGACAAGTATCGCTTAGCAATATGCAGGTTATCTGACTTCAAATACAAAGAAATGGTTGGTTATGGACGTTTGGGTAAAGTGTATAGAGTGGTAGAACGGCGAACAAGCAGGTCTCTTGCCATGAAAGAAGTTCCCAAAAAGCACGAGATTTACAGAATGGAACCACGACTGGAGAAAGAACACATTGTCATGTCCAAGGTTTGTCAAAGAGATCTTAATGTTACCATGTGATTTTAATATAAAGACAGAAATTTTGGACTTGGAATTCGGTCTGTTAAATCAGTATATTTTTCGTGGATTTTATATGAACGTATGTTCATCTCGAGCGCTTCACTATGGCAGCTATAGCACATAGGGCTATTGTCTGCTTTCAAGCAGACCCACCGCGCTCTAGTCGTATGCGACTCTGAACAAGTCACTGTAGCTTACAGCTCGTTTTTTGAATATCCACCGAAGTGGTGTGCTTAGAGCGCTGTGTGGTTGTTACATGGCTGGTGCCACGTGAAACTGCTGCTGTGTGGGCGCACGTTGTTTGTACACCACATAACTATGCACCAGTTTACAATATCGCTCTACCACTGAGCTAACCCAACTCCCCAGCTTGCTATAACCAGTACTGCAACACTTCGGACAAAATTAAAAATAACCCGATTTTGAATCATCTTCGCTTTTGGGGGTGTATCCGCCTGCACCACTTGAACTTCACGTTGTCACATAGATTTGTCGTCGTTTAATTTTCTTTCCGACGCGGTAGTTTCAGACTAAACTTCACTTTTGTCCGGCCTATGGCCGTAGTATAGGAACAATTTTCAGTTTAATAATAGTAATGGACAATTAGCGCACCTAAACTGCAATGGTCCTAAGCGTTTCCTAATTCCTTTATATGCATACATACATGTACTAATACTTACACAACATTTAAAAGCATGCACACACACACACGCACGCACGCACGCGCACACACATACACACACACGCACACGCACACTAGCGTTCTTCCTTTCGAACCTTTTATGATGGCAAAAAGATTTTCACGTCATTACAATATTAATAATCTGACGTCAAGATTATAGAAAGGAGAAGGAAGAGTGGAAGGAAACAATGGTTACAACAGATTTGTAATGACGTCAAAATGATTTGCCATCATGGAAGATTGGAAAGGAATAACGCTAATTACGGTGGCATGGGGGAAAACCGTCCAAACAGGCACGTATGATGTACATGCATGCTTCGAGACACGATTCTGTCATCTTGACTCAACAACACAAACTGGTTTTGGTTTGTAAACACCTTCGACCAGTCGCAGACTAGTTTACAGAACGACTACCCGTGTGATCTCATGAATATGTAACAGAATTTTCTTTTTCAGATGCTATATGATTCGGGGCAATTTCGACCAGGGTGGGGAATTTCGTCCTGCATCTCGGGGGAACTTGTCCAAACGTACAGAGAACACACTCAACGAAAGGAAAGGCTAAAGAATCACACCCAAACCAGAAAGACTTAATATTAACCTTTTCAACATAAACGTGCAAATTAGAGTCAACTCAGTACAAATAGTGTAACCCGACCAAAGTACTTTATTCCGAAGGCCTAACTAGTCCTGCAAAGTTGACAAATTTCTTTCATACCCACACCCTTTTCGGCTGAGATCAACACTTACCCATTTTGTTCAATTGTCAGCAAGTCCCACTACCTTTATGTGACTGTTAGCGATGTATTAAAAGTGACGGGTAAACAAAAAGGGCAAATTCCTCCAGGTAATATGGGCGAACTTCCCCCAAGCATAATTTGTGTTGGGCGAAATTTGTCCACCGTGAAAATATAGTTTTTTTACTTGTTGTCTAGTCAATCTTCTGTTTCGATTAAGAAAGCAAGCAACATGGCCAAATCTGATGCCATTTGCTTCCCAAAAGTATGCTTATTGTCACATATAAAATGAGGACAACCAAAGCCTAGTAGAACATGTATAATTTTCGATTTGAAGCTGTCAAGATTTCTCCTCATAATATTCAAATCATTTTGGCCTGCGGTAAGTAGATTGTCTTTTGTTTCTGTGTCTGGACGTCACAAAAATAGCCACAATACGTCATAATTATTCTTTAGCTTCTGGTATTTTACGTAACATTCCGAAAGCATGTTAACCTAGATGTGCATTTGGTAGATTATCCAGAACAAAACAGCAGATTTATCAATGCTTGAACAGTGTCGATTCCGTAGTGTTTGTGGAGTTCGGCTCTGTTTATGCATTGAGCTGGAATAAAGTTATAGACTGCCGATATCGCATAGGACGAGTGGTTCGTCTTTGTAAGTGATTGACGGTCCTTGTTGATTTACCGACTGGCTGTAGCAGACGATTTTTGCTGCACGAGTGCAATGTTTATCTTTTAATTTGCTTTGTAGAAAGTATGGTCACACATTCTAGTCACAATTCTTACTAAGTTGGCATGACTGGTTTGCTTGGGAAAGTAGTGAAGGGTTCCGCAGTAAGCCCTAAGTTCTCTCAGCGCAAACTTTCCGTCTGACCACCATAAGGTACAATGTTGACAGGTGAAATGCACGATCATTCAAATCGGATGAATGTAATTGCTTTCATTGTATCGCATTATCATTTAAGTCTGATGTTAGCATTCAAGTAAGTGTTATTTGCTTCATTTGATTGCAGCTGCAGATGCCTTTCGTCGTCAATAGGGGTCGTCACGAATTATTTTGACAGTTTTGTACGAAAAGCAGCTGTCTTTCGTTCAGTTGCTCGGCTTTACTTTGTGAGCAAACAAGAGTGTCTCTTTTCGAGTTTTTCGCGTGGAATATTAGTTGAAGCGTCCAAACTGGCTGAAGCTTCTCAAAAACTTCTGTTGTTGGCGTGGGACATTTCTCTTTCTAAAATGTGCGTAAAGAATTGCGTTTGTGGTCGCTTTTTAGCTTTAAGTTTTACGCACAGTATTTCCTTGATGCCTGCCGTTGGTGCCATGTACACCCCGAAACAGTTAGCTACCACTGCCATTGGCAAGTATGGCGTTCAGATTGAAGTGAACGGAACGAGCCACTCGCCGTTGATCATAACTAGTATTCTGAGCACATAACACAGAAACGACCAGTTGATACTGATCAGCACAGGTCATCAGGCATATTCACACTAAAACACACAAGGTAAACAGCTGCTGTACTCACACTAAACATACACAGAAACAGGCACAACTCAAAACAATTGTAGCAACAACTGAGTATTACACATAAATGCAGCACTGAAGACCTTGCTGCCCCACCCTAACTAATGATCAAATCAATTCACATCCAAGTATAATTTAATAACTAAGACTACATTTAAAATCGTATGTTTATTTGTAAAATTAGCCACACACACACACACACACACACACACACACACACACACACACACACACACACACACACTGTCATACTCAAGTTATGAGTCTTGAATGTGATCCTAAGCTTCTTGACTAGTGATTCCTTCAAAGACAGTGAGCACAGCTACTCAAAGAAGAGTGGAAAATGTTCAACTTACAATAAGTGACATAAATAATCACACATGGCTACCAGCATTGACAAATTAATTCATAAAGTTAATTCATCAACAGCCAGCCTAACTGCATTTTAAAAAAATGGCATTACCTATCAGTTTTGTCTATGTAAATTCTCATGAAGGATGAATATGTACACTGTACAATGTCAGAGAACACTGGCACTCTACTAGATGAACCTTTAGTTCTTGTCCCATTTATTTTGAAATTATGTAATGTATGGCAATATTTCTCTGCTTCTGCATTCAGTTTTGTAAGTTACAAGCCAGGGGCTTGAACTGTTTACTAGAAATACAAGTACCCAGACACTGAAATAGTTTGCAATACATTTCTCATTATTACTGATGCAATTAAACATATCAACACTTTGAATATATGGACTACTTATAATAAGTTTAATTCAGTTAGTAATATTAATAATAAAGATATAAAATGGGTGTGTGATTTACAACACACACACACACACACACACACACACACACACACACACACACACACACACACACACACACACACACACACACACACACAGAGTTAAGTGAAAGAAATGAAGAGATTGAGGTATTAAAATTAGTTTTTGAGCAGGTGTTTTATGAATACAGTTTTAAAAGAGTAAACAGAATCAGTTCAAGTCAATCTCTTTATTTGCTTATTTAACAATAAAATTCATAAAGGATGATAAAAATCAAACAGACATTTAATGATTTATTCACAGTTACTTGTCAGTTAGTGTTATTTTCCTCTCAAAACACAGAAGCACACATATGAATGAAACTGAAAAGTAAATATCATTAACAAAATGTAAAACCACAAAACTACATCAATCACTATGTGTGGACTGCATTTTGTGAACTGCATTTAAAAAAAATTAAAAAATGCATGCATGCAGCTTGTGTGTGTATGAGTATTGTTTTAATTGTTGTACTCTTAATCCGTGGCTGTATTTATTTGTACATTTATTTTTAAAATAGGTAGAATGCATACATACCGGTTGTGTGTGTGTATATATATATATGTGTGTGTGTGTGTGTGTGTGTGTGTGTGTGTGTAATCAATAGTTAATGCACTAGGCCTACACTATTTGTTATAATTTATGTTTGTTTATTTTGCTTGTGGCCATAATTTGAATTTCCTGTGTTTACAGAGGACAAATGAATATTCTTGATTCTCAAAAAAACAGTGTGTGTGTATATATATATAGAGAGAGAGAGAGAGAGAGAGAGAGAGAGAGAGAGACAGTGTATATTGCTGTAATGTACACTGTTGTGATTCAGACCTCTTTTAAGTTTAAGTTTGATAATTTGACTGAAAACAAAAAACAAAGACAAAATGAAGTGAGAAGCCAAAAGGTAAAACTCAGGCCACATTCCTTACACTAAGTTAGTAAGTAGCAATGGGTGTAATATGAAAAGCTATATTTTGAACTGCTCCAGGCTTTTTAGACAGAAAAAAATAATTAAATGTGATGCTTGTCAGTGGAAAGCAAATGCCATCAACACCACTGTCTCACTCAAGCCTTATAATATTTACAATGTGCCATATAAAGGCACAAACACACTCAAACACAGTTGGCATACATGCGTCACGAATGAAAAAAAGAAATATAAAGATTACAAAATAAAATAAAAGCACACTGCTGATAGGGTTAGGGCTCGGACTAGGCCGCATGTCTCATTGTAGCGTAGAAACAGTAATGATAACACATAGGCTTGGTGATTTTGTTGTGAATCCTCTGTAAATATACACCCCCATCCCAATTTTTAAAAGCATCAGGATACTGAAAGAATTCTGTCCGAAGTAAAGTAAATAAAATAATATAAAACAAAGGGCAAACATACTGTCACTTTTTTTACCAGTTTCACTGAGCGGCGACCACCTAAAATTCCGCATTTTCTTGTCGGCCGTTAATCTGTGCAACTTTAATTCACGTCCTTCCACCTCCTTTCTTTTGTAGTTCAAACAGCACACACAGTATCCTTCCCCATGGTAGTTATTTTTTACTGCACATCTAGGTGAACATGCTTTCAAAATATTGCCTAAAATACCAGACGCTAACGAATAATTATGACGTATTGTGCCTATTTTTGTGGCGGCTCAGTTTCTTTTATTTAACAGTGTTCAAGATTCCATAGGCTATACAGTGTTCAAGATTCCATAGGCTATACGGTTTTATTCCAGCATTTAGGCAGGCTAGGTCTAAAAAAAAAGAAGTGATCGGGCGGTGCGGCTTCACCGCTTGGTTTTCACCAGTGTTTTGCAACTTCGGCACTTTCGTAACACTGGTACATTATTAACAACGGCGGTTCAGCCTCAACCTGTCAAAATGATCCTGTTGTTCAGTGCGAGATCGATTGGCCGTGCCCATACGACGGAAGAACATAGAGAAGTGCACAGACGAGAATACAGGGCCTTATATAAAGCTTAACATGTATACTCGTAATAAGCATAACTCTCACTCACAGACAACACAACGCTCAGTGACCCTGATGTGGACCCTGTCCCGTTACTACCCAAATGAACATATATAAATCTATTAAATAATACCAGATTAGCGGTCAAGCCATCAAAGTTAGATCATGATGAAATAGATATACATTAGGGTCACCAGACCGCTCAAGAAAATGGAAGTTGTGGCAGATATGGAGTAACAATCAACTAACAGAGATGTAGTCATACTCACTGAGAACCCTAATCGATTGTATAAGGCGGGTATATATAACCATTTGTATACAAATCAACATATACAAAATGCAACACAGACACAGTCAGTCCTGATTCGCCCTTTTGCTTGTACATTTCAAGCAACCTTCCCGAGGTTAATCAACGTATAATTGATACTTCAACATCTCTTGAGCATGTCTACCAGAACAATTCATACTCAATAGATGCCACATCCAATCCACATAAGCAAAAGCAATTGTGCAACCTACGTATATTTACCTCAACTCAACAAAACGGCATCAACAATTAACACAATACAGGTCCATGCAAAAGGAAACAAGCTAAATCATAATGGCTACTACCATGCAAGGTATACACTAGAAATAGCAACAGTTTAAGTTACATGCTAAATCTAAACCGATGCCACTAAGTTCGAACAAGTTAAGGACCCTTAAGGCAACCCATTAACATGCAAACACAAGGCATTACCGAACGACCATACCAAGCATCATATCCCCTTCCTTTTTCCTAAAGCATGGCACCACAGTGCACCTCTCGCAGATGCTGATGTAGTCCCTGACCTCTTTTGGACATCGGGCCGAAGTGAGCTGGGCAGAACCAGCTGTTCAAGGGTACCGCGACGTTGGTCAGCCTGCCAACGACGGAGGATCCCATTCTTCAGGAACCGTCGAGGGTACTGCTGCACCAACGCCAACGTGGAGCGTTCCTTCATGTTGGAGGGCTTGGCTGGCCAGGCTGCGAGCACCGGGCGAAGGACTGGATCCTGTTGCTGTAGTTGTAAATCGGCCATCAGTGTAGGTGAAGCTCGGTGGTCAGGTCCCCTCGAACTGCCTCAGTGCCGAACAGCTCCGCTACTGTCCCAGTGCCTCCCGACAGCTCCTCTACACATCCTCCAGGAAAGAGGATGCGGCGGGCCCAACGCACAAGTTTTAACACTTTAGACTAGTTTAGTTAATTGGGGCCATAAAACTCCCACCCAATCAAAAAAGAAAAGAAACCGGAAAGAAAAGGTTAAAGGGTCATGGCACGGAACATGTATAGAATACACTCGGTTACACAAAAATCCTGCCAGTTAAAGGCTGATGCGTTTTTCCAGTTTTAACGCACACCTGTCGCGTTGCATGACGTAAATGTGTTTTTCTTTTGTTAGGGGAGTGTATACTAAACTTTAAATTAGTCAAAAAGGAATTTGTTTTACCTGAGGGCATTTTTGGTTGAAATGTTATTGGATCAAATGCTTGAACAGTGTAGATTCTGTCGTATTGGGAACGTTTGTGAAGTTCAGCTCTGTTTATGCAATGAGATGGAATAAAGGACGACTGGGTCGTGTTTGTGAGTGACTGACGGTCCTTGTTGATTTACCAGCTGGCAGTAGTAGACGATTATTTTTGCACGAGCACAATGTTTATCTGTTAATCCGCTTTGTAGAAACAATTCACATTTAATACAAATTTGGCATGACTGGTCTGCTGGGGAAAAGTACTGAAGGGTTCTGCAGTAGAGCCCCCTTCACTCATCGCAAACTTTCCGTCTGACCACCATGAGGTATGAATCTGACAGGTGAAATGCACGATCATTTGAGTCTGATGTTTGCAGTTTCTTTCATTTTATTTCATTATCATTTAAGTCTGATGTTAGCATTCAAGTAAATGTTATTTGCTTCATTTGATTGCAGCTGCTGGTGGCTTTCGTCTTCAGTAGGGGTGCGTCATGAATTATTTTAACGATTTTGTACGAGAGCCAGCTGTCTTTCGTTCCGTTGCTCAGCTTTAGTTTGTGGAGCAAACAAGACAGTCACGTTTCGAGTTTTTCACGTGGAATATTAGTTGAAGCGTTCTGGCTGGCTGAAGCTTCTCGGAAACTTCTATTGTTGGCGTGGGGCATTTCTCTTTCTAAAATGTGTGTAAAGAATTGCGTTTGTGGTCGCTTTTTAGCTTTATTTTTACGCACAGTGTTTCCTTGATGCTGCCGTCGGTGCCATGAACACCACGTACTAAGTTAGCCTCTGTCAAAGACAGGTATGGCGTTCAGACTAAAGTGAACAAAACGAGCCACTCGCCGTTTATCATCATTAGTATGCTGAGCACATAACACAGAAACGACGAGCTGGATACTGGCCAGCAAGAGAAACAGGTCTCTCCACAAGGTTCGGCCTAAAGAATGCACAGTTTATATTGCCACGAAGGACTACAATTTCGTCAAACTGTACTGGTGCAGTCGCTGCATCAGGTCTAACACAAGGTGGACCGTGTATAATCTGAAATGGATGATCGTCGTACAGCTAAACTATGGTCGCCGGTAACATGGAAGTGTTGGACATTCTCCGCCAGTTCATCGGTTGCGGCAGATCCAAGGACTTATAGATCGGGCATTGTTGAGGAGTGTTAGAACATCGCGAGACCCGTGGTCAAGAAAAGGCGAGAATAATAAAGTACATACTGGCTGCTGTCCACGCCACCATGTACATACCTGAACAGCACAGAGAACCCACAACCAGGGCAATTATAAGAGTAGAATGATACATAGGCAAATACTCGAGTGAAGTAAATGCTAGAAATCTGTTTTTAAGCCGGTCGGGCGGTCAGGTGTGTCGATTGTGTTTCCCCCCCCCCCCCCCCCCCTTTTTTTTTGGGGGGGGGGGGGTGGGTGGGTGATGATTACCCAAGCCTAGACAGTGTGATTTCCAGCCTACAGCACCAATTTAATTTTAACATACTTATGTTAAATGACAGGATATAGGAAAGAATAACGCTGAAGGTGATGATACATTGCTGGTAACAGTGTCACAAAATATACAAATATACAAACTTGTGCGTCTTGTACGTTCCTGCCAATCGCCAGTCTTATATATTATCATCTTTTGATCGCACACACACACACACACACACACACACACACACACACACACACACACACACACACACACACACACACACACACACACACACACACACACACTTGACACTTTCACATTCCCTCGAAGTATTATTCCTTTCTTGCTATGCAATTTCAACTTTTTCAGCTACGCCTTACATGCCTTCTGGTACTATGATGAGGGGAAAAGTCATGAGCTCGGAAACGACAGATGCTGACAGACCATGTATCCATTAAAAACCTCCGCCCTACCAGTTTTTGCTTCCTCACCTGAAGAAAAGAAAGAAAAAAAAAGTCGCACAGGCCATAGACTGTAGGGTGAATGGGTAAAAACATGGACATTTTGCTCGTCTAGATAGGACATAGTGACCAGGCTTTGTGAATGCTGGCGTTATCACCAAGAAGTATTTTTTCCAGAAGTCAGCTGTTCTTTGGCGTCACGATTGCGTCACATTACAATCTGCAACGCCAAGCTCGCAGTAAAACTCTGTCAATTCCTCATGAAGTTTGACAGGGCTGTCTCCATCCTCATAAAACCAGTGGAAACCAGTGTTTCTTTCTTTGCTCCGTTTTGTTAGGCACACGTCAGAACATCATATAATGAATGAGGTCAGAATTCTACATCGGCTGCCTATTTCTGCTTGAAAATATGCACACTAAGAAAACAAAACATCACTTTTGTTTGATCTAATTGTTTGGTAGGTTTTGAATATATTTTCAAAGTTATACCTCATCTGTTATCAGAAAAGGTACAACGGTCGTATTACGTCACGCGACCTCGTTTTCCCTAAGTAGGATTAGGAATTTCGTGTCCTATTTTATACATACTTTGGCCGTAGATTGACTAGCCCAATAAAATGTTCCAAAGAACGTTATTTATTAGGCATCATTTCATTCATTGTTCGTCTTGGCAATTTCAAATAATATCAATTTATTTCCTTTTTTTCATTTTTTTTTTTTTTTTATGCTGTTCCCCATGAAAAGGTTAGGAAAATGAAACTACTTCACACAGACTGTTCAGATTTTAAAAAAATAAACAGTGACAAAAATAATTTTTACATGACATGTACACAAAACTGAGAAGTTCCGGTATCCTATCAGTGATGTCATACTAAAACGCGGGAAAGAGCTCGTGAAAGCAGTGTTAGTAACACTGTCTGGGAAAGTCCTCTTCTAAAATCGTTATAAAATCAACAAATTTTTTAATGCGGATCATGTTCGTTTAATCTTCGAAGAAGAGTTCCTTTAATAGCATGGTGATGGTCAGAATAGAGCCATGACATATGTTTTGTCGCTGCGAAAAAATGTCTTCCTTGTCCTAATTTTTCACCTCCTCGGTCCTTCACCTTAATATTTTCCACATATCCTCCCTTCTTGTCAGCTGCGTTAGTCTTGGCTGAAGCGGTTACCCGCGTTAAGCTTAACTGGACGAAGTTTTGCTTCCCGAATCTAGTTCGGGGACTTCAGGGAACCTGAAAAAGGCTCGGCGAACTTTGTTCGTTCTTAATTGGGCGAACGTTTACTTCGCGAACCTGTTTCGGGCAGTTCGATGAACTGCAACGAAGCTATGTTTGTGGTCCAAAACGCTTCGCTCAACATGCACTATTCGCCCAGTTTGGGTAACCTTGTCTCTGATTGGTTGAGAGCAAAGAGAGCTCTCCCATGGATGAGGAAGAAAGTACTTGAAAGAAAAATCAAAATGGATGACGGTGTCGATATTTCATTCGCTTCGAAGGGAACCGACATATTTACTGACTTGTGGGAGGCACAGCCTCGTCTCTGGGACCCAGAAGGATATTGTAGTTAGTTGAACTGCCCTGTAGGGGATGATTAAAGTTTACTGACTTGATTTGACTTGAGCCTACATTTGGGATCATGATGTCTGCTGCGCTTCTGCCTTGCATCTGATTATAAACCAGTTAAAAAACGAAGTATAGTTTGTCAAACTGTCCGAACCAAGTTCACTGAATTAAAAGTTCGTCTGAGCTCAGTCAAGAAACGACGTATAGTTCGTCGAACTGTCCGAAGTATGTTTGGCGAACTAACTGTTGGCCCAAAACGAGCTTTTAGCCTGCGAAATAAAATAGGTCACCCTGCTCATAGTCAAGCGATTTAAGCAGGTTCTCATGGTCAGTCCCTGCGGAATATAAATAGGCACCAAAGCATGTCTCACTGTGCCTCAGAAAGGGGATTTAGACTCGTGATCTGATCAATTGTGCTTTAATTTTGTACTGAATACGTGTCAGGGAATCTGTCTGGAAGTATCTTTTGTAGTTGTAAATAGTGAGATGTGCTAATTATTGACTGTTTTGGCTGGAGTGTGTTTGCTTTTGTGCTCTGTGTAGACCAGTAAGCCAGCTTTTACTGGTGTATTGATGCCTTGCATTTCAACCTGGTGTGGAGAAATTGTGATTTGTCCTGAGGGTACCTGCAGTTGACGGGATGTACAAATCCAAGAACTAAATAACTTAAACATGAGCAATGGTCCAGTCCTGATATGGTGGATGAAAGCTTCTGATGCTGAAGTACAACAGATCTCTGAGAGTAGCTTCAAGGAAATTAATGAGTCAGCGGAGGTCACAAAAGCACAAGGCAATCGAAGTAAAGGGATGAGTGATACTGGAATCATGCATGATGTTACAAGAACTTTATGAACGTCGACAGAATTTTGACACAAAAGAAATCGTCCGAAGCGGGTGATGTAAGTTCCTCAAGAAAGCGACAACAGCAAGTCCGTCAGCAACCAGAGTGCTGTTACCAACTGATAGATGTGTTTCTTTGTGAAAAGTATCGAATCACAAAGGAACAACATGTTGAAGAACTGGTCAAATGTGTGACAAAAACAGCTAATGATTTATTAGCTGTTTTTGTCAAAGAAGCAGCCACACAAAAACAAGATCAGCACATCCTTTTCAAAGTGCATGATACTGACTTGGCTGCTCGAAATGCACACTGCAATGCCTCCTGTCGGAGAGACTACACTCAAGATGATGATAGACACCACACAACCATCAAAGACGCGAATACCATTGAAGAGCAAGCTTTGCACAAGACCACATCGTTCAGTTTATTAAAGGCAGCAGCATATAGAGATGAACGGATGACCATATTAAGGGAAAAGTATGAAACTGGAACATTTTACAAGTCTTCCCTGTGGAGATAAATAGGTGAGAGATGTCAACAAACTGCGTCACCAGAACCTTCTTGAATGCTTCAGCACTACACCCTCGCTGAGTGGTCACAGTGCCACCATGCCTTGATGCGTTGCTAGTGCACATCAAAAAGACCAACTTTCAAGCACTCTTTTGGTATTCATCAGTTAAGGCAATTACAACCATTTCTCGAACAGGTGGCCATGGCTGGCATATCGTAAATGGAAAGTTGGAGGTGACCTGGACAGACGGTTTCTTCATGCCACAAGAACTGGTTGAAATCCAGATAAAGCAGGAAGATGACTATGAAGAATACCCAGAGCTTGAGGATCTTAATGACGCTGACGTGTCTGAGCTGGACATTCAGTGTCACTCAAAGTAAGGGGCAGTTATGTCTGGCAACCTTCTAGGACACTGGCTTTGGTACCCGTGTCCTGAGAACTACTTCAGTCCATAAAGTTAAGCAATACGAAATAAGGAGTGTAATTCATTTCATATATTTATCAAATAAAGCCAAACAACAATTTCAGAAAGTCGATAATGATTCGTTAAATCACTGGCAGTGTGGTTGATCCCTTTTGTGAATATCTTCGACATTTCCTAGCTGTTTGTTACACTTGGCATGGCGTAACGACGAAGAGCCTGCTGACTGCAAGCTGATACATGAAACTGCCCAGCTCAACTAAGACAAGGCCTTGTCATCAGGTGGCGTCAGTTTTATGGCTCTCGAACCTGAATTGTTTTACTCATACGTCATAATGGCAAAAATGGTAATTTTTACACACACCGGGCACGTTTCTTGCGCATTTTCCACGCGATTCAGTGTATGCTTGAAACTGACTGAATGGAGGTAGGTAGAGGCTTTGTAGAAGTAGTTTACTGAGATTTGGACATAATTATGTGCATAGCTGGAAAAGGCTGCTTAACTTTTCTCAAACCTTCTCTATGACTCTCTTAGTCACCATGCCATATTTGGAACGTTGGGTGGACCCCTCCCATATTTGGGACTAAGGGGGGTTGATATCTGGCAATGGACTAAATGCCACTGATAAGAAAACGCACTCGCAGTTTTCTGTGCTGTGAAGAGTGGTGCCCGCGCTCGCTGGCTGCCGCATCAACTTGAAGTGCAAAAATGTATACTTTTTCACTTATAGATGTAGGCTACACCATCCGCGTGTTCAGTTTGCTACTAAACCTCTGAGTGACAAAAATCAGAGAGGGTAGCAGATGTACCACATGGCAGTACGTCTTTTTTCTGGCGAGTTTGGAAGATGTTTTAAACAAATTGAAACAAAAACATGATTAAACAGCTGTAAGTTCTCACAGGGTTCGGTTCCGCAGTCTATGATTTGCGTACTAACTGGAAGGATACACAGCATCTAGGAACCACAGGCTGCCGAGATCGCATAACCAGGACGAATGTGTCGTGTTTGTAAGTGATAGACAATCCTTGTTCATTTACCGACTGGCTGTAGCAGACTATTATTGTTGCACGAAGAAAGATGTTTGTCTTTTAATTTGCTTTAAAAAATATCAAAAACCGACAGTCTTGCATCTGCAGTAGAGCAGTTCGCCGCTTTAAGAAGAAGAAAAAGATGGGGGGAGGGGGAAGAAGAAGAAGAGAGAAAAAAAAGTACGTTTTGCAGCAGCTATAGTCACAATTATTACAAAGTTGGCATGACTGATCTTTTGGGGTAAAGTAGTGAAAGGTTCCGCAGTGAGCTCTAAGCCCCGCCTTTCTCAGCGCAGATTTTCCGTCTGACCACTATGAGGTACGGTATTGACTGGTGAAATGCACAATCATTCGAGTCTGATGAACGTAATTTGTCTCATTTAGCGGATTGCATTATGATTTAAGTTTGATGTTAGCATTCAAATAAATGTGTGTGTTTTCATTTGACTGCAGCTGCAGATGTCTGTCGTTGACGATAGGCGTGCGTCAGAACTAATTTTGACGGTTTTGCTCATAATCATGCTGTCTTTCCTTCTGTTGCTCAGCCTTAATTTGTGCAGCAAACAATAGAGTCGTTTTTCGTTTTTTTTTCGCGCGGATTAATTGAAACGTTCCTACTGGCTCAAGTTTCTCGGATGATTGGCAAGCCCAGAAACCTCTACTATTGGCTTTGGACATTTCTGTTTCTAAATTGTGCGTAAAGAAATGCGTTTTTGGTCGGTTTTTTAGTTGTTGGTTGTCTTCTCTTTTTTTTCTTTTTTCTTTTTCTTTTTTCTTTCTTTTTTTACATACCGTATTTCCTAGATGTTGCCGTCTGTGCCAGGAACACCCCGAAAGAAGTTAGCCTAGCTAACTCTGCCATAGACAAATTAAAGTGAACAAAACGAGCCCCTCGCCGTTGGTCCTTCATTGCCACTGTGCTGTATACACAATCCAATCACATGCAGTCACCTGATGACACAGAGAGAGTGTGTGTGTGTGTGTGTGTGTGTGTGTGTGTGTGCGCGCGCGCGCGCGCTCGTGCATGCCTGCGTGTTTACGTGCATGAGAACATGTTTGTGGGTGTAGGAGTGTGTGTGTGTGTGGGGGGGGGGGGGGGTAAACTTTTTAATTGTCTTATTGCAAACGTAGGACTACATTTTATACAAACTCCACCGTTATTAACGTTATCTGCAAAAGGGGAAGTGGGTGGGGCATGAGTGCGGTGCATGAGTGTGTGTGACTGTGTGCATGAGAGAGAGAGAGAGAGAGTGTGTGTGTATGTGTGTGTGCGCGCGTGCATGCGTGCGTGCGGGTGCATGCGTGCGCGCTTGTGTGTGTGTGTGTGTGTGTGTGTGTGTGTGTGTGTGTGTGTGTGTGTGTGTGTGTGTGTGTGTGTGTGTGTGTGTGTTCTTAACTTTTATTCCGTTTTGTCTTAGAAATAAGACTATGTTATGAAATGGAACGTTATTTATAAGTGTGTGTATATATGTGTGCGGGCGTGTGAGTATGTGTGTACATGTGTTTTGAACTTAGACTTCGTTTTGTCTTAGACGTAGGACTATATTTTGCACAATGGTACGTTACTTATAAGTGTGTGTGCATGCGTGTGCATACTAGCACGCATGTGTGGGTATGTGCATATATGTATGTGCTGGTGGTGGTGGTGGTGGTGCATGCTTTTAATTATGTAGTTTGTATATGTCACTGTTGTCGTTTGCTTATGGTCGTATGCTTATCGCTTTTCAAGGCAGTTTGACTGTCGTTAAATCTGAATTTAAAACAAACAAACAAACAAAAACAAAAAACAAAAAATACAGCCAGTTATGCACAATTTCATGCATCTGTCGCTTTGAATCTGTTAAATAGTTGTTCAGCTTCATAATTTCAAAGAGCCTTCGTTCAGCAGCCATGCAAAATGCAATGCTGTGAAACCACTTGTTTACATTGTCCAGGTTGATTTTAGTATATCTTCAATAGCCTTTGTGTACGCTCACCATGCATCTTCGGTGCCCTCAAACAGGGTAGCTTTCAGTAGTTTCTTCACTTCTTGGAATAGGAAGAATCTGCGGGAAGTGGTCTGGCGAATACAGTGGATGCGGTAGCGGCTGCACTTCGCTCTCACCGAAAAAGTGCATGATGATGCATCATTATGCAAAGTTTTGATTACAAAAGGTACAGCAGTTCAAAAAGTATCGCCTAAATAATTCGAACTTTTGACTGCGACCTTGACCTTGAACACAGCAATTCATTCTTTTAACTCGACACTTGGGCTTATGACGATGTATCATCAAACAAAGGTTGCAAAAGGATCCGCAGTTCAGACGACATGGTCAATACAGTCGTATTTAATTATATGAGCCCTCACTGTGACCTTGACCTTGAAGATAACAAACCAGCGATTTTGTATGACACTACGGCTCGTAATGATGCATCACCAGGCCACTTTTTCTCCACACAAAAAGTGCAGGTATTCGTGAGATAGTATCAGAACAAACATTCACGGACATTTTGAATCTTTGCTGTGACCTTGAACAGCAACGCAAATATTTTCACAAATTACAATGTATAACGTACCATGTCACCATGTTGATTGCAAATAGATCTGCAGCAGGACATATTGTGGACACTGTCAGACTTTGATACACGAGTCCTCACTGTGACCTTCACCTTAGAGACAGCACACCAATAATCGGTACGACACTTCGACTTATAACGGATCATCATCATCCCACATTTGGTAACATGAGGTCCTGTTGTTTATAAGACATCGTCCAGGCAAACGTTCATGGGATATTTTAACATTCGTTGTGACCTTGACCTTGAACCCAACAATCGTTTCTCTGGACACTTCCGCTTATACTGGTGCACCGCTAAGGAAGTTCTTTTGCTTCCCCAAAGGATCAGCAGTTTGGCAGAAGAAAAAACTCTCTCTCTCTCTCTCTCTCTCTCTCTCTCTCTCTCTCTCTCTCTCTCTCTCTCTCTCTCTCTCTCTCTCTCTCTCTCTCTCTCTATTTAGCGAATTTTTCAGACATTCAGCCCCTTGTGTTTTACATTTCTTGACCAAATACTTCAATAAATTATTGAATACAGGTACGTTTCCTTCTGAATAATCTGAATCGGTTATCCTTCCAATATACAAAAAGGTGACGTCATTTCTCTCAATAATTATATAGGAATATTACTGCTAAATGTGAGTGGTAAATTATATAGCTATACTTTAAATAAGCGTCACACTCAATGGATTGAAGATAACAAAATGCTAAATGAAGCACAAGCTGGCTTTTGACAAGGCTATAGTATAATCGACCATGTATTAATCACGCTCTTAACTTTGGTACAGCAACAACTCCTTAACCAGTTATACGTTTGCTTTATTGATTTTAAGAAAGCGTTTGACTTAATTGATAGGAATATTCTGGTTAATTCTCGATAAAAATGGTATCAGAGGCAAAATGTATAAGGCAGTCAAACGTATGTATGAAGTTGTTATGGCCAGAGTTCGAGTAGGTGGTGATCTCACTGAAGCATTCATGTGTAGTCGAGGCCTCAAACAAGGGGACAGCTGTAGCCCATTTTTGTTCTCCCTTCTTATTAACGAATTTGCCAATGAAACTGTTCTAAAAGGCAAACACGGTATCACACTATCGTCATAAATCTTACAAATTTTGATTATGCTTTTTGCAGATGATGTTGTTCCACTGTTGGCCTCCAACAACAGCTCAATGTGCTAAAGGCAGAAAGATTACACCTTGTTGTTAACCTTGAAAAATCGCAAGTAGTTATTTTTAGAAACGGCGCATATATAGCTGCTACAGAGGGTTTTATGACGGTATAAAACTGAAAATTGTTAACCACTACAAATACTTGGGTATAATATTTTCCACTGGCTTAACATTTTCGCATGCGCATGCGCTTAACGATATGTCTGACAGAACCAGGAAAGGTGCACTGGGTATTCTTAGACCTCTATGGAGGCAGGGAGAGCAATGTCCCAAATCTTTTCTTTCTTTTTTTGAAGCTATTTGATTGCCAAATCCAACCAGTGCTAACCTATGGGTCTGAGTTTTGGGGAATTATGGCTGACTATAGGATAACTGAAAGAGTACATCTGTTTGCTGACAAACGATTCCTGAATGTTAGCACAAGAGCACCAAGCGCACTAGTTTATGGGGAAACCGGTAGATATCCTTTTTATGTTAACACATACACAAGATGTATCAAATATTGGTTGAACCTTGTAAGAATGCCAGACAACCGCCTCCCTTCCAAATCATACAAAATGCTTTATGACTTACATTGTAAGAACAAGAATAACTGGGTTTCTTACGTTTGTTTTACATTGTATCGATACGGCTTCGGATTCGTTTGGGAAAACCAGGGAGTCTGTAACACGAAAAGATATTTGTGCGAGTTCAGATAGTGATTAAGTGACTGCTGTCTTCAAGACTGGTATAGTGCCATCGCATCAAAGGACCGTCTTGCCTTCTATTCCTCATTTTTAAAAAGTCATTCTCTTGCAGATTATTTGTATACTATTAAAAAAAGCAGTTTAAGGAAGCATTTGGTCAGATTCAAACTAGGCGTATCCCCTTTAAAAACACATCGTCTACGATATTCAGAAAGAACATCAGACACTTTTACCTGTCCATTTTGCGACACCAACGAATCAGAAATTCATTTTCTGTTAGTATATATATTAGTATATATATTTCCAAGGCCTTCGAGCTAAGAGCCAATAGTATTAGCAACGCGATCCTGGCTTGATCGGGTATTGTGAGTCACATGCTCTTGTACTGTTGTTTACTTTTTTTCTCTCATTTTTGTGCTTGCAAGGGCATGTGTATGTTTTATTTGTGTGCGCGCGCGCGAGTATGGGTGCGCGCGTGTGTGAGTGTGTTCGATTTTGCGTGAGTGCGTGCGTAGGTACGTGCGTATGTGCGTGTGCGTGCGTGCGTGCGTGCGTGCGTGTGTGTGTGTGTGTGTGTGTGTAGGGAGAGAATGTCTGTTGGAATGTTTTGATGCTAAGATTGTTTATGCACATAAAATGTTGTTGTTTTTTTTAGGTCATTTAAACAAAGGCTAGTAGATATGTTTATACAGGAATGGTCTGGAGCTGTTAGAGACAAAGTTGGTATGAAATTTATCGGTCTTTTAAGACGATCTTTGAAAAAGAGGAGTATATTTCAAACACTGATATATATTGCTTTAGAGTGGCTGTATCACAGGCTAGGTTTGGAGTACTTCCATTAAACAACAACTTACACCGGTACAGCGTTTTATCTCCAGACAGAAATTGTGCTTTTTGCATAAATGAAATTGAAAACGAACATCATTTTTTGTTTAAATGCCCTATGTACGCGGACCTCAGAAGGAAATGTATACCAGATTCTTCCTTTAGATCCTTAAAAATAGCACTTGAAGCAAGAAATCAAAGTCTATGTCGGAATGTGTCAAAGTTTATTTTTCATGCCACAAACAAAAGAAAACAATTTCTTGATAGTAAGTGTAGGAATGGGTGACACTGCAGTTGTACCAAAATTGGTAATTCTCTGTGTGTGCGAATGACACCCCCCCCCCCCCCCTCCCCGTTTATTTCTTCATTTACTTTGCTTGATTCCATGCCCCCCACCCCCCACCCCCAACCCCTTTGTTTGTATAATGGCCTATGGCCGATGTACAATAAACAATTTGAGTTCTCTCTCTCTCTCTCTCTCTCTCTCTCTCTCTCTCTCTCTCTCTCTCTCTCTCTCTCTCTCTCTCTCTCTCTCTCTCTCACACACACACACACACACACACACACACACACACACACACACACACACACACACACACTTCTTCTTCTTTCTCCTCCTCTTCCTCCTCTTCTTCTTCTTCTTCTTCTTCAAACTTTTTCTTTGTAGTTGTTGGTGGTTTGTTTTGCTTCGTTTGGGTCCCCTCCTTAAATAAGCCTTCACTGTGATCTTCACGTTTGCAGTAGTAAATCAACCAGCCTGTGGGGTTACATTCCAAGTATGGTTACAAAAGGCTTAGCCGTTCACAAGATATAATCCGGAAAATCATTTATGAAAATACTGAACTTTGACTGTGTCCACAGCAATCCAGCTCTTTATCTGAACTCTTTGGTTTATAATGGTATACCATCAATGTAAGTCTTGTCGCCAAAGGATCAGCCTGATATAGCAGAGTACATACAGCCATGTCTTCAGTTTGACCTTGATCTTGAAAATAGCAAACAATATTTTTTCGCACGAGACCCCGACGCATAATGGTGCAACACCGTACTATGTTTGGTTACAAAAGGTCCTGAGGTTAGGAACATATCGTGTGGAGAAAATTCGGGCAAAGACAGATGGACACACAGTCAGTTTTCCTTAACTTCGTTTCGAAGGTGTAATGAACATACAGGAAGCACAGTCGAAACATTGACCATTTAAAGGCTACCTGTGACCCACTTAAACTGATCTTTGATATTTTCTTATTCACCCAATTTTGTTCACATAATTCTGCTACAGTAAAATTAAATGACACTTAATAAGAATAGCTTCGACAGATTTTTATTTAATCAAATAGTGCTGCTTTTTTGTTTTGTTTTGTTGTTGTTTTTTGTTGTTGTTGTTTTGTGTGTTTTTTGTTGTTGTTTTTTGTTTGTTTTGTTTTTTGTGTGTGTGTGTGTGTGTGTGTGTGTGTGTGTGTGTGTGTGTGTGTGTGTGTGTGTGTGTGTGTGTGTGTGTGTGTGTGTGTCCTTTTTCCCTTTTTTTTTTTTTTTAATTTCATCATGTGTCAGAAATTCGCCAAAGTCGAAAATACGTCAGTTTGCAAGGGTAATTAGTTTAACTTATCACACTTGAAGGACCACGAATATGCTCACTTTAAATTTCTTTGGAAGTCTTCTGTGCTTCTGAAGGAAACCTTTCTTCTACTTTTTCTTCCTTTTTTCACCGTTTGCATATCGACTCATGCATTTTTCTTAATTGGTCACAGGTAACTCAGTGGGTCTCTGAGGGTTAATTAATATCCAAAGTGTACTTACTTGCTGACTTACTTAATTACTACCCAAATTGTACTCACTTACTGACTTACTTATGGACTTTCTTACTGCCTTCCTTACTCACTTACGCACTAACGTACATGTTTGTATGTTAATAGATGAAGAGCCGTTGGCTGGTGGAGATGTTCCAGTGCTACGAGACTCACCACAAGCGATGCATGCTGCTACAATTTCTACCAGGGCCATCTTTGATACAGTTAGTTAAGAGCAGAGCCCCCAGCCCACACGCTGTAAAACTTTATGCTGCCGAGATGCTGCTGGCGATGAATGCAGTTCACAGCCACGGCTACATCCACAGAGACATCAAGCTGGCGAACTTCATGCTCGACCATTATGGCCACGTCAAACTGTGCGATTTTGGTTCGTGTATCAGATTCTTGCCTGCCGATATTGCCAGAAAAGTAAGGGCCATTCAAAATTCGCATATTCTCCCCCGCCACACACACACATACGCACACACACGCATACACGCGCGCGCGCGCGCACAGACACACACGTGCATTGATGCATTCACATTATCATGGTAGTTCAGTGTAGTGCAATTCGAGATCAAGTTTAATTCGCTCGGGAAAGCCCATGTCTCTATCCCGTCTCTCAATGGAAACGCGCATGGATTCTGACAATGAATTACATATGGCGAATGAAAACTGGCTGAGATTTATGTTGCTGACATCAGCTAGCGAAGAGCGTCCTATGAACAAGCTTTCTCCTTTAGTTGCGCAGAACGGTTTCCAAGCAATTGCTGGAACTCTTAAAGGTATTGGCCAACGCAGATTTGGCTGAAAAACTTGGCTGAATTTGTATTGTTGTATGTGTGATTATTATGTAGCATTAATTTCTGCATTGATCCTGTTGAAATGCGGCAATTTAAGAATAACTGTAGTGTCTAAAAATAGATTCGGGATCTCCCCCCGGGTGCAGCTATTTACGGAATGCGTATTACGTCAATACATTTTGTTGTTTTACACACGTTTTTTACAAACAATTGACAATGGCGTTGTCTCAGGCACGTAATCTGCTCAGGCGTTATAATTTGTCAGGCGACTTAAACTGATAATTGTGTGAATAATTTTATGTCTTTCTTTGAATAAATCTCCCAGTCGTCCTATGTGTACTTCACTATAGTGGTTGAGACCTGTAGGTGCCGTTTACTAATAATGCTCGGCGATGGACCGAGGTGCAAAGTGTTGGGTGACAATTCTTTCTCGGCGTATTGATCCGATGCTACTAAAGGAAATATTTTAGACACCATAATAACAATAATGAAAAGAAAAGAAAAACCTACCGGCCGGTGGCACACAAGAAACACACACTTACGCAAACAGGTAGTACTTAGCGGAATATTTAAACGTATGGTTCCGGTAGACTACTCATATCAATCAAAAAAGAAATATCAGGAACCTTTTCTGTTACTAGTCCAGTAACAGCTTTGCCAGTTTCCTATCGCAGACGTCTAGCCTGGTGCACAGCTCTCTCCACCTCTCCACCTGGTCACCAATGTTTACCCGCCACGACCTGTATCTACGTTGTCGGTCTCTTGCCAGTCGAGCTAAACGTTCTTTTTATTTTGGTCCTCCGAAGATCAATGGTAGTAACTCCAAATTATCTCTGCTTTGATTGCATAATCTTGAAAAAATGAAAAAGAGCTATGAAGATATAAACACCACTGTTTCATTTTCAATTCTTCATTGCTTTTGTTCAATGGGCTCCTTATAATAACACATGAAAGAATGTATTTATTATCTATTAGCACAAAAGAAGGCAGCACACAAAACAAAACATATGTCCCGTGTCCCGTGTTCTCTTGTTGTGTACATATTCCTAGTCATTCTTTTCATCCTTGCCATCAGTAACTACGTCTAGAGCCATTGTTTCCTTCGACTCTTCCTTTACCTATAATCATGCGTCAAATTATTGATATCGTAATGACGTCAGAATGAATTTGCCATCATTTCATTGAGCCAAACACGTAGAGTTGCATGGGGGAAATTCGTCCACTCGCTCAGTTGTGTGAACTTCGGCCACCTTGTGAACTGCACTCAGTACTACGCATCAACCCCTACAACTGTACTTTTCCAAACTGTAACATCAGCTTCATAATGGTTCAGTCCACAAAAACAAAACAAAAACAAGAGTGATTGTTACAAGTAGCGTATGGGAAAACCTGTTCTACTCTGGGAGCCTTGCTATTCGCTTTGCAAGAAAAAAGAAAAAAAGAAAAAAAAACTTATTCTGGGTTGTACGAAAAGTAAGGACCGACATGCTATTGGCAAATCTTGTTTGTTTTGAAGTTCAGTGTTTGCCACGTTCTGCCCACTTAAAAATCTTCCAAAATTTTCGTCATTTTGATGACGTCGTTTTAAATCTACGTATACATTCGTAACATTTTTATTTTTACATCAGCTTCTTCTTGTCCGTCTTCATCTTTGCTTCCTTCTTCTTTTATTATTACCTGTCTATTTTCTTGCACCTGACGAAGACAATTTTCTGTCGAAAGCGCTTGTGTTTCATTGTGTTTCGTCGTATAGGTGAATACATTTCCCTAGATCTGTTCTATCAGTTTTGTCAACACCACCAGTTCACTCATTCCTCAGAAAAAGAATGTTTTCTTTCATAGTCACGAAATCACACGGGTAGTTGTGTTGTATACTAGTCTGCGATTGGTCGAAGGTGTCTACAAACCACAACTGGCTTGTGTTGGTTGAGCCAGTGTGACAGGATCGTGTCTCGAAGCGTGCAAACGTACCTGTTTGGATAAATTTCCCCCAGGCCACCCTAAAATGTTCGAAAGAATGCTAGACATCATTTTATTGGTCGTCTTGGGAATTTCAAACACTATCATTGTATCAATTTATTTCCGAGTTTGTTGTGCTGTTCACCATGGAAACGTTAGAAAAAAAGAAACTATTGCACACAGACTGTCCAGATTTAATTTTTTAAAAATAAAAAAATTGACAAAAATAATTTATACATGATATGTTCACAGAACTGAGAAGTTCCGGTATCTTATCAATGATGTCATACTGAAACGCGGGAAAGAGCTTGTGAGTGTTAGTAACACTGTCTGGGAAAGTCCTCTTCTAAAATTGTTATAAAATCAACGGCACGTTCAATCACAAAACCTTTAAAGCTGATCATAATAATAATAATAGATAACTTTTGTATAGCGCTATTCTCTAACCCAAACTCACTCATGTTTGTTTAACCTCCTCTAAGCACACGAGAAGTTTAGCCGCCTAAGGAGAGTTCCTTTAAGAGCACCAGGAGTACCATTTCTAGTCGGGTGTAGTCGCAGGACCCAGGCCATAAACTTACTGCAAACTGAGCGTTTTGTGGCTACATCCATAAGACGCTCAATTCATCCAAGAGAGTCCGATGTCGAGAATTGTTGGTCATGAAGGAACTGGAGAAAGGAGCTGAAAGACTGTTTTGTTGTTGTTGTTGTTGTTGTTGTTGTTGTTGTTCTTGTTGTTGTTCTTGTTCTTGTTCTTGAGCTGAAAGACAGTTTTCTGTTGTTGTTGTTGTTGTTTTGTTTTGTTTGTAGAATGTAGACTGACGATCACAAAGGAAGGAATGGTGGTGCCAACGAACACTCTGTTCCTGATCTTCATTAATTTGAACCTACTGATAGAGATCAAGATCGGCTGTCTAAGGCCTTTGTTTTGAAGCACGGCGTGTAGCGTGAGGTCAAACGGCCTTCACACCGTGCGCGCCAGATTCGATTAAAGTAATTCTATGTCGATCAATGCTTTGAAGTATAACATTTTGCTTAACTGACTTCATGTTTAGTGTTTATTTTAGATCGCAGTTAAATACTGCGCCACTGCAGAAGCTAAGTTTTATTAATAGACTACTTGATATCAGCTGTGCTGCAACAAGATAACGCGCCCCAGGCGAAAGGTCACGCGTATTGTTTTGTTGCTAGTCTTTGAGTGTGTCTTTGCTGGGAACGAAATAAAAAGCCAAAGTAAGGAAATAAAGCCAAAGTAATGATTTTGTGTGAAATATACTGGGAAAATGTCCATTACCAACATATCCAAAATGCGATGTACATCGCAGGGTGTTTGTTTTTCCCGTTATGATGTAATCGAATTACCGGGTTGTTTTGTTATGGCCAAAGTGTACCAAAGATGGTCATGTAGCAGCTTGGAACGTACCCTGTGTGAAACTAATAACAAAATCATGATTAGACGCAATACAACCCGGAGAATCCTGGAGATTATAAGCATTCCGCTGTTTTTGCATCCTACACTGTACGGAGCGATACGTTTTACACTTAGTGGCTACTCGCGCTCTATAGAGTTCAGCATTAAAGAAAGCATCTGCAAGAAAATGTCCTCGAACTGCTCTGGCGATGGCCATGCCAGTCAGCATGTGTGTGACAGAATTCTGAGCAAAGACCGCTTCCAACAATTACTGAAGGCCCGATCCTGCCGTCAGTCGTCCCACGCATCCAAGAAAGCTCATTTCTGTGTGAAATCCCCCAACCCGTAGGACGATGGACCGTGGGACACAGTCAGGTGGCTCATTGTCAACGACCTTCGTGGCTTTCCACCACAGGGCTGGTCAAATATGAGAACTGGTGTGCGTAGTGCCGGAGATGAGTGTAGAAATATGCAGCTCATGTTGGTTGGGTCCGTATCTATCATGGGTAGGAAAGGAAAGTACTCTGACCAGGATATATCCCATCGCACACACTCTGCATCATCCAAGACCAGCCTGGATAAGGGCCAGGATACTTTCCAAGGATTGTAGAGTATCTTGTTTTTGTCCTAAGGAGTGAAGTTCTGCAGCATCGCCTCGTAGGCCAGTGATAGATCGACGACGGAAGCATCAAAATAACGTATAAGGACTTTGCTCACGGTGCCTACACTGTCTCTAATGTTGCAGTGACTTCTCGGCGTATGGCTTTGTGATGTTTTGTGCCAGGAGTAGCCGCATTGATAATGCCCATCCCATGGAATGTTCCAGCACCATCCAGTGTTCTGAATGCCTATCTATGCATTGTTCCAGCCCCATCCAGTGTTCTGAATGCCCATCCCATGGAATGTTTCAGCATCATCCAGTGTTCTGATCTGGGGATCCATGTTGTTGCCGATGAACTGGGTCTAGCTGCTTGGACGGCTGCCGGCCAGCTCTGTTTCTAACAGATAGTTCAAGAAAGGTTTGACCTCACTGTAAGATGAAGAAAACTCCAGTCTCTGCAAGTGTTCAGCGCGGTACCTGGAACCAGTCAGGTAGTGCAGTGCAACACCAAGTCCAGTCAGAAGGGGTGAGATGAGCAGAGGACCGTTGGCCTTGCTGCTTGCAATAGAGCCTTAAATTATCCAGAGAAGCTATTTTGACTTCAAGTTCTTTCTTCCCCTGCAACAGCAACAACAAAAAACTAAAAGTGAAGGTGGTGTGTAGTCTAAATTTGCTGCTAGGTCTGCGACCTCCGCATCTTTTGAGGTTTCAATGTTGTTGATATTAACAAGTAGTAGCTTTGCTGCTATTTGTATGCTTAATTCCACCCAACCTCCCCCCCCCTTTTTTTTTCTTTCTTTTTTTTCTTCAAATTATAAAAACCGTTCCAAGATATTTTCGGCAGTTGACCGGGATGTAACAACATTAGGGCTCTCGAGCTTCATTCTCATGTATTTCTCTGTGAGAGATAAACTACACTAGCACAGGTGATTTTAACAACTATTTTGAGGCGGTAGAGCTAGGTAGAGAAAAGAATGGCTCTAAAACAATGCCTAACTTGAACAAACACCAAAAGAAACAGACAAACAACAACAGCAACAGCAAAACGGAATGTTGACCCCAAGAAGGATGGCCGGATACGAGAATCAAAGTTATTCTCGTCAAGTTGGATGGTGTGTGATTATGGAAGAGAAAAATAACACACCCTGTGTTTTAAACAACTTTTATGTTCACACACACAAAGATTTTTTATTTATTTTTTGATTTGTCACGATCTTATGCAAGCGATAGTTCTTACAGTACACAAAAGCAAACAAGAATAATGGCACCTTTTGCCAGCCATACTGAAGCGTACCCGCACATTATTTTCAGGTCATGACGCGCTGACTCAATCAGCATAATTCAGGAGCTGTGTGAGAGTCCTGGGCTGTCCGTCCTAACGAGCCTTCTGGTTTCCGTGGACGTAAAGCTATATTGAACCATGCTTCGGCATTGGTCTCAGCTTGTCTCTAATATATCAGCCGACATCTGAGGACATTAAGAAACACTACCTACCTATCTGACTCCGCGCGTGCAGTGCGTGCAGCGCGGAATGGTGCTATGGCTAGCGAAAGTTGCCAACCTTGCAATCTTACCAGAGTAAATAAAAGTTTATTTTGTTTTAAGGTGCCTCGCGACCCTTAGTTTTTTCTGTATGTTTTATTTTTATGTTTTCTCTGCTCGATGCACTAGGTTTAATTACTTTTGCTTTTATTTCTTAGGAGATTATGTCCCATTTTAGGCAATCTTGCTTCTCACACAGAACGTTGTATTATAATTTCTATGTACCATTTTAACAGTCCGAGCGTGCACTTTATTCTGATGTAAGTTTTACATTGATATTTTGTACACTTTGTTAGCTGCGATTTAGTTGTACTAATCTGTATGTAGACAGGTGCAAGCCACGCTTCCCACGCTTGTACATTAAATCAGTCATGTTTGTACATTCCGTTTACATGGGTTAAAGGATTAGCTTTAAAGAATAAACTTCAGTTTTCATTTGATATTTTTCATGCAGTCTAGTTATTGTTGAGAAAATTGCACGGGCCGAAGAAACACAAATGTCGGCCATTTTGTGGCCCAGAAGGCCGATTTGGGTGTAGCGAGAGTATGTTTTCCTCGCTTGCGCCGTACTGTTATCTATGCGTGCGAGTGAGGGATTTTCACTGACACCGCATACGGAGGCTCAACAAAAGGGCCCGTCGGGAAAAAGCCAAAGAAATGAACCAGCTTACCTCACAAAAAGAAAAGAAAGAAGAAGAAGAAGAAGAAGAAAAAAAAAAAAAAAAAAAGCCTACACCCGCCGCTGGACCTTTTCGCCGGCAGGTCAACCAACCACCCGTAGTTTTAGAAGATCTGGGAACAGGGGTTGCTAGCTTCACAGACAATGGGCCAAGGACAGCGAGTCTATTCCAAAGAACTGTAAGGCCCATCCTATCACGACGCCCACTAACATAGGGCAAGTTCTTCATCAGCTACCGATCGAGGCAACAGCACTGAAGAGGCCCTCTCAAAACTAAAGTGCTCGGTGGAGTCAACGTGGCTTGCCCCATTCCACAACCGACAACTGAGGGGGTCATCAGACCATTACCAATAGGAGTAGACTGCCAATTCCAGGTAGACCAACGAAATGTGAAAGAAATGCGCCGCCTGACTATCTGCGACGGCACACAACAATAAAGATACACTTATATGCCAATTTATCCGATAGCATTACACTGGACTACCAGGAGTCCGAGGTGCCAGGAGTCCAAGGTCTATTACATGTGCCACCGGTCAGCAGATGCACCACGTGTAACAAGCTAGGCCACCTGAAAGCACAGTGCAGTGCAAAGTGCCGGTGTGCCCACGTTGCGGTGGTCGGGGCCACACAACAAACTTTGCTGCCTCACCTGCGGAGGCCCCCACTCGGCAGCCTACCAGGACTGCCCCCAGCAGCGTTTGAGCCTTATCGCAAACAGAATCCGGTATGGGACCGTTATCCCATACTCGGAAGCACTGAAACGAGCACAGGTAGAAGTAGAAGATAGGAAAAAGCCACCATAACCGATAGCAGAGACCCCTTCTGGCGTGAGGAGCCCGCAGTCTCAAGAACCACCGAATCACCAAAACGTTAGCTACGCGGATGCTGCCAAAAACTAAATTCAAACTTGTATGCAAAAACGCCAGCTAAACATGGTACAAGAAAGTACAGTACAGTTCAGTACAGTGCACAAGAAAGTAGCCCCGAAAGTAAGTAGCACGGCTATTCTGGCCGCCAAGACACTAAAAGCTAAAGAGCAGAGAAATCAAATCCAAACCAACCTAGAAAGTCTCCGTCTAAACGGGTTAGAACAGAAACTAATTCAGGCAGGAACAGAATAGCAGAAAACGTCTGTCAACAACTTACTGTCAGAGTGACCACACAGAGAGCCTTCAAACAGCTCCAACTAAACCAATTAACAAAAAGTGTCAATCGCCAACCAAAACCGGAATTCCAGAGTACGTGCCAACACACATTTTTAACGGGCCTTTGTATGCCACAAGGCAACGATCTGCCAATCCCCGATGACAGAAAAAAGAAGAAAGAGCAAAAAGAGCGCGTAAAAAGCACCAACTGAGGTAGGCGCTCTATCTATATTTATTTCAGAGATACAGACTCTTAAAATGTTAGATGTTAAAAATAGTTGTTTTTTAACTGGTCCTAGTAAGGTTGTTATCCTTTTTTTCTTTTCTTCACAGCTTGAAGAAATGAAATTGTAACCCTCCCTCCGCCTAGGTCCCGATATGTGTGCCCCCTCAGTAGAGGTGGACCCATACGCATGAGGACACAAACAGCTCTGCTCATTTTTTGTGTGCTGAGAAATTGTCTGCTGCGAATTAAATCCTGACTGCTGTACGTCTAAAATCTGTGGTCTCCTCTTCGCCTGACTGCTGCCTGTCGCTTTCCTTCCACCAATATATATATATGGGTCATTCTCCTGAAATCTGGTCGATGAAATAAAAATTAAACTAAACATGAAATGTTTTAAGCTACCGCTATATTTCTGATGTAATGTGTTTGGAGAAATAAGGGAAATGCCACAATGGGTAAATGCATCATTATTTCTTGCGCTGTGAGCCTTTTTTTGTATAAAAAATCGCGACATTTTCATGGCCGCCATTTGTGACATGGCTTTGGGATGGTTAGCTGATCGCAGGTATTTCTTTGGAATCGTTCATGAGTGAATAAAAGCAGGTTTCATGAGAAAGAAGGAGGCTATTTCTTACATACAAATGGTATTTATTGTATGTTGCTTGTTATTAACAGCTCCAAACAAAGGAAAGATAATCAGTGTCTCGCACGTTACCGATGGTGTCTTCTGAGTGTGTATCACGATATTGTGACTTGTTCACAACGGAAACTAAAAAAAAATCTTTTTTTCATTAGCTTAGTAGATAACCACATTTCACCTGATTTTTAATGCTTGTTTGATACGAAATAAATTAGTCATTTCTTCAGGGGTGGTTGACGTGGTGTCTTACAATGGTGTAACGTGCGAGCACACAAAATAATTATTTCTGCTTGTACCATTGACTTTTGACCTACCCTAACAGACCAGTCCACATCAGCTGACTTGCGGCAGCAAAGTTTGACCTCTTTTTGCGCTGTGTGTGGTGTATTATTTTACTAGAAAAGGGAAAGTACTGTGGTGTCTTCAGGGGTGAGGGACGTAACGCTCGTTACACATATTTGTTCCCACTCGGCTGAGTGTTTGCAATCTTTTGTAACCAAACTTGGTATTGTGGTGCACCACCATGAGCCGGAATGTCATGCGAAAAAATGGGATTCTATCTTCAAGGTCAAGGTTACAGTGTGGGCTTATATAATCAAAATATGACAGTTTCTACTATATCTTTTATTAGTTCTAAACCAGTGAGTCTTTTGCAACCAAACTCAATTTCAGTGTAGATCATCATAAGCAGAGAAGTGTCCAGTAAAAATGTTGGATTGCTGTGTACAAGGTCAATGTCACAGCCACGGTTAAAAGTTTCAGTTAATGTTAGTTAGGATGATATCTTATGCATCACTAAACCATTTGTAACCAAACCCAGTATGGTGAGACATCATTATAAGCCAGAGAGCCAAAAGCGTAAAAATGAGTTTCTATCTTCAAGGTCAAGGTCACAGTAACTAAATTTCGGTTCATACAATCAAATATGACTATTTCTATTATATGTTATGAACTGCTGATTTTTTGGGGCGACCAACTTAGTTTGACAGTGCATGTTCATAAGCTGGAGTATCTTGTGAAAAGGTTCTTCGCTGTATTCAAGGTCAAGGTCACAGTGAAGGTTCTGAACTTCAATGAATGTTTGCCTGGACAATATCTCTGATCGGTCAAACTTAGTATGGTGATGCATCATCAGCCAGAGTATCATTCAGAAATATCATTTTGCAATGTTCCAGGTCATAGCCACAATCGTTTCTACTAGATCTTACAGAAATACTGAAACCTTTGCAATCCAAATTAGTTTCATGGTACATCATCACAAGACAGGGTAAGACACCGTGAAACGATTTTCTTGCTTTTACACAGGGCGTGAGACAGAGAATATGGCTTGGGGGACTGTGGCCTATATTGCTGCCACTCTTGGCTGTCCCGATATCTAAAGCAGGGGTCAAAACCGGTTCCAGTCAAGAAAATATGGAAAGAGCATTGCTTTTGTAATGAATATACTTGTTTATTAAGTTTTTTGGTCAATGGTTCAAATGTGTTCTTCTTATATCCTTTTGTACTTGTGACGGTAACATGTGAGACAGATTACTAATTGATTTTAAAAAAAAATTATTCAAGACAAAATAAAGATACAAAGAATCGTTATATGCTCATCAACAAGCTGTAGCTTATAGGCGATGAGCTCATTATATTATAGTTGGAAAAAACGCACAATGTAAGGCGGACGAACAATTTCATTTCACTAACAAAAACTGAGTGAGAAATAACAACAATAAAAACGAAAAACAAGAGAAAACAAAGAAAGAAAAACAAACAAACAAACAAACGACAATAACAAAACACAAAAATACGAACAGTCGCTAGAAAACAGTCAAAACAAAATAGTGGAAAAAAACAAATCAATGTTAGGTGGATAGATAGATTGGCTGGTGGCTTAAATAAATACTAGCGAGAGAGAACTGGAATGTGGAAACAGAGAGGGATGGGAAAAGGGAAAGATGGTTTGAAGTCATTTTTTTCTTTTTTCTACAGTAGCATAATTATTAATTTTTTGACAAAGTTCAGAGGTATGAGTAGGCAGTCAGTCATTTGTATAATCAAAACATATAGTCACATTTACAGAAGGAATTAATTCTTGGATTTTCAACGTCCCTTTAGTATACTATGTTAAAAGGACAAATCACATGTGCACAAAAAGTCAGTATATATTGTCAAAAACAAACAAACAAGAGATAATCATATTACAGGTCAGCTACCTGCTAGATTACAGTTCTGCTTTTAAAGTCGCTTAGATAGCTTAATGAATTCATGGACAGTTAGGAATATGTGTTTGTTTTCTGGAAGTCGCAGGTCTAAGTTACCGTACAGTAGTGTTCTAATATTGGTTTGGCTGCTAGGGAGGGTAAGTATTGTTCTTGCGCGGATGTTTATGTAGTTAGGACAATGAAGGAGTTAATGCTCGGCCGTTTCTCTAGAATAACCGCAAGAACATTTTGGGTCGGTACTTAAATGGCGGTTGACTAGGTCATTGTTAAAGTTACTCATTTCTAGGCGAAGGCGACAGTGAATGACTTGTGCATTTCTTTCTCCAAAGTAGTAAAAGGCTGGAACTTTACTGTCGGACAAGGACAATGATCGTTTAAAAACACTTAAAGATGTACTTTGTTGAACGCTAATGGATTACTAATTAAGTGCGATTGGTTATTAACTTTAGAAAGCAAGAAACAAATATCCCTCTGACATGTATATATATACTGTCGAGACCAAGTTAGTGCAATGCATCTCCCCCTCCTCCAAATTACTTTGGGGAAAAAAGAAAAAGAAACAAAAACTAAGGAAAAGAAATATGTAATCTATTTCGTGCATGTCTGTACTTCGAAGAAGACATTTTAAACCAAAATCGTTAAAGAAGCAGGACAATTTATTTTAATGTCAGAAGTGACAGATATTCCTTTATTAATTAGGAAATATTGTATAATCAAAAAAAAAATTAAAGGCAAGAATCAAACTGGCCACTGAGCCGATTCTATTCATGCATTTCTGGTGTCTTCTGTATGTAATGGTGTGGAGGACAGGATGCAGGCAGTGGAGTCAGTAAAAAATGGAGACCACAGTAGGCGTACGGCAGTCAGGGTTTATTGTACAGCAGCAGACAATTTTCAGCACACCCAAAATCCTCACTCGCACGAATAGATAAGAGAACGGCGCGGGCCGCAAGGAACACACGCATCGTTACAATCAAATCAGCCCCCTGGACCACAAAATGGCTGACAGTTGTGTTTCCTTGGCCCGCACAAATAGTTTCTGTACAATAACTAAACTAATTAAATCATGAAAAACATCAAATAAAAGCTACAGTTACAATCTTTTAAACCGTATAAACAAAATGTACACATGATTTATTTTATTTACAACAAGAGTGGGAAGCGTGGCTTGCGCCTGTCTATAAACAGATTCAGACAACTAAATCACAACTTACACAATGTACAAAATATTAATGTTACTAAAACTTACATCAGAATAAAGTGCACGCTCCCACGGTTAAAATGGTACATAACAGTTACAATACAACGCTCTGTATGAGAAGCAAGATACACTCAAAGACTAGCACTAAAACAATCGGTGCGAACTTTCGCCTTGGGCGCGTTATGTAGTTGCAGCATCGTTGATAAAGTGATTTGAATACAACTCAGCTTCTACAGTACACAATACTTAATAAGTTAATTTCAACCCAAAATAAAGACTAAACATGAAGTCAGATGAGCAAAATACTATCCTACAAAGCATTGACCGACAAAGAATTACTTTAATCGAGTCAAAATAACGATTCACTACCTTACTAAACAGAGAAAGCGCCGTGCAGACGACGGCTATGAAAAAAATGGACCTAAAGAGGCATCACCGTCCCTAATAGGCCATCTCGCCTCCGTGGACGTTAAGCAACATGAAAGCAAGAAAGAGGCATCTGTGTGAGAGCTGTGTGAGAGTCGAGGTGGCCGTCCTGGGCTGTCCGTTCCAACGAGCCTTCTGGCTTCCGTGGACGTAAAGATGTATTGAACCATGCTTCGGCATTGGTCACAGCTTGTCCCTAATATGTCAGCCGACATCTGAGGACATTATGCATCACTTCAGCAGAGGCATCGGCTACTGATTAAGCTCGATCCTGCGTCTAAATAAATGCTGGATAAACATTCTAAGATGCCAGATTATATTACACATGGCTTGGTGCATAAAAAGACTAGTTAAACAAAGAGTAGGTAAACAAACAAGTTGTCAAAATATTAAGGGAGAAAACAGATTTGAAACTGGCGCACCGGCGGCTATCGCCGGTCGGCTGTGCGAAGGCCATGTGGCGTTTACGCTACACGCCGCGCTTCAAAAACAAAAGCGTCGTCTGCTCCGGTTCCCGGGTTACTAACAGTACAGTAATGAAATTGCATGAATCTGAATACCGGAGCGGGATTACTGTTAACACGTGTACAAAGAGCACTTGCTCGCATGTAACACGCGAGACACTGACCTATGACGTAACATAATGCACAATTAACGAATTCCTGTCACCCTGTCAATTTGTCTTATATTTACGTACACAAGAGATGTCAAGCTTTCATTTTCAAAAAATAGCAATAAAAAATTCACATTTTGAATTTTTACCCTCACAATTTTGACCAGTTTTCAGGAGAATGTACCCATATATACCTTATGAAGTTAATCTAGTCTCATAGTTCAGGAGCTGTCGAGGTGGACGTCCTGGGCTGTCCGTTCTAACGAGCCGTCTGGTTTCCGTGGACGTAAAGAATTATTGAACCGTGCTTCGGCATTGGTCACAACTTGTCCCTAATATGTCAACTGACATCTGAGGACATTAAGCATCAACTCATCATCATCATCTAGTCTTTAAAATATGGCGGATCTGGGCCTGCGCATCTCATATATCCCTCCTTTCCGGCAAACTAATTCATTAAATTTTGTACGAACTGGCTCTGTCTTCCTAATCTAATTAAACTTTATAGGTTAGCTTGCCTAATTTTTATTTTGCTAGTGTCAGTAGAATTCAAAGCCCGTCTGTTTTAAAATAGACGGGCTTTGGTAGATCAGTTGTACAAAATCGTCGGATATCAATTTAAATATTTCTTTATTTCTCCTTATATATATATCAAAAATACAACTGTTATCACCCTAAAGCCCGTTCTTAACTGGCCGAATGTTTGTTCGCCGAACATACTTCGCACACTTGAGCGAACTATGATTTGTTTCTTAATTGAACTTTTAGTTCGCCGAATATAGTTCGAACAATCCAAACTTTACTTCATTCTCAACTGGCTTGTAATGAGATGTAAGCTTCGGCCGAACTTGCGGCAGACATCATGATCAAAAATGTAGGCTAAAGTCAAGTCAAGTCAAGTCAAGTCAATATACTTTCATCATCCCTCACATGGTACTTCAACTAACTACTACCTCATTCTGGGTCTCCAGAGGCTATGGTCATCCAATAGGGTGACTGTTCCCAGAACATGTTGAGCGAAGCTTTTTTCACCCTGAATATAGCTTCGACGAATACTTCCAAATAGGTTCGCGAAGAAAAGTTGGCCCAATTAAATACCATCTAGCTTCGCCGAATACTTCCAACTAGGTTCGCGAAGAAACATTCGCCCAATTAAGAACGGGCTTAAGGCATGTATCTTTTTAGATGAGAACAAGTAATTAATAGCTTTTAATTTCTGTATAATTTACAACTGCAGGTGTTTACAATTGGCGAAGACGTTCCATCTGATTCCTGGATAAAAGCTCGCCTCACGCTGATCCAGGAACTTCAGTATAAACCCCGAATTCCCCACGGTACTTCGTATTACTGTGCTCCCGAAGTCATCCGGCTGGCCACTAGGAAACCTTGTGGGTCTGTGTACTCGTATTTGTGCGATTACTGGTCACTTGGAGTCTGCTTCTATTACCTGATGTTCAGAAAGCTACCATTTTTCTCGGATGAGAAGGTTCAGGTATAGAGCCGGACACACCCACACCCACCCACCCACACCCACCCACCCACCCACACACACACACACACACACACATTCACGATGAAAACGCGCCTATAAAGTGAGAGAACTGGATCTAGCTGCACAGGAGCATTCTTTTTAGTGAGTTAGAACTAGTACAAGATGTGCTTTACAATTAGTGTGTGCACATTTCACTCATTGTTTGTAAAAAAGAAGAAAAAAGAACTAATCTATTTCCTTCAGAGAGAATCTACATAAGGCCCTTTCCGTATCCGATTCATTTTTGTATCCAGTGGAAAATATCCTGAAAGCAGGAGTCTTTAGAACATTTTATGTATTTGGATCCAGTCCTTCGATCCAAGCACATAAAATGTTCGTAATCTTTTATCAAGCAACAAAACGACAATTAAACAACGGTTGAACGGTGAAAAATGACATGTAGAACTAAGACACTTATCTGCTGTTTTCGTGTCCAGCGCTTAGAAGAATGATTGCTGATACCTGAGTATACTAGGCCTACAACGCCCGAAATAGAACAGAACCATATCGAACAAGAACTGAGTGAAAAGTGGGGAAACGTGAAGGAGCCTTGCGAATTGTTAAAAATAAATCATTGGTGGACAGCTTGGTGGAAGACTTCAGCTAAGTCCCTCAAAAGAAGTGCTCATACCAAGTACTAAAAAGAGCAAAACCACTAAGAACAGCTGGGAAACCGAAGACCTAAGAAAAAGCCCTTGAGGCCTGAGGCAGTTCTGATCAAAGCCTTCAACTCTAGAGAGTCCACACATGAGGACTGGCGGAGGCGGTCTGTTCTCTGGAGGGGACTCTCACTCAGTCAGACTTAGCTAACATTGTCGTCAGTAGGGGACATAGTAGGTGGTGTCCTGCGTATGTTCAGTCAAAATAGGCACTGCTGAACACCACCGAAGTGACTCGGCAGCACCGCAATGTCTCCTTCTGATGGCAGTCCACCAAACGATCTGACGTCTCCTCCTGTGGACCCCTGGGGCAAACTCCAAGCACTGGTTTACGACATCCTTCCTTCAACCACTACCGTATTTACGCCAGCGCAAATAAAACAACAATCGTTTCAATCGAGACGGTACTCTTTTTCTTACCCGGGGTGAAATGCGTCTCTTGTTTACGTGCGTGCTTTGGCGCTAGGTTGCTTCTACAGTCATATTAGTACCCGAACCTTTCGGAGGGCACTGACCGCGTCGCTTGACAGCTGCGCGGAGATAAAGAGTGCCCCTTCAGTTGCGTAATCTAGGAGAGTCTGGAGGAACAGAACCACTAAAAGCAAGAGCTGGGTGGAAGACAGCCCACGAAAAAAACCCGAATAAGAACAAAGACTAGCTGAAATGAACGGAAGCATTCCCTAGCAGTAGCAGTAGCAGCAGCTGCAGCATCTGTTGTTGTTTTTGTTGTTGTTTATTAATAAATACAGTTCTTCGGAATTACTGTCCGCGCCACAAACATTTAAGAATGAACTGATCATGTTTGATTAAATTTTTTTTTTTTTTTTTTTTTTAGGAATAATCACTGCCTGTGCGAGATTTTGGAAGAGATGTCTGAGATGCTTCTGCCTCCATACATTGTCTTCCAAGACAATGAACCGATTTAAAATACAACAACATTTGATCTGGTCATCTCGACTCTTTCCATATCCATTTGAGAGAATCTTTCTCCCCAGGTGATATGTGAATTTGGCGGAGAGGGCTTGACGGGAATTGACCAGCTGCACAATCAAATTGTCTGATTCAGAGTCCTGTGCCCTTCTGTGTTCATAGGCAGACGATTTGAAAATATTATCTGCATATTAATGAATACAATCGCTTCAATTATGATGCAAATATGTAGTAACATATGACATTTAACTTGATCAGAGTGTGCTAAAACCCTTGTAGACAAAGTTAAAATTGCTTTTGCAGGTTACCTGGGTTCATCATTACCAAAAAGGTTGTCTTGAGTTTCGTTTATTACTATTTTTGCTTGAAGCTACATGACATCAAGCTGTGAAACCTAGCTCAAAACATTTCTCTTTTGTGATTCCCAAAATACAATGTGTTTCAGGTCCCAAGCTTGATCTTGCACTGTAACAAGACACTGAAGTTTCCTAAATCAAAGACAATAGATGAGGCCACAGTTGATTTGATACGTGGATTGTTGCGAGATGAAACCGTTCGTCTGGGAAAAAATGGGATACACGAGATCGTAACACACCCTTTCTTCAGCAGCATCAACTGGCAGTCCATGGGCATAATAAACACAAATTTATTGTACGTATGTTTTATTATTTTGAGTAGCTCAATTGGTAGCTCGAATCCGTGTCAGTATTGCGCTTTTCAGTTGGACCCTCTCGTCCAACTGAAAAGCGCAATACTGATACGGATTCGAGTCCCCGGTGCGGCAAGGGATTCCCAGACTTGACTTACATTGCAAACTCTCCTACGGGTGAGACTCCGATTGCAGTCCGCGTGTGTAATCGGATATACTGGTAGTCATATCATTGGACACACAAAGCGATTTGCACACACTGATATAAATGGGTAGCGCTGCTCTTGCGGCTGCTGTGCCTTGCCCAGGTAAGGCCACCCAAATTTCTTGCAATGGAAGTAAAAAATTAAAAGTAGAGGTAAAAAATCAGCAAAAAACAACAACCACAAGCTTAAAAAACAATTCTGCTCCAAATTTGTAAACACCATGCAAATCAGTGTACCGTGAGTGCTGGCCTATCGTAAATCCCTGCCAGTATCCCACAGGGATACTATAGATGCAGAATTTCAGGTCACTATTCGTCATTTCGTGTCTTGTTGTTTTGTGCTGTTGTTTTCTTTTTTCTTTTTCTCCCTCAAAACATACAGTAACAATAGCATTATACTAACAATGATAGATTCGCATTCTGTAATTAATAAGAACTCTAGGTTAAACCGTCATCTTAAGGTGGACCTGGAAAAAAATCATCAATAACATCTCTTTCTCTCCTCTCCTCTGTTCACAAAACAACAGCAACAACAAAACAGAATAACAAAATCAAAGCAAACAAACAACAGCAACAAACAGAAACGCAGTACTATGAAAGCTATTCAACTTTGTGTCTTTCCTTAAGGTCTGACTTTCCTTACGGTACTATATTTTTCTGTCGTTCATTGATTCAAAGATTTCATAATCTCGTTTCAGGGTTAGTCGAATTTTTATATAAAAATCATCAGTTTCCATTCGTCACACTGTCAGTGTTAATTTTCTTTTTAATTTTTTCCCTGTATTTTGTACTTCAGTTTACTGCTTTAAAGAAAGAAAAAGAAAAAAAACTTTAGTCATGGTGTGTGCGTGCGTGTGTGTGTGTTTTATTGCAGGCATGATCAGGTCAGTGTTACAGACATGAATGTTCACCAGTCAGGCTTCAAAACTATACCTAGCTTCATGGTCACACGACCAACCACGGACAGTCTCTTGCGTCTGGTACAGGCCTCTGCGACTTCCGGCTTACAGAACAACATGTTTCGAGACGATGACCTCTCGGCTCGATCGGGTCACTGTTTCAAAGACCGACGAACGGAATCAGTTCCTGCATCTGTGTCTACTGCTTTGGAGACTGTTGGTGGCAACAGGAGTCAGACACATGTCGTATGTGCTGAACCTCAAAGGAACTTTCAAGACAAAAACGAATCGTGCATGCCCTTCCATCCAAAAGGTCAGACACCACGAGTCTGCTCTCGCCGAGTATGCTCTCGCCGCAAGAGGTCAATGCAAGAGGTCAGTCTGAACTGCAACACCTGCCAGAAACTGCAAGTGACATACAGTATTCCAGAAGCTTCAACTGGACCACAACATGGCAATACATTTGCCAATTTAGTTAAAAAACACAGCCAAGCCAGAAGGGCTAAGCATGAGTAAATGGAATTTTTAGTTCCGATACTGACAAAAACAAACAAACAAAACAAAAAAGTCTGACCTTGGAAAGAGTAAAAAAGCTTAAAAACTATTCGATTCCAAGCATCCCACAGATTGAATGGGTAAACCCATTAAAGTGTGGTAGGCCTGTTACAAAATTAAGCAAATGTGTAAAGATAGTTTCTCTGCTGTTATACTTTTACTGAGACTTCCTCCACATATTGCAGCAGTGTGTGGCTCTGCATAAATGCAGATTTGATGACTTTATCATTCAAATAAAATTTATGTTCTCTCCAGTCTCGAAAGATCTCTCACCAAGTGTTGTTATACTCCTTTGTGTTTGATGGTTTTCCCAGCTGTTTGAAGGGTTTCTGTGTTTGAAGCAGACGATGATACAGACGATTCCAAAAAGGACTAAGTAAGTAAACATGGTGCTTAACGTCCACAGAAACCGTACGGCTGATTAGGGACGGGGAGAAGGGGGAAAAGGGAGTATGGAGGTGGGGGGGGGAGAGGGAGATTATATACCTATCGCTACACTGTCACCACCAGAATGACTTCTGCATTAAGATGGGCAGCGATGAGAGCCATTTTAATGTTTCAGTAGGAAGTGCTGGACAAAGTCACCAGACAGTGTCCACAAACCACAACCTTTTTGAAGAGAAAGGAGAGCCGAAGCAGTATCGAACCGAGGTCCTTCCGCTTACCAGCCTCGCTGAAACCTCGCTTACCGCTAGGCCAAACCGGCTCACTCAAAAACGACTGTACGCGTCATTGTGTCATATTGTTACAGTGAGATCTAAAATAAAAGCGAGGTGCGGGAAAATCGCACAGCAAAGCTGATCTATCCAGTCAGAAATGGAACGATGAGATGATGCTTAATGTCCTCAGATGTCATTTGACATATTAGGGACAAGTTGTGACCAATGCCGAAGCACGGTTTAATAAAAGCCACATACGTAAGGTGTATGCGTGTTTAGCTGTAACCTGCCACCTGCACTTTTGGCAGAATGACCGGGATTTTTACGTGCTACTGTGGTAACACGGGGGTGGAACGGATACCGAAATAAGAGTCAGCACAGAAAGTCGACCCTGGAGAAGAAAATTCTCCCGCCGTTCCAGCAGGGATTCGAACCCGCGATCTTTCAATCACGAGTCCGGCGCTCTAACCACTGAGCTCTCCCCGCCCCCGAAATGGAACGGTCCGGTATTTTGCAAGAGACGATCTTCGGAAATCCAGGGGACTGCAGCATAGAGTAAGAGCCTTCCAGCATGCCTGCAGGTGTAGCGCAGAGTAGGCGGGGGTACAGTGAGCACGTGGGGAAGATAAACAAAAGGCAGAAAAGGCATCAGAATTGCCGAGCAAACATTCTCTGCTCGCGGGGAACGTGCAGATCGGTTTCCTCAGCTGGTAGTCTAGTATAAATTATGATAGGTCCATGCCTGAAAATCTCAACGTGTAGCAGATCGGCTGTAACCTGCCACCTGCACTTTTTGGCAGAATGACCGGGATTTTTTACGTGCTACTGCGGTAACACGGGGGTGGAACGGATACCGAAATGAGTCAGCACAGAAAGTTGACCCTGAAGATGAAAATTCTCCCGCCGTTCCAGCAGGGATTCGAACCCGCGACCTTTCGATCACGAGTCCGGCGCTCTAACCACTGAGCTATCTCCGCCCCCTAACTGTTTTTGAGGCTATGTCTCCATATTTATAGGTATGCAAGTCTGAAGACGTACATGCATATACTATATTGTGTGTGTCTGCACGCGCACGTGTGTCTGTTTTGACTTCCCCCAGAAAAGACATATATCAGACATTAGGTAATATTATTAAGAGACATAGTACTGTAGTTGAAACATAATAACACAAATACCAAGTTACCCCTTCCTTTTTAAAATTTCTGTTCATTTGGTCTTTTTCTCCCTATCAACTCCAACCCCACACAATATTGTGCCACAGCTGATTGTATTTTGTGTTGTATGAAGTTTTTGTCTTCATGTTACATATTCATAGTGAATTGTACCAAGAGTTTTACTTTATATGCTGCACTGTATTGTATTTGTACTGCAATGACCATAGATGTAGTTACATCAGTTAAGAAATTCTATTCTGGCTTTCACTAATTTCAGCACACTCTTGAATATCCATCTGTACACAGATCCATCTGTTCTAGAAATAGAATCAAAGCAACCACAACAATATACCTGATTCATCCCAGGAAAATGGGAAGGCATGGGAAGATAAAAAATAAAAAAAATGATTTACCAAATCACAATGGTAATGGTAATGCTTTTTTTTCTTTTTCTTTTTGTTGTATGTTTGTACAATTTGTATAAATAGATAATTTACGGCGATGCCTTTTTTAAACTCTTAGTTCACATGACAGACGGCAATAATAAACCTGTGAAGTTTCAGAAGTGTTCTGAGGACTTTGTGTCATGGCATCATGTCGTTCCGATCGACTGAACAAATGTCGACAGCGACCGACAGCGGCAAATCAACTGTGTTCCGTCGTAAACTCTGGTAATATCGCCATTACGAAGTAAACACTTGAACATAGAAAGACAAGCGGTTGTGTCATCCGAGAAACAGCTGGCTATCGAAGACATTACTTTGAATTTGCACACTGCCCACTGAAACCTGTTTAATAATGGTCACTTCGCTTGCTTACTTACATACATTTACGAATGAAAATGGAAAAATAAATATTCAACTATCGGATGCAACATCACATTTCGATTGAAATTGTAAAAAGGTACATGACCCAAATTGAAAATTCACTCACCGCTCCTTGTTGGCACCATGTTTGAAGAGAAAGTTTCTGTTCATTTGGCAAAGAACTGTGGGTAAACATGGCCGCGCAGAAAGACCCCAGTCACAAAATCGACGTTTATCCCGAGGATCGGCATTTTTTCGATCGTTACGGACTGACAAAATAAAAACTAGAAATTTTCAACTGGAAAAAAATCATTACAAACGCAATCCAACGCTTTGATTATCACTGCTTTCGACTAAACACTGATTTTAGCAACAGCTTCTTTGTTTCACCACCTACAAGTCCGCAGTGTCAGACGAATGTTTCCGTCAGAATCGGAACCGGACCCAATGCGTTTTGATCGAAATAAACGTCTATTTCAATTATTTAGATTTTTTACAAGTAGTTACGAGCCATTTCGACTATGTCCTGTCAGGCAGCCAAGGGCAAAGATACAAACGAAACGACAAATGAAGCAGTGCACCCGAAAGGTCCGATTTTCGGCCCGGACTTGGTGTAAAGTTTCATATTTTACTAACTCAAAACTGACTTTGGGGGTCCAGTTTATCTTTATGATCTCTCTGATGCATACTCCTTCGGATAAAGTTAGGTTTGTTTAGAGAAAACTTAAACCTGGAGAAGCATTTACGACCAAAAAATGAATGGTCCTCGCCGAGCACCTTTTGGCAGAGGGTCATATGACTTTTGTATTTGAGCGCCCTGAAGGTTGGCCGGGCGTTTCTGATGTTCTGCTCCTGTCTGGAATCTCAAGGCTGTCATTCGAATCCCCTTTCCTATTTCCCCTCTTGTTTTTTTCTGCCTAGTCCTCTTGCTCTTTCTGTCTCGTGATTTTTCTCCTAACGGTCCATTCTCCTGACTTTTTTCCAGAAAACTCAAGTTTTCATATGCTGAACAGCTAAGAGATGATAGTTGGTAGATGGTATGTGCAGCTTTCTGCCATACGGCACCGGTATTTGGCATAATGCATTGATGAAGCATTTTGTTTGTTTTTATTTTTTATGTTGTGTCTGTTCATTTATTCAATCAATTAGACGGAATAGTCGACGATACCAGCCCTATATCCTCTTTTAACAGGGGTAATATTGATGGATAGGTGAGAAGAGTTGAGAAATGCTGATTCGCTTATGACCTGAGTTTGACTGTCCTGACGTGACCCAACAGAAAGAAGCAGTCATTCATTCAAAATCATATGTGCAGCGAGTCTGGTATTATATCAAAATTCAAAGCTTGACTTTTGGCTTTTTCTTCTTTTTTTCCTTCAAAATTGTGCGTGTGTGTGTGTGCGTGCGTGCATGCGTGCGTGCCTGCGTGCGCGTGTGTGTGATCAAAAAGTATATACTATATGGCAGGAACGCACCAGGTCAACAACTTTGTATTTCTTACAAAGACCAGCAGACCTGACTGCTGCCAGAATACTGACAATAATGACAAAGTATCATCACCTTCAGCATTATTCTTAATATAGATTCTGTCAATTAACATATAATTATATGTCAAAACAGACTAAAAGTCTGCCTGTTGCAAAACAGTGTTTCCCGAAATTTAAAACTCAAATATCAGCTCTGATTTTTCGAATTTACTCTAATCGGCTACTGTCAGTAAATGGGGCATCATTTTCAGCTGAGGTATTGCAAAACAGACTAAAAGTCTGCGTGTTGCACAAGTTCGGACAAAGCTGTTGCTTTTTTGTTGTAAAAGAACCCCCAAAAAATGCCATGGTCTGTTTAATGATTTGGGAACAGAAAATGTCTTTGAGAGTCAATTGTATTCCATCAGATAGAGTAGGGGTTTCTAAATGACTCAATGAAAGGATGATTACAATCAATTTGTTATGAAACAAATTTTAAGTTGAACCGCTGGAAAGACAAAAGGATAGATCAAGTCGACAGTTCAGAGACAACTTCGAGAACCGAGACACGAAGCTGGCCAACGACTTCAAAGGAAACCAAGCGGCAATCGTCGCCTTCAAGAAAGGCAATCAACCACGACGGTCAGACTCCAGAACCTACGCCCAAGTCGCAACAGCAGACGACACAGCCAACGCAGCACAGGAGCAGTCAACTGATCGGGTCAATGCCAGGGGTCAAATGCCACGTGAAGACAGCCACCGTCACAGGGATTCCCCACTTGTCGACAACTCGGGCGGAGAGCATGCCATTCATGCATGTGCAAACCATGGCGTAAGCGTGGGCCAAGGCAATCTGGACTGAACGACTGCTGGGGCAGTATAGACAGTCACCGCCACAGAGACCTGCTAACAAGTGTCAAGGCAGGAACGCCCAACCACGCCGCTCTGAGTGAGTATCAACAAGGAGGCGGTAGGTCGGGCAGGACCACCCCTCCTTTGGCCTGTGTAGAAAATCTAGCCGGAAAGTTACCTGACTGTTCTTTTGTTAATTATGTCTCCTCGTGTCAAACTGAAGGTTTTGTGCCTGACATTTCCAGAGGCTACAAATGAGTGGCCTACTTACTGAACATGTCAAGTTTGTTGCACCAGCAAAAAGATTGTTTCGACAGGGCAGAAATTCGTTTGGCGTTTTTGCTGTTGATCAAAAGAACTGTGCAAGTTTGTGAAGCAGATCCAGATGAACTGCGCTCTAAGGATTGATAAATCAGTATTCAATGCAGACAAAGACGTTCTCCTCACAGCATCTTATGAGGCTCCCTTTCATGACTATGGATCTGAAAAATGGCATTGTCATTTTAGAAGAAACTTACTTCAAGAAATTCGTGAGGAAAAGTGATACATTTTGGTATGTGTGAACCTTAATGCACGAACTGGTTGAGAACAGTCAAAGCTGGATGATATGTCAAATTACAGACCTGGTTTTGAGGATGAGGATGTCGAAAGTGTTTCGAGTTTCTTTCTTCGTCAATGCGACATTCAAAAGACAGTTTTGAACCTATTTTTTCTGTTTGACTCCAAGAGGGAGGATCATACTAAATATTTTTGCTCCTTATTGCCGATCTTGCAATACTTACATTAAGCACTCCGGCAGGTTTGCAGAACCAGCTGAATCATCTCAAGAATGAAGCAGATCGCTTGTATCTTAGTGGTAAACTTGACCAGACAAATATGGTTTTTCGTATCGGTGGACAAATTGGTGTGAAATGCATAAAGTACTGGATCAGACTACCATTATTGAGATTATGTAGGCAGACTTACGAAATGCTTCGGACTGAATATAATCAGGACAGAAAAAATAGGGTATCCAAAAATACAACAAATATTAAACAAGAGCGACTGTCCCAGGGAGTTGGTTATAAAGTGCCGAATTTCAGACAGAATTATGTCATGCTACAAACGGAACTGAATTCATGCTACAAACGGAACTGGCACTCGGATATTAAAAGTAATGAAAAATACAAATAATTGCATACTCATATGTCATCGAAAGTTACGTTTCTTTGATTACAACAAAAACATTGCTTGATACCGATTCCGTGTGGTTCTTAACCGAAATTTCTGACAACAGTAGCTGCACAATGTGTGTGCATTCCCATTCTGATCTGTTCATTCTAGTGACAACCAGTTGACTATTGGGATTTAATCAGACAAATCAGATTGTAAATAACTGATTGAAAATTTCTTGCCTTCGGGGACTTCCCTAGCAAGCACTTAGTTGATATATTCCACATGTTTCAGTTGCATGTATTGTTCTGATCATCAACCAGATGCCCCGTTATTAAAAGTATAGAGGTTTTGCCTGAAATATGTAGTAACCACTGTGCCATGTGCAACAATGATTAATCATACCAGTACTAATTATACTTTGAAAATATTACACAATTATGACAATTAGGTTCTAGTGTTGTATCCCTTGTACAGAATGTTGTAATTTACATTGATTGGACATTTACATTGGCCAGACATAACATTTTGGGTAACATTTTATACTTTATCCGTCCATTACAAAGAATGTATTGTAAACAATCAGTCTCATCAGACTTGTCACTTCTGACATTAACAACAACAAAATGCTCCCACATGAACGATTTTGGTTGAAAATGTCTTCTTCGAAGTATAGACAATCACAAAATAGATTTTTGTACTTAGTTTTTGTTTGTTTTGTTTTTCGAAAGTAATGGGGGGGGGGGGGGGGATGTGTCTCACTAACTGAGTCTGAATCTTATATGTAAATATAAATGAGGAATATTTGTTGCTTTCTAAAATTAACAATCGGTATCACATGTTATGTACACATGATCAGAAGTAGAAAAGGATACGCTTGAACCACTGATCAAAAACTTGATAAACAAGTAATATTCTTTCCATATTTTTTGATTGGAAACGGAATTGAACTCTGCTTTTGATAACGGTATGGCCACGAGCGGCAGCAATCTTCCACAGTCACCTAAGCCATATTCTCTGTCTCACGCCCTGTGTAAAAGCAACAAAATCACGGTGTTCCACATGTGTTTGTCTTCTTTCGGAACCGCAAGAAAATAGATGACAGTTATGAAGTGTGTGTGTGTGTGTGTGTGCGTGTGCGTGTGTGTGTGTGTGTGTGTGTGTGTGTGTGTGTGTGTGTGTGTGTCTGTGTGTCTCTGTGTGTGTATGTGTGTGTGTGTCTCTGTGTGTGTGTGTGTGCAGTAACCTTGGTACTTGGGTAATTTTGACACAAACATACAGCACAAATGCAAACTAATATAGAGGCCAGCACGGTTGGACAGGCAACAAAAATTGGGGGATTTGAAATCACCTGTTGCGGTATTGTTTGTAGAAGTGAGTTTTTCAGACAAAATTAGAAAGCATGGGAGGACTGAATCTGACAAATGTCAGAAGGGACAAGATTCCATTGCTTTAAGTGTTAGTTTATGAGAGATATGAAATATTTCTGTGTCTGCAAGTTTCTGGATTCTTCATATAATTAGTCTGACAATTTTTTCTCTGACAAATGCAATTCCTTTGTGTGTGTGGACAAAATCAATCCGCAAATGGCCTACTGGGTATTCCGGCTTTTCTTAAACATGCAATTTTAATAAATATTTAAAGTAATGTAATATATGTAGAGGTTCCTTCTGAGCATTTCTGAGCTTTCACAAATGTTTTAGGGTATTAACTCTGAAATACAAGATAATTACAAAAATCAGTAATCAAATCATAAGAAATGTGTTACGTACTGATTTGTGACGCTCAGCATCCTTCAGTCAGAAACAGAATGAACTGAGTTATATTTAATTACGCATATCTTTGTGATGTTTAGCACCGAGAAATGATTTTTTAAAAGTCCTGAAATTCTGAACACGGTCTGGTGTTACTGTTGTTTTGATTTATGCCAAATATTAAGGAATGTGTAAATTTTATTATGCCATGCAAGTAATATACTCATCCTAATCAGTTTAATTGATGCTGTAAAATGTTTTGAATAAATGTTCACTATGTCAGTCAGCTCAACCCATTGAAGTTTATTGTTTGCATGAAACTATGCACTGATTTTTGTCAGGAATATTTATTCCTAATAAACTTACTCAGTGGCTTAATATCAGGTAAGATCAATTATAGTAACATTTGTTTTGTGGATTGTGGGCGTGTTTGTGCTGTGTGTGTATTCAAATTTAAGGCACAGCCATGGTGGTTTGCAAGAGCAGAAAAATGGTGACTTTTGATGTAATAAGTATGGCTGCTGCACATCAACCATGTTGGGAGTCTGGTGTTTTCACTGATTATGCAAAACTTATACCTAGTAACACTGGTCGTCTATAACAAACCATACACATACGCACGCATGCACGCGCGCACACATACACACACGCACATCACACGCACACACACACACACACACACACACACACACACACACACACACACACACACACACACACTCACACACACACATACATACACACACACAATTATGCATGCATGCATACACTCATGCATACACA
>OY757545.1:6348923-6409536 GCA_963584105.1 Alviniconcha strummeri
AACACAGGTTATCGCCTATAAGCAATAGCTTGTTGATGAGCACATAACGATTCTTAGTATCTTTATTTTGTCTTGAATAAATTTTTGTTTAAACCAAAACACAGGTTAAAAATGAAAGGCAAGATATAAGCCAGTTGTTCTGTAGACGAGAAAACTAGGAGATCCCCTGCCAGGATCAGCGGCTTTGGAGAGGTTCATGTTCTGCAGTATGCGGCGAACTTATTCCGTACTTGAAAGCCCTTGCCCGTCAATTTCTCGAGACGAGGCAGCTCGTCTCTGATCGTTGCATATTCAGCGGAAAATTAATAACAATCAAACCTTTTGTAGATTGCACTGAGTCCTTTGTGTTCCTTTTATCTTTTTTCTTTCTCCTTCCCCACCCCAGTGTTGTTGGTCTTGTTACTACTGCTAACGTTACATAATCACTCCTCAGTCTCACACCGTTCCATACTTTTTTGATGTTATTTCAAGTAAAATTGTTCTTCCTGGGTACAGGTAAGAGTGCTTGTAGACTATTGGGGTTGGTTCGTCCGAGAGAAATAGTGGATGGGAATGTTTGATAAAATGGGAGCTGACTGCAGTTAACGTCTTATTGCTTAGAGCAACATGATGCCTGGAAGTTTGTACAGAAAGTGTGTTGCGATTCACGTGTGCAATGAAATACCTATCCTTAATATATATGTCCTGTGACCGGTTGCGCACTTTCCAAATAACATAGTGCGCTTGTGTGTGTGTGTGTGTGTGTGTGCAGGAGAAGGATCAGTCGATGGCACAGGGCCCCAACAGGTATAAGTCATCACATGACAGGGATCTTCCTTCTGACGCACCGCAACAGGACCAACAACTTCACCAACAGCAACCAGCACCTGCCTCTGTAAGTCCCACAGCAGCAAGCCGACGTGAAGGCAGAGCGGAAGGTGGGATTTCAGGAACAAATCATCGCCGGGTCCCTGCCGCCACTGACGGGGTCACCACCTCTCATGTAACGGTAGGGTGGCAGCCCCAGTATGGGGGAGGTAGACCTGTCACACAACGCAGACCGATTAGAAGTCTTAGTGAAAGCAGCGGTGAGCGGGAAAGAAAGTCAGGGCAAGAGCAAAGCACCAGTTATCCTAGAGATTCTCAAAACGTTTCCAGGAGAGTTGGAGCAAGCCGACACCACACCGGAACCCCTCTTTTACCTCGTGGCAAGTCGCAGAATGGAGGAGCTTCGGCCGGTGTACTGGAAATGGGAATAAAGAGCATGGAGGTGCAGGACGACTCCTTTGTGGTGGAGACGGTGGAGATCATCAAGCGGCCGGGACAGACGCTTGGCTTCTACATCCGCGAGGGCAATGGTTTCGACCGCCTTGATGGTGTTTTCATCTCCAGAATTCAGATGGGCACAGTGGCTGAGAGTAACGGTCTGTTGCACGTAGGGGACGAGATTGTGACGGTAAACAACGTGCGGGTCAGCAACATGTCTCTGGACGACGTTGTCATTCTCATGTCTATCCCCAAAAAGCTGGTACTGGTGATAAGGACACGAAGAAACTGCAACAAGAACAAGTCTTGCCCTTCTTTGGCCTTAACGGAGAAGGAAGACCCACCCATTGTGGTGCTGAAGAAAGGCAGATCATCCTCAGCCACTGCACTGGAGTTGACCGAGAAGTGTCCTGACGCATTTGAGTCGTACGTGCAGAATCCGTTTCACCCCGCCGATTATCTTCATCCCAAACAGCATGTACTGCAGGACAGAAGCGTATCGTCTCGCTATGCGAGCATCTTCATTTCCCCGGATAAAGCTCAGGCTAGACTGCTGACAGATGAGGGCTTGGACAGCGGCAATTCCAGCGATGGATCTTTACCGCGCAGTGTTGACTCTGGTAAGGATCGCGGAGAACGGGGGGAACGGGATCGAGAGCGACCACATGGAATCCAGGATCTTATAGACCATGGTGCTATGGACAGCCCGGGCTCCTATCTCAGTCCCTCGTCCACGATGGTGGGAGCTTCGGCAGCTGCAGTAAGTGGTGTTGGGACGAACTTTGTGGGTGACCGAGAGTACTTGAAATACCTCATTCCTGACAGTCTAGGTCGAAAGCAGCCCCCCAAATCCCCCTCTAAAGCTATGCCTTTAGCCGCACACCAGTCAGCCCACGGTGCTTATCTCTCCGATGATAATGTAATGTACTCAGAACCCCCTTACATGAACATAGGAGCATACAGGGACGGTCTTCCTGTTCCTCCCTACCGGGCCTACCACGAAGACCGGAAATCTCAGGAAAGACTTCGTGACTTGCTCCACTCGAAGTCCAGGTACAACCGTTTGTTGCGAAGTAGATCACCGGAGTGTTATAACTCAGACTCAGAATTGATTTTCACACATCAGCGCCCCCAAGATTCTCGTGGATTCGCGTCTGATTACGAGACGTACGCTGGAGCTATGAGTGACGATGATGGGCCAGTGTATTCCATACCGCGGATACCATCCAGCAGCAGCTCGGAGCTGGAGGTGCTCCTGCAGAAGTTCACCTCCCTTTCTCACGAACTTCAGCAGGAGCAGAGCAAGTTACAACGACAACTTTCATCTAGAGACAAAGGAAGTGAGTGGTTTATAACACACACACACACACACACACACACACACACACACACACACACACACACACACACACACACACACACACACACAAAACCCCACTCCCCCACCCGTCCCCCCACACACAGTTGAAAATAATAATAATAGAGACTTGCTGCCAAAGCGCTGAAACTGAATTCTGAAATTGCCTTACGCTCCCAAGTACATTCTCTCAAAAGGGGGTAATTGTCTTCTTCTTCTTCTTCTTCTTTCAGTCTCTAAAGTGTATCGGTTGCCCGCTAGCAGTAAAAGAGCAGAACGTACTTGATCTAGTTCATCAACAACAACAACAAAGTGCGTTACAGTCTGGTGCAGCTGGATCTATTTCTTTCATTTTGTAGGCGCGTTTTCATTATCTTTACATATTGTTGGTGTTGTATTCTCTTTGTTTATATATATATAGATAGATAGAGAGAGAGAGAGAGAGAGAGAGAGAGAGAGAGAGAGAGAGAGAGAGAGAGAGAGAGAGAGAGACGTACTGCCAAAGCGCTTAAACTGCATTTTGAAATTCTTTAGAGAGAGAGTTGAAAAGTTTTATATTCTAATAGACCATGAGCCAGCCTATCCCCCCCTCCCCCCCTCCCCCGAGGATTTTACCACATGATAATTTCTGGGTACCTTAACCGTCAAAGTACACAGTTCAGGTTTTCTGCAAGTGAGCTGTTGCTGTTTGTGTCTGTGGTGCTGGTGCTAATAAATGCACTATATGGAATTCCAAATTGCGATGACCTTGTCTCTTAGCAACTCATTTATTATGACAAAAAAGGCCATTTCCATATATTGTTTTATTGTTTGAACAGTTTAATATGTTCTAGCTTTCCGTTTCTCTTTGTCTTAAATGTGTCCTTGTTATTGGGCACTGCGGACGCAGAAATATTAAGGTCCCCTCTGTTAAGAACCCAGAGCTGACGAATATTTTCCCTTAAAAGCACGGAGTAGGTCAGAATATAGCCAAGTGTGCTTAGTCAGTGCCATAATTTCTTCCTTGTCCTAATTTCCACTTCCCCTGTCCATTCACCTTCATTTTCTCCAAATCCTCTCCATATTTTTCATTTGCGTTAGTCTTGGCTGAAGCGAATTCCCGCGTTATAAAATAGGTCACACTGTTCATGGTCAATTGATTTAAGCAGGTTCTCATGTTGAGTGCCTGCAGAATATAAATAGGCACCAAAACGTGTGTTACTGTGCCTCAAAAAGATGATTTAGACATACTTGTGATCTGATCAATTGTTCTTTAATTTTGTACTGAATGCGTTACAAGGAATCTGTCAGGAAGTATCTTTTGCAGTTGTAGATAGTGGTATGTGCTAATTATTGATTGCTTTGGCTGGGATGTTTGCTATTGATTGTGTTCTGTGTAGAACAGTGAGCCAGCTTTTTGCTCGGAAGAAACTGTGACTGTGATTTGTGCGAAGTTACTTTGTGCGGTTGACAAGGCATACAAATCCAAGAACTAAATAACTTAAACATGTGCAATTGTCCTATCCTGATATGGTGGATGAAATATATGAGTATATATCGAATCTACATGGGAATCACATGGTGCTACTTTGTGAATGACTGCAGAATTATTTTGAATCAAACGAACCCATCGGAAGGGAGTGATTAAGATCCTCCAAAAAGCGAGAACAGCAAATCCGACAGCAACCACATTGCTAGTTGGCCAGTGACAGATGTCTTGTTTGTGAAAAGACTTGAATACAAGGAAACAACAAGTTGAAAACATTAGTCAAATGTATGGCAAAAACAGCTGAGGATTCTGCCAAAGAAGCAACCAAAAAACAACAACAACAAAAACAAGATCAGCACATACTTTTGAAGGTGCTGACTCGACTGCTGTAGAAGCACATTACCATGCAATCTGTCCGAGAGAATACACTTCAGAGGATGACAAATACCAGGAAACCATCAAAGACATTGAAACCATTGACGAGCAAACTTCCAACAAGACCATATGAAAATTATTTTCAGTACATCGTTCAGTATGTTATGGGCAGAATCGTTTAGAGATAAAGAGATTACCACTTTAAGGGAAAATTATGAAACTGGAACATTCCATGCATCTTCTCTGTAGAGGTAAATAAGTGATAGATGTCAACAAAATGTGTCAACACACCTTATCCTTGTTGAACAGTCACAATGCCACCATGCAGAGATGCATTGATAATGCACATCGAAAGGGCCAGCTTTCAAGCACTCTTGATATTCTGCAGTTAAGGCAACTAAAACCATTCCTCGAGCAGATGGCCATGGCTTGCATACTGTGAATGGAAAAGTGGGAGGTATACCGGACAGACTCTTTCTTTATGCCGCAAGACCTGGTTGAAATCCCGGTGGAGCAGCCCCAAAAGGAAGATGACTATCAGGAATACACATAGTTTGAAAATCTTGATGGCTTCAGGTTTGAGGCTGACATATATTTCTAAGCTGGACATGCATTCAGTGTCCCTCAAAGTAAGGGACATTCAGGTTTGGCAACCTTCTGTGGCACCGGCTTTGGTACCTTTGGCTGGGAAAAATACACCGAAGCTATAATGATAAGCAGTAAGAAATAAAGAGAGTAATGCATTTTTTTTAATTTAATTTTTATATCAAAGTCAAATAACAATTTCAGAAAGTCGGTAATGATTTGTCAAATAATTGACAGTGTGGACAATCACTTTGGTGAATATCTTTGACATTTCCTAGCTGTTCGTCTGTATTCTTGGCATAATAGCAAAGAATCTGCTGACTGCAAGCTGATACATAAAACTGTTCAGCAGTTGCATGCTGAATTAAGCCAAACCAGAGATGCCATCCGGTGGCATCAGGCTCCTAAACCTAAACTGTTTTACTGAGACATAATAAAGGCAAAACTGGTAAGTTTTACATACATCGGGCATGTTTTTTGCCTATCTTCCATGGGGTATAGAATACTGTGAAACTGATTTAAGGTTAAATGGAGGTAGACCAGTGAATAAACTGCAGCAGTTTTGTGGAAGTAGTTTATTGAGGTTTGAACATATGTGCAATTTTGTAAAAGTTTGCTTAACTTTTTAACTTGAGTATATTCTATTCCGTGACGTCATCCATTGATGCTGGTGTTAATCAAACCTTTTTCTGTGACTCTCGTAGTCGCCATGAAACATTTGGTGGTAAATGAAGCACTTTTGTTCAATATTTTTATACGAGCATTGTACACAATTATACAGCGTGACATTTTTTTCTTTTTTAATCTTCATTAATCCCACACGCGTAATTCAGGCCACCATACCTGGGTAAGACAACAGCAGCCGCAAGAGCAGTGCTACCCATTGATACCAGCATGTGCAGTATTTTTGTGTGTCTAAAGAATGGTATAGCTGCCTGTTGTTTGGGGTTTGTAGGTGACACGCCTATTTTAATACATGCGATTAAGCTGCTATGTACCATCTTAGATAATCCCTAAAAGCAGTGTATTTCATCTTGCAGACAAGCAGATATTGAAAAGACTCATACTGAGCTATCCAAAAATCACTGTCTCAAAAAATCCCGGGGGGGGGGGGGAGGGGGGGTTCGATACCTGGCCCATGGACTATACGTCTGCGCACTGCAAAACACATTTAATTGACATCTTCAGGTCGGTGGATCGCCCCCACCGTATACTTCCAGATGTCTCTCCAAACGTACACAGGCAAAACATAAGTGATACCCTGTAACAGAGTTGTACTTTACAATAATTGTCAGTGTCAGAGTTAAATCATGCAGTAGGCCCATAATCAGAAAGCAAAATGTTTGTTCATCCATGCGCATGCTTTCAACATTTGCGTGTTATTCAGTCATTTTCATCTATTTTGTACGTCTTTTTTTTTTTTTTTTTTTTTTTTGCTTCTCTCTCTTCTGGCCTGGGGTGGAATAGCAATTCTGAAAAGAAACTGCTACTACCACGGCCATTTATTATTCCAGCCAAGGTACCATTCCGTAAAAATTAAACTGAAGCCCGCACAGGCATCCGCTTGCTAGACGTTGTCATTGTCGTTCCATGAGAACAGCAACAAGATTGACAGCATCAGTCAACTGCTGTGTTCATCAATGAATCACATGACGTGGGGACTGATTTGAGGTCATGTTTAGCACGTGCACGCTTGGAGTGTCATCCGAAGGCAATCGGGTCAAGGGATTTTATGAGTCAGCTGTGAACCCGTTTATAAATACGGTAGTTTGCCGTACCTAGACTGTAGAGTTTACAACTAGGCATGGCGGCTATCGTTTACAACAGCAAAGGTGGTGGTTGTTTTTGAAACAACACAGTTAACTCTCAGTTTCGCGTTAAGACTTGTAAATTTAAGATCAGCTACATGTGTGCATCGAAAGCCATGGCATCAAATACGTGCAGAGCCCTTGGCTGACACGGACATAAATTTGGGATAATCCTCTGGGAGGGTATGAAATGACAGTCTCGGCAGTTGTGAAGCGGCCATTGATACCCGGTAGGGTCATTCAATGAGGCATGTCCCTAGAGTGGACATGATTAGACGTGAGGCATCGATGTGATGGGCTTTGTTTCCATTGTAATGGACTGGAACACCACCGTCATACTTAAATCACACACACACACACACACACACACACACACACACACACACACACACACACACACACACACACACACACACACACACACACACACACACACACACAAGCACAGCGAAAGAAAACCCTACAATAGCCTTCCGGTCAGACTTACGTTTAGCATAGAAACCTTCAGTTTCAATACTTTTTTCTTCTTCTTTTTTGGGGTGGGTGGGGGGGGGGGGTGCTAACTGCAAGTCAATTGATTTAAAAAGGTGATTCTGGTCTTCTTTGAACAGTCTTCCGTCTGTTTCAACTTGTTCTGTATCCCGTTGGTAGCGAGAACGGTTTAGGAGGTGGTGTCTGAGAGCAGTGCGGATTGTTTTTCATCTCTCCCAGTGAAATGTAATTTCAGTTGTGATGTGGTTACAGGGAATCCAAAGGTTCACACATTGTGCTGTTGGTGTAGTTTGATATTCTCTAGTAAACCAGTACCGTCCCAGCCCAGCCGCTAGCAGCTTGTCACATGGCACGGTATTGGTGAAGTTTGATATGCTTACATGACCGTCACCAGCTCATCCGTTAGTAGCCTGCCACATAGTGGTGGCTGTGTAGTTTGACGCAGTTGTAAAACTACTTGTCTCTGGTAACACATCCACCACCACGATTAGTCCGACAGTTAGGTAGTATACGGCGTGGTCTTGGTGCAGTCTGACGTGCTGGTAGCCGCCCACTCTTCCATCAACAGTCCGACAGTTATGTAGCATACCACCTGATGTTGGTGCGGTTTTTGTGCTGATAACAGCCCCATCTCCCCATGCATAACCATCTTCCTATGTACAACCATCTTCCCATGTACAACCAGCCCGTGTGTTAGTGGTAACCGGTGTGCAGCTTGTGGTGTTGTGACCGACAGTGTAAACCGGCAGCTCAGTTGCAGGCCAAACTCTTCTTTCTGCCTGCCGTGTATTGATTGACCGACCACATCACAGCGCGCTCCACCACACTCATTCGCCCACACCTCACTCGCCCTGTCTCTCGTCTCACTTAACTTGGCTTGGCGGGTCCAGTCCTGGATGTAGTTTGCCCGCAACACAATGCCGTTGTTGTCTGCTGATACACCCTAGCCCGACAGCACGGTCAAGTGAGGAATGTTGCGGCCAACAAGGTCATGGTTACAATGTTCCGATCTTCATAGAATGTCCAACAGCAATTGAGCTTTAGTTTACTCACAATGGTTAACGTGTTGTCTCATCAGTCAATGAGGATCTTTGAGGATACCTTGGCCTATGTCTTTCTGTGTGAAGAGAAATAGGAATGGTACCTGATGCGTTTGGTATCTTTTTTTTCTCTCTGTGTGTGTGTGTGTGTGTGTGTGTGTGTGTGTGTGTGTGTGTGTGTGTGTGTGTGTGTGTGTGTGTGTAATGAAATAATAAAGTATTAGCGGGCATATTTTCGGGAGGGTTGGGGGAACTAGGGGGTCGGTGGCTACTTTCAGGGTCAAGGTCGCAGTGAGGGTTTGAATCCTGGGTATGTGCTTTGTTTTTCCTGAGCCTGAGATCGCTGTACTACTACACTTTGTACATTTTGTATGTAAACCAATAGACGTAGTTACGCGACAAGACTGGATGGCTGTCTTGACGAAGGTTTTGAATTCCCCACAAATACAGTTTGTCCAATATCTTCAAAGCTAATGAATATATTCACCCAAACCTAGTATACTGATGTAACATTACCAGTCCAACGGTCCTGTGAGGAGTGTTTCTGCCAACGAGGTCAAGGTTACAATGTTCAGATCTTCATCGAGTGTCCAGCACCTATTGTCCTGTGCTTTTGGCACCAAGCTTGGTGTGATGGTGCATCAAGAGAAATATGCGGCAAGCCTAGTCGTTTTACTCCGCTCGCACCACTGAAATAACTAAAAATCACTTTGTATTCTGAAATCATTGTTAATGCTGATATGAAACAAAAAGGAGTTCTCCAGTAAACTCCCGCAGTGTTGTACAACGGACACATGAATTCAGACCCCTTCTGCTGAGAACCCAGAGCTGATCGACAGATGTTCTTCCTTTAAAGCCTCGAGTAGGTCAGAATATAGCCATGCATGCTTCGCCCACTACCATGCCTTCTTCTTCTAATGTCTGTCTACCCGGTCCATTCACTTCCATTTAAAAAAAATCAATAAAAAAAATCAAGTCCTTTCCCTACTTTTTAACTGGGTTAGTTTTTGCTAATGCAGTTTCCCGTGTTTTCCCGCGGAATATAAAATAGGACACACTGTCTGTCATCACAACCGATTGATGCAGGTTCCCTTGTTGAGTGCCCTCGGAATATAAATCAGCTCCAAAACACATAAATGTGTCCATCCAAACAGTGAATCAGACATGTATTTGTGATTTCACAGATATCCTCGCCCGAGTTGAGTGTACACACAGTGCATAATTATTGTATTGGGGTTCATGCTTGCAAAATGTGATACTCCGTTAGTTGTAGTTGGGTGAAATGTAAATGCTGAGATCTGCTTTTTGTTCACTATGTTTGACTTGATGACGTTTTCCGGTGCTGTGGTTCTAGTTAATAAATCGGCGATATCGTCATTCAAAGACAGTGTCAAAGTCGGTTCGTTTAAAAACGTGTACAACTTGGTATAGCGAAGAATTACCAGTTGTTCTGTGTAGCCAACCAAAAGGCAGGGAAAGGAAGGAACTACGCTTGGCTCAGTTTGGGGGCGCCTGTGGTGTAACTTGCACAAATACCACCAGTCTAACCAAATGACAGTGAGTCTTATTTTGGGTCCACCTGTTTCTCGCCTTTGCTTCTTTATCTAAAAATATGCCCTTTGCTTCCAGACTTGAGAAGAAAACAGAATGACACTGTTTGATCGCGTTTCAGTATTGTTTCACACAGCGTTTAAACGACTTGTGCTATTACTGCCTGCGCTATTTATCCCAAGGGCAGCAACGTATGATCGTAAGTCGTAATTTTCTTTGCATTTTACGGTTTTATGTTTGACGTTATTCAGTCTTTCCCACTGGGTAGTCGCCAGACAGTGTGCAAATTTTTATCAATGAGTTCAATGCAAACTGCCAACAGACTACTGTCATGGCCCATGTGTTGTCACCTTGTGTTGACAACGGCCCTGCGACTAATCCAATTAGAATGGCTGCTTGGAGTGGCGGCGTTCTTGCAACTAATAGCTGAACATATTGACAGGTCTGCAGAGCTGTTTGATCTGAGGCTTCACTCCAACCCACAGTCTCTGTCATCAGCTTGCCTCCCTTGACCACTTGCCCACACGACCGCCTCTTTCATCGATCGGAGGCCTTCCCCTTCACCTACAGTCTCTGTCATCAGCTTGCCGCCCATCTCCACTTGCCCACACGACCGCCTCTTTCATCGATCGGAGGCCTCCCTCTTCACCTGCAGTCTCTGTCATCAGCTTGCCGCCCGTCACCACTTGCCCAAATGACCGCCTCTTTCTGTCTTAACGGGGAACGAACTGAAGACGAAGTTGACATGAAGACGTAGGAAATGTGGAACTATTTTATTTGCATGCTTCATTTGGTTGTTCTATCACTATTCAAACTAGGGAATTATTTTGCTTAGAATTTGAGTTCTTTCGAGCACAGCCGTTATGGGTCAGGCTTTCCCAGTTAAGAACAGAAAAGGGTTTTCTCGTGACGTATTTGGTACTTTTGCCATACATGCCGGCCTTGTTTATGACGTCACTGAGATATAATGCTGGACACAGAGTGGCAGCACTCACGGTAATTTTTCAACGTGGGACGAGAAAGGGAGTCAAAAACTGCTGCGAGTATATATTTTGTAACCCATACCTACCGATAGAGCCCGTGATGCTTTCCTCGGTTCGGTTCTCCAGAGTGACATGTAGTGTAAGTTCGGCTTTTACACCACCCCATGAGTGCGGTACTGAGTAGGTAAACTAGGCGTGGCCCGTCAGAGCCCGGCCTTTCGGGTTCGACGTGCATGTCGTGTGGCTGGATAAAAGACTCTATTTAGAGAGAGAAATATTTGTAATACGCAGCCACATTTTATCTTAATCATGATCCTCAGAAGCATCCTTTAAAGGATGATCAGATATATCAAATGTTTATTTAAAATACACACAGTCTCTGTGAACTGACATGCTACAAACAGGGTTTTGCTGAACCGCGTGCAAGCTAAAGGAAGTGGAGTGGTGTGTGCCACCACGTAGCACCATGTCCACTGCCGGCAGAGCAAGCAGTAAAGTCGTATCGATCATGGGAAACTTGCCTGCCACCTCACCAATTCCCTCCCGCTCACTCTCCCTCCCCACACAGCCCCTCCTCTCTTCACACAGAACAGTCTGAGTGTGCGGGTAGGGAAAGAACATTCCTGCCCGCTGAGGAGGAAACTTTCGATCCCAGGTCATCGACCGACTCGCAGTGTTCCACACGTTAACCTCTCTCAGTCTCTCTCTCTCACTCGCGCGCGCGCGCGCGCACGCGTACAAAAACAGGGACAAACAATGTACATTCATCGCATTGCTGGATCTATAAAATCTGGATGATAATGTGATGCTCGTTCTCCCGTGCCAGTAGCCACATTCAAACACGTCAATCTGTCTGTCTGTTTGTCCGTCTCTCTCTCCGACGCGTGTTGGAGAGAGAGAGAGAGAGAGAGAGAGAGAGAGAGAGAGAGAGAGAGAGAGAGAGAGAGAGAGAGAGGCTGCATGTTCCATGAGTACAGATTAGTTGAACGCCTTTGCATTAAGCGTCATAACAGCCAAAATACCACAATATCAAATCTACTGTGATTTTCTTTCACCCCATGTTCCGCGTGTACTCGACGTGTCGGTTTCGCTGTCGACGGATCAGCCATAACCAGACTTATAACTGATACGCAGGGTACGTAATTATAATCACGCCAGAATCTTCAAACTGCACCTGTGGTACGTTCGACCATTATGATCGTGTCTAATGGTCAGCAAGCCTTCTTTACCAGGCTCCAAACTACCTGGAATCAACTTAGTCCGAGAGGTAACTTTACCCCCCCCCCCCCCCCCCCCCAGCCCTCCCAGTACTCATTTAAACTAGTTTTAAAGTGTTCCTTAGAGTGTGCCAAACACCTTACAAGTTGTTCCCAAAATTCTTTTGGGATGCACCAGACGGTTACACCCCTTGACGTAAAGCCCGTTCTTAACTGGGCGAATGTTTCTTCGCGAACCTAGTTGGAAGTATTCGGCGAAGCTAGTTGGTTCTTAATTGGGCCAACGTTTCTTCGCGAACCTAGTTGGAAGTATTCGTCCAAGCTATATTCGGGGTCCAAAAACCTTCGCTCAACATGTTCTGGGAACATTCGCCCTATTGGACGATCATTGCCTCTGATTGGCTGAGATTGCCTCTGATTGCCTCTGATTGGCTCTCCTGTGAATGAAGAAAAAACAAAAATAAAAATGGATGACGGTGTCGCTAGGTTTTTCACTCGCTTCGGAGGGAATTTGTTTATTTGTTGACTTGTGGAAGGCGCAGCCTTGTCTCGGAGACCCAGAATGAGATAGTAGTTAGTTGAATTACCCTGTGAGGGATGATTAAAGTATATTGACTTGACCTGACTTGACTTTAGCCTACATTTTCGATCATGCTGTCTGCTGCGCGTCTGCCGCAAGTTCGGGCCGAAGCTTGCATCTCATTTCAAGCCAGTTGAGAATGAAGTAAAGTTTGGACTGTCCGAACCATATTCGGCGAACTAAATGTTCAATTAAGAAACGAGTCATAGTTCGTCGAAGTGTCCGAAGTATGTTCGGGCGAACAAACATTCGCCCAGTTAAGAACGGGCTTAAGGGTACCGTCTTTCACACCGACTGAAGACGCCAAAGCGCGGTGGAAAACCACCTGAATTAAATCACAGAGAAATCATTTTTTATTACCATAATGGTTAAAATCAATAATGAGTGTGTGTGTGTGAAAATGGCTTCTGCACTGTCCAGAACAAAAAGAATCAAAATATGGTGAAGCATTGGTTCACAGTAATGGTGTATTCATGATGTGGAAAATCTTAGAAATGAAGAAAATATGTCCCTTTTTTTTCTGTCAAAAGTTCTGTATTACACTTTTCACTGATTCTTTGCTTCCGAATGCCACGGTAGGGTCCTGGGTTTATTCTCAACCCAATTTTGTGATGCTGTGACGTGTCTGGTTGTCACAGTACTGGATTTACCTCCCTTACCCCCCAAATCCAAGAATGTAAGAATTTGTGTTTTCACCTGTAGTAACATCATTTGTTACAAAACCTCATAAATCTAATGTTTTGTTAGTTTAAAAGAGAATAATGTACATTCTGAAATAAATTCATCACAGTTCATTGTTCAGTTTGTCTACAGATAATTGGATTATGGAGAACCTTTTTTTTTTTTCTTTTCTTTTTAATGTAACAAATATGTCCTTTCTTTTTCTGTCAAAAGTTCTGCATCACACTTTCACTGATGGAAAGATTGAAAAGGGCGTGTATCTCGGTCCTGCTGGGTGGGGTGGTGGTGGAGGGTTGAGGGGGGGGGGGGTCTCTCTTCAGAGTCAAGATCACTGTAAGGGCTAATACAATCTGACAGTTTCGATTATATCATCTGAACTTTTGATTCAAAAGCTCAGAAGATATAATCAAAACAGCTACCAATATTTGTTCGATGTGCATCATCATAAGTGTGTCTTGTGGAAAGATTGCTTCGCGGTGTACAGGATCAAGATCGCAGCGAAGGTTAAAAACGGCGTTGAATGTTTGTCCGTACTGTATCATACGAACTATTTAACCTTTTGAAGCCGTACTTAGTGTGGTGATGCATCATTATGAGCCAGAGTGTCTTGCGCGAGGATCGTTTTGCGATCATCAGTGTCAAGATCACAGTGAATGCTCACAATTATTATCAAGCTATGGTCATTTCTACTAAATCTTCAGAGCTGCTGACCCGTTTGCAAGCAAACGACGGATTGCTATAGTCACAGCCAAAGTCAGAGTGATGGTTTGCCGCTTAATACGGTTCTACCGCGACAGAAGCAGAAGAAGAAGAATACCACCTCCTTAGGTTCTTTCCAGGTCCAAAGTTCAGAACTTTGTGTATGGGAAGTCTCCGAAAACTGAAGCAAGCGAAATGAATCCAAAAAGGTCAGATTTTGTTTTTGACCGGCAGACGCGCGTTTTGCTCAGGGAGAGTTCATCAGTTGTTAACGGTGATCAAATCGGAGAGAATTTTTCAACCCATAACTACTCAACAAAGACGACTGATGTTGTGGGTTTTCTACGCATTTAGTGTGCAAGCCGCTTTTAAAGAGTATAGTTTACCAACTAGTTGTAAAGCACATGAGGTACTGGATCTGCCTTACCGAAAAGAGTGGGTTCCTCTCTGAATCAGTTCTCTCGCTTTTAATTTCAAAATGTAGTTTAGGCACTTTGGCAGCAAGTCTCCATATATATATGTGCATGCGTACGTTCGTGAGCGCACGCGCGCGTGCGTGCGTGCGTGCGTGCGTGCGTGTGTGTGTGATTCGAGGTTGTTGTTTTTCTCCATCTTGCTTGCAGCAAAACAGTTTCTATATGTTCTATAAGCTCTGTTTAATGAAGGTTTTGAGAGAGAGAGAGAGAGAGAGAGAGAGAGAGAGAGAGAGAGAGAGACAGAGAGACAGAGAGAGAGAGAGAGAGACAGAGAGAGAGAGAGAGAGACAGACAGACAGACAGACAGACAGACAGCAGAACTCTTTTGAGACTGCTTTAGGAAGAGTAGCGGTTTTATTTTCCGCCATTTTAAACGCTGATCCTCAGGTGTATGATAATGATGATTTTTCAGGGCCTACACAGATGTCGCTGTCACGCCAGGCAGAGCAGACGATGCTAGAAGCCTATGGACACAGACCTATGTCCGGCAGGGGTTCCCCAGTTTCATCCCGCAGGGGTGTTTCCACGGGAACGCAGACACCCGCCGGCGTCCACCCTACTCCCCGCGTCACTCGGAAACACAGCGCTGATAATACTTTCGTGTATCGTCAGCTGACACTGGATGACAGCCTGGATGCACCCAAAGACCAGCCACAGAGAGTTCTGTCAGGGAGTGGCAGTGCGGGTGCGGGGAGCGGCGGAGGAGTGATGTGCGGAGTGGGATCTGGAGGGTCGGCCCAGCAGCGACAAGGGCTCGTGTCGGGAGGCCTCCCCCTCTCTACCTCGCATGGCACGGTGCCTGCAGCTGCAGCGGTGGAACGGAGCAAGCAGCTGGCAGAGTCCCCCTCCCGCTCTGCCGTCCGGCTCCGTGATCTGCACTTCTCTCGCAAACCCCTCCATATTCCTTACAGCGAGTTTGAACCATATAAGGCTGATATTCATAAACGCGTGGAGATCAGCCGGGCTTGTGGCCTTGACGGCCTTCTTAACATCCACATCATGTCGGGCCAAGGCCTCAAATCATCCAAGACGTCTTTGAGAGACTTGTATTGTGTGGTGGCTGTCGACTCGCTCAATAAGGCGCGCACAATGATTCGCACTGGTGCTATCAACTTTGACTGGGACGAGGCGTTTGACGTTGATCTTGAAGGGTCCAAAGAGGTGTCGTTTCTGATCTATCATTGGGACCCTAGTTACAAACACCGGCTCTGCTTCCATGGCTCCGTGTTGCTTCCAGGATATGCCAGCAGCGGTCAGCGCCGTTATGTCGCCATTAAGATGGAGCCAAAAGGAATTCTGTTCGTTACTCTGCTATACAAAGAACCCGCGCTGTCTTTGCAGCGTCTGCCGTCAGGGCGAAAGAATGCTTTGTTCGGTGTGGACCTGGAGACAGTGATAAAGCGTGAGAACTCGGGCTTCAGCGTCCCGCTGCTGGTGAAGAAGTGCGTGGAGGAAGTAGAGTCGCGGGGCCTGGAAACGGTAGGCATCTACCGGCTGTGTGGCTCCGCCAGGAGGAAGATCATGCTTCGGGAAGCTTTCGAGAAGAATGCCGGTGCTGTGGATCTGTCTCCTGAGAATGTATCGGATATACATGTTGTTACTGGTGAGTTTTCATTTTCTTTTGCAACAATATGTTATGTTTAGTGCTCGTGTGCGCGTATACATGCACGCCACACACACACACACACACACACACACACACACACACACACACACACACACACACACACACACACACACACACACACACGCGCGCGCGCGCGCGCGCGTAACAATAAAGACAAGCAAATCCGGCTTCTTTCATAAAGAACCCACTGGGGCCTTTTGGGGCCGAATAGTTCTGATTCCCCCATTGACAGAGACTACAAGGTGTGCAATAGATCTGATTCCCCCCATTGACAGAGAGTACAAGGTGTGCTTTGCTCAGCCTGAGAAAGAGGCTTTTCGATGAGCTAGATCTAGATCCTAACTTTAGAACTACGACAGTTCAGAATGATTTCCTTCCTTTCATCGATGAACAAATTATGTGGCTGGTTAGAACTTTTGCAGTGAACCAAGTGTGTCAAGTTTCTTAAACGTAAGCGATTTGTGCACTTTGTTCTGTAGCAATCGATTGGCGAATCGGTTCAAAATTTACACGGCTTTGCAAGGGCAGAAAGCACCCAACAGTCTTCTTCATATTATCGACCACGATACTGACTGTCACTTTTGCACTGGCAGCGATAAGTGCAGCTGCCTTGGTGTGCTTTGTGCAACTGGGCTAGTGAACTAAAATAGTACTTGTGGAGTACTGCGGATCGAGTGTCAGGGAAGCTGTTAGAGCAAATGGAAAGTGCATGTCCGCAGGGTCGATCTGCCTACAATGTATTCCAATGCCATTTTGTGTTAGGCCCATTGTGTCCTTGTCCAGCTGCTCCTCAGTCCCATTGTCCCAGGATTAAACTAAAGTTAATTAGGGTTTAGGGATAAAGATTAGGATAGGGTTATGATTGGGGCTTAGGGGTAAGAATTAGGATAGGGTTATGATTAAGGCTATGATTACATGTGGAACTGGAACACGATTGGACTGGTACAAATGGGAATGGTTGCCAGCTCTGTGTCCTAGTCCCACTGTGGTCAAACCCCGTGGAAACAAGAAGCACAATGGGACTGGTGCAAATGGGGCTGGGACACAGTGAGATTGGCATATATGACTGGGACGCATAGGGACGGGCCTCTGTAGTTCCGTCAGCAGAATATGTTCTGCTCCTCGGTCTGACGTGGGGCGGGATGGAAGGGGTGGACTTAATCAACAGAAGCTTTCGGAAGCTGTCCGTCATCGTGACAGACAAGCGGACAAGATTGTGTGCGTGCGTGCGTGCGTGCGAGTGAGTGTGTGTGCGTGTGTGCGTGTGTGAGTGAGTGAGTGTGTGTGTGTGTGTGTGTGTGTGTGTGTGTGTGTGTGTGTGTGTGTGTGTGTGTGTGTGAGAGAGAGAGAGAGAGAGAGAGAGAGAGAGAGAGAGAGAGAGAGAGAGAGAGAGAGTAAGAGAGAGAGAGAGAGAGAGATTTAGATGTGTAACGCCATTTCATTATCTGTGGAAGGACAGCAGTGTCCATGAACCATAAGCTTGGAAGAGAAAGGAGAGCAGAAACGGATCGAACCGTGGTCCTTCTGCTTATGGGCGCGTTACCGCTAGGCCAAAGCGGTTCACAGGCAGATATAAAAGGATCGAGTCTACAAACAATTGTGTAAAGCAACAAAATGTAATGACGCAATACGCAATCCGTAAATAGCTGCACCAAGGGGAGATCCCCTATCTATTTTTAGACCACTACAGTTATTCTTAAATTGCCGCATTTCAACAGGACCAAAGCAGAAATTAATGCGACATAATAATCGCACATAAAACAATAACAATTCATGCCAAAAAAAATTCGTTTTTTAGCCAAATCTGCGTGGGCCAGTCCCTGTAAGACGACTGCTACACACACCCATAGACGGTTAACGAAAAATCAGTTGCCCCTTCTTTTTTCTTCTTCTTCTTCTTTTTATTATTATTATAACTATTTTGTTTTTAAGGACGATATAACGGTTTGGCCGTGGAAATACCTGTCTGGTGATTTACAACGGCACCGCAAAATATGTTGTTTTCTGATCGCGTGTATTCGTAAACCCGTTTTCTAAACAATGTTTTATGTATCAGTACCATCAAGAAAGTAGCACTTATAAAAAGGGACAACAAGTGGACCGGAATCGCCTGTAATAGCATAAACGGCGCCCTGGTGAATCAGCCTCATGATAAAACAGCTACATCCGATTGTTATTAAACATTGGTTCTGTTGTATATTTAATAATAATAGTCATACTCTCATTATTCCCCCCGTAGAGTACTAATGTACTTTCTTTGTCTGTTAGTCCAGTTAGAATGATCCTTTCGAGGACTGTCTTTAAAAAAGTGTTCAATAGCAGCCCGCAATCGATGAGAAATGTCAGCTGGAATAACGAAATATCTTTGATTGACAGGAGTGCTGAAGGACTACCTGCGGGAATTACCAGAACCACTGTTTACCAACGCTCTGTACCAGATGCTCCTGGACGCGCTCAGCGTACGCTTACCAAGCGACCCAGAAGGCAGTGCCAAACTCATGCTGAGCATCCTCGAGTGCCTTCCCACTGCCAACCAGGTACGTAGCATTATTAGGATTGTGTACTCGAATAACAGTAGATAAAATGCTGCTCGTAAGACTAGCCTGGCCCACCTTTCCACTATACTGCTCACTAAACCATTACATTTGCCACGTAAGAGAACATTGTCATTTATGTCGTCTGTTCAATGTTGGTCTCGCATGAAAAACCGAGTCTACAATAAGATCCAAATACACAAAAGGTTCAAAAGAACGTTTATCTATTATGACAGACACACAATCAGCAAATTATCGGGGATTATGCCCTTTGTCAAGCTACAAAACGACACTTAAACAACTGTTAAATGGTTAAAAACGATGAAAAAATGAGACAAGAAGCGAAATAACTTATCTTTTTGTGGTTGAGCTGTTGTTTTCCTGTCCAGTGATTGGAATGTTGGCATGACAATGACGTGTAATAGGTGTGATGTAATGAATATTATGTGACGTAAAACTCAAAAGGCATAGAAGAGTGACAAAGAAAGGCGAGGGGATGCGGAAGGGGGGCGGGGGGGGGGGGGGGGGGGGCGGGCGGAAGGAGAAAGAGAGAGAGAGAGAGAGCGTGCTGAGCTTTGGAATACAGATTCATGGGGGTACTCCGGTTTTTCCGTTCCACCCCTGAACTGGAAGCCTTCTTCCTTTCCCAACCCCCCTCCATCCCCCCGGGAGGCTTCCAGTTCCAAACATCCCGGAAAAACCGGAGTACCCGGGGAAAAACCCGTTAGTCCGATGCCATGAAAACCCTATGATATCAATCTTGATGAGGGTTTCATTGCCATCAAATGAGCCCTGTGCGCCATATGGCAGGAGACGAGGTCTTTCAGCCCTTGCACGATTATACACCCAATTGAGGTCTACCGGTTTCTACCAGGTTTGATGCTCTTGAGTTTATTTGGTGTCACAGGTGTGTCCGATAGGTAAACTGCAAGTTGCAGATATTTCTGGGTAAGTTCGTGTCTAGTATAATTGAGTTTAAAGTTTGGTTGTTGTGTGGAACGTTACATGTACGTTACAATAAACAGTATCACATGCGATGCAAATGGGGCTTAATGATCCTCAGGTGCTGGGCTGACATAATAATAATAATTAATTTTATATAGTGCCTCAACAACAATTATATGAGCTCTTAGCGCTGTACAGATCAACAAATGCAATAAAACACACATCAATATGTAGGGGAGTGGGGATGGGGAGTTGAGGGGAAGCAGGTTGGAAGCATGGATGAAGAGTCACAAGTCAGAGGTTGCTATAACATAACTTTTATTTGTACACCAACCAACCAGGAAACAGTGTCTGTTTTAGAAAAGACACAAGCAAACAAAACATTTAGAACATGAAAGCAAATGTAAAGTATAAACAACAGCCATTACTAATCTAATAAATACAGTAACCATGTAGTTTACCTGAAGGTTACTATAATACATGACACATATGATTAATAATCAAGCACATAAATCGTGTGCTTGACTTACACTTAAAACCTGTACCTCACAGTCACGGTGAGTATACAAGAGACGGCCAGTCAATTAACTGATGAACTCTCAGTATAATGAAGTATACAATAAAGTAACAGTGAAGAATGTGGATTACCAGGCTCATTCTTAACTAAACAGGAAGCGTGAGATAATCGTTACAGCAGTTCCACTTAAGCACACACAACGAGATGGATAGTGACACGGGTGGCACCTGGGTCCATGCCGTGAGCGGGAGGAAGTCAGTCATAAACTGACCAGCTCCAGCCTCGTCAAGTTACTCAAAGCGTTACAGCATGTTACTGTTACAGACTAGCAGAGCATATCCGGCTGTGAACAACGTCAAGCGTCTTAAAGGAAGCTGGTAACGCAGCAAGAACCATAGTTCAGGAGCTGTGTGAGAGTCGAGGTGGACGTCCTGGGCTGTCCGTCCTAACGAGCCTTCTGGTTTCCGTGGACGTAAAGATTTATTGAACCGTGCTTCGGCATTGGTCACAACTTGTCCCTAATATGTCAAATGACATCTGAGGACACTAAGCAACACTTCAACAACAACAGCAGCAAGAATCTAAACTGTTGATCTAGCTGCTCGATTAGTGAACAGAGACAAAGACCTAATTGCCACCACTGACGCGCATCACCGGCCAGTTCGGGTACACGCACAAAGACCCGGAAAGGGTTTACAAGCTAAGTAGAGTGAAAGTCTGCGCGCCCAAGACTCGGCCATACAAAAGCCGGATCAAGCAGAAATAACATGTCTCACAGTTTATACAATCACCTATGTACTAAACCATATTCAACTAATAAAATGAACATTCCACAACTATGAAGTCAACATCTTCAAAGTGTTAGCCATGATATACCACCGATTTCATGTAGCAACATAGATCGGTAGGATACTAAACAAATAAGTTATGCCGCACTGCCGCACTGCCAAAGTACCCATACTTTACCCATACAAAGAAGGATAACTTTGCATTGGCAAAGCATCACTCTGAACATCCAACAATGGCAGCATAACATGCTAGTTACATATCAGCTAACCAGGGTTAGCTGCATACATTTTGGAAATACCGGTCTTCCTGTGGCATAAAGGCTTAACATTCGAACGCACAACCAAGGTAGTCTGACGCCATAGCGGCTGCAACCAGGCGGCAATCTAACGCCGAAATTACCCACGTTCAAGAACCAAAATCAAGGCACGTTGTGAACATGATAACATTATAAACATACATTATTTACATCAATAAGAAACAACAGAACAACAAGCCATAGAAAAATAACTACTTACAGGCTCTCCCCTGATGAAAACATGAACACCGGCCGCAACAGTTAAACAAACAACCTGCCTCTGCAGGGACACTGGGGGAAAAGGGACGCTGCCGATGATGATGATGAATTGATGCTTGATGTCCTCAGATGTCATGAGACATATTAGGGACAAGTTGTGACCAATGCCGAAGCACGGTGCAATAAATCTTTACGTCCACGGAAACCAGAAGGCTCGTTAGGACGGACAGCCCAGGACGTCCACCTCGACTCTCACACAGCTCCTGAACTATGACGCTGCCGGCCCAGTACACAACTTTTAACACCTTAGATAATTGGGCCATAAAAACCCCACCCAATCAAAAAGGAAAAGGACCGGAAAGAAAAGGTTAAAGGGTATGGCCCGGAACATGTATACAATACACTCGGTTACAAATATGTTACTTAAATTAGCCTAAAACAAAATTTAAAAAGACAAATTCTCGCTATCTATACATATTTCAGTTCACGCATATTCAAGATTCATTTTAAACATAGCATCTAGAATTTAAAAAATACGAATTTAGACGTTAAAACAGTCTGCAAGTAATGCATTTCAAACACACACACACACACACACACACACACACACACACGCACGCACAGATATTCTCTCTCTCTCTCTCTCTCTCTCTCTCTCTCTCTCTCTCTCTCTCTCTCTCTCTCTCTCTCTCTTTCACACACACACACACACACACACACACACACACACGTGTACACACACACACACACACACACACACACACACACACACACACACACACACACACACATTACACGCGCACATCCACGTGTGCATCCGTAACGGAGTATACCACTTTGAGAACACGTAGCTTATTTAAAACATTTAACAACAATCAATATCTAATCACAGATAAATAAAAGCAGCATAACTAGAACAATGTTTACAGCGTTGTTTTCAGGTTAAATAAAATAAAATATGATAAAACATAATAAATTTAAAACTAGTAATAAAACAATTATACGTAATTCATTTGCTTTGCACGCTTTCTCCTCTCTAAATGAAATAAAATATGATAAAACATAACAAATTTAAAACCAGTAATAAAACAATTTTACATAATTCATGTATTGTGTGCCCTTTCTCCTCCTCCTCCTCCTTCTCCTCTCTCTCTCTCTCTCCTCCCCCCGTCTCTCTCTCTCTCTCTCTCTCTCTCTCTCTCTCTCTCTCTCTCTCTCTCTCTCTCTCTCTCTCCTTCTCTTTCTCTCTCCCCCCTCTCTCTCCCAATCTCCCCCACCACTCCCGCACCACCACCACCCTCTCTCTCACTCTGTGACAGATGTTTCGTGAACAAATACGTCTTTAGTTGTTTTTTGAACGTGACCAGACGCTGGCTCTGTCTGACGTGTACAGGGAGTGAATTCCAAGTAGCTGGACCAAACACAGAAACCAATCTTTTTCCGTAAGTATTCAGAGAGAATCGCGGAAAACTAAGAGGGAAGAGTCTTGAGACCCAAGAGTTCTAGTGCATTTTTGGCAACGTGACTGTTATCTTTTACGTGCTACTGCCGTAACACGGGGGTGGAACGGATACCGAAACAAGAGTCAGCACAGGAAGTTGACCATGGAAAAGAAAGTTCTCCCGCCGTTCCTGCGGGGACTCGAAACCGTGACCTTTCGAACGCGAGCGCGGCGCTCTAACCACTGAGCTATCCCCGCTCTCCCAGTTTTTGAACTCCAGGTGCTTCTTCGTGCCCAGCCATCATGTTCACTGGTTAAGACTGATTTTTGTCAATTTCATTGTCAAATCACCCGACTCGCAGTTATTGTCTTCGTCAGTGTTTGCACACATGTGCATGGGAGTGCATTTTTGTAGGCAGAAAAATTTACTTCAGGGCAATGTGTTATCGCCAATACAAGTTAGACCAGTTAGGTACTAGTTTGGATATCTGAGCACCTTTGGAACTGGCTCATGTACCCAGAAGATTAAAAAGGGAGTCTTTTTTTTTTTTTTTTTTTGGGGGGGGGGGGGGGGGTAGCTGACCTTATTTTGGCCTATTCCGCGATTTTTGATTATATTGGGGCAAATCTGAATTGAGGAAATAGTATCCTCTCGGATTCAAAATGCCTGTGATTACGAAAGAGATCCACGATAACATTCTTTCATTAACCAGTACCATTTGTGGTGGCACTTTTGGAAATTTGTTTGTCGAAACAAATATTTTTCCTGGGCCTAAAGCCCGTTCTTAATTGGGCGAATGTTTTTTCGCGAACCTAGTTGGAAGTATTCGGCGAAGCTAGTTGGTTCTTAATTGGGCGAACTTTTCTTCGCGAACCTAGTTGGAAGTATTCGTCGAAGCTATATTCGGGGTCCAACATGTTCTGGGATCATTCGCCCTATTCGACGATCATTGCCTCTGATTGACTGAGAGCAGAGCTCTCCTGTGGATGAAGAAAAAAAGAAAAGAAAAAAAAATGGATGACGGTGTTGCTAGGTTCTTCACTCGCTTCGGAGGGAATTTGTTTATTTGTTGACTTGTGGGAGGCGCAGCCTTGTCTCGGAGACCCAGAATGAGATAGTAGTTAGTTGAGTTACCCTGTGAGGGATGATGAAAGTATACTGACTTGACTTTAGCCTACATTTTCGATCATGTTGTCTGCTGCGCGTCTGCCGCAAGTTCGGGCCGAAGCTTGCATCACATTACAAGCCAGTTGAGAACGAAGTAAAGTTTGGACTGTCCGAACCATGTTCGGTGAACTAAAAGTTCAGTTAAGAAACGCATCATAGTTCGTCGAACTGTCCGAAATATGTTCGGCGAACAAACATTCGCCCAGTTAAGAACGGGATTAAGGTGCCATGGTAAGCTGTGTACTCTAGGTACACATTCTCCTTTTGAGTTATTTCTTGCCCCATCAACCACGCCATGGGACCATTTTGTGATCTTTTAACGTCCACTGCTATCCCATGATTGCGTTTAAGTTCTCTGCGACGACTACTTGGGGTAGCATCCCTTGAGACTGCCTGTAGTCTGCAGTCGTCAAATCAATGCTTCCTCTCCTGCCAGCTGCACAGAGTGATCTTCTGGTGTAGACGATGATGATGATGTCCATTTTTATAGCGCGGGATTCCATTAACTTGAATGCTCAGTGCGCCGACGAAGGAAGCTTTGCCTTGCTTCAGCGGGTTATACTAGAATCACCATGTCCATCTGTCCGTCTATCTGTCTGTCCGTGTGTCCGGCACCCCGCAACCACCACTCAACACCTCTCCTGGAAAAACTGCACTGGCTTCCTATTTCAGAACGTATTAAGTATAAAGTCGCTTGTATGTGTTTCAGTGCTATAAATGGTTCTGGTCGTGCTTACCTCTCTGAACTGCTACATATCTAAACTCCGTCTCGTACACTACGCTCTTCTTCTGACACCCGCATTCTGAAAATCTAACAATACAAACGCAAGACTCGTGGCTTAAATTCGCACTGTTCAACCCTGCCATCTTTTCAAGCCAAACTGAAAACATTTCTCTTCTCACAGTATTTCTGCCTCAAGTAATATCAGTACCCAGTTTCTGCTACAATCAATGCGTGCGTGCGTGCGTGCGTGCGTGCGTGCGTGCGTGTGTGTGTGTGTGTGTTTCATAGAATACTTTATGTAAATTGTTTTCTGTATGTTAGACTGTGCTCTATATGTGTATAGAATATCGTATTTAGGTTAAAATGTATCATGTGAGCTCGCAGGGCGTTGATGAGCGCATGATGAAAGTACATGATTATTATTATTGTTGTTTCTACTATATTATATGAACTAATTATTCTCTTTTGCGACCAAGTTTAATTTCATATTAGATCGTCATAAGCCAAAGTGTCCGTTAATGTTTGTCCGGACGATATCTTCTGAACGTTTATAACAAAACCTGGTATTGGGATACATCATCATAGGCCGGTGTGTCATGCGAAAAAACTGGGTTGCTAATTTCATGGTCAGGGTCACAGTTATGGCTCTTATAATCTAAATATGACTTGCTATTATATCTTATGAACTTCTTATCCTTTTGCTACCAAACCTTGTTTTCGCTGTTTGTGAATGACTTTAAAGGTTTCCTTACGAATAACAATGCCCTGGGCCTGAAACTGCTATTTGCAATGGATCAGGATATGTGTCTTCGAGATCTGGACAATTATTTGCATTTGTTTTTATTGTTGAATGCGGATGACACAGTTGTACTGGCTGAATGTCCTGGGGATTTGCAGAGGGCGTTAGATATACTCAAAATGTATTGTGAAGTCTGTCTCGATATTAACATGAGTAAAACCAAAGTTGTGATATTTTCAAGGTGGAAGATCATGAAATGACCTAAACTCTATTCAATGAGGAAACTGTTGTTGTTGATCGCTCTCGAACAGACTCATTGTGCTCGCATGTGATTCTACACGAGTGAATAGCTTTTTGTGTATAGCGCGTTTTTGAATATCCACCGAAGTGGTGTACTGACAGCACTGGCGTGACTGGTGCCACATGAAACTGCTGCCATCCCGGCGCGTTCTGTGTACACCATACAACCATGCACCATGTCACTTCATGCAAAGCCACATACGTAGCTGTAACCTGCCACCTGCACATTTGGCAGCATGACCGGGGTCTTTTACGTGCTATTGCGGTAACACGGGGGTGGAACGGATACAGAAATAAGAGCACAGAAAGTGGTCCCTGGAGAAGAAAATTCGCCCGCCGCTCCTGCAGGGATTCAAACCCGCGACCTTTAGATCACGAATACGGCGCTCTAACCACTGAGTTATTCCCGCTCCCCAAATGTTGATATAGTGTGGGACTATAAATATATGGGAGTAAAATTTAATTATAATCGTGAGCCGGTTTGACCTAGTGGTAAGGCGTTAGGCTGGTAAGCGGAAGGACCTCGGTTCGATACCGCTTCGGCTCTCCTTTCTCTTCAAAAAGGTTGTGGTTTGTGGACACTGTCTTGTGACTTTGTCCATCATTTCCTACTGAAACATTAAAATGGCTCTCATCGATGCCCATCTTAATGCAGAAGTCATTCTGGTGGTGACAGTGTAGCGATAGGTATATAATCTCCCTCTCCCCCCACGTCCATACTCCCTCCCCCCCCCCCCCCCTTCTCCCCGTCCCTAATAAGCCGTATGGTTTCTGTGAACGTTAAGCACCATCTTTAGTTATAATAACAAGTTTAAAAAGGCTCAACTGTTACAGTTTTCACTTGCAAACAGGACTATTTTTTTCATTGCTAAGAAAATGTCGCCAGCTTAATTTGCCACTAGAAATACAATTAGAACTTTTTGAAAAATGTGTGCACCTAATTCTTGTGTATGGTTGTGGAATATGGGCGTACGAGAACATGGATGTAGTCTCAAAACTGCAGCTTCGATTTTTGAAACTGATCTTGAGTGTGAAAGTTACAACCCCAACGTGTATGGTGCTTGGTGAATTGGGAAGATATCCGATAGAAATTTAAGCAAAGTGCAGGATGTTGGGATCTGGGTATGGTATACCCTGGTATACCGCTGACTCTGTATCGCCTACGATTTCTAACCTAATGTTTCAGCTATGCTCGAAGTTATATTATGCATGCGAGTATGAACTCCCGTGGCTTACGAAAGTGCATTCGTTAGCAGACAGTTTAGGATTGTCCTGTAATTGGTCTAACCAAGTTCATTTATGACTGCACCTATAAAAACACTCCAACATAAGCTAAGTGCATTGACCCAACAGCTTACCCACTTCAAGACTCAGCTCTCTTCTCTTTTGTCCCCACTTATTGCTCAACGCATTAAAGTAATTGTTCACATCCATAATCAGCAAATCTATAATCACTGTAAGAATACTAAGGACAAAAAGCTGGCTAACCTCTGTACCAGCACCACCAACCACTGTACAAAACCCGCCGACCATCAGTCCAGTCAAATCCAAAAGACTCCCGTCTTAGTACACTGTATCCCTGACTCACTGCCACTTACTGACAGCAAGAGATCGGTCCTAACTAAAGGTCTTAAATTTGTCCCTCTTCGACCTATACCAGCAAGTACAATACCCTACTTGACTGTGAGCAGTTTTTCCGCACATTACGTTGGATGGCTGTCCTTCGCAAGGTCCCTCGTCCTCCTCCACTTTCTGCGCAAGACGACATCTTCACTCATCTCTTTCAACCACATCAGTATCAAGAAATGTCGAATTGTACATTGCTAAATGCCATAAGGAAATTAAAAACCTGTATTATAATCCCCTACGCCAGCTAAACTTGACACGCGCAAAAAACAAAAACAAAATGACACTCCAGTCTTTTAGGTCCCGACAAGACATCATCATAAAACCGGCAGACAAAGGTGGCGCCGTGGTTGTCAGCGACAGCGACCTTTTACATCGCGGAATTCCATCGACAACTTGATGACAACTCATCTTACAAACTTTGCCCGTTCCCTCTTTACTCCGTGACCAAAAAAACATCTCAAAGTCCATCGACAGTTTCATCAAAAACGAAGACCTACTGCCTACTGCCAAATTTCTTATTAAATCAAAAGGCCAAACAACCTACCCTCTATCTTCTACCTAAAGTACACAAAATCCACACCCCAGGTGGGCCCGTAGTCTATGCCTACAGTTGCCCTACTGAAAATATTTCTGAATACCAGTTGCCCTGCTGAAAATATTTCTGAATACCATAATTCTCTCCTGCTACCCATCATACAGTCCCTACCTATCTAAGCCAAGGACACCACTCACGCAATCAACATCTTTAAACTTGTGCGCTGACACCTGTTTTAAATCTACGTATACATTCTTAACAAAACATTTTACACCGCCTCCTTCTCTATCTTCTTCTTTTCTTCCTTCTTCTTTTACTATTATTAGCCTGCCTATCTATCTTCTTACACCTGACGAAGACTTTCTGTCAAAAGTGTTTGTGTTTCATTGTTTCTTGTGTTTTATCATATAGGTGAGTACATTTCCCTAGACCTGTTCTATTTTGTCAGCCTCACCAGCAGTTGTTCACTCATTCATTCCATCGAAAGTTTTAAGCGCAAAGATTAAGGGATCAGTTTATACAAGAATGGCAAAGTAGAGTAGCAAAAAATAGTGTATGCTGTAATTATCGTTTATTCAAAAAGAATTTGTTTTGTTTTGGAGTATTTAACCTATCTCCCATCTACCCTAAGGCAAAGGGTATTGAAATTAAAATTCAGGAACTCACCAATCCAGCAAAGACGATCGCTAAGTATCCTAAAGGACGAAAGACTATGTACTACAGTCGCAAAACGGTTAAGTCGAACTTCGCTTGAGTCGAACCTTTTTGGGGTTTTTGTTTTTTTCTTGCCCGCTGAAGCTGCTCGTTGTATGACTAATTTAACAACGGATAAGTCAAAAACTGATGAGTCGAATTTCAACTAAGTCGAACATGGTTTCCCCCTTTTCCCACTCGAATAAGTCGAAGTCAGTCATTTCGAGCCTATTTCATTTTTGAATGCACCCGGATTCCTAACTTTGCTGCTGGCCAGCTACAAGCTTTACAACATAAACATATTAAGCAGGTGGCGGTTGCGTGTTATTGGTTTTGCCAGTGTTGGTAATCATAGGCATCTTGGCTTTGGTTTATCATGCAAATGTTTTATCACAATAGAAGGTTCACAGATCATGGTGTTTCTGGCATACCGGTTCTTGACCCTTCTCTGCGGTTTGATCCTGTATCCCCCACACACTTCTCCCCGCTGTCACACACTGTACTTTATTGTTATTGTAGTTGTTATTATTGATCGCTAGTATATAGAAATATTCTCTGCTCTCGATCAGACTCACTGCGCTCATGTCGCATGCCATTCTGAATGAGTGACTGCATCCTTCCCCCCCCTCCACCCCCCCTTTTTTTCTTCTTCCCCCCAACGAAATGGTGTACTGACAGCGCTATTTGGTTGTTACACTGCTGGTGCCACATGAAACTGTTGCCGTCTCGGCGCAAGCTCTGTGTACACCATACAACCGTGCACCAGTTTACAGTGTCACCTCATTCAAAGATAGGTAGGGTGCGTATGTGTTTAGCTGTAACCTGCCACCTGCACTCTTGGCAGAATGGCCTGGATCTTTTACGTGCTACTGCGACAACGCGTGTGTGGGGCGGAAGTTGAAATAAGAGTCAGCACAGAAAGTTGACCTTGAAAAGGAAAATTCGCCCGCCGCTCCCGCGGGGACCCGAACCCGGGACCTTTCGATCACGACTCCGGCGCTCTAACCACTGACCGATCCCCGCTCCGCTAACGTTAATTGGATGGAGAGAATAATAATAATAAAGAGGATTTCTAGAGCGCCCATCTACCACACTAGGTGGCAGCACAGGGCGCTTTACAATAACACTAACCACACACACACACACACACACACACATGTACGCACGCACGCACGCACGTGCGCGTGCGCGCGCGCGCGCGCGCACACACACACACACACACAGAGTGTCGGACGAGGGGATGGGCAGGGCTGTGAAAAACAGTTTAGAAATAGTTATTAAACAGGTGCGTCTTGAGGGCGGCTTTAAAAGAGGAGGTAGAATCAGAGTGGCGGAGTGTTTGAGGCAAATTGTTCCAGACAGATGGGCCAGCATAAGAAAAGTATGAGCGCGCGATGTTTGTTTTAATTCTCGCAGCAGAAAACTCTCTCTCTCTCTCTCTGAGCTCAAGACTGCTGCAAACATGCATCACAGATGCCTTTATTTTATTATCGACAATGTAGCTTTTGCACAGGAAAACACGAACGAAACTTCTGAAGCCATCAAAAATTGAAGCTTGACTGCTTCACCGATTGCATCACGATCAACTGATTAAAAAATAAAAATAAAAATAATTTAAAATATCAGTCTTAGGAGCCGTCAATTTCCAAAGCAAAGAAACAAAAGCAACAAACAAACAAAAAGCGCTTAAGTCGAAGTACTTTCTGCAAGGTTCGACTTAGCCCTCGTCGACGGATAAGTAAAACAAACAAACAAACAATTAAACAAACAAAAACGGATATGTCAAAGAAAAAAGAACGTTCGACTTAAGCGTATTCGACTGTATTTGTAACGTTGGTGAGGTAGGAGATAAATTTCATTTTTTGCTTAACTGTTCCAATGAAAATGGCAAAAGAAACCGTCCTCTGTCTTCGACAGTATCGATCATAGCATCCTTCTGACTCGCCTCGAAAACACTTTCGGTATTTGTGATCTTGGTTTGTCCTTCTTCGATTCTTACCTGCAAGGTAGGACACAAGTACTAACTGTAAATGAAGTAAAATCATCTTCTTCGCTTCTGACTTGTGGTGTCCTTGGACCAATTCTTTTCATTTTGTGTACTCAGCCTCTTTCTGATGTAATTAGTCACCACTCTGTCTCTCATCACATGTTTTTGGATAATACTGAAGTCTAATTCTCCTTCGGAAGCATTCATTTTCGCACGGACCATCGAATCCTGCAGTTCAGACGTTAAGGTCTGGGCAATTCAAAATAAACTTCAGTTAAATGAGAACAAAACAGACATTCTTCTGATAGGCTCTGCTCCTGGAATTGATCCTCCTTCTTCATTATGTGTGGGTCAGAGTGACATCCCATTTTCCAATGCAGCTCGTAACATTGGTGTCATTTTTGACAGCCAGCTTGGATTTAAGGAACAGGTGAACAAACTCTGTCAATTTGCTTACCTGGAGATCAGGCGATCAGGCGGGTCGGTTCAATCCGACAGTATCTTTGTTCTGAAGCCACCAAAACTCTCGTTTCCTCTATTCTCTCTAGGCTTGATTATTGCAGTGCTCTCCTTGCTGGCTCTCCACTGATCCACTCAGGTTGTCCTTGATAAAATTCAAAGAGTGATAAGTGGGCTACCAATCAGCAGCCGGATTCAATACATTGTAGTACAGCTTCTTCATACCTCTTTGAGTTGCTTCAACTCTACTCTCCGTCTCGCTCTATTCGCTCAGCCTCGGATGCTCGGATCTTCCGTGTTTCTAGGATGGACAGAAGGACCCTCGGGGAGAGATACTTTCAATACACTGGACCTGTATCTGTGATCTGGAACTCCCTTCTCTCTCTGTCAGGCATTCATCTTCAGTCTCTTCTTTAAGTCAAAACTGAAAACCCGTCACTTCTGCTTACTGATCTGTCGTTTTCTTCTCATTGTACCAATCCATTACCAGTAATGCATTTATTTGCAGTGTGTGTGTGTGTGTGTGTGTGTGTGTGTGTGTGTGTGTGTGTGTGTGTGTGTGTGTGTGTGTGTGTGTGTGTGTGTCTGTGAGTGTATCTGCACGTGCGCTCGCGCGCGTGTCTGTGTATGTGTGTGCGCGTGTGTGTGTATGTGTGTGTGTGTGTGTGTGTGCGAGAGAGAGAGAGAGAGAGAGTGGGCGCGTTAGCATACGCGCGCGCAGGTGTGTGTATGTGCGTGTGTGTGTGTTGTCGTTGTTGGTGCGGATGGGTTGAATTATGTTAGGCTCATTTCCCCTACATGTAGCCCTTACAATGAGCATATACATGCCCTTACAATGAGCATATACATGCCCTTACATTGAGCAAGAAAATATCACACCCTTCGCGTTAGCCTTCCAGTTCCACGTGCCACATTGGGTACGAATGGGGCTGCATCGGCATGCTAGATGGATCATCTGCTAGACTACAACTGCGACAGCTGAAGCTCCGCAATCAGAACAACCGCAGCACACACTGCCTTGGCTTATACACTACTTTATAATTATCTCCAACAGTACAAAATCCGGCCATGCATTGTCCACCAATTAGACCAGATTCTTTCTGTTTTCTTAATCCTCTTTTTTTCTTTCTTTTTCTTTTTAGTACTTCTTTGTCCCATTACGGTAATTCGGGTCGCCTTACCTGGGCAAGGCACAGCCGCAAGAGCAGCGCTACATAATCCCATCAGTGTGTGTAGTATTTTCGCGTGTCCGAACAATGATATAGCTGGCAGTGTTTGTGATTTTTAACGTGCACACAGATGTTGATGCATGCTATCACACACGAGGGCTGTACAGACACCGTAAGAGAGTCTGCACTGAAAGTCGACTCTGGGAGAAAAATTCCGTACAGTACCGGGAACTCGAACCCGCGTCAGTATTGCGGCTGGCTTTTCAGTCGGACGCTGTACCAACTGAGCTATACCCGAATCCAGTGGATCATGTGTGGACCCATCTGATGCTCCGCATCGAACAAGTGATCACTCGTTAAGTCAGCAACAGGCAGCTCTCCCGGGAGATTCACCGCCATCTTTCCTGTAATGATTGGTCCTTTCAATGTACAACAGACATTGGTCATCAGCAGTACTTGGCGTCACACCCGCTACTAAACGCATTGTTTTCTGACGGGGTACTTCTGCAGTCTACAAACATTTTGTGCTAAACTTCTTGGCAGAGCATCCATCGAATATTCCAAAAAATAAGTTTTGTGTAGTGTACATTTTCTATTCTTTAAAACAAAGTTGTCGTTTGTGTTTGGATCAGACTAAACCGCAACCTACTATGCGAATGTGCTGGGCTTGTTTCTGAGTTTCTGAGTGGTCGGTGATCCATTGTTCCACAGGACACGATGGCTATGATACTGAACCACCTGAGACGAGTAGCTGGCCATACCGACAAGAACAAGATGACCATCGACAACCTTGCCATCTGCTTTGGCCCAGTCCTCCTGTGTCCAGCTCCAGACACCTCTTCGGATCCCTCTCTGGACTTCAGAAAACATATCGAGGTTCTGCGCTACCTTCTAGAGATTTGGGAATATGACAGCAGCACCAGTAAGTAATGGCTTTGTCCCACCCATCTGTCTGCTTCCAATTTCTTGCCTTCATTCTCTTGGCGGATAGAATTAATAGTTGTACATGGGAGTTACGATGCATTGCTTTTCGCTGTACACTCATGCCGACTATCCACTCTATTAAAATATATAGCATTGCAAAGAAAAAGTGAGACAATCAGGGAGTTTGAGTGCTTGGAAAATGTTGGCTGAAGGGATGCAACGGGGAAAATAAGAATCATGATCACTGTCTTTGATATCTAGATCTAATTTCAAGCCTCAACAATCAATTATTGCTTCTTCTTCTTTTTTTTTCTTTTTTCTTTTCTTTTTTTCTTTCTTCGTCTTCTTTTGTTGTTGTTGCTTTTTTTGTTGTTGTTGCTTTTTTGCTTTTTTCTGCACTTCCGTCTTCGACCTAAATAATTAGTTCGTCGTAGAAAATTGCATCCATTTATTGGATCCAAGCACTAGTAGTTTCCGTTGAGGCTGATATTTTCTTGCCTATATTTAATTGCCTCGAAGCCTAAACATATCTGAGGCAATTTTTTCAGATCTAAGTTCTAGCATTTTCAAACATCCTTTAGGGAGCCATAGATCAAGAACTATTCATGCATGCAGAGTTACTTCGCCCAATAGGCTTTTGAAGAAGGGAATCGGTGCGCTCAATGGGCTCTTTAAGAAGGGAACCATTGCTTTCAATAGGCTCTTTAAGAAGGGAGTCGAACCTTCTTCCTTCCCTTCTACCCCGCTTCCTCCCCACCCTCAACTTCCAGATTCACTCTGCTTAAGGTCTTCCAGATCTAAATATGCCTCAACAATCACTTGCTGTTTTTTTCTCTTTTTTTCTCTCCTTATTTTATTTCTACACTTCGACCTAGATGTTTTATATATATGATTGGAAATTTATAGAACGTATTGAGAGACTCGAAGTGCTTTACAATAAAAAAAAAATAAAAAAATATGCAACACCTAAATACTCACACGCAAATCAGTGGCATGAAAATACATTGATAAACATACTTATTCATACAAAGCATAGTTTTACACACACACACACACACACGCACGCACGCACGCACGCACGCACGCACGCACGCACGCACGCACGCGCGTATCCGAGAAGGACATTGCAAAAGAGGCTGGTTTTAAAATGTACGTTTTAAAGATTAGTTTTGGAGGCAGGGAGTATGATGGATAGAGAAAGAGAAAGAAGTCCAGATTTGTGCAGCAGAGAAGCTATTACTGGTCAAAATACCGTTTAGAAGAGGCAGGTTTTAAGACTATAGTTTTGAAGGCATGGAAGGAAGGCTTTGACGGTGAGCGAAAGGGTCTGTGCAGCAGAGAAGCAGAAGGCATGACCACCACGCTGTTTTCCTTTGAAGGTGGGGATACCAATTTAATTTTTTTTTATTTTCAATCATCTGAAGAAGAACGTAGAAACCTAGAAGGGACAACTTCAGCCAAGTACAAGTGATGATTCGTTGCAGAGACAAGCTATTTTGTATGTAATTCTCTCTCTCTCTCTCCCTCTCTCTCTCTCCCCCCCTCTCTCTCTCTCTGTGCGCACGCGCGCGCGCGCAGTGCAGTTGCGTATACGATCTATATTACTGCCTTACCGACGATCTATATTATTGCCTTAGCGCGTGTGTGTTGGAGGCACCTCTAATACATGTTAACAATAAATATATTTATTCATTTCTTCATTCACTTATTCGTCTTGAAATGACCCAATGCAGTTCACGGGACGTTAAACTCAAAACTGAATGCTTGTATAGCTCCTTTTCCTATAATGTTACCTCCTTTTATAACTATCTAGTCTCTCTCTGTGTCGAATAGAAGTTGCCTATAAATATTTAGGTTTGTATTTTACTACGAAGTTACGATTTAGCACTGCTTGCAGTGACTTGGCTGCAAGAGGTAAAAGGGCAGTCATGGGTATTTTGAGTGTTTTGTACAAATTTGATAATCAGTCTATGAAACTTTTTGGGAAGCTTTTCGACTCTAAAGTGCAACCAGTGCTTCTGTACGCCGCAGAGATCTGGGGCCTTGAGGATGATTATTTTTATCAAATAGAAAAAACCCATATGTTTGCATTAAAAAGGTTTCTTGGGGTGGGTCAAATGACACCAAACAATATGATCTATGGAGATACTGCATGGTACCCATTGTATATAAATGCATATGTTCGTGCAGTACGTTATTGGCTTAAGATTACTAGAATGAATGAAAAACGTTTACCATACAAAGCCTATTTGATGTTATTGCATTTAGACGAACAAGGAAAAAATAATTGGGTGACCAAAATTCGCACAACATTGTTTGTAAAGATTCTGGATATACGTGTGATTGCTATTTCTTATGTTCCGCTGAACACTTTGCTAAAGTACAGTTTGCAACTATTAGTATAACCTTTGTGAAGGCCACTGGCCAATCAAATAAACTTTTGCGTCTCTTGCGTCTCTCTCTCTCTGTCTCTGTCTCTCTGTCTTTCTCCTCTCTCCGTGTCTCTGTCTCTCTCTGTGTCTTATCTGTCTCTCTCCGTGTCTCTGTCTCTCTCTGTGTCTTATCTGTCTCTGTCTCTCTCGGTCTCTTTCTCTGTCTCTCTCTGTCTCTCTCTGTCTCTGTCTGTCTGTCTCTCTCTGTGAATTAGTATCAGACGAAGATATGTTCTGTTGAAAACCTTTGTACGTCCTCGTTCATTGATTCGCTGTTTCTAGTGCTCAGTACATTTTCGTAGTTCAATTTAATGTTTGTAGTAGTACTTTTATTAATGCTATTACATTGTTTAGAACTGTTTTATTATTTCAGTGGGAAATGAATGCATTAGTTAATATGATTCCTTTCTAAATCATTTCTTGTTAGTCTTAGTACTTATTTAATTGTTTCTTGTAAATTGATGGCGTGAAAACGCCTTGGGTTTTGTGGTTAAATGGGGAAGAAGACCGCTCTGGCCAATAAAAAAGTTACTGGAAGACTTTAAGTGCATTAAGTAATCTTCCTATTTTTGTGAAAGAGATACAGAGGGGCACACATTCTTATTCGCATGAAAATTCTGATTTGTTGCTTACTGTTGTGTATGTAGACAAAAAGTGAATTGATGTTACAAGTCTTTCACCAAAGCTTTGGTTGGCAGCCCGGCCAACTACAAGCTTTTGTTTCCGCCTTTGTATCTTCCTTATGTAGCAGATGAATGTAATTGACCTCTTTAAAGTGCAGCATCTCTTGTCTCCAATAACAGTCACGTGAAACGTTTTTGTATATTCTGGTAGCGATCTGGAGACAGGGTAGAAGTTCCACAATTTGATTCCCGCTGTCTATCGTTTGTAGCCGTTGGTTAAAACAGGCTATTTGATATGTTGTGTTCTGCTTATAGAGAACAAATACTTGGTAATCACCATTGCTCCTTGTACTGACTGGACACAGCAGCAGCAGTCTTAGTAGCACTGGTAGTTTTCTCCATGTGGGCTGCAGTCACCTCTGAAATATTATAAAGTTACTTACTGGCTGACTTGATAAGCAGCTCAGTCGGTCCGTAAGAGACTGTAAAGACCATGAGACCATAGAGTGGTGAGTTCTGTCCTTGTCCACATAGGAGTAAAACCGACAATGGCTGTGCCGCGTGTGTGTTGCAGGCACCTCCAAATCAGCTACAGCAGAAACGGTTGTGTCGCTGGACGCTGCCCCAGGCATCTTGTCGGCATCGGAGTCTCAGGCCAGCGGACAACGCTCCAGCCAGGACAGGGGCAAGCAGCCGTCTGGGCACGCATCTCACTGTTGACCAATGGCTGCTTAGGAACCTCACGGATTTATCGTGTGTGTGTGTGTGTGTGTGTGTGTGTGTGTGTGTGTGTGTGTGTGTGTAATCATTTCCTTTGTAGTCTTCGTATTGGATCTCCTCGAATCGCTGTATAGTATCCTTCATGCAAGAGTGTCAGGGATGTTGTTGAATTGCCGCTGCTAATATATAATCTTGTGTTTGAATGAAAACTCTTGCCTGCTGTATTTCCTGTTTGTAGTTAGAATGACAGGTATTGGAACATGCCCAGTCCATGGTACGAGTGAGTCCCGGGTACACTATAAATATCTCGCTTAAGGTATGCAGGTCTATGACATCAGTCTAGAACAACCTTTTTATCTTATTATTAACATCACTGGTATTACTTTGTGTTTTATGTATTTTGCTAGATTGCTGACTCCATTTAGTATGAATACAGAATGTAAAATCGGAATGTGTGCGATTGCTTAAGATCTTCCACATTTTCATTATCACACAGATCAGTAGGTCTGCATCAGAACTGAGAATGCATTAGCCAGTATGGTTTTTCTTCAGTTTTTCTTTTGTGTGTGTGTGTGTGTGTGTGTGTGTGTGTGTGTGTGTGTGTGTGTGTGTGTGTGTGTGTGTGTGTGTGTGTGTGCCATTGACAGATTGCTCGAAAGGCATTGGTGGTCGAACCCTCGTCGTCGCTCAGTTGTATGTTCTCCCCTATAATTATATGATCCAAAGGGAACCCGAAAACATATACTTCATTTAGGCATTTTTAATAGACGTATGAAGATACAATTAGTTTGTCAATGGAATCGATTCGATCGATTAAAGGTGTTGCCAAGTAAAAATTCAAAAAATCAACTGACATGTATTAATGTATATACAGTTAGTTTCAACAGGAACGTCCAGACGACGACTTCACAGTACTTTATCTTTTGCTATTGCCAGATTGCCAAACAGGCGTTGGTGGCTAAACCCTCATCTTCGTTTAGTCAGATGGCCTCCTCTGTATATTTTGGACCGCGACTGAACAAGTATATATATATATTAAATCATATAAAATCATTGTTAAATTAACTGCATTGGCTGCCTGTAATATTATGCTGCGGGGTACAAGATATAAAAAAAATGCGTAACATCATTTCAACGGTACACTCACCTTTCAGCTTCGCTCAGCACATATCAAACATTACGTACCTTTCGATCCTCAGGCGAGAAGCTTTTGACCTCCAAAACGAAATCTGAAATCTTTTGGTGAGCGCTTCTTTTGTAATTCGCTGCCTACCTGTCTGCGAAATCTCCCCACTCAGGTCGAAAACCCAGCGCAAGACTTTCTCTTTAGACGGGCCTTTTCACAAACCTAGGAGACCATTCCTGTGACCGTAGATAATACTGTATGTCTAGGTGTATAAATGTATGTGCTTGAGCGGTGTGTGCTACTGCATTGAAAAATATTTGCGCTTTGTAAGAGCTCTTCGGTGAGTGTGTGTGTGTGTGTGTGTGTGTGTGTGTGTGTGTGTGTGTGTGTGTGTGTGTCATTAGGCAAAGGTGTTCCGAGAGGTTATATACTAACAGATTTGTAGCTGGAAAAACCTGTGACCTTTGATCAGTGGTACAGACGCAAACGTCACTCAGTACCTGGAGTTCTGACTTTCTAGTTTCTGCCTTCTCGGTTCATTCAACTTCAATTTTTACCAAATTCCCCAGTGACGTGTCACTTGAACATTGAATTGGACTTTTGATTTACTTTCTTGTGTTTTGCCCTGACATTAAATTCGTGATTTAATAGGCGTTAAATTTCAAGACTCAATCAGTCACTGACAGTATTCCGTTCTTTCTTTCTGTGTGTGTGTGTGTGTGTGTGTGTGTGTGTGTGTGTGTGTGTGTGTGTTGTGTTGTGTTGTGTTGTGTTGTGTGTGTGTGTGTGTGTGTGTGTGTGTGTGTGTGTGTGTGTGTGTGTGTGTGTGTGTGTGTATGTGTGTGTGTAGGCCTACTTCTCTATCCACTTCCATGTTTCAAACACCTCTATCGAACTAAAATAAGTCCCACAGCTGGATCTAAAGTCAAATGGTTGTGATTGTACTGAGACAGATACGTCTGTGCTCAAACGCGTAATCAGCGTGGTGATATAAAAACTACTGAATTATTTTTTAACTTTTTCAGAATTCAATACTGTCCGTTTTACTGGATGTACACGGTATTTGTAGTTACAGTTTTGCCTGCATAATTTTGTTGAATAGCAAAGTTTACGGAGTTAAATGTGTTGATTTTAAAGACGAAGAAATAATACAATGTGACGATCAAATTTAATAGTTTTGATGCAAGCTGTGCTCGAGTAAGATAAGATACTTGCACTATGGCAATGATAATATCAAAACAGTTGCTCTCCTCATTTTACAGATAGTTTGTAATGATAAACAGTTTTTGTTTTTATTACCCTGAACACCGCCACACTGAAAAATACCGCCATTTATCGAAAATAAAATATAGATAGGTCTGTCGCGCAGCACAACCAGCACTATAAAGTGCAAGAAAGTTCTGCCAAAGAAGTGTCCGAGTTTTTTAATTTACGGTTTAAGTTTTGGGTGGAATATTCCTCACATGGTTATTGATGAAAGCTGTCCCTTAAATTACATTATGAGGTTGTGCATATCTATCACAGGGGCACCTACTTAGGGGCACAAGGCCCTTGCCGGGACCGATTCAATTCTTTATGTTAGATGCAATTAGTTCAGATCAAAAGATTTGGAACTGGAAAAGTCCGATTTTGTTTTTGATCGCCAGCCAGACGCTTTTCGCTCGAGGAGAGCTCATCAGTTGCTCAGCAGTGATCGTGATGTGAGAGCATGTTTCAACTAGTAACAATTAAGAAATACCACAAATAGTGTGGTCTTTTTTTTTCTCAGGCATGGGAGAACATTCTCACCTACTAACGGCCTTGGCAATTACCAAGTAGAACGCAACGTTTCTGCCGATGATCTACAAATCATCTTGTCTAAGGTTTGAGATTTGATCAATGGTTTTGGCTTCATTTCGATCGTAGGGCCGTATTTGAACGAGCCCCAGTTGCTGACCACCACCAATGGGTCCAGTTCAATTAACAATCACCACCGATGGGCCAGTTCAGTAAACAGTCAACACAAACAGTGCTACTTCTATTAACAGCCACCACCGATGGGCCAGTTCAATAAACAATCACCACCAATGGGTCCAGTTCAATAAACAGTCACCACCGATGGGTCCAGTTCAATAAATAATCACCACCAATGGGTCCAGTTCAGTAATCACCACCGATGGGGCCAGTTCAATAAACAATCAGCACCGATGGAACCGGTTCAATAAATAATCACCACCATAATGGAGCCAGTTCAATAAACAATCATCGCCAATGGGGCCAGTTCAGTAAACAATCACCCCCCAATAGGATCCAAACACATAAAAGGTTCCAAAGAACGCTATTTATTAGAACAAAAACACAATCTGCAAATTTTCGGGGTAATCCCCTTTATCAAATTGCAAAACGACACTTAAACAACAGTTAAACGGTGAAAAGGGGGCGGGGGAGTCCGACCTTGGAAAAGGAAGAAGGATTCCAGTTGCAAACATCCCAAGGGATGAATGTCTAAACCAGAGTACCCGGGGGGAACAAAATTAGCCGGATGCAGCGAAAACCTATAATATTAATATTGATGAGGGTTTCACTGCCATCAAAGCTCAGGAAAACAAAGCAACAACAACAACAAAAGGAGGCAGAAAGAGAGAGCTACACACGCGCAAATACACTCTCACACATACACACACGCGCATACACGCACTATTGCAGTTCGATGGTAGGCTACAGTGAAGGCATGAGGGGGGGGGGGGGGGGGGAGAAGGCCTACATATTCAACAGCATATTTACAGCCACGTAAGGTCTAGACACCAGCCATGCGACAGCCAAGTATGGTTAAAGTTTCTCATTCATTCCACCTGGTTTCCTGCTGCTGAGTTTATCAGTCAAGTGTGATTCCATGTCTTTTCTGTCATTCACACTGTCCGTAAAGAGAAGCCACAGTCCTTTTACGCGAATGTTGTGGATGGTGTGGCCAGTTTGGTTGAAGTGATTACCAACAGGTTTGTCTCTGCGGTGTTTAATGTCCGCAAGGTGTTCTCTGAAGGGGGTGTCAAGGATGTGTCCAGTTTCTTTGGTGTTCCTTGGATCGGTCGATCGACATAACAAACGCCTGCTAAAGCGGCCGTGCCACCTACTTAATTTCGCGTATATTTCTCGGCAGTTAACGTCACCGAAATTATCACTGCCATTGGCGATTAGCAGTCAGCACTCTCAGACACGATATATGCCTTCAACCCACCGTCCGACAGTTTGGGCCTATCCGAACCGTAGCAATCGTAAACTAAAACATTTACATGAGGGTTATGTAACTCAGACACAGTACTCAAATCGACTACAGTTGTTTCGAGTAGATGTTCTTGGTTGATTATGCTGTCAAATTAACAAAGACAAACCCTGTGTGTAGTTTTATTGCTTGCAAGGTAGACTACCTGTTATTTTGCTTACCCAAAAAGCTCTTGTTTCTTTCCCCAAGTTTAGTATTGCTCTCAGTAGTAATGTTTCCTGTTTACGAAGCCGAAGCAAAGCAGATCTGGCCTGCAGTTTGATTATGGTTGCAATGTGTAGAATTTAGAGATAATATTAATGTTTGATATGAACAGCTCAGTTCCTCTCTGTGTGATGCGTAAACGCTCCGTGTAACGGGAATGTTGCCCTGTTCCTTGTAACAGGAGTGAAGCCCTGTTTGCATTATGTTCCTTGCAACGGCTATGTGGATCTCTTTGCATTGCCCTTGCAACAGGAATGTTGTCCTGATTGCATCATGCTCCTTGCAACAGGAATGTGGCCCTGTTTGCATTATGGTCCTTGCAACAGGAATGTGATCTGATTGCACCATTCTCCATTATGTTCCTTGCAACAGGAATGTCATCCTGATTGCATCATTCTCCTTGCAACAGGAATATGGCCCTGGTTGTATTACGTCCCTTGCAACAGGAATATGGTCCTGGTTGTATCATTCTCTGTGCAACAGAACTGTGGTCCTGACTGCATCATGCTAATTGTAACTGGGATGTGGTCCTGCTTTCTTTCTTCCTTCTTCCATTGGGACTAGCTACAGTCATCTTGTATTATGCGTTGTCACACAGGCCATTAAACGTTCTCAGTCTTATCTCTCCTACTGGAACCTTTAACGGTCTTAGGCGAGAAGGTGAGACAGGCACTGACCAAAAATGTTTCTGCCTGCGTCATTTTCAAGAGGAATGTTGTTCCATTTGCACCACGTTTCTCGCAACAAATGGTCTTGTTTGCATCATCTTTCTTGCTGCAGGAAGCTGCTTTTACTTGCATCGTGTTCCTTGCAGCTGGAATGTAATCCTGTTAGACTCGCGATTTTTCAAGAAAACAAGAGTCGCTTTCCTTTCACAAGGAACATGACACACGAAACAAAAGGGAATTCTACCAGCTTTCACTCGGTACTCTTTTCACGCCCTTGCTTGATCGTAGTCGGTGTATGAGAACACTGTAAGGTGTTTGTCGTTGTTGTTAGTTCACTTAGATCAGCTTACGGGTCAGTACCTGTATTAGTTAGCGAAATGTTTTAATTCACAAAAGGGAGTGTATTGTTGTCACTGATTATGTCCTGGATTCGATGTGTTGTAAAAGTCATTTGCTGATGCTATGTGTGAAATCATTTATGGGTTACATTTTGCTACGTAACCCATAAGTGATTTCACATCAACAAACGAATAAAGTTTTATGTTACAGGCTGCACTGCAGTGAAGTATATACGTTTGCCTGCTTTTATTCTTTATTTTCTCTGTCAAGTGCATTGAGTACAGAACGCAGCACTCGGTCAAAGTGTTGATGAAAACATCGAAGGAGATTTTCTGTAAGTTACAGATTAACAAAGTTATGATTTTCTGCACAGAATAGTGATATCTGTAGTTGTGTTGTCGTGTATGTATATGTGGATGGCGCGCGCGCACGCGTGTTTGTGCGTGCGTGCGTGTGTGCGTGTGTGTGACTGAGAAAGTGTGTGCAAGCAGGACAGGAGCATTTTGCAGCTTTAATGTCGTGGGCTATTGTTTTCGAGGCATTGTGTCATGAAGGTTGCTGTTATCATTACTGTGACCCTTTGTATTGTTGTTGTTGTTCTTGCTTCAACGGTAGTCAGTTCATTCATTGTAATTTTTAATTGTCTCCCGGAAGTTTACGAATACGTAAGTTCTGATGAAGAAGCAATCCTTTGCATGTTTGTTAATAAACATAGCTTCTTCTTTTCTTTTTTCTCTCTCTTTTTTTATAATTTAGCTTCCGGTAATGTTCAGATGATCAAAACTGTACGGCAACCTAAATACGTCATTATGTGTTGCTTCATGATTTATGTATAGTATGTAGCCTATCTTTCTGTTTATGGTGTTGTAAGTGGCCTAACCTTGAATTTTGTTATACTCGGACGTTCCATCCTGCTTACACATTTTCACGGAATTGCTCTCTGTCTGTCTGTCTGTCTGTCTGTCTGTCTGTCTGTCTGTCTGTCTGTCTGTCTGTCTGTCTGTCTGTCTGTCTGTCTGTCTGTCTGTCTGTCTCTCTCTCTCTCTCTCTCTCTGTCTGTCTGTCTCTGTCTGTCTCTCCCCCCCCCCCCCCTCCCACTAACACCGGAAACAGCAAATTCAGCATCACTGTCTATGCACTCATAGAGCTGTGGAGAAGGGGGGTATGCAGGTTAGTAATGATGGTGAATAGCTGTTGAATGAATGGACATCAGTTATAGAACCAGTTTGCACTGTTGTGGACGGTGTGTGCTTTTCTTTGCCTAATTCTGAAAATTTATTACACACTACTTCGTAAGTAAATTAAGAAAAAGAGAACGAACAATTTCAATGATTTTTTTTTTTTTTATGTTTTCAAAATGCAGTCAGCTACAATTTGTTTTTTAATTTAAATATTTGAGAAAATAGAGGATGGAGTTTGGTATATGTATAGAAAGAGAGATAATATACAGATAAGAATTGGGGGGGGGGGGGGGGGGCGCAGCAAGATGCAGTCAACTACCGATTGTTTTTGATTTAAATATTCGAGAAAATCGAAGATGGAGTCTGAGGAATGTTTCGGAAAAACATCCTGAAAGAATTGGCTTGAAAATTGTTGTTTTTTAACGTCAATCATTTACATGATGTAGTCTGGTATATGTAAAGAAAGAGAAATAATCTAAAAATAAAAATGGGGGGGGGGGGGGGGGGAGCAAATCAAAACTAATTCACAGATAACAGACACGTCACGCACAAAGAAAAGCGGAGAGAGAGCTAATAAAATAATTTTACTTGATTACAGCATAATTTGTCTCATGCAATCATTTTGATCAAATACGTGTTCTGCGCTGACATCTGGTTAGTCAGAAATTGTTTATTTTTCGATTAGTCCATTTCTGAAAACCAAAAAATCAAATGCACAATTTTGTGTGTCAAAAGATGTGTGTTAAACATGAATTTGTACAAATTTTAACAAATACTGATGGCTCATCACTGAACGAATTGTAAAGTGTTAATAGGACGTTGAAAGTACAGTTACTGTCTACCGAGATTTTACCGTAACCGACTGGCATGCTTATGTGCTGCGCTCAGATTTTAATGCGAAAAATCCACGATGGACCAAACACAAGATTTGTTTGTCCCACTTTCTGTGATGTTATTCACCAATTATATAATTATGGGTATCACAGCCACACTAGGCGACAAAACTTGCTTTGATTTTCGACTGGAACACCGATTTTCACTGCCAGTTGATTTAGGTCCAAAAACTGTTGCCCCATCAACTAACTACATTACAGTTATAAGGTAGTCGTACATTAAACAGCTGAGCTACAAAAGTGCGAAGAATTTCCTTTCCTCTACCCGAAACAAACCAATTTAGTAGACGCCGGAAATGCAAGAATATCGAAAAGATTGCAATGTGAATGGTTATACCGCAGAGAGAGAGAGAGAGAGAGAGAGAGAGAGAGAGAGAGAGAGAGAGAGAGAGAGAGAGAGAGAGTACGTTAAACCGAGCTAGAAACTTCAGCACTATGCTTCCCACTTTCTGTGATGTTGTTCACCAGTTACATAATTATGGGTATCACAGCCACACTAGGCGACAAAACTTGCTTTGATTTTCGACTGGAACACCGATTTTCACTGCCAGTTGATTTAGGTCCAAAAACTGTTGCCCCATCAACTAACTACATTACAGTTACAGGTAATCGTACATTAAACAGCTGAGCTACAAAAATGCGAAGAATTTCCTTGACGAGTTACCTGAGAAACCTGGTAGGATTTGGAAACAAAAAGAGCCTCTGAGAATGCATATGCAAAAAGGCAGTAAACGGAACGAAAACCGGTCTGGTCTACCCGAAACAAACCAGTTTAGTAGACGCCGGAAATGCAAGAATGTCGAAAAGATTGCAATGTGAATGGTTATACCGCACAGAGAGAGAGAGAGAGAGAGAGAGAGAGAGAGAGAGAGAGAGAGAGAGAACGTTAAACCGAGCTAGAAACTTCAGCACTATGCTTTCCCGTCACACTTGGAACTCTAAACGTGTACACTGAGAATTTCTTGGGTCAGTCCGACAATCTACATTACTGGAAAAACAAAAGAAAAAACAAACAAATTGCTTATCAAAGTTCGACCACGAGTAGTTGTAGACCCGAGGGAAGTAGTGCTTGCTTTCACACGGAATGGACTAACTCGGTGGTCAGTTGTGAAGGAGACCACCTGACTCTTTATCATCGTATATTTAAACTAATTTACACGCACAACACCCCCAAAGGGTAGGACATAGATCGTCAACAATTCTGTCAACTACAAAAGATTGACACTGGCCTTCAAAAACTTCGGTGATGTAAAAATTATGTTCAGCTGTACGTCTGTCTAGCCATAGACATGCAGTTATGTGTGATGATATCCCTTCACTATAATAACAATCATGATAATGGTCATTTCTATAACAGGGTACTTCGCCGACAGGATGAGCACCCGGCACTTTACAAAATCAACAAAAATGTATATATAGCACCTGCGCGCGCGCGCGCGCGCACACACACACACACACACACACACACACACACACACACACACACACACACACACTTGCGCGGGTGCACAGTAGTGTAACTTGGATGAAGGGGGGGGGGGGATGGAGGGAGGGGGGGGGGGCAAAAAAAAAAAATACTAACTTGTTTATTATTTGTAGAAGTGAGTCTTTAACGCAGATTTAGAACGCATGCCTTCAGCATGAAAGGACTGAATGTGACGGAAGGAGGAAAATTCCATTGCTTTGGAGCAAAATAAGAGGAAGAGAATTAATCATTGTTGCATTTTGTGTGATTAACTGAGTAAACTTATGAACTAAAAGAAACCATCGGCACTTTCCGTCGCCGATTTTCCATCGCTGTCTTGACTTATTCAAGGGATCGGACAGCATTATTTTAAACTTTCTGGCTCAGTATGGACCCGTGATTGTACTAGACCGAATAGTTAGAGTTGTTACAGACTGTTCGCGATGTTCACCATTTCAGAATCATTCGTGCTGAGATGACCGTGTGTGACAGGACCGGATGTTAAAATCCAGTTACTTACTATCATGCTCAATTTATTGGCATTTGATGCCTTACGTGTTCATACTTTATACAAAATAAAGTAGCCCATTCACTGTGGCTTCAAAATCTTATCGTTGCCTTTTAGGCCGAAACAATGAAGCATGCACACGTACACGTTTCTGTCAAATATAACGCGAGTGCACGAAATCTGTCTGCATCTCATCTGTGTTAAATCCAGATCAACGTTTGCGATTGCTAGCGCCAAGACGCAAGGTTCAAGTTTTCAAGGTTTTATTGAGCTTTTTGCCCCTGGGGGCTGAAAAGCGAAGTTACATTCGCACAAGACATTCCTTATGAACAAGTACATGAGTACTACTAGTAAATTACTACCACACTTTATGCATAAGACAAAAATAAACGCTCAAACACAAATCAAAGTTGTTATAAATATATAAGGCGCAAAAAAATTATATTTCTTTTTTCGTTGTGTTTCGCTATTGGCTTCATCAAAATAACTCAAAAATACAACCAATAAATTTTGCAAGCTTAACATTCTTAGATTTTGAAGCCATATTCATGAGGCTACAGATTTTGGGCACGTTGGGATGATGTGTATAATATTTGTCAACATACTTAGTACGGTTTCTTTTGACATTTTCATTGGAACAGTTAAGCAAATAGTGAAATTCATCTCCTACCTCACTACTGTCACAAACAGTACATATTCTTTCGTTCCTTGGAATACCCAACGATCGTCTTTGCTCGATTGGTAGCCTGTGGTTACTAAATCTAAATGTCAGTACTCTTCGTCTTAGGGCCGATGGGAGACAGGTAAAAAAAAAAAAAAAAAAAACTTTTTAAATAAGCGATAATTACAACAGACATTATTTTCTGCTACTCTCCTTTGCCATTCTTGTATAAATTGATCCCTTAGTCTTTGCTTCGCAAGAAACACTTGACATATTCCAGTAAGCAATTTCATCCATACTAAGTCGGGGCAGAATAGTTGTCGTTTTCATGCTCGCGAAATTCAGCCATCAGAAATTGCCTCAGAAAAGTTAGATTTTGGCGACAATGTCCAGTTCATCGAGTGGATGGTGGACAGCAGACGACCCGTTTGTTAGCTTTTATGACGTAAATGTATTGCGCCACAGGCTTCGTTTCAGTGCAACATTATTGTAGTCTCTAAATACACAAAAAATACTTCCTATAATTATATGTGAATATGAATAGTAAGAGCACGAGCTGATTAACTCGACTTTCGCTCAAAATGTTTACTTGAAACAAAATTATGTACTCGGTAGAAGTACTGCTCAAGACTAAAAACCAAACAACAAGACAAAACAATTGGCTTTATTCATACAGACCCAAAGCCACAAATGCAATCAAAAGTCATGACCATCGAACTGAAAACATTCCAAGCAGGAACTATATTACTTTTGACATCCTTGACTACTAAATAATATTGAAAAGTATAATGTCCAAATATTTTAAATTTTACTCAGAAGTCGAGGCTTCACTAAAACAACTCTATATCACAGTGACGGCTGTGGGTCTGTATGAATAAAGCCAATTGTTTTGTCTTGTTCTTTGGTTTTTAATCTCGAGCAGTACTTCTACCGAGTACATAATTTTGTACATTCTCCAAGACCATGATTATTCAGGACGTACGATAAGAGATTTATGACATGTACATTAGCAACTCCTTTGGTGAAAAAAGTCTTTATTATATCATGTGATACTTTAATTGTTGTGCGACACTGCCTTTAGTGATATGTGAACACCGTTTTACATTGACTCACGTAAGTGGCGTGATGTGATACGAATTTGAATCCTAGATGACTGCTTTGGACAGTTCTTTGACTAAGAGAGGACACGTGCGTTTGTTATTTTGTGCTGTTTAGCTAAGTAAATGCACATTCACCTATTCAAGAAGCGATTTACTGTTTGTGATTGTTCTTGTTTATCGGTTTTGACGCGGAATTTGACGTGTGACCATTGTGGTTTGGACAGCGTTGCTGTCTGTAATAGTTGCAATAACTACTCTTTATACAGTTTTGTTCGTACATTCTCACGGACGCGAGATGTTTTTTTGTTTGTTTTTGTTTTCCCTTGTGGTTTGTTGTGAAGTACAGTCCTATTGTTGACCATGCAAAATATACATAGCAACAGAACCAGTTGCTTTCGCTGTACAGTTGAGTTGGGTAGTACATACCACTGCGATAGTGATTATCTGTCCCTAATCCCGACCACGACTTTATCAATGCGTATTGCTGTGTGTTATCGCGGGAATATCTCATCACCCTCCATCAATGGGATCAAGACTAACTTCACTTACCCTTGGAAGAGTGTCACCTGCTACATCATTTGTCTTTCATTTGACCAAGCAGACCCCATGAGGTCCGCGACGTCAACATCAGTACCTAAATCTGAACAGCCGTGAGGAATGGAAAATTTCACACATATGGCTGTTTCTCTCAATGGTTTCCATTTCCATCTTTTCCCCTTCTCCATTTCCATCGAAAAAGGGCACAGATTAATGGGAAATCCCTGCGAAAACATGAAAGAAGCCAAACCAAAATTGTTTTAAAAGCTTTCTTGCTGTATGCTTCGCAAGATCATATATTAGATTGCTGACATGAGAATGGATCTGAAGAAGCGTTGCGTTATTCTGACAAAACGTGTCACCAGGTAATCTTGATCCTGTCATATTCCAAGGTTGTGCTATTTTGATATTGCTCGGAGGGCAGCACTTAAACAGTGTTCAGGATTATTTAACTATTATTTTGATAATCACCGATTATCGTATTTGTGGGTACGTTGATTTGTCACCGATTTGTTGTCACAATGGATGTTGTATCATATTCAGAACTGTATCTCTTAAGGTTGTATACTCTAACTTTGTTTGTATGATGGAGGGGGGGGGGGGGGGACTTTGTTGTGAATGTTTACTTGTTAATTTTTTTTCTTGTAGCGTGCTTGTATTTATGATACTGTCTATTGTTTTAATTGATTGGTACAGCCTGACGAGCGTGACAAATATTCAGCTGTTTTGAGCTATGTGATGATGTAAACTTCATAATATGTTGAAAATGTTTGACAAGACAAAAACTGAGTGGTTCTCTTTGGTAATAAGAGTTAATCTGGCTGTCTCACACTGATTTCTGTCAGTGCAGACATGACACTGTGACGGCACAGGAATCTGAGATCCAACAGGTAAAAATATAATGCTTTTGATCATTACACATGTCTTAAGATTTTCAGACTTGCACGCTGTCAAAATAGTCTGACTGCAGACATCTGATTCAAGAATCCTACCTTTTTCTTTTTTCTTTTTAAACGAAGAAAGAAAAGAGAAAGAAAAAAAAGTGGTTGGGAGGGAGGGGGGTGCGAGACCGGGAACACCTGGCTTCTTCTCTGAAGAATTTTATGCTTGAAATACACTTAAGCGTTACTTAACAGGATCAATGATTTAGTTCTAGTTTTCTTAGGCATGTGTAGATCATTTACTTGGTTTGTGATAATCATGCTCAAGTGATGATGAAAGTCCAGTGAAAAACAACCGTACGAGTAGGCATGTAGAAACATCGTGCATGTAACTTGTCCGTCAACTCCCGCGAATATTAGGTTGTACATTGACAGCCTCTATGAATATCATACTAGCAGTGCGTATATTGTGTTTTGTTCTCCGAACCCTTTCCAAACATTTTAACAAATACGAGGCATCTCCAATTTTACGTGTGCGCATGTGTGTGTGTGTGGGTGGGCGGGGGGGTGGGTGGGGGGTGGAGATGGGGGGTGGGGGGTGGAGAGAGAAAAAGAGTAAAAGGAATTTTGGATACGTCTGTACGCACTACCGTTTAATATTTGTATTGTCAATCCAAGCAAACCAATTCGACATTAAAAAGCTGTACAAGTAGGCCTACGTTTTTCTGACGAGGTACAAGTAAAACCATCTAACTCCATTCTCTAGGCACTGCACGTGCGTTCAGTTTCGCCTGTATGACATCAACAACTCCACTGTAAGCTGCTTCAGTGTATTATTACACTTTTGTACGCTCTTTGGTTACGATTGTTCTTTGTGTTCCTTAATTGGCAAATGTTTGGATTTCAGTTTCCTTATTCAGGCATGTCATGAATCCCGCAAAAACCCGCGGTTTGCCTTATTGCGCATGAATACTGGCGGAAAATAATTATTTCCTGGTTCTTCACAGTCGCACTCTTGTCAATTTTCAGATCACATTCTGACCAACGTGAATGAACGACATGACTGGATCTACTATAAAGTCGTTGCGAAGTCAAGATGCCCAGTTTGTTTGTCAAATAACACTACTTATTGACAACAATGAAATGGTGAAAATTTGTCAGTTCTCCTGTGGAAAAGGATTTCTGCTGTTAGAAAAACAACAGGAAACTGAAACGTCAAATGCCAATAAGCACGCAATAAACAAACTACAAAACATAAGTTCTGAACCCACTAAAATCAAGAAACGAGGTTGCAGAGGAGAAGAGACATGAAAAACAACCCAATCTTATCGAAACATTTTTGGCACATCCAAAGGCTCGTCTAACTTTGCTTTCCACACGCTACAGCACGTATACATGCAGCATAGGAATGCCTGCAGATTTAAACAAGTTAAGATCTCGATTAAAAAAGAAACACAAATAAAATAACATTAAGAAGAAGAAGAAGAAACAAAGGAGGGGGGGGGACTCAGAAAAATTGTGCAACGTGCAACCGCCCCGATGGCACGTTTAATTTTTTTTTAGCTCGTCAAGGGAATCCCTGGACAAATTTGTTCTCCAGAGGCCCTACCGGAGTCTCGGCAAGTCTTGATCCCCGTTTAGCGCCTCTGAAAAGCAAAATTCTCTTGATCAGCTGAAACTAAATTGATGTGTAATCTAAAAATTTTCTTTTTCAGTTTAACCATCTGGCAAGTAGTGCAAAAGAATAAGTGGTAATGTCCACATGTGGTTTATGTGTTTGATGGCAGGTGGTTGATTGGCTGAACACCAGGCGTTTGATATTGAAGCGTGGGTCGTGTTGAGTTCACAGGGCATAGCAGCGTAAGAATGCAATGGTCAGCAAGTGTCGATAGCCGATAGAACGAATGATTGTTTTTAAAAATTGGTTGCTGAAGTCAGCAAAGACGACCTACTTGCAGCCCCAAGAAAGTGTCGCATTGATGAGGTACATGGACGACGCGGACACCGGAACACGAAGGTAACGGAAACGACAGTAACAGCTGCGGAGAAAGTCACTAAAAATGCACAGACTCGTGTACAAATCTAGATCACATTAGGCTGATTTCTGGACAGCACAACGTTTTGCGCCTCATTGTCTGTGCCATAGGCTTGATGACCTGGAGCCGGTTTAATAGAGTGGTTATATATAACGTCAGTTACGCCGTCCTAAGCGATGGTTATAAACTATAACAGCACAAAGTGATATTTTTGCGGCCAATGAAGCGGTTACAGTGACTACCGACATCATAATCACGGTCATAGTTTATAACCCCCCCCCCCCACCGCCCCCCCCCCCCCCCCCCCCCCACCCACCCACCCACACACGTTAGCTGCTCTGCGCTGGCGTTAAGCCCGTTCTTAACTGGGCGAATGTTTGTTCGCCGAACATACTCCGGACAGTTCGACGAACTATGATTCGTTTCTTAATTGAACTTTTAGTTTGCCGAACACGGTTCGGACAGTTCGAAGAATGTACTTGTTCTCAAATGGCTTGTAATGCGGCCCGAACTTGCGGCAGACGCGCAGCAGACAGCATGATCGAAAATATAGGTAAAGTCAAGTCACGTCAATATATTTTAATCATCCCTCACAGGGTAATTCAACTAACTACTATCTCATTCTGGGTATCCGAGACAAGGCTGCGCCTCCCACAAGTCAACAAATAAACAAATTCCCTCCGAAGCGAGTGAAGAACCTAGCGACACCGTCATCCATTTTTATTTCTTATTTTTTCTTCATCCACAGGAGAGCTCTGCTCTCAGTCAATCAGAGGCAATGTTCGTCGAATAGGGCGAATGTTCCCAGAACATATTGAGCGAAGGTTTTTGGACCCCGAATATAGCTTCAACGAATACTTCCAACTAGGTTCGCGAACAAACATCCGCCCAATTAGAACACTTGTACAAACTCGAGCCGTTTGATACGAGATTCACGATGGCCGCCAAAAGACCGGTTCGGTACACGTGCACAATCTGACTGGAAGAGGTCGTAAATTTGGTGATAATAAAACCACTGGACGTGTACGATGATCTAGGTTTATTTTGAACAGCGTTTTCGGTTTCCACTCCGTGAGCCCCTTGAGGTAATCGTTGAGTTTAAATTAGAATTTGCAGTACCTCGCATCGACAAAAGGGTCTGCTCTTGTTGGTGGCCAGAGCTGTACTTGCGTGTTTCATTGCGCTTTTCAGATACTTTTTTCTTCTTTCCTTCTTCTTTTCATTATATGGTGTACTCTGTGGAAACTGTAACTGAAGCATTTTGAGCTTCTTTTTTCTTCTTTTTTGACCCCCCTAGTTTTTCTTTTGCTTAAAATTATGACAGACTTAAAAAATAATAATATTACATTACTATAATTATTATTATCATCAGTATCGATGCAAATAATGATCACTTTGCGGTTTTAGGCAACAAGTACTTTTCAGCATGTGACTGGAGATTCATTGGTGTCAGTTTGTAGCGGATGTGAAGGAAAATCCCGGGGGGGGGGGGGGGGGGGGGTTCCAGTCACAGTTAAATATAGACGGCCGTACGCTATCACAGTTGTAACCGACAGCATTTTGTGCATCGTGGCGCGATTTGGCGGGGCTGTCGTAACTTCGAATCGTGCATATAACTATAACCGTGCAGTGGGTCGAAGGGCTTTCCTGTAGTATAGTTTATAACCGTGTTCATTAAACCGGCTCCGACACTTCTCGACGATTTTAAGTGACTCGCACACGTTTTGGTGTCTGCATTGTCACGTGACAAGCTAACGCTCTTGAGCCCCAGTCTGCAGAGATATGTCTAATTCTGTTAGCATAACAGTATGATATAAAATTCAAACCAGAGGAACCCGTTCGAGTATTATGATTTGTTTGTTTTGTTCTTTTTTAGCGGGGGGGTCGTCAAAGACTGCTATTTCAGACGTTGTCGCCGTTCAGTTGCTTACGCTGCTCGGCTTATTGCTGGCTGCTTGTTTTTCTGTGGATACGCCACACATGTACAATACAGCCTATCGGAAAGTCTTTTTCCGTCGTTTTGTTTTAAAATTCTTAAACGATATATATCTTTTGTTGTTGTTATTGGTTGTTATTGTTGCTTTTATACCACAGCTAATTGTGGTGTCTCATGTTAGTCTGCGTCGGTATGACAAGAAACGTAGCCAACAATTGACGGACGAATACAATGAACATGGAATTAATTAGTTTAACCGAGTCTTTATGATGCGCATGGTGTAAAAACGGCTGAAGTGTCATTTCGCATTTTAGCTCTTCTTTTCTCCGCCCCCCCCCCCCTCCCCCCCCCCTTCTTTTTTAAGTGGACTCTCATGTTCTCAAATAGCTCACACAACGGGTTTTATTTGTGCGAACTAAGGCACTCTCGTTGTTTATGTTTTGTTGCAGCCATCTCGTCATTCGCTGGATAAGGCAACATTGACTCAGCTAGTGTTTCTTATTGAACGTGTTAACTTTTTGTTTTGTTTTGTTCAACTTCTCAAACCCATTGTGTAAGTTAGCTGCACACACCCCGAGTCACGTGCCTTTAGAACTGTAAATCGAAACCGCGTCGAGCCGTACGTCTTTAAACTGATTTTAAAGAACTTGGTTCACATTCCGATTAGGTCTATTAAGAAAGAAAGGAAACTCGGGTTTGAAACGCTTAACTGTGCGATTCCGCAGTACGACGGATTGGTTCCTGTGATCATTATGGCAAAATGTGTTTATTTTATTTCTGTTTACTACCAGATTGTTTTTTTATGTGTATGTAGTTACATGTCAGTTTCTGTCCGTTTTTGTTTTGTTTTTGTTTTTAAAACAAAACCCTCAATTAAAAAACTCAACAATGGGTGCTTTGTGTACAGTGACTTCATTCATACTTTGTTATTTGCAAACTCTCTCTCTCTCTCTCTTTCTTGGTGTGTGTGTGTGTGTGTGTGTGTGTGTGTATGTGTGTGTGTGTGTGTGTGTGTGTGTGTGTGTGTGTGTGTGTGTGTGTGTGTGTGTGTGTGTGTGTGTGTGTGTGTGTGAAGAATGTAGTCATATACTGATTTTGTTAGTGTTGGTGGTGTTTTTGGTTTTCCAATTGTCATTGCTGTTGTTTAGCTTTTGACTACTTTGTCGAAACTTTTCTTTTGTTGTCTAAGATAGCACTTTAGCCATTTTCGGTGTCCTACCATTCTTTCTCAGTCACTGACAATCTTATTTTGGAATGAACGCAACAAAAGTTATATAGTAAGAACGCAAAATAAATGCATTACATACTTTTCAAGATGCGCAAAGTTGTGTGTGTATGTGTGTGTGTGTGTTGGCGTGAATGGGTGCGCGCGCACCTCTGTGTGTGTGTGTGTGGGGGTGTGGGTGTGTGTGGGTGTGTGCGCGTGCATGCTGGTGTGGGTTTGTGTTCCGACTGACTCCTGAAAATAAAGGAGAACGTAAGCAAAAACAACAAGATAGACGGCATCACATACGTGGCGGGCAGGTAGATAAAGACAGAAGGAGGAAGGGAGACAGAGACGTTGACGATGTAAATAGAGTTTACGCACGTCAAGCAATAAAGTATATCTGTATATAAAAATTCGATCGATGAATGCTTCGAGAAAAGAAGAAAAAAAAAGAAAAAAAAAGCAAGGCTGAGGCAGTGTATTTAGGTCTGAAAGACTGTAAAACAAAGATCAAAAAAAAAAAAAAATCCTAAACAAAAGCAACTCCCTTCATAAAGAACCCGTTGGTTGCGTCAGTCCCTCCCGGAGCCGATTCAGAATTTTCCGTCCCCTCAAACCAAACGAAAAGCAGAGGGGTTTAAAAGAAATATCTAACCCTGGTAAGGACGTTGATTGCCTAGGTCAGACACGTGTTTCACTACGTGAGAAGTTCATCAGTGACCACCGTAACGGTGTAAGGATATCAACCCACTGATACCGAAGACAAAGCACCAAGTAATTTGAAGACCCCGTCAGTATTGGAGAATGCTCTCGGCAGACACTCATAAGTGGATCTAAATGAAGGAAGACTCTAAATTAAGAAAAACTAATAAAAGTGCTGTATTCAATTAGAAACAGTGAGCTCCTCATTCACTAGCCTGATGGACGGACAGCTAAAAGGCTATTCAAGCATGACAACAAAGATCATCAGATGAGAACCCCCCCCCCCCCCACCACCACCCCCCGCCAGGCCCCCACCGCCAACCACCACCCACCACCACCTTACGTGTTTTTCCTCACAGATTGCCTTGACAGAAATCCTTTACGTGCTGCTAGTCCATGACAGACAGCCTTTACAGACTGCTAGTCCCAGACAGACAGCCTTTACAGACTGCTAGTCCCAGACAGACAGCCTTTACAGACTGCTAGTCCAAGGCACACAGCCTTTACAGGTTGCCATGACAGAAAGCCTTTACGTGCTGCTAGTCCATGACAGACAGCTTTTACAGACTGCTAGTCCAAGACAGACCTCCTTTACATGGCAGCAGCCAGTCCATGACAATAAGCCTTTATATGCTGCCAGTCCATGACAGCCTTTACTCTCCTCCCAGTCCATGACAGCATTCACAGACTGCTAGTCCATGACAGACAGCCTTTACATGCTGCCAGTCCATGACAGCCTTTACAGACTGCTAGTGCATGACCGAAAGTCTTTATATGCTGCTAGTCCATGACAGAAAGAAAGCCTTTACATGCTGCCAGTCCATGACAGGCAGCCTTTACATGCTGCTAATCTATGACAAAAAGCTTTCATATGTTGCTAGTCCGCCATGACAAAAGCCTTTACACGCTGCTAGTCCAAGACAGACAGCCTTTACAGACTGCTAGTCCATGACAGAAAGCCTTTACATGCTGCTAGTCCATGATAGCCTTTACAGACTGCTAGTCCAAGACAGACAGCCTTTACAGATTGCTAGTCCATGACAGAAAGCCTTTACAGACTGCTAGTCCAAGACAGACAGCCTTTACAGACTGCTAGTCCAAGACAGACAACCTTTACAGATTGCTAGTCCATGACAGAATGCCTTTACAGATTACCAGTCCAAGACAGACAGCCTTTACAGACTGCTAGTCCATGACAGTCCATGACAGACAGCCTTTACAGACTGCTAGTCCAAGACAGATAGTCTTTACGGACTGCTAGTTCAAGACAGACAATCTTTACAGACTGCTAGTCCAGGACAGACAGCCTTTACAGACTGCCAGTTCAGGACATAAAAAAGCCTTTATGGTGCAGTTCTGACAGAAACTAAGGTACTCCCATATGCGTTCGTGTCTCTGACAAGCTTGAAAACATTGCAACACAGATGATCAATTTAGAACAGTCTAAAATCATTTGTTAGTCAACAATTGCAAAGGAATAACGATTGCTTGAACATTAGTATAAAAAGAACCAATATAAACGAAAACAACAAGAAGAGTTCAACTGATAGTTTTTAACCTTACAGAACGTTTCGAAGAGTTGCTATAAAAATAGAAATTTAAAATTTCGTATCAATAAATGGATTTCATTTTCACAAAAGGTTCACTAATTATGCACTGAGCCCATGGTTTCATCTGTAGTTATAATCGATTGTTTTATCCGTGGCATCACGGGCCAGTTTTCCCTTATAATATCATATAGCTAGGGAGGAATAATGTCGGTTGACAAATATGGCTTTTTAATTCGGTAGGTTGCTTGGTTTGCTGGCTGGCAGGCTGGCTGGCAGGTTGGCCAGATTGTGGGCCGAGTGAATGACTGCTTGCTAGAGTCTGCTGGGCGTGGCTGCGTCGCGGAGTGCGGCATGAACGAGGTCGGCCGTCTGGCCAGCACAGCCCCAGTGCAGCGTCACGCCAGCTCCCCCGTGACCGTAGTTGTGCACCACCTGCCGCAATACATCTCACACATACAACACACAGCCCCAGTGCCAGCTCGGCTGACAACCATATACAATGACATAATTATGTTCCACATATACAATACACACGTCTTAGGGCATAAGAATTAACATGGCCGCACATAAATGAAGGTATCGCTTGTCAAAATCGACATCATGCCTAAAGTGCCTAATTCTAGTGACGCAAGCGTGTTGTCGTTTTGTATCACAATGTGAATGAAATCAGGTTTGCAATCAAACACTTTCGAGCAATTAAAGTTAGGAATATATATATGAATGAGAGGGAGGGAAACGGGGGTGGGGGCGTCGGGGTGAAAGAAAAGACTGAAGTAGAATGGGATCGAAAGAAGGGTTTCTAACCTTACCAGTCAACAGCTGGTGTTCCGCGCACCAGGTACGGTATCACGGGTTCTACCCGGCTCTACAACGCACTGAATGTCTAGTACTTCGGATGGGGGTGAAAGCATGTCGAACCAGTATACCTCTAGCCGCAGACACAGTCAAAAAAGAGTGGAGGAAGGCCGCAGCTTCCTTGGTAAAAACGAAGAATTTTTTATTTATTTTTTAAATCCCGGTAAGCAAAACTGGGTAGCGCTGCTCCTGTGGCTGCTGTATTTTTACCCAGATCAGACGACCCGAATTTTTGGCAAGGAAAAGTGCTGAATTATTTTAAGTTTGTGGTTATATGAACTATGAAAAACAACTCACTGGCAATGATTTTCCTTTCATGGTCAAAGTTTCTGCTTCCAGCCTCACCGTCGTTCTGCCAGGTCGTAATCCAGCCCACTCACTGATCATGCGGCCGTTCTGTCGATCAAAGCATTTAGGAAAACTGTCGTGTGCATTCAGGTAAACAACATGGGCTGTACTAATCAACGTAGAAATGTGTTCACAACATTCTAAAAGTATAGCCTTAAGGTCTGTCGCCAGATCCAGACGGATCATTGCAGACCGGTCCCACCCAGCGGATGACCTGTTCCAGCTGTTGCCGTGTGGGAGGAAATAGCCTATTGGGCGATTCAGCGAAGCTGGTTTGATGATGATGATGATGATGATGATGATGAGTTGATGCTTAATGTCCTCAGATGTCATTTGACATATTAGGGACAAGTTGTGACCAATGCCGAAGCACGGTTCAATAAAAGCCACATACGTAAGGTGTATGCGTGGTTTAGCTGTAACCTGCCATCTGCACTTTTGGCAGAATGACCGGGATTTTTTACGTGCTACTGTGGTAACACGGGGGTGGAACGGATACCGGAATAAGAGTCAGCACAGAAAGTCGACCCTGGAGAAGAAAATTCTCTCCGCCGTTCCAGCAGGGATTCGAACCCGCGACCTTTCAATCACGAGTCCGGCGCTCTAACCACTGAGCTATCCCCGCCCCCTTGGCTGGTTTGCTAGAGTGAATGCGCTTTGTAATATTTCGCGAAAGAAGTCGCGACTAGAGGTCGCAGCGCACTTCCGGGCCGATTTGTGAGTAGGCGTTGCTTCACGCTGTGTATAACAGTGGAAGTTGAAATTGGAATTGTGAAGCAGTAGCAAATGTCAGTACTGTTGCAGTTGCAAAAATTACCATGGAAAGGGGATGGAGGGTGAACAAAATGTGTCTTTGCGTCGTTTTGGGGCAGATCAGAAGAGCGCGAGTTCGTAGTAAAAATGCGTTTTGGGGCATCCTAAAGCACAAGCAACAAGTTATTGCTTATTTCCAGACACATTATGACTACGTGCCTCAAAAAATGCTTTAACGTTGGCAGTGTAAAATTCGCAAATTCACTGTCACCGCCTTCCATTGTGAAGAAAGTACGCACCGGAAGTAAAAGGAGCCAAGGGACTTAAGCGATGCCGGACAAAAGTCAAGGGAGTTAACAACCCCGCCTGAATCGCCCAAATAGGGAGCTGAGGGCAAGTGCCAACCGCCTCAGCAGCAGCTTGTTCCACCAGACCCTAGATGCTCTCAACAGTCACTTGACCGTCTGAACCTGTGAATATAATCCTGGTCTGTTGTCGATGGAGTGTGCATGTGTGAATGCGTGTGCGCGTCACAAAGACAAATAAATTACTGTGCATATTTTAATGTCGCTAGCAAATAAATATCCTTGTATCCTTATTTACTATATTCTTTAATACAAACAAATCAAGAGTATTTTCTTCAGTATTCAAAACTGACAAGTACGCAATAGGACGACAATATGTGTGTGTTCGTGCGTGCGTGTGTGCGTGCATGCGTGCGTGCGTGCGTGTGTATGTGTATGTATGTGTGTGTGTGTGTGTGTGTGTGTGTGTGTGTGTGTGTGTGTGTGTGTGTGTGTGTGTGTGTGTGTGTGTGTGTGTGTGTGTGTGTTCAAGTGTTTGTAACTGTTTGAAGGATAGGTTGCACGACAGGCATTCGTGCCTAAACCTTTAAAGTTAGGCGTAATTAAAGTACAGTCAATCAGTCAATCTCTCTCTCTCTCTCTCTCTCTCTCTCTCTCTCTCTCTCTCTCTCTCTCTCTCTCTCTCTCTCTCTCTCTCTCTTTCTCTCTCTCTCTCTCTCTCGTGTGTGTGTGTGTGTGGGGGGGGGGGGGGGGGGGGGGGAGGGGGGGGGGGGCATGCGAACTAAAATGCTAAGTCTGCGCTGTGATGTTTATACTGTCCAAGAAAATTTAAAAAAAAAGGTTAAGTCCGACGCTGCACACACACACACACACACACGCACGCACGCACGCACGCACGCACGCACGCACGCACGCACGCACGCACGCACGCACGCACGCACGCACGCACGCACGCACGCACGCACACACACACACACACACACACATTCATACAGACGTACGGACGTGAGTACAGACGAAGAGACAGCTGGCGTAACCTTGATAAAAGGAAAGCATGAGACGGCCCTGTTCCA
>OY757545.1:6409736-6483868 GCA_963584105.1 Alviniconcha strummeri
ACTTCATTCATACTTTGTTATTTGCAAACTCTCTCTCTCTCTCTTTCTTGGTGTGTGTGTGTGTGTGTGTGTGTGTGTGTATGTGTGTGTGTGTGTGTGTGTGTGTGTGTGTGTGTGTGTGTGTGTGTGTGTGTGTGTGTGTGTGTGTGTGTGTGTGTGTGAAGAATGTAGTCATATACTGATTTTGTTAGTGTTGGTGTGTTTTTGGTTTTCCAATTGTCATTGCTGTTGTTTAGCTTTTGACTACTTTGTCGAAACTTTTCTTTTGTTGTCTAAGATAGCACTTTAGCCATTTTCGGTGTCCTACCATTCTTTCTCAGTCACTGACAATCTTATTTTGGAATGAACGCAACAAAAGTTATATAGTAAGAACGCAAAATAAATGCATTACATACTTTCAAGATGCGCAAAGTTGTGTGTGTATGTGTGTGTGTGTGTTGGCGTGAATGGGTGCGCGCGCACCTCTGTGTGTGTGTGTGTGGGGGTGTGGGTGTGTGTGGGTGTGTGCGCGTGCATGCTGGTGTGGGTTTGTGTTCCGACTGACTCCTGAAAATAAAGGAGAACGTAAGCAAAAACAACAAGATAGACGGCATCACATACGTGGCGGGCAGGTAGATAAAGACAGAAGGAGGAAGGGAGACAGAGACGTTGACGATGTAAATAGAGTTTACGCACGTCAAGCAATAAAGTATATCTGTATATAAAAATTCGATCGATGAATGCTTCGAGAAAAGAAGAAAAAAAAAGAAAAAAAAAGCAAGGCTGAGGCAGTGTATTTAGGTCTGAAAGACTGTAAAACAAAGATCAAAAAAAAAAAAAAATCCTAAACAAAAGCAACTCCCTTCATAAAGAACCCGTTGGTTGCGTCAGTCCCTCCCGGAGCCGATTCAGAATTTTCCGTCCCCTCAAACCAAACGAAAAGCAGAGGGGTTTAAAAGAAATATCTAACCCTGGTAAGGACGTTGATTGCCTAGGTCAGACACGTGTTTCACTACGTGAGAAGTTCATCAGTGACCACCGTAACGGTGTAAGGATATCAACCCACTGATACCGAAGACAAAGCACCAAGTAATTTGAAGACCCCGTCAGTATTGGAGAATGCTCTCGGCAGACACTCATAAGTGGATCTAAATGAAGGGAAGACTCTAAATTAAGAAAAACTAATAAAAGTGCTGTATTCAATTAGAAACAGTGAGCTCCTCATTCACTAGCCTGATGGACGGACAGCTAAAAGGCTATTCAAGCATGACAACAAAGATCATCAGATGAGAACCCCCCCCCCCCCCCACCACCACCCCCGCCAGGCCCCCACCGCCAACCACCACCCACCACCACCTTACGTGTTTTTCCTCACAGATTGCCTTGACAGAATCCTTTACGTGCTGCTAGTCCATGACAGACAGCCTTTACAGACTGCTAGTCCCAGACAGACAGCCTTTACAGACTGCTAGTCCCAGACAGACAGCCTTTACAGACTGCTAGTCCAAGGCACACAGCCTTTACAGGTTGCCATGACAGAAAGCCTTTACGTGCTGCTAGTCCATGACAGACAGCTTTTACAGACTGCTAGTCCAAGACAGACCTCCTTTACATGGCAGCAGCCAGTCCATGACAATAAGCCTTTATATGCTGCCAGTCCATGACAGCCTTTACTCTCTCCCAGTCCATGACAGCATTCACAGACTGCTAGTCCATGACAGACAGCCTTTACATGCTGCCAGTCCATGACAGCCTTTACAGACTGCTAGTGCATGACCGAAAGTCTTTATATGCTGCTAGTCCATGACAGAAAGAAAGCCTTTACATGCTGCAGTCATGACAGGCAGCCTTTACATGCTGCTAATCTATGACAAAAAGCTTTCATATGTTGCTAGTCCGCCATGACAAAAGCCTTTACACGCTGCTAGTCCAAGACAGACAGCCTTTACAGACTGCTAGTCCATGACAGAAAGCCTTTACATGCTGCTAGTCCATGATAGCCTTTACAGACTGCTAGTCCAAGACAGACAGCCTTTACAGATTGCTAGTCCATGACAGAAAGCCTTTACAGACTGCTAGTCCAAGACAGACAGCCTTTACAGACTGCTAGTCCAAGACAGACAACCTTTACAGATTGCTAGTCCATGACAGAATGCCTTTACAGATTACCAGTCCAAGACAGACAGCCTTTACAGACTGCTAGTCCATGACAGTCCATGACAGACAGCCTTTACAGACTGCTAGTCCAAGACAGATAGTCTTTACGGACTGCTAGTTCAAGACAGACAATCTTTACAGACTGCTAGTCCAGGACAGACAGCCTTTACAAACTGCCAGTTCAGGACATAAAAAAGCCTTTATGGTGCAGTTCTGACAGAAACTAAGGTACTCCCATATGCGTCGTGTCTCTGACAAGCTTGAAAACATTGCAACACAGATGATCAATTTAGAACAGTCTAAAATCATTTGTTAGTCAACAATTGCAAAGGAATAACGATTGCTTGAACATTAGTATAAAAAAGAACCAATATAAACGAAAACAACAAGAAGAGTTCAACTGATAGTTTTTAACCTTACAGAACGTTTCGAAGAGTGCTATAAAAATAGAAATTTAAAATTTCGTATCAATAAATGGATTTCATTTTCACAAAAGGTTCACTAATTATGCACTGAGCCCATGGTTTCATCTGTAGTTATAATCGATTGTTTTATCCGTGGCATCACGGGCCAGTTTTCCCTTATAATATCATATAGCTAGGGAGGAATAATGTCGGTTGACAAATATGGCTTTTTAATTCGGTAGGTTGCTTGGTTTGCTGGCTGGCAGGCTGGCTGGCAGGTTGGCCAGATTGTGGGCCGAGTGAATGACTGCTTGCTAGAGTCTGCTGGGCGTGGCTGCGTCGCGGAGTGCGGCATGAACGAGGTCGGCCGTCTGGCCAGCACAGCCCCCAGTGCAGCGTCACGCCAGCTCCCCCGTGACCGTAGTTGTGCACCACCTGCCGCAATACATCTCACACATACAACACACAGCCCCAGTGCCAGCTCGGCTGACAACCATATACAATGACATAATTATGTTCCACATATACAATACACACGTCTTAGGCATAAGAATTAACATGGCCGCACATAAATGAAGGTATCGCTTGTCAAAATCGACATCATGCCTAAAGTGCCTAATTCTAGTGACGCAAGCGTGTTGTCGTTTTGTATCACAATGTGAATGAAATCAGGTTTGCAATCAAACACTTTCGAGCAATTAAAGTTAGGAATATATATATGAATGAGAGGGAGGGAAACGGGGGTGGGGGCGTCGGGGTGAAAGAAAAGACTGAAGTAGAATGGGATCGAAAGAAGGGTTTCTAACCTTACCAGTCAACAGCTGGTGTTCCGCGCACCAGGTACGGTATCACGGGTTCTACCCGGCTCTACAACGCACTGAATGTCTAGTACTTCGGATGGGGGTGAAAGCATGTCGAACCAGTATACCTCTAGCCGCAGACAGTTTGCAGTCAAAAAAGAGTGGAGGAAGGCCGCAGCTTCCTTGGTAAAAACGAAGAATTTTTTATTTTATTTTTTAAATCCCGGTAAGCAAAACTGGGTAGCGCTGCTCCTGTGGCTGCTGTATTTTTACCCAGATCAGACGACCCGAATTTTGGCAAGGAAAAGTGCTGAATTATTTTAGTTTGTGGTTATATGACTATGAAAACAACTCACTGGCAATGATTTTCCTTTCATGGTCAAAGTTTCTGCTTCCAGCCTCACCGTCGTTCTGCCAGGTCGTAATCCAGCCCACTCACTGATCATGCGGCCGTTCTGTCGATCAAAGCATTTAGGAAAACTGTCGTGTGCATTCAGGTAAACAACATGGGCTGTACTAATCAACGTAGAAATGTGTTCACAACATTCTAAAAGTATAGCCTTAAGGTCTGTCGCCAGATCCAGACGGATCATTGCAGACCGGTCCCACCCAGCGGATGACCTGTTCCAGCTGTTGCCGTGTGGGAGGAAATAGCCTATTGGGCGATTCAGCGAAGCTGGTTTGATGATGATGATGATGATGATGATGATGAGTTGATGCTTAATGTCCTCAGATGTCATTTGACATATTAGGACAAGTTGTGACCAATGCCGAAGCACGGTTCAATAAAAGCCACATACGTAAGGTGTATGCGTGTTTAGCTGTAACCTGCCATCTGCACTTTTGGCAGAATGACCGGGATTTTTTACGTGCTACTGTGGTAACACGGGGGTGGAACGGATACCGGAATAAGAGTCAGCACAGAAAGTCGACCCTGGAGAAGAAAATTCTCCCGCCGTTCCAGCAGGGATTCGAACCCGCGACCTTTCAATCACGAGTCCAGCGCTCTAACCACTGAGCTATCCCCGCCCCCTTGGCTGGTTTGCTAGAGTGAATGCGCTTTGTAATATTTCGCGAAAGAAGTCGCGACTAGAGGTCGCAGCGCACTTCCGGGCCGATTTGTGAGTAGGCGTTGCTTCACGCTGTGTATAACAGTGGAAGTTGAAATTGGAATTGTGAAGCAGTACAAATGTCAGTACTGTTGCAGTTGCAAAAATTACCATGGAAAGGGATGGAGGGTGAACAAAATGTGTCTTTGCGTCGTTTTGGGCAGATCAGAAGAGCGCGAGTTCGTAGTAAAAATGCGTTTTGGGGCATCCTAAAGCACAAGCAACAAGTTATTGCTTATTTCCAGACACATTATGACTACGTGCCTCAAAAAATGCTTTAACGTTGGCAGTGTAAAAATTCGCAATTCACTGTCACCGCCTTCCATTGTGAAGAAAGTACGCACCGGAAGTAAAAGGAGCCAAGGGACTTAAGCGATGCCGGACAAAAGTCAAGGGAGTTAACAACCCCGCCTGAATCGCCAAATAGGGAGCTGAGGGCAAGTGCCAACCGCCTCAGCAGCAGCTTGTTCCACCAGACCCTAGATGCTCTCAACAGTCACTTGACCGTCTGAACCTGTGAATATAATCCTGGTCTGTTGTCGATGGAGTGTGCATGTGTGAATGCGTGTGCGCGTCACAAAGACAAATAAATTACTGTGCATATTTTAATGTCGCTAGCAAATAAATATCCTTGTATCCTTATTTACTATATTCTTTAATACAAACAAATCAAGAGTATTTTCTTCAGTATTCAAAACTGACAAGTACGCAATAGGACGACAATATGTGTGTGTTCGTGCGTGCGTGTGTGCGTGCATGCGTGCGTGCGTGCGTGTGTATGTGTATGTATGTGTGTGTGTGTGTGTGTGTGTGTGTGTGTGTGTGTGTGTGTGTGTGTGTGTGTGTGTGTGTGTGTGTGTGTGTGTGCGCGCGCGCGCGCGCGCCTGAGTTCTTTACGTACGTTCTACATTTGTACTTCTATTGTGTTTGTTTTGTTTTTGTTGTTATCTCCAAACGACTGTTCAGGGAATGGTGTCTACATAATATGGATCGATTGTCTCGGGCTCTAGTGCTGCAGGTGTTCCTACCGGCCCCACTCAGACTGGGCTGTCTACGTAGCAAGAGAGCCAGTAACGGGTTAGTTGTGAATCACAGACATATAAAGAAAATAAATAATTCATTTAAATATCTATATCTATAATCTATATTGCTGTAGCACTGCTTCCATCGGGAAACAAATAAATGACTCCAATCTTATTTTTCGTTATGTGTCGGTGGCTGCCCCCACCTACACACACACACACACACACACACACACACACACACACACACACACACACACACACACACACACACACACACACCCCCGACTCAAATACACCTTTTCTCTCAAACGCGTGTACAAAACACTTACAATGGCAAAATATAGGATATGTGCCCTTCGATTGCGTCGAACACGTAAAAATGCTTGACCCATGGCATTTCTGAAAGAAAGAATAAAGATTGTAAAAATAGTTAGACAGTCATACATGCAAGTACATCGTTCCATCTGAATTAGCCCTTGCTGAAAAAGACAGGCTATGGCGCTGTAAGACTGTGATGCTTTTGTCCTCACTGCAAGTTGCTCATGGTAATACGATTATATTTCATCGCCCCTGGAATGGATTTTTAAGGATCAAATGTCCAGTTACATACGTAACATTATCTCGCAAAAAATGAATGTTCTCGAGACATTTGTTTAAAAAGGAGTCACATTTGAAAGACTTGCAAAAGAGCCAAACTCTTTTCTATAGTACAGTCTTTCATGAGACGATACAACATGATGCCTAATCTAATCAAACAACAAAGCAAAGTAAACAAACAAACAAACAAAACAAAACAAAATGAACAAAAAGTGTCGTTGTCTTACCCGCCCAAGGTATCCTGTTGACGTGCCTGTCTGAGTAGTCCCATAACAGGCACTGTGTCGCCGTCTTACTCGTCTGACTTATCCCATCAGAGGCATGTCGTTGTCGTACCCGCCCGAGTTGTCCTATTTTTCTATTTTTGTTGGGTTGTTTTTGTAGTTGTCTCCCAATGACGGGTCACGGAATGGTGTGTTCATAAAATGGATCGATTGTCTCGAGCTCGTGGCACCGTGTTACTATACCCGAGACGTCCTGTGGTAAGAGGTGTCGCTGTTGTACCCACCTAAGTTGTCCAAGGTTATGCACATTGTCGTTGTCTTGCCCGCCTAAACTGTTCCATGAAGTTGTTTTACTCATCTGAGTTGTCCATGATAAGTATAGTGTCAATGTCTTACCCATCTGAGTTGTTCTGTGATAAGCATGATGTCAATGTCTTACCCATCTGAGTCTTCGTGTGATAAGTATGGCGTCAATGTCTTACCCATCTGTGTTGTCCTGTGATAAACAGTGTCAATGTCTTACCCATCTGAGTTGTCCTGTGACAATATCATAGTGTCAATGTCTTACTCATCTGAGTTGCATAGTGTCGTTGTTGTCATATGGTAAGCACAGTGTCATGATCTCACCGCCCGAGTTGCCCGGTGATTAGCAGTGTCTTACCCGTCTAATCTGTCCTCTGATGGGTACAGTTTCTGTGTCGGACGACAGGGCACCGGCTCGAACACCGCAACAGTTTACAACAACGTCAAACCCGTCTGCTACCTTTTTTTTTTTTTTTTAAGGAAAAGAAGAAAAAACGCGGCAACATCACAAATCACATACCTTAAAAAATAATAATAATAAAATGGATACAGAGAAGCATAATTTTCAACGCACATGTTGCAGAAACGTGGTTTTATTTATTAAAATGTGGCTAACGATATTAATTTTACTGAGGAAACAATAATAATACAAAGGATGAATCCCAAGCTAGCGACTTTCAGCAGGAAGTCTTGCAGCTTTCAGCTAGTTACACTCCCACAACAGTTTACCCTACATGCCTAATCTCCAATAATCGTAAATTACGACTGAGAATTTAGAAAATGTAAAAATATGGTCACAAACGAAACAAGACGGTTAAAATCCAGTATGGAACGAAACGTCCATTGCATCGTTTAGTATGTTCGTTGTTTATTGGCAGTTTTAACGTTTTGGTTTGACACAGAGAAAGCATTATTCCAGGTAATTTTGGGTTTGCTGTAACTAAGTATTAGTGTATGCAGATTGAGAGAAAGGGGGCGTGTATAAGACTGTATATGTGCGTGTGGATCATGACTTGAGATATGTTCTTCGTTGTGCGATCGAACTGGGATTAATAAAGTATATTGTTATTGTTATTCTTACCTGTGACAAGTTTTGAACAGCCCTAAACTCTGTTTTCCCGCCAGCATCTTTGAACCTGTAGTTCAGACAGAAAATACAGCGACTGGTCGAGCTGTGAATACGTCTGTAAACGGTTAAGTGAGGTAAGGTAAAAGAAACCAAAATTAATTAACGATAATAAAAAATGGTTTAATTGCATGCAATTGCTTACCGTTGCATCAGCCATGGCAGATAAGACTGGACATTGATCTGCAATGACGTGTGGAAATAGCCGGACCTATAGAAAGATACACTGTTTTATAAATACGCGAAGCAGAAAGTCACACACACACACACACAACACGCACGCACGCACGCACGCACGCACGCACGCACGCACGCACGCACGCACGCACGCACGCACGCACCGCACGCACGCACGCACGCACGCACGCACGCACACACACAAACCGTTCTTAACCACTTGCAACGCCGATTTTCATTCAAAATGCTCTTGTCCCTCCGCTATCTGAGCTACAGTTCCGATAGCCTATTAAATCTGACATTTGTATCTAGCCGACAACAATGCTATTGATAAACCCTATGGGATTCTGGAACACAAACGGCCGCGGGTGTATAGGAATAGGTTTCAAATGAATAAAAATTGTAACTGATAGAGAAAAACACGGAAAGACGTGCCAAGAGTACCTTCTGTTGTTTTTGTTGCTGATGGTGATTGATTGATTGTGTGTGTGTGTGTGTGTGTGTGTGTGTGTGTGTGTGTGTGTGTGTGTGTGTGTGTGTGTGTGTGTGTGTGTGTGTGTGTGTGTGTGTTGCGATTAATCAATGCGGCCCATGGACATGTATATTCAGCACTGTTTGTTGAACTGTCCCAACTGTGTGTGTGTGTGTGTGTGTATGTGTGTGTGTGTGTGTGTGTGTGTGTGTGTGTGTGTGTGTGTGTGTGTGTGTGTGTGTGTGTGTGTGTGTGTGATGCGATTAATCAATGTGGCCCATGAATATGTATGTTCAGCACTGTTTGTTAAACTGTCCCAATCGGCAACAATCAATAATTCGGCCCAGTTCAGTTAACTATATAGTGCATCAAACACGGGGAAAGTCAAAGTATATGACTCATGAAGAATCAACACACAACGGAGTTAATTAGCGCTCGACAAACGTCACAAGTTTGAAAAAGACTTGAGTCGCCTACGGTAATTCTCACCTGGCATTCATGTAAATACAAGGTGCATAAACTCCACCAGAGGGAGGTATTTTGTGTGACATCCTGAAACCGGTTTGTTGCAACTGCATCTGTACAGTTCATGTACTGTAGAATTCACGGAGCAGCAGCTACTTGCTGGTGATTGTAAGGGGTTGCATCCGAGTCGAGCTAGGAATGACTCTACAGTGATTTGGGGGGGGGGGGGGGGGGGGGAGGGGGGGGAGGGGGAGCGGGAAAATGATTCGATTCCAGTCCGAGACAGTGCGGGGAAAGGAGTTCAATATGACTGGGTGGCTTGTCTGTTCCTGATACAGATAGGGTTCCTCTTGTCATTCAAACTGAGTAGTATATGAAGTTTGCTCGGTTGATGACTACAGTGTTGCTGTTTTATTTTGTTGAGCGTCCCAGTCATCGTTCTTCAAGGTTTGCGTAATCTAATTTGTCGAGCATGGATGTCTGGTGATCTGTTAGTGTGGCTGTTAGTGTAGTTGCTCGGCGTCGGACTTTCTCAGGTTGTTGTGTGTCCTTTTGTTTATGAGGATTCTAGACGGCTGATGCATATTCCAGTGTGTGGCGAACCAATGTGATACAATGCAAGGTGATCATTTAGAGACTTTTAAGACGTCGTGGTCCAATATTCATGTATTTTAGTGCACGAATGTGGATGAAACGAGGGTTGTGCTCTCCCTCTGTCTGTCTGTCTCTGTCTCTTAGTCATATTATGTTTGACAGCCGTGGTGGAAGCCGAGACAGGTCGACCTGATTGGACTTTGGTGCCATTTAATAGTCATGATCATAGCCGTTTGTTTTCTACAGTTCGTTGCAAGCAGTTTAAATACGTAACCGTTACTTCTGAGGAATATTTAAATATAAAGGAACTGTGAACCTATGTCGTGAGTCAAGGATGGCGGCCATCACTGTGACTGCCACTAATACTGAAAATAAATTTTTAAATCAATGACGGTCACATTTCAGTATCTTAAAGGACAAGTCCAAGGTTTGGTGTGATTTTTGACACGATTTCCGTCGCCATGACGCTGAAAATCGTGTGCACATGCGCACTATGTCACTCTGAGGAGTCGCCGCAAAATAGCTAGTAACCACAGGGTAACCGACTTGGAAAAAGTTCCAGTTCGAATCTCCAAGGATGAAGCTCCGACGCCATTGTCAATAGTTGGGCTTTTGTTTATTCCTCCTTGTTATTTCATCTTTCTCGAGCCTTGTTAGGTGCGTGGCTTTTCAGTCTTTCTCGTTCTGTTTACTCTAGCTTTCACAACAGGCTGGACCTCATCAGGGAGCCTGCCTTTTATTGGGTGTTTTATTTTCCCAATTTATCCTTGTTTGTTTCATCATATGTAAAAATTAAGAGATTTTGTTCGTTCTAGTTCAATAGACTAATGATTTCGTGGCCTCCCTGGGTTAGGGTTTGGGGTTGAGCTAGTTACCGGTTCTTGCCATTCACTGTTTTTTTCTCTTGGCTTGCCCTTTTGTTTGTCGAGTTACATCGTTCATTTACGATGTACGAGTGAGGGCGGTAGTCTCGATTTTTAACGAGACCGCCCATTCTTTCTTTGTGTGGGGTAGTTCGTGAGCGTCTGTTGCCCTGCAGTGTTGTTGTCACTGCTAAGTGGGTTGTATCGTGAACACGGATTACGTGCAGCCTTTGTCCCGTTGCTCGCTGACATTATTTGCCTCGTCTTTCTTTTCACAAAGTGTTGTTGTTTTCTCTCTCTTTTCCCCTTCTTTTTCACCATGCGTTCTTTCATTTTTTATCTTTGACTTCTTGGCCATTTCGTACCCGCTTGTTACGCCTGATTTAGGGCAGCCATTTTGCATTTCCGACTCTTGTCGTCTGCACTTGTTTACATCCAGATGCTTTGTCATCGGTAGTCCTGATTCGCGTTTTGCTTCATCAGTCTGCAGCCTTTGTTTTTCTAGATGGAAGCCGGTTAGTGAGGGGTTAGTTAGAGTTAGTTATGGTTAGTTTGGCTTTCCATCTGTTTGTCGTTGGCACAGTTACTTGTGCTCTGTGCTCTTATGACTGTAGTCGTCCACTCGTCCACTCCTTTGTTGCAGATATAGTCTATTAGACTGTTGTGATTTGGTAGTGTGTTTTTTTGTGTGTTTTCCACCTTATGCTTGCAGGTAGGCAACCGTTTGTGGTTTTGAGGTGGTTTCCGCTGTTTTGTTTCTTTCATTTGGTGTCAGCTGTTTGCTTGCCTGATTAGGGTAGCCATTTTTCGTTTGCCACCAGCATTTGTGGTTTGGTTTTTCTTTCTTTGCCACAGGCATCTGTGGTCTGTTCTTTCTTTCTTTGCCACAGGCATTTGTGTACAGTCTCTTTCTTTCACGGCCTTTTCTGTCGTAGGCATTCGTGTTAGACTTTTTGTCTTTGACCTGTTAGCGCTTGTTTCAGGGTATCAGTGTATCTCAGTCTAAATTTTTAGTATCATGCTATGCGCTTGCTGCTCGTCAGCTTCATCCTTGGAGATTCGAACAATTTTTTCTAAGTCGGTTACCCTGTGGACAGCCCTACAAATTTCGCCCTGAAGCAAACCCCATTTGGTATTCCGCCATAAAGTTTACGAAATCACACTCAGCGTAGTGCTCGCTACACAAATGGGCGTGACTGAGGCGCAGCTTCAAGGTCGGCTCGTTTTAACTGTACAAATTTGACCCATTTTCGCCTCACAGCGCGTCGATTTCGCGGGAACTCGTGCACAGTTGTGCTTTGGGTTGCTTGTGAGTTGTTACAGTTTGCTGCAACGCAGTAGGTCGGCATGGCTAGAGCTTTTTGTCGACCACACGCATACACATTCAATGAACAATCTAAGATGGCAACCGCACTGACTCCCCAGACTGACGTCACTTCCGAGAAAGTCACGTGACTCATGGAGACCCCGAGACAGCAGTCTCGGCCAGCCTACAGAAAATAAAATCGATTAAAAACCAACATAAAAAAATAAAATAATAAAAAAATCAGTTCAGTTTATTTCATTAAATCTCAAACTAGTGACTCATTTGTCAATCATTTCGAGGGTTATTTTGCAGACTTAAAAACCTTGGACTTTTCCTTTAAGCTCTGGATTACTGACCTGGCGAATGGAAACAAGCTGCGCAGCTCCTGCTGGGTTAGGTGTCTGTAGCCAAGCACCTTGTCCTTGAAGAAGGCATCCTGTTGAGAAAAGGCCTGTATTTAAACTGGGATGTAACATCGAGCAAATCTATTATATCATTACTTGGGAGTTGCTTTGTAGTTTGACTTTTTCTTTTCTGTACACCTACTGAGTCCTAGGGTGGACGCTTGCTGATATTTCGATATATCTTTGTGTTATTTGCCACTATGTGACTTTGGCCACTCTTCTCACTGAGAACACACCATCCGTTGTCCTCAGTGCGGGTGTTGTATACGGTGCCCGTTGATGTTATTCCTTTTGCCTGAGGCTTCTTCAGTTCCGGCTCAGCGACGAGACAGATGGCTTGTGAGGCGTTGTAGGATCTGGACTAGAGCTTGGCGACCATGGTCAGTCATCGTCTATCCTAGCTATTCTGTCCACCGACGAAGCACATGGTGACAGGAAGAAGACTGGGGCGTGGTCATGGTTTTGTTTCTAATGTGTACTCGTGGGCTACATGCCGGAGACTCCTGCTCTCAGAGCTGTGTACTTGCTTGGTTTCGGCTTCCTCACACCGCCGAACAGATGGCGGCTTCGCGTGATGCCTGAAATCCCGTCCTCAGCCCCTTTGTGTTTGAGCACGTGAAAATGGTGATTGTTTGGAAAAAGAAAACAATGAAATGTAAAAGATCGGTTCCGGTTAGCCACTTGTGGCGCTGTTTAAACTAAACTGAGATAGCCGGCCATTGTCCAGTTGGGTAGCACTGAAGTCAAAGGAAACCCAAAGCGAACACGCGAGATGGCCTGATATAGCAGAAAATGTGCAAATGTTTCCGTCTGAAAGCTTCGTTTTGTTGTTCTATCAATATTTATACGACAGACGCCGCCCCCCCCCCCCCCCCCCCACCCCTTTTTGTTGTTGTTGTTACTGTTGTTGTTTGTAAAAACTGCTACCTGTACTCATTCCATCATAATGCCTTTGTTCTGCTCAGCTCCAACATCATCACAGTATCACCGTCCGTGGGGTTTATTCCTCTGATGTCCTAAAATGGTTCTCCTAGTCTCGTTCTTTTGACTGCGTGATAAACATGTCAGTGAAAAATCACTCTCCTCTCCCAGAAATGATACCCATCTCCTGCAAAAGGTACGTCCACGATCTCTTCACTAACGTGCTAACAACTGGTTCCTAATCCAGCCCCAGCCCCACCCCTTTCCAACACACAGACACACGCATACACACACACACACACACGCGCGCGCGCGCGCGCTCGCACATACACACCTTTATGTAAACAAACAAGACCCCTGGATATAGCTGTGCATTTTCTCGATTGGCACTAGTCTGTCTGTAATTCAGTCACTTCAGAAACGCAAGAACGTGATCATCAATACTTGCAGGATATTCGTCAAAACAAACAACCAGGTTTAACAAACTGATCAGTTCTAGTCCTGTTTTGTTTAATACATGCACGTGTGTGTATGTGCGTGTTTTGGCACATCAGTGTCAGTGTACAAATCGTGTCACACACAACATGCGTGACGCATGTTAGAGAGAGAGAGTATGCAATACCTAGCATATTCGCCAGCATGATAAAGTGATTAATAATAATAATAACTACAACACTAATATTGCAATAATAAGACATGCTTCTGTGAATGAATGATCAAACAACTGAGCATCACCTGGATGGTTTGACTGTCGCTCAAGGTGAATCCAGAGACAAACTGAGCTCCCAGAGTGGCGGCTAAGTCAGCGGATGTGGCCAGGCTGTGTAGATGATCCCAGGTGGCGTAACTCCATTGTCTGTGTGCAATCAACGAGGATTAATTACTGTACAGTTGGTGTGAGTGTGTGCCCGCGCGCGCTTTAAACGATGTCTTAACATAGACGTTAAATTTCCTCAGCACTCAGCTGACTGAATCATGCTGGTATTTGAAATGACGATGTACGTCTTGTGCTGCATTCTCATTGCTCGCATCGTGTACATCAAAACCCAGTTCTCTGATGGCAAAATCATGTCATGTAATAAAGTCACGTCATGAAATAGACGCCGCACTCAGATCAGTCGGCAACCAGTTTTCTTTCAGTTTCAGAAGAGATTGTACTGAGTTTCGGGAAACATGGGGTATTTATTGCCACGATTTCTTCGTGATTCTTTAGATCTCATCTAGGCCTATACGGAGATGAATCATGTAAGCAAGTTACAGACCTTGAGACAGCTGAGACGACGCGTAAAACTGAGCTTCCCGTTCCGTCACCGTGATGGCTGCTGCCGGGCTAGTTACACATCATACCTCCGAGAACACGATGTACCATCAAGACACCACCGAAGTGTTGTTATTTGTTGTTGCTTTTTTTGTATTAAAAAAATCGTCTTCCCTCCTCTGCACTTCATTTTTAGTCCTTCGAACGTCCGTCCATAACATTCCCAAAACGTTATCAAGTTACATCCGCCTTAAGACCGCGTAGACGAAGAGAAAAACTGAATTCCCGTTCCGTCGCCGTATCAGTTTACATAACGTAATTATATCACATAATACTACGTTATCACAGTCATCGTATAAGTTTACATAGTCGAGTGCACGCAGGAAGTGAACATGATGTGCAGTTATGAAACCATTAAGGCAGTGCTGTTGTTGCAGTACAATAATTTTAAGAAGTTGATCAAAGACGTTTAGAACTTTTCAGGACATACGTTTAATTTCAAATCTTTGACTCCGCTGTCACTTTGAATTAGGGTCAAAGTAATTTATACACGCATGAATAGGTAAGCCCTAACATCAGTAATTGATACAAAGATGATAAAAACAAACAATAGTTAAAAAACAGTGTACTGTCTAAAATGGAACGCAAAAGTATAGGACCGAGTATGGACCTTTGTGGAACACCAGTGAGCAGTAAATGAGATGGACACAAGCCGCTTACACACAAAAATTGTGTACGATCAGTCAAGAAGGAGGCGGATAACAAACTCACTGAACCAGAAATGTATTGGTTAATTCCTTTGAATATAACCGAAGCCAATAATTAAAAAAAGAATTAAAGGCATGAAAGAGTCAATAGCAATTTTAACAAAGTATAGAGAGTTTGAACTGGACCGGATAGGGCTGGTGCAGCTGTGACCTTCAGTTGTGATCTAGGTCACTGTGGGTGCTTTGAATAGGTAAAATTTAGTTCCTGGGTACTACCACACAAGAACTGTAGCAACGTTGTTACCAGCAGAGTTGTTGCCAAGAACATGTACATCCGGACAGACACGATAATCGTCTTCAGGCCAAGACGGCCGGCCTAACAACCATTACAAACAGAACACATTTTTCAAGAGTGGGTAAATGCACACTCACACTCAGTGGCGGCATACAAGCGAATTGCCCCCTATCACGATTTGCTAAGGAGACCGTAAGTCCCGTTCAAAGATACTAGTGTCTCTGGTCCCGTTCTCCTTCCACAAGCGCGAGTCGTCAATATCCTCAGAAATAGCTATTGATTTGTGATTATTTTTGATCGGGAAAGACCCTTGTTTTGCCAACAATGCAAGGTGCGTGACGTCAAAAAAGCGAAGCCATTGACTCAGGTTCAACATTTGGGAGCGGGGATAGCTCAGCGGTTAGAGCGCCGGACTCGTGGTCGAAAGGTCGAGGGTTTGAGTCCCGGCAGGAGCGGCAAACGAATTTTCTTCTCCATGGTCAACTTCCTTTGCTAACTCTTATTTCGGTATCCGTTCCACCAGCGTGTCACTTACCGCAGTAGCACGTAACAGATCCAGGTCATTCTACCAACGATGCAGGTTGCAGGTTAAGCTAAGTGACATGACATGGTGTATGATCGTATGGTTTACACAGAACCCGCCGAGACGGCAGTTTCAGTACAAATTGTTATATAATTTGCTACCCACTGGCCGCTTCTTCTTTCAGCGGCAGCTTGTAGATTCACCTGTCTGTGTCTTCTGCAAAGGTGCTGAAGAAACCTTATTGCACATGTTTTTGGATTGCCCCAAATCCAGATCTACTGGTTTGATGCACAGGGATGGCTTCATACCAACTTCAAACTTTGTACAGATATAATATTTTCAAGAGCTTGTTATTCTTGGCAGTAAAGCGAATATGGTTACTGACAGAATACTGGATTTGTGTATCCTTATAGCTAAATACATTTTCATCTCAAAGATGCATGGTACCATCCCACACCTAAATGTTTTTTTTATTAATTTTTGAAGAACAGAGCTGTCCTGGGAAAATATTATTGTACGTTAAATGGCAGACCAAACAAATTTCATGCTAACTGAATGCTGTACAGCTCACCCCTTTCGTTAATCTTTTGTCTTTACTCAGCCTTGCTACTACTAATTAAGTCTTTTGATGATACTTATTCACACTTGACAGATAGTATATATATGTGTGTGTATGTATAATTCTCTCTGTCCCTTCCTCCCTCCCACTTCTCTGTCCCTCCCCCTCTCTCTTCCTATCTGCCTCACCAGAGTGCAAGATGAATTAAGGTATCTGTTTGTTGTTGTTGCTGTTATTTGTGTGTGTGTGTGTGTGTGTGTGTGTGTGTGTGTGTGTGTGTGTGTGTGTGTGTGTGTGTGTGTGTGTGTGTGTGTGTGAGTGTGTGTGTTGTCTTTTGTTTGCTGTCAGTCTTACTCTTAGTCTCTTGTAACTTTACATGTTATACAGTGCTTGTTATTTTGATATTATAATATATAAATATATGCCCCTACTGTGATTAGCTACTCACATACCTAATAGTCACTGTGTGGCATATATTATGTGTATGTATATGTATTTATCTTGCCATTGTTATCTGTATGTTCAGTGTGGTGAAGATTTTTTATTTTTTAAATAAAAATATGCGTTATTCACTCACATCCTGTCAACTTTACTTTCTAGTATCTCTGTCCTCTTTTTTTTTTTTTTTTTTTGCACACCTTTTGGCATATGGTCTCGAGTACAAGTGTTCGTTTTCTCCTCATTAGTAGCCTTTGTCGGTAATGGCAGCATCAGCGCTGCCATTGTTATACGACGTTTAGGCTGGACGCAGAAAAATTATTCTGTAACATTAAGCGCGTTTTGACCGGCCAGATAGTCCTCCTGTGCTTCACAGATGCTGATTTATTCAGTGTCATCACCGTGTAGAAGAGTAAACGCGATTAAGTGAGCTATTTGTTCATAGATATGGGCCCTGGTGTTGTCTTTCGCTGCCTGTCAACCGATGTGTTCCATCCCACCCCACCCCCCACCTGCCCAATGAATAAATAAAAAGAAACTGAAGTTAAAATATCTACAATATACCTCACCTAACAGACACCATTGGAGTACTGCCCAAGTTGTACGGCTCCCAGAACCCGCCCGATCCGTCTGATGTGGTGTGAGGAGAGAACCGGTCAGCCACCACCGTCACCTCCACCTGCGGGATGTCCCCCCAGTCGTTGCTCTTCTCTTGTATCCGCACGGCAGTGGACAGGCCTATCACACCTGCTCCTAACACACACACTCGCTGTTTGGCCGGAAAACGGCTGGTGGAAGCGTTGAAGTTGCTCATGATTATGGCCGCCTGGGGTTAAGCTACGACCCCACTAAATACACTACTTTGGGTGACCTTGTGCAGCGAGCAAACAGTCAAGGTTGGCCAAAACACGGTCAACAGCGATATATCTGATCCATGAGTACGTGTGTACGAATGTAGTCAAGCAGTCAACTATTCGCGTCACAGCCGAGTTAAAGGCACTACGGCTATCTCAGTCTCACTGAGTCGAAGTAAAAAAATAACTCCTCGAACGCTTGGAACAGATGAAAAAAAAAAAAAAAAAAAAAAAGCCACATAAAAACTTGCATGTTCACACCACCACACAGTGCATATATTACTCACACACAGAGGGAGCCTCGAATTCTTTATTTACGAGGGTAAAACAAAATTACACCCAGCCTAAGGACTGACATTTCTAGATGTAATTATACATGTACACATTTTCTAAGCCGTGGCTGCGACACACCGGTACACTCATGGAATAAATGAAGTTTAGACAGGAAAACAGGGTGATAGTAGGCAGCGGAGTAAGCCGGCCGGGTAAATTAATTAATTTGTTGTAGATAATTTTTATAATTCCTTTTAATAGCACAGTAATTTTTAAGAGGGGGACCTCGTGAAGAGGCAATTTTTATGTGATCGGTTAATGGGATTTCTCATATATTTATTTATGCCGGCAATGGCTTTTTACCTGGACTTGTTTGTTTGTTGTCGTTTTAATGTTTTATGTTTGGCATGAATGTGTGGTGAGTGTACTTGGCACCACAAAATATTCCTAGTGCAACTGTATTGACACTTGGCAATAAATTATATCAGACGATGTATAGGGTCATGCCAAGTAGCAAATATTATTGGTAGGTAAATGCGTGAAGAATGATAAACACAATACGGTAGAACGTTGCATGTGGATTACGAGAGAGAGAGAGAGAGAGAGAGAGAGAGAGAGAGAGAGAGAGAGAGAGAGAGAGAGAGAGAGAGAGAGAGAGAGAGAGAGAGATGCCGCGCCTTACACTGACGCCGATGCATCCCTATCCACCTTGGTTCCTGGAACGAGCGCACGCTGAAGTGGACATGGAAGGGCTAAAGAAGGACCAGAATCCACTCATTTTGCGGTCACAGCTAGGCTATGCCTGAAAGAAAAGTATCAACACCACCTGAAAATCTTCACTGATGGTTCTGTGATGGAGGATGGTGCAGCTCAGTGGAGCTGCCTTTGTGATCCCAGAGTTCAACAACCTCACACACTCCTATTCACTACCCGCAGTGTCGGTGTTCACCGCTGAGCTGCTGGCTATCTCGATGGCCCTGCAACTCATCAGCGCAATACCAGTCACTCCCTTCGCCATTGTTATCTGCAGCGACTCCAAGGCGGCGCTGACAGCCATCAAGTCCGACTCTCAAAACGCACGGGAGGATCTTGTGCGTGAGATCGCGACAACTACCCATCAGCTGATCACCCGCGGTACGGAAGTTCGCTTTCAGTGGGTACCAGCGCACGTCTGCCTCTCTGAAAAGGCGGATAGAGCAGCAAAAAGAGGAGCCAAGGGAGTTGACTCCTCGACAGTGACGATGAAAATCGGCCTGGCCGACGTAGTGCCGAACTAACCAAGCACTGAGGCGTGGAAGCAGTGGGAGAAGGAGTTCCACTCAATGGCCACGGCCAAGGAGTGGGACGATACCTCTCCCCCCTGCAGGACAGGAGTCTTCTTCCCTGGAATTCCGACCTACCTAGCTCGTGGGCGTCTGGAGATGCATGTGCGTACCAACGAAGTGTGAGTGTGGGATGAGCAACTCGTTTCACCACGTGATGTTCTCCTGCACTTCATGCTCAGACCACTTCAGCCTCAAATTCCAAGCACTGGTTTAATTACATCCTTCCTTCAACCACTGCCGTATGCCATATGGTCCAGAAAACTGTCAGCTAGCGAGCAGTTTTTTTGTTTTGTTTTGTTTTTTGTTGGTGCTCAAACAGTAGTGAGTTTGTTACAAACAACTCAAATTCTGTCAGGCGTTTGTTTTATAACTGACCATGTTGCTTACGCCAGCTCAAATAAAACCAAAAATCGTTTTAATCGAGACGGAACTCTTTTTTTTTCTTCTTCTTTTTTTACCCGGGGTGGATGCGCCTCATGTTTACGTGCGTGCTTGGGCGCTAGGTTGCTTCTTCAGTCATATTCGTGCCGAAACCTCCCGGAGGGCGTTGACCGCGTCGGTGGACAGCTGCGCGGAGATAAAGAGTGGGGCACTTCAGTGGCGTAACCAAATCTGGAAGAGTTTGGAGGAAGGTGCCGGAAAGCGATGCTCGGAGTGTGTTCCAGCCTTTGACTGGGAAACTACGCAGCGTGGGACTACCCCTGTGTACAAAAAGCCTGGCAGTGTGCGACCAGCGTGAAGGGTGGAGCCTCTTACAGGCTGCAGCCAGACTGGTCTACACCTGTCCACTCGGGCAGCCGACCTGTAGTATGCGGGACCACCGGCTACGTTCAATGACATTCTTGGTACTGAACAATTGGTACTGAACAATCAGGTTTTTGGAAAGGGCATTCGACGATGGATCATGTTTTTGCTTTACATTGTCTCACTGATGTATATTTGCAGCGGGAAAAAAAGGTTATTTTGTGCATTTATTGACCATAAAAAGGCCTTTGACAATGTGCAGCGCGATTGTTGAGGAAAACTGTTAAATTCTGGTGTGAATGGGAAAGGTCTACGTGTAATACGAGATATGTATGCTAAAGCAAAATCGGACTTTTTTTTCTTTCTTCTTTTCTTTTTTACCCGGAGTGGATGCACCTTGTGTTTACGTGCGTGCTTGGGCGCTAGGTTGCTTCTACAGTCATATTGCTTTATTAGTACCCGAACCTTTCGGAGGACGCTGACTGCGTCGGTGGACAGCCGCGCGGAGATAAAGAGTGCCCCTTAAGTGGCGTAAGTACCGACTGGCAGAGTTTGGAGGAAGGTGCCGGAAAGCGATGCTCGGAGTGTGCCCAGCACCCTGACGGCCATAATATTGATCCGCAGGTGGACCCATCTCATCTCTCCCCTCACCCCTCATTCCCCCTTTGTTCCAGCTATAGCTTGTTGATGAGCACATAATGATTCTTTGTATCTTTATTTTGTCTCGAATAAATTTTTGTTTAAACCATCTGGGGAAATTCCACTAGTAGTGCTGGTGGGTTTTATTAGTGAGTAGATTAATACTAGCTCGCCACGTGTCTTTTAAATTCTTGCTATTCAGTGACAAATTGTGCACACACACACACAAAAAGACAGAAAAAAAAGAAGACTAGTCGTGTAGATGACTTAATTTCTTTGCTTTTTGTTTTCATCAAATAGTTTCAGTTTAAGAAGACAATCTCTGCAAATCATCACAGAGAGAGAGAGAGTTCTGGGCCAAGCCAGTCATCCAAAACTAGCCCCGCTAATAATAACTTGCGTGACAATAGATGATTTATGGCGTCCCATCTCGTACTCCGGCAGTGACTGACCCGGCTCAGTGAAGAGCCCGGAGCCACGCCAACAAAGACATTTTAAGGATGATAAGCTCATTTCATCACACACACACACACACACACACACACACACACACACACACACACACACACACACATACACACACACACACACACACACACACACACACACACACACACACACACACACACACACTGAAAAACACACACACACACTCACACACACACACACACAGTGACACATGTACACTCTAGTGAGTGACACCCTCCGTCTCTCTCTCTGAAATATCATCAAGTCAGTACTATACTCGCAGTGGCTGAGAAGTTAAACTGAGGTGTAATTAAACATATATATATCCCGTTATCGTGTCTTAAATCAAGCATGAAAGTTAGCTGCGCCGTCTCATGGTATCTCCCAGACTCCAAGCACTGGTTTGCGACATCCTTTCTTCAACCACTGCCGTATTTAGTTACACCATAGGTCCCAGAAAATTGTCAGCAGTAACGAGCAGTTTTTGGTTTTATTTGAGCTGGCGCAACATGGCCAGTTAAAAAAAAAAAAAAAAAAAACGTCTGCTATAATCTGAGTTGTTTGTAGCAAACTTACTACGCTTTGAGCACCAACAAAAAAACTGCTTGTTAGCTGACAGTTTTCTGGACCCTATGGCGTAACTAAATACGTCAGTGGAAGGATGTCATAAACAAGTGCTTGGAGTTTGGGTATCTCCCAAACTCCAAACATTGGTTTACGACATCCTCCCTTTGGAGGAAGGTGCTGAAAAGCGATGCTGGAGGAAAGTGCCGTTAAAGCGATGCTCGGAGTGTGGGTATCGTGTCTCACTCAGTCAGCGGCGCAGTGTTCCCGCCGCTCTCTCAATCGGGATCGGTTGCGCCGAATCGAACTCGCTTCGGGCGGCGCAGAGACACTAGACTACACACTCCTAGCATCGCTTTCCGGCACCATGAAGGAAGGATGTCGTAAATCAGTGCTTGGAGTTTGTCTAGACTACACACACTCCGCCCCGGAGCATCGCTTTCCGGCACCTTCCTCTAAACTCTGCCAAATTTAATTACGCTACTGTGAAGGGGTACTCTTTCATAGTTCAGGAGCTGTGTGAGAGTCGAGGTGGCCGTCTTGGGCTGTCCGTCCTAACGAGCCTTCTGGTTTCCATGGACGTAAAGCTATACTGAACCATGCTTCGGCATTGGTCACAACTTGTCCCTCATATGTCAACTGACATCTGAGGACATTAAGCATCACTTCATCATCATCATGGGTACTCTTTATCTCCGCGCAGCTGTCCACCGACGCGGTCAGCGCCCTCCGAAAGGTTTGGGTATGTGGAAGCAACCTAGCGCCCAAGCACGCACGCAAGCATCAGGCGCATCCATCCCGGGTAAAAAAGAAAAAGAGTTCCGTCTCGATTCAAACGATTTTGGTTTTATATGAGCCGGCGTAAGCAACATGGTCAGTTATAAAACAAGCGTCTGATATAATCTGAGTTGTTTGTGTAGGGGGAACGGTGTGGGGAGTGTGGGAAGCAGCGGTTGGAAGCATGAATGAAAAGTCACAAGTCAGAGGTTGCTATAACATAACTTTTATTTACACCAACCGGGAAACAGTGTCTGTGTTGGAAAAGACACAAGCAAACAAAACATTTAGAACATGAAAGTAAACTGGCCGTAAAGACTAAACAACAGCAATTATCTAATAAATATAGTAACCATGTAGTTTACCTGTACTGCGTACCATAATACGTAAGTAAGTTGGTATTTTACGCCCAGTCAACCAGTATGGTTATATCAGGGCGATTACTATAATACATGATGGTAACTGTGACAAAATGATTATTAATCAAACACATAAATTGTGTGCATGACTTGCACTTAAACCCGTATCACACAGTGTCGTGGTGATTGCACAAGAGACGGCCAGTCAATTAACTGATGAACTCCCAGTATATAATAGTATACAATAAAGTAACAGTGAAAAATACGGATTACCAAGATCACTGACTAAACAGGAAGAGTGAGATAATCAGTTCAACGAGACTTGAGCACCCGGACAGTGACACGGGTGGCACTGACTTGGGACCATGTCGTGAGCGGGAGGAAGTCAGTCATAAACTGACCGACTCCAGCCTCGTTACTCATCGCGGGTACAAAAGGGCTACAGCATGTCACTGTTACTGCGACATCCGAGGACATGAAGCCCCACATCATCATCATCACTGTTACTGACTAGCAGAGCATATCCGTGAACAACGTCAAGGGTCTTACTGACGCGGGTAGCGTATAAAGAATCTAAGCTGCTGAACTGGCTGCATCTGTCTGCTCGGCTAGTGAACAGAGACAAAGACCTAATTGCCACTACTCATGACGCACATCACCGGCCAGTTCGGGTACACGCACAGACGGACCCGGAAATGGTTTACAAGCTAAGTAGAGTGAAAGTCTGCGCGTCCAAGACTCGGCTACACAAAAGCCGGATCAAAACAGAAATGACATGTCTCACAATTTACAATCAGCTCTCGGCACTAAACCATATATTCAACTATTAAAATGAACATTCGACAACTATGAGGTCAACATCTTCAAAGTGTTAGCCATAATATACCACCGATTTCATGTAGAAAAATAGATCGGTAGGAAACAAGTAAGTTGTGCCGCGCAGAGATATGCACGGCCACACTGACAAAGGACCCATACTTAGTAGAGGGATAACTTTGCATCGGCAAAGCATCACTCAAACTGAACATCCAACAATGGCAGCATAACATACTAGCTACATATGAGCTAACCAGGGTTAGCTGCATACACTGATGGAAGCGCTGGTCACTACTTAGCAGCATAAAAGCTTGAAATTTGAACACACGAACAAAATACACTGACGCCATGGCTGCAACCAGGCGGCCGCGGCAATCACGCCGAAATTTCTCATGTTGGAACCAAAATCAAGGCACGTTGTGAACATGGCAACATACATCATTCACATCATTGAGAAACAACAGAACAACAAACCATAGAAGAAAAAAAAAAAACTACTTACAGGCTCTCGGCCCTGAGATGAACACACGAACACAGGCCGTAACAGCAATTGAAACAACCGGCCTCTGCAGGGACACTGGGGGAACTCAGTGAAGAGGACGCTGCAGGTAGGTAGTGTTGCTTCAATGTCCCTGGATGTCGGTCTCGCCAGGACAGACGGCCACCTCAACTCTCACACAACTCCTGAACTATGGACGCTGCAGATGATGATGATGAAGTGATGCTTAATGTCCTCAGGTGTCAGTTGACATATTAGGCCGACAAGCCGTGTGACCGGCCAATGCCGAAGCATGGTTCAATATGACATCCACTGACGGAAACCAGAAGGCTCTTTAGGACGGACAGCTCAGTACGGCCACCTCGACTCTCACTCACAGCTCCTGAACTACTGATGGACGCTGCAGATGATGATGAGTTGATGCTTAACTATGTCCTCAGATGAGTTGACATATTAGGGATAAGTTGTGACCACTGAATGCCGAAGCCGGCACGGTTCAATAATTCTTTACGTCCACTCACGGAAACCAGAAGGCTCGTCATTAGGACGAACAGCCCAGGACGGCCACCTCGACTCTCACACAGCTCCTGCAGATGATGAAGTGATGCTTAACTGATGTCCTCAGATGTCAGTTTATCGGATATATTAGGGACAAGTTGTGACCAATGCCGAAGCCGGTTCAGTAATTCTCTACGTCCACGGAAACCAGAAGGCTCGTTAAGCCCATTCTTAACTGGACGAATGTTTGTTCGCCCGAACATACTTCGGACACTTCGACGAACTATGATTCGTTTCTTAATTGAACATTTAGTTCGCCGAATATGGTTCGGACAGTCCAGACTTTACTTCATTCTCAACTGGCTTGTAATGAGATGCAAGCTTCGGCCCGAGCTTGCGGCAGACGCGCAGCAGACAGCATGATCGAAAATCTAGGCTAAAGTCAAGTCAGTCAAGTCAGTATACTTTAATCATCCCTCACAGGGTAATTCAACTAACTACTATCTCATTCTGGGTTCTCCGAGACAAGGCTGCGCCTTCCACAAGTCAACACAAGTCAACAAATAAACAAATTCCCTTCGAAGCGAGTGAAGAACCTAGCGACACCGTCATCCATTTTTATTTTTGTTTTTTCTCCATTTACAGGAGAGCTCTGCTCTGAGCCAATCAGAGGCAATGATCGTCCAGTAGGGCGACTGTTCCCAGAACATGTTGAGCGAAGGTTTTTGGACCCCGAATATAGCTTGGACGAATACTTCCAACTAGGTTCGCGAAGAAAAGTTGGCCCAATTAAGAACCAACTAGCTTCGCCGAATACTTCCAACTAGGTTCGCGAAGAAACACTGATTCGCCCAATTAAGAACGGGCTTTAGGACGGACAGCCCAGGACGGCCACTGCCTCGACTCTCACACAGCTCCTGAACTATGTAGCTCAGGCAGTTGTTGTTGTTGAGTCAGTTGATGCTTAATGTCCTCAGATGTCATTTGACATATTAGGGACAAGTTGTGACCAGTGCCGAAGCACGGTTCAATACGTAAGGTGTATGCGTGTTAGCTGTAACTGATCTGCCACCTGCACTTTTGGCAGAAACAGTGAGACCGGGATTTTTTACGTGCTACTGTGGTAACACGGGGGTGGAACGGATACCGAAATAAGAGTCAGCACAGAAAGTCGACCCTGGAGAAGAAAATTCTCCCGCCGTTCCAGCAATGATTCGAACCCGCGACCTTTCAATCACGCCAGTTCGGCGCTCTAACCCGGCACTGAGCTATCCCCGCCCCTCTCCTGCAGGCCCAGCACTGACACAAGTTTTAACACTTTAGATAATTGGGGCCATAAAACTCCCCACCCAATCAAAAAAAAAAAAGAGAAAAGGACAGGAAAGAAAGGTTAACCGGGGTCATAGCCCGAAACACAATACACTCGGTGACATTTATAACAAACTTACTACTGTTTGAGCACCAACGAAAAACTGCTCAGCGCCCGTTTTGAAGCTGAGTTTTCAGGAATCTCTGACGTAACTAAATACGGCAGTGGTTGAAGGAAGGATGCCGTAAACCATTGCTTGGAGTTTGCACACTACAGTTACACTCCGAGCATCGCTTTCCGGCACCTTCCTCCCGCAAAGGAAGGATGTCGTAAACCGGTGCTTAGAGTTTGCACTACAGTGTGTGCGCTGATGTGGCCGAGTCGGCCGGCCAGTCACAGTCTCGAATAGGTGCGTAAAGTAAATGTTTTTAGCCTTAGCCTTTTCGGCTTGAATCGGCTCCGACGACCAGAGACACTACACTACTGTGCCCGTTACTGAGCCACTGGATGTATACATATGAAGTTAACTATGAAAAACGCAAACTGAGCGGGCTAAGGGGGCGGGGGGGGGGGGGGGGGGGGATTTGGAAGATTTGTAACCGCACAAAAAGCCAACTCGGTGCCAGTCTGCATGCACTGACAAACCCGGGTCCCATGCCGCGGCAACGCGGCGCAGACTCAGCCATCCGTTGCCATGGCTACAGCTCGTCTTATTTTTTCAGTCCTTCTCTTCCACACACCCCCCCCCCCCCACCACCACCAGCACCACCCTTACCGAAAAATTGCATCATATGTAGTCAAAATCATGTCAGCTACATCCTAAAGAACAGGACACGTGGGATCTTGTACAACCAACAAAGATTATTGCAGGATCAGTTCCCACTCAACAACATCGCGCACCGGTTGTGGAGCGAACGGCCTTCCTTTGCCTTTCGGAAAGCTCGAAAACGAGGTTGCAACACTGGTCACGATCAGTCAGATTGTATCCAAAACTTCGGCTTGCTCTTCAGAAATGGGAGTTGAGGTAGAAACACTCAAAGACGGCCAGGGAGGTATGGAATTCGGTGGCTAGTATTTGGCATCGTTCGTTTCCAGTAATTATAGCGTGTGCGAGTCGATTTAAGCGATGCACGAGATAGCGTGTCGCCGTGGCTACCGCCGCGTGGTTGAACCTACCGCATCGACTAACTTCCGTTAAATTGTTTCTTCGGCTCATTCACGGATTCAGTCATCACTGACAACTGTTATGTAAAACCACAGATGACAAATAATCAACTGCAGTTAAACAATGATAAAACGGAATGACAGTGTGGCAGTCCATAAACCTGGAGCAGTGGAGGGTTCTGACATCAAACTTGCCAACACAGTTTGCAACCTAGGTGTCTGTCTTGATCCTACTCTCTCGTTCCAACAGCGAATCTCCTCCGTTTGTCGTAATTTTACAGGGGTCGAGCACATTGCAAAATGTTGCATAAATATTGCATTTTTCGGGTGCCGTACATATTTTAGTCGCATCGCAGCATTACCGTACGCGAAATGACTTTCAAGTTATGGCTCACTAGTGGCTGCGGGGTCATACAACACAAAATCCACATGCAAACTTGGTGTCATCAAAGACCATGCAGCTACGCAGCTATATGATCTTCGGTGTCATCTCAGCCGTGGCCCCGCACTCCTCTCCGCCACGTACTGGCCACTGCAAGTCGTCAATGAAGCGCAAAATCAGGATAATGAAAAAATAAACCTGTAACAGTGTAAGCTGTCGTAATTTTCTGACTATCAATACGGCAATACTTTTTCACCAGTTTCACCCATATAATTGGTATCTCTCTGTTTATAGAACTGAATGATATTGATGATGATTAATTTGAAATTGGTATCTCTCTGTTGATACCAACAGATATTCACATACTTTTCCCAAGAATGATAATGATTAATTTGAAACTGAATCCTAACGAAACCATACCTGGGAGAAGAACAGGTCTTTGTTTCAGACTTAACAGAAATTGTGTACCTTGCCAAACTGATCAGTGATATTTTCCAGTCAATCAACAGACAGAGGACATGATCCCTGAAATGGGATTTAGAGTGACCAATAATACCTAGTTGTCATGTCAGTATAATGTATATGTGCTATGTCTGCATTTACTCAAGTCAAATTCAAAAGTTGAAGATTACAAAACTAAAAAGAAAATGCGCATAGACACTGAATACAAATGAGAGAAAATGGTGGCAGCCTCAGTTTAACATCATCTCATTACCAAGTCCCACAGTAGATGAGAACTGGGGTTTACTGATAGCTGCACAGTTTGTCTTCGGAAGATGATGCTGTGTGCGATTGAAACATATTCATTATTATGAATCACTGAATGGCAATTTCACTGAATGTTCCCACTTTTTTGTGCACTGTTACAGTGTTAGACTTTCTTTTAACTAATTTTGTCTGCTCACTTTTAAATTGCAAGTGCAGCTATGGTCAAGTTTAGTTGTTTATTCATTAATCCTAGATTATGCTGTACACATTTCTTGTACCACTGCCATTGATGCAAAATATGTAATATTTATTATTATTATTGATCACTTTTATATAGTGCTGTTCTCCGCTCTTGAGCAGACTCACTGATGCAAATCATTAAAACTAGTAAAAGGTAGTGCGACCCCTATGCTATCTGGAACTTTATCAGATTAGTGCAATATACCACTATCTGTCCAAAGATGTCACCAAAAAACTGTTGTGTGTGTTTGACTTTGTTCTTTCAAAGACTCATTTTCAGAACAACCAGATCCACCCATGTCACTCCAAATCTATGCTTCATTTCCTTCATTGGCTACCTGTTGAGCAGAGGATCAAATACAAATTGTCTTTGCTTTAAGGTCATTTCTCATCAGGCTCCCATCTACCTTCCAGAACTTCTTCACCTTTACGCTCCTTCCGGCAGCTCTGCTCTTCTACAGAACACCAGCCTTCCGACCAAAGTCCTGTAGTCAGTGCTTTCTCTTACCAGGCTCCAGTTATCAGGAACAAATTCCTCGTTTCTGTCCGTCTCCCAGTTTCTGTGAGCTCTTTTAGATCTTCTTTGAAAACCTTTCTCTCTTTAAAAACCTTTTTTTCAGTCCCATTGCCCTGATATATGGCTGTGTGTGTGTGTGTGTGTGTGTGTGTGTGTGTGTGTGTGTGTGTGTGCGTGTGCATGCGTGTGCAAGCACACCCACCCATGGGTGTGTGTGTGTGAGTGTGCATTTGTGTTGCATGTGTTGCATTTTAACAATATATATATTATATATATGACTTGGTGCCAAAATGTGTGCATGAAAACAAGACAAAGGGGGTAGAAAATAAAGTTGATGATACATTGAAACTAGTTGTGTTTTTAGAATGTGCACAATGCTAGGAAAGAATTCTTAAAAGCAAAAGATAAAATCTTGGGCACTTTTGGAGATATTTGCCGACAAAGGTCATAAAACTTAAAAGGCCACATGTTATACCTCGGATATTACAACATGCATAGTTCATTGTGTCTTCAGTTTTGCACAAGTATTCCCAAAATCAAGTCACACTGTTAGTACACATCTCCCCTACTATGTTTGTGCCAAATTTTGTACACTCATATAATTTAACACATGATTGTGACATGTTGATTGTTGTAATATCTGATGGACGACATAAACCCATAACTTAACATTTTTTAAAATTTAACAAGTAACATGCCCTTTCATGCAATGTACTATAATCAGCCATACAAGTGCATGCAAAAACACAGTGAGAAGATTTTTTACCAGTTTGCATTTAATAACAAGTCATAAAAATTAAATGAAACAAAATTCTGTATTACATCAGTATTACAACAAAATAACATTTCCCTAATTTTTAGCATAAAAAACATTCTGTTTGCTTAGATCAGTCTAGCAAAAACAAATCAGAATAATCTGATTTTATCAAGGTAATTAACAATTAAGTCCAGACCCCCCCACCCCCCGAGCTCTTCGAGATGTGGATTCTCTGCGGCCAGCCTCTCTCTGTACGGTCTGCAACTGTCTGTGTTTGATGTTTTTCTCCTTGCTGTACCACTTGGCTCAGGAGTATGCTCAGTTCAACATACCCTGGTCATGTCAATGAATTTGAAGTGTTATGAATATGAAATTATTAACCCAATAACCTGCAGCTGTCCCAGTACTGATATGCTCAGTACAAACATGTCAAACCTACACACCATGATTTCTACACAAATCAGTACTCAGTTCTCAGAACCGTTGTTAGTATTACTAACATCTGCTGGGCTTAATTAAACTTTAAAAGTTTAATGTTTTACATCACATTACAACAACAGTTGTGTGGCAAACATGACGTCTGACATAACTTTCAGGACGAAAATTACTTCCAGAAAGAAAAAAAACTATAACTTCGTCACTCTCGCTCAGTTAACACAATATTCTTGCAACACCACTAAACAGTGCACAAAAAGCATGCACTTATAAGTGACAAGTTTTTGATGAAATTGAGTACACATCTTGAATCAACAGTTGCACATAAAATTTACAGGATATTGCCTTGTCGTAATGAAATTCTTCACTAAGTATAAAAAAAATGGGTTTCGAATCTTCGGCGCAGGAAGATGCCGCTTTTCACAGTACTTTTATTTTGCACACCCAAATCAGCGGAAAACTTGAAAATAATCTCAATAAACTTCTAAAAAAGTGTACAGTGCATGTTCTACATCAGACCACTGTACCGACGTCGGACCGCTGAAGGAGACAACACACCTTTCAGTGTTTCCAAACAAAGACACGCCATGCGGCCGGGAAAATGAAGGCTTTTTTATCAACAACATCCGGAACGTCACGTGACCTTTCTTGATAAGAAAGGTCATCCGGAACGTCACGATAAGAAAGGTCACGTGACGTTCCGGATGTTGTAAGAAAGGTCACGTGACGTTCCGAATGATGTCGATAAAAAAGAGACTGCTTTGTCGTTTGTTTTGTACAAAATATTAGATATCTTGTAGGGACGTCGGATATTACAACAATATCAAATGATCGGGGAAATATTCTTCAAATATTCTTCAAAACTTTGCTGAAGAAAAACGAGTATCGCTGTGTAGTGCAAATTCATGGATCGGAACACACGCGACGTTTCTGGTGATTCCGAAGCGATGCTGTCATGTTTTGGTTGTTCAGAGTTTTCAGTTCAAGTTTGCAACACATCCGACGTACATACAGGGCAAACATTCACGATCATTTGATCTAAAATACAACTATTGTGAGTGTTGATGTTATATTATCCGTATAAAACGATGTTTTCCATGTACAAATCAGTGATTGTTTCTCCACGTGCTTGCGATTTGTTTGTAAGCAAAGTGACAAAAATCACTTGGTATATGGATGTCCATTTTTCGGCGCTTTTTCAGTGTGTAATGACTGTATCTTGAAATCAACCACAACCTGGTTGCTGAAATTATCTGTACTATATATTCATTTATTCATACAAGTATACAACACAACATTTCAAATAAAAACAGTTTTCAGCAATGTTTTATTTTGAACTGAAGTGCATAACCCCTTTCATGCACACCTTTTGGCACTAAGTCATATATATACATGTAAAAAATGTGTAAGCGCTTAGGGCCTGTGTGGGTTTGGTGCTCTAACTGAGTCTAAGTATCCATTATTATTATTACTAAGTACTCACTAGGCATGGACTTCTGAACAGAGCTTCACATTAACCAATAATTTCCAGCATTTTACCCATTAAAGGTCTACAGGTACCAGGCAAATATACTTGATAGTGATTTAGGTGTTGTATGCCAATATTGGGCCCCATTTTTTTCAGTAGCCACAATTTGCTATATAATGGTCAGAATGTAAGACAGTCACTGCTCCACACTATTGTGAAGCATTTTGCACAAAAAATACATCAGTACTTGTCTATATTTTTTATTAAATAAAATAGACTTTTTCAAAACTGATACAGTACTGGAAGACTATTTCAAAACTGAGCCACATTCAGATTCAGATTCAGATTCTTTATTCACCAAGTTTTACAAACATAAGCAAAAACAACACTGACATACATCAACTAGCAACCCATTTGCACTAACAAAACAACACCCAAATGCATATACTCACACCTGCACGAGCGCACATGCACGCACGCACGCACACACGCACACACACACATGCCGTAAGTAAAAGTAGTGTTCTGATGTAAAATATAGTCCTATGTCTAAGACTAAGATAGGCAAAATAAAAGTTTAACACGCACGCACGCGCGCACACACACACACACACACACACATTTATAAATAACATTCCATTTCATAATATAAAATCCTACTTTTAAGACAGAGCCGAATAAGAGTTCAATAACAGCAAGAAATGCGCGCACACACACACACACACACACACACATATTGGGCACAGCTTTATTATAGCCAGTCTGGTCCTTTTTTTCTTTGTACTGAAAATAGCATATATATATATGACTTAGTGCCAAAAGGTGCGCATGCAAGGGGTTATGCACTTCAGTTGAAAATAAAACATTGTTGAAAACTTTTTATTTGAAATGTTGTGTACTTGCATGAAATGATGAATGAATGAATATACAGTAGGCTGTGGTTGATTTCAAGATACAGTCATCACACTCTGAAAAAGTGCTGAAAAATGACCGCCAAAAACGGACATCCATGTACCGAGTGATTTTTGTCACTTTGCTTACAAACAAATCACAAGCACGTGGAGAAACGGTCACTGATTTGTACATGGAAAACATCATTTTATCTGGATAATATAACATCAACACTCACGATAGTTGTATTTTCAATCAATTGATCGTGAATGTTTGCCCTGTATATACGTCAGATGTGTTGCAAACTCAAACTGAAAACTTTGAACCACCCAAAAATGACAGCATTACTTTGGAATCTCCTGAAATGTCGCACATGTTCCGTTCCATGCATTTGCACTACACAGTGATACTCTTTTTTTTCTTCCTGCAAATATTAACAAAATGTAAAACCACAAAACTACGTCAATTACTGTGTGAGGACTGCATTTTGTGAATTGCATTTTATTTTTAAAGCACAATGCATGCATGCCGCTTGTGTGTGTGTGTGTGTGTGTGTGTGTGTGTGTGTGTGTGTGTGTGTGTGTGTGTTGTTTTAATTGTTGTACTCATAATCTGTGGCTGTATTTATTTGTACATTGATTTTTAAAATAAGTAGAATGCATACATACCGGTTGTGTGTATATAATATGTGTGTAGGAGGGGGGAGGGTGTGGGATGGGTTGGGGAGGTGTTGTTATGTGGGTGTGTAAGCAAGAGAAAGAGATAGATGTATGTGTGGGCATGTGTCTTAATAGCTGTATTTTTAATCTGTGTCTAAACTGACTTGCATATTTTAGCAGAGTGTATGTATGTGATATATATATATATACACACACACACATGTACAGTAATACTAATAGTGTGTGTGTGTGTGTGTGTGTGTGTGTGTGTGTGTGTGTGTGTGTGTGTGTGTGTGTGATCAGTAGTTAATGCACTAGGCCTACACTGTTTGTTATAATTTATTTTTGTTTATTTTGCTTGTGGCCATAATTTGAATTTCCGGTGTTTACATTGGACAAATGAATATTCTTGATTCTTAAAAAGCAGTGTATGTATAGATATTAGTTGTATATTGCTGTTATGTATACTGTTGTGATACAGACCTCTTTTAAGTTTTAAGAAATTTTGATAATTTGACTGAAGGGAAAAAAGAAAGAAAAGAAAAAAAGATGAAGTGAGAAGCCAAAAGGTAAAACTCAGGCCACATTCCTTACACTAAGTAAGTAGCAGTGAGTGTAATATGAAAAGCGATATTCTGAACTGCTCCAGGCTTTTTAGACAGAAAAAAATAATTAAATGTGGTGCTTGTCACTGTGGAAAGCAAATGTCATCAACACCACTGTCTCACACAATACATTTACAATCTGCCATATAAAGACACAAACACACTCAAACAGTTGGCATACATGCACAAACAGGAGGCTTTGGTCAGGAATGAAAAATTAAAGATTACAAAATAAAGGCACACTGCTGATAGGGTTAGGGCAAGATTAGGCCGCATGTCTCATTGTAGTGTAGAAACAGTAATGATAGCACATAGGCTTGGTGATTTTGTTGTGAATCCTCTTTAAATATACACCCCCATCCCGATTTTTTAAAGCATCAGGATACTGAAAGACTTCTGTCTGAAATAAATAAAATAGTATAAAACAAAGCTGTGCGGATTATGGTGGCAAACATGCTGTCACTTTTTTGACCAGTTTCACTGAGCAGCGACCACCTAACTTTCTGCAGTTTCTTGTCGGCAGTTAATCTGTGCAACTTTAATTCACGTCCCTCCACCTCCTTTCCTTTGTAGTTCAAACAGCACACACAGTATCCTTCCCCATGGTAGTTATTTTTTACTAATGTGGTTGATCGAAACTTCCTTCGCTCAGTTGACACCCAGTAGGCCTAATGTAGCTGCCGGAATGTCCCAGTCAACAAACTTCCACCTTACACAGGGGCAGAGGACTCTAAAATTTCCTCTCATGGGAATGGTCTATAGTGGTCAGTAACATACTAACAATTCTCTGGTATATTCATGCATTTCACACAGCTGTCTGTGTCCATGTTTGACCAAGTGATGTTTGACATAGCAATATGTAGTTCAAGCATGTCAGATATTACCATCCATAAACTGCATTGTTTTTGTTTGTTTGTGAACATGCTTTTGAATAAACATATTCACCCAAACTGTCCATGGAGTTGTTTGTATTGTCTGAGATGAAACTTTTAATATCCGCAAACATCACAGATGGAACCAGGGATTGGTGTAATATTTCAGAGGACAAAGCCATGTTCTCAGTTTTATTCTAATGAGAATGCTTACATACATTCTAATGTAAGAAGTACATGTATCCAAGGAAATCTGGTTGTAAACGTGCACTGATGGGGGTATGCAAGTCTGGTGTGGAGACACCCTTTCTGGGCTTGGTCCTTACCTGGCCCCACTTGATCTTACAACAAAGTGGCCTTGGCAGCAATGCATCAGTTGGTGGGTGTCAAGGTTTAGCCAGGGGACTATGGCTGTGGCACTGGTGGTAAAACAGAAGTCACGGAGGATCTGTCTTGCCATGCGTCGTTGGTGATATCTTGCTGATGAGGACCCCAGATGGGGGACACATACTTGAGGATGTGCCAGTCCTTTGTAGCAGGTTGGCTGGAGTAGGGGAGACCATCATCTCTTAAGTCTCAGTTGAAAAAGATGAAGGCAATGTATTGTCTCTGGAACAGTAGGAATGTATGTAATACCCAAGGGTAGTTTTCTTGTCAACTCTATGCCCAAGTACTTTGTGCTGTTTACCTGTTTACCTCTTCTCCATCAGTCCATTCAGGGTGCAGGAGCTGTTTGTCACTAATATTCAGGCATGTTTCTTTGACAGCGAGGGCATGGCACTTGCTGCATTATAATTTGCTAGTCCTTTCAGCCTAATTGAGGGCAACGCATTTGTCACTGTTCTGGGGATAACTTAGCTACTAACATTGTCATCAGTATGGGTACTTTAGTAGGTAGTGTCCTGTGTAGGTTGAATCAGAACAAGCATTTGTGAACACCACCAAAGTGACATGGCAACAATTCACTGTCTCTGTTCAGTGTCTCTGCCCACCCATAATCTGACATCTCATGTGGGTGGGCTGTGATGTGGAACCAGTCTTGGGTCTGGCGGTAGGGGTGCTAGGACAAGAAGCACAGGAGCAGTGCCCCAGACTCTGAGGTCAGCACAGATGATGGGACAGCAAAAAGAAAAAAAGATGAGGTTGGCCGAACTCTATAACTGTATCCCTACTCAGATTTAGTGAACCAGTACTTTTAAAAAATGGTCCTTTGATTTTAGCATTCTCATGCCTTATGTGTCACGATTCAAAAATAATGTCATGTACGATGTGGCATATTTCAAAACTGAATACACATGTATTCATCTGAGCCTCCACTAGACCCGCATATGCTGTTTTTTTTACCAGTAAATGTTTCCCCAGTAATGCAGTCACCGGTACCAAGTACTGACTGAAACTGAGCATTTTGTGTGACTTGATGGAGATCATACTCTGTACCCTGTGTCCTGAAGCAAGTGGAAGCTCCCGCTAAACAAGATCCCTTATCCCTTCGGGTGATGTTCAGCAAGCAAAAGGGTGAAAACTCACTGTGGTGGCAACAAAACTGAGTTTGATTACAGTCTGTAAAAGATGAGTGGTCAGTACAAGATCAGTTGTTTTTCCCACAGAAGCATGTTGAAACTAGATCTAGATCAAATGTCAGTGGTTCCTCCACATGCTGAAAAACATTGATAAAACTAACTTTTTCAACAGAAAGACTGAGGGTTGGTACCGGAATATTTCTTTGTTGCCGGTACCTGCATACTGATAGTCTCAACAGTCTAGTGGAGGCTCTGTCCATATAATTATATACTAATGTATAGGTTATTCAATTTAAGGTGATCTTTAAGTGAACTGAGCTTTTCCTCTCCCATTTTCTCATCATCTGTACCCTTAAGGAAGGCCATGGATGTCTGATCCCCCCTTCCGCCCTTTGTCTGGAATCTTGGGCTATCATTTGATTTCCCGGTCCTATCTCCTGTCCTGTTTTTCTGCCTAGTCCTCTTGCTCTTTCTGTCTTGTCATTTTTCCGCTAATGGTCCATTCTCCTGAATGAGAGTCAAAACCTCTCAAACATTTGTTAACAAGAGTTAAGCTTTTTTGTGTGGCTCTTGTTAAGCAGCCAGGAGATGATGGTTGGTGGTATAAGTGCAGCCTGCTGCCATATGGCGCTGGTATTTGCCATTATGCATTTATATACGTTTGAAAAAAATAAAATGTTTTAATTTTTAATTTATTTAAAAAAAAATGTTCATCTGATGATCTGGTATTGATAAGTCAGATGGAATGGTTGATGATACCAGTGCCCTAACCTTATGTGCTTGTTTAACTTAAGGCCCTGTTGAACTTAAGACAATAATGTGACCAACTCTTCAAAACTTGTGTTTGATGTTTGTGCATGTATGTTTAAACTGTTTTGTTTTAATACTTTTATGTTGATATAGGGATATATTTTGTGGATTGACTTGACATTATTAGCCTGTGCCAAAAGGTGTTCCCAACAACATCACCTCAATTTGTGGACCTGCACTGATCCTCATGGTTAATTATTTCACTGTTTGGCCTACCTTATGGAAGAAACTTTAAAGAGGAATAAAAGTAGTTATGAACAAGCTGAATATTAAAGAACAAACAAAAAGATGAAAAACATTGCATTTTTGGATGCAAAATGGCTGCCAAAAGTGGGACACTTTGGCCTGATTGGCTGATATTGTTTGTACTGATGTTGAACTTGCATTGTTGTGTTCAGCTTGTGTGTAACCTGAAAAATGAAAAAATAAACTTCTTTCTGATATCATTGACAATGTTTACGTGTTCTTTTTCTGAGAAAATTCAGATTGATAATGCAACGGTTAAGCTTCACCTTCTGTGTCTATTGGGCGGTTTGCATGAGTGAATGCCCTTTGTAATCTTTTGCGCAAGAAGTCACGAGAGATTGCAGCATCATTTCCAGGCTGATTTTTGAGTAGGTGTTGGTTCGTGCTGGGTATAACGATGGAATTGAACCTAGAACCTAGCAGTACAAATGCCACCACTGTTGCAGTTGCAAAAATTACCGGAAGGTTGGGAAAAAGAAAAAAAAAATGCATCGGTTTTTGGCTGACCAGAAGATTGTGAGTTCATAGAAAAAATGCATTTTGGGGCATCCTGTAGCATGAGCAACAAGTTATTCCTTGTTGCCAGACACATTCTGACTATGGGCCTCCAAAAATGTCTTTAAAGTTGGCAGCGTAAAATTCGCAAATTCACTGTCACCGCTTTCCACGCACCAGCCAAGGGACTTAAGCAATGCTGGGCAAAAGTCAAGGGAGTTAACAACCCTGCTTGAACTGCCCAATATGAAAAACAAACACAAACGTCATCTGCTCTTGTGACTGCAGCATTTGCTGCCGAATTCGCTCTCCTTGGAACTAAAATAGTTCCTGCACATTCCTGATGAAAAATGTAACTTCAAATTCTGAGTCCAAAATTATGTCTGTTGGTGACAAGTAACCATTTTGTGTTTTAGCCACCTTCACTTTGTCCACTTTGTGGATGTAGCCATTAATGGTGCTGACTGCATGTATTCATAACACATGGCGGGTTTGAAGAAGTGCTGCAAATTCATTGCACGATGGCAAATTTTGAAACTGTCCGCTCATTTCTTTTGGTGACAATTAATTGACATGTGATGCTTAATCAATATTGCTTACTGTTGCTATCCACTAAAGATTTTCCCAATTATTATTTCTCTAGTTTTGCATACTGGTGTGAAATAAAAGGATTACAACTGGTGCTGTTTGAGCTTTGTTCTCTACCTTTTCCGTGATGACTAACTTTATTTTTGTTTTTAGCATTAGCAGTTGTAATCCTTGCAAGTTCAAGCCTACACAGTTCAGTCATTTCAGTGGTTGAATCTAAATGTTGTGGGGGAAAGAAATGACAATGATAAAGCTTAGATTGGCAAAGCCACCATTTTCATGATAAATCATCACCTGGACACAATAGTGAAAGTTGTCTCTTGTAAAACTTAATGTTTTTTATTTACAGACCACACATAGAAAAGGAAAGAAGGGTGATGAATGCACTGGAGAGATAACTATTCATGCCAAGATTTACATTTTCAGACACATAAGGAGTTAGACTGTTTTTTGTTTTTTTGCTTTGGGGGTGAGGGGGGTTGCTTTTTTTTCCCTCTCTGACCTGGAAAATATCCCCCCCCCTGCCCCCCGGCTTTTGTTTTTGTTTTTTGGCAACCTGACAGAACACCTAGTCATGGTCTGACTGTCAGTAGAAGAAGAATCACTTATTTCAAGTTTCCTGTGTTAAAAAGAAGTAATACTAGTAATAACTGGGGGGCGGGGATAGCTCAGTGGTTAGAGCGCCGGACTCGTGATTGAAAGGTCGCGGGTTCGAATCCCTGCTGGAACGGCGGGAGAATTTTCTTCTCCAGGGTCGACTTTCTGTGCTGACTCTTATTTCAGTATCCGTTCCACCCCCGTGTTACCACAGTAGCACGTAAAAGATCCCGGTCATTCTGCCAAAAGTGCAGGTGGCAGGTTACAGCTAAACACGCATACACCTTACGTATGTGGCTTTTATTGAACCGTGCTTTGGCATTGGTCACAACTTGTCCCTAATATGTCAAATGACATCTGAGGACATTAAGCATCAACTCATCATCTAGTAATAATTTTCTATACATTTTCCCTCATTATTCATTAGGACATAAATGAGACTGGCAGAAAAGATAAATAATACTACCAGTTCGCATGATCACAGTATCATTCAATATAAATATGAAAACAATGAAATTAGTACAGCTAGAGTACTCTTTCTTTTTTTCTGACCAGGAAGATATCCTATTTTCTTGGTTTCTTTTTTTCAGTTTTTAGATGTTTGTTTGAATGGATGTTTCTTCAACTATGTGATATGCTGCTTGCACAAACTGAACACTAAAGCATTTTTAATCTGGATTCACAGCCTTTTTTAAAATGAAATATGTGTTTTAATTTTCCATCAGTTTCTTTACACAAGTTACAGTTACTTCATGTTTTACTTAATAAGTTTCATCAATTTCTTTTATTTGAGTCTTTCAGGATGAACATGATTGTCTCATTTTTGCCTTCCTGGTTCACTGAATATCTTTTCCCCAAAACCTTCACCAACCTAAACTGGAAGTTTTAACACACCTCTGTATGAGAATTGTTTTTGTAGAATTGTGACCCGTTTCACACCAAATGTAGCAGAACTGACTGGGCATAAAAAGACAGTGATCTATACATGTAGTTGACAGTCTGTGCCAGGAAGTGGCTTGGACTTCTAATTGTATGTTGAGTTCCTGTTGAATTTATGCTCTGCCTGTATTCATTGTCTGAGTGACATATATTTTTTTGCTTTAAAGTGAGTAGAATCACAATATTTACAGAAATTAAAGAACTAAACTCTGGTATTTACTATGAAATTATGTCAGGTGCAGAACTAGATGATACACATTTTTTCTTGGTTGTTAAAGAAAGCTTTTCATGCTGCACCCTGTGTCCATGCTTAAAGTAAAAGTCCAAGGCTTTTAAGTATGCAAAATGACCATCGAAATGACTGACAAATGAGTCACTAGTTTAAGATTTAACGAAATAAAAATTGAAGATAAATGTTTGGGTTTTTAATCGATTATTACTTTCTGTAGGCTGGCCGAGACTACAGTCTCGGGTTCTCCATCAGCCATGTGACTTCCTGGAAGTGACATCAGTCTGGGGAGTCTGCGGTTGCCATCTTAGATTCTTCAGTAAACTGTGTATGTGTGTGGTTGACAAAAAAGTTAACTATGCCGGCCTACTGTGTAGCTGTGAACTGTAACAATTCGCAGACGACCCCAGGTATAACAATGCATGAGCTCCCGTGCAATTGACCCGCAGTGAGGCGAAAGTGGATTAAATTTATACAATTCAAACAATCCAACTTTCTTGCTGCGCCGCATCACGCCCATTTGTGTTGCGAACACTTCAGTGAGTGCAATTTTGCAAAACCCATGGAATACTCTTTCAAAATCCTGCCTGGCAGGCTCAAACTGATACAGCTGTCTCTTGGGCAAAGTATCAGTTTCGTCTTTGGAGCTCGAGTTGGCCATTTTGCAGCGACTCCCCAGAGTGACGTAGTAGGCTTATGGTCACATGATTTGGGCGTCATGGCGAAGCTTTCGGTACGACAGAAAGTGCCTTTTTTTCATGCATTTATAACCCTCAGATCACAGTTTCACCTACATCATCGTTCTCAGTGAGCTTTAACAGAAATCATATCAAAAATCACCTCTAACGTTGGACTTGTCCTTTAAATATGTGATGTTTGACATAGCATTGCCTTGTTCAAGCATCTGCATGTCCAAAATTACCAGACATGAATTCTGTTGTTTGTGGATATGCTTCTGAATAAATCTGTTAACTGAATAGGTCAGTGGTATTGTTTGGGAGGAAATGCTTAATATTTAGTGGTCAAACGTCACACATGGACACAGGGATAACAATATTACAGAGGACAAAGCCATGTACTCGACTTTATTGTTCTGATGAAATTACTTACACTAGTTACAGACAACAAAAAGATTTAGAAGTGTTCAGTAAGAAATTCTCTGGTATGTTACTCATTTCATACTGCAGCCTGTGTCCATGTTTCCAAAGTGACATTTGATGTAGCAGTATATTGTTCAAGCATGTAAAATATTACCATCCATAAACTCCGTTGTATTTTGTTTGTTTGTGAATATGCTTTTGAATAAATATATTCATCCAAATTGTCAGTGGTATTGTTTGTATTGTCTGGGATGAAACTTTTAGTGTCCGCAGTGGTCACAGATGGACACCAGGATTGGTATAACATTTCAGAGGACAAAGCCATGTTCTCAGTGTTATTGTTCTGGTGAGAATACTTACAGACAGTACTACCAACAAAAAGCTTTAGAAATGCCCAATAACAATTCTCTACTACTGTTGCAAACCCTATGTCTGGTGTGACGATTGACCAGGTCTGATGGGTCGATCAGCTGTTTTTATGTTGTACCCCTCAGGTATGGCATAAAACCATTTTTTGTAAGTGAAAATGTAATCTTCAAATGCAGTACTTTGACATGGTTAACCTGTAATAAACAGTTCTGGTCTTTGATTTTTACTACGTATGTCCCACTTCTATGCACCACCTTTTGGCACAGGGTCATATATGAAAATTGTTCTGAAATGTGCATTTGCTTATGACAGAATTTGATTGTCCTGATATGACCCAGTGTGAATGACAGGATGTTAAGATCCAATTACTAATCCAGTTGCTAACAAACTCATTATTGGGGGTGGGGGGCAGGGAGCAGTCCCTCTGAAGAGATTTTCTTAAGGATTAATGAACTTTTATAAACTTAAAAGTCCAGGTTACAGTAGTTTATGGCTAAATGTCAATGTTCCAGGTGCGAATCCCAAGAAAGGCTGCACAGTGACAGTTCATTATACTGGTAAGCATATTGTTAATTAAAATATATATGGGTCATTCTCCTGAAAACTGGACCTGATGAAATAAAACATGAAACTTTTTAAACTACCGCTATATTTTTGATGTAATGTGTTTGGAGGAATAAGGGAAATGCCACAATGTGTGAATGCATCATTATTTCTTGTGCTGTGAATCTTTTTTGGTACAAATTATGATATTTTCATGGCCATCATTTGTGACATGGCTAAGGGAAGGTTAGCTGATCACAAATATTTTCTTGAAAGCGTTCATGATTTAATAAAAACAGATTTTGTGCGAAATGAAGTGGCTAGCTCTTACATACAAATATTTATTGTGCGTTGCATCCTGCTAATGGCACCAAACAAAGAAAAGATAATGTCTTGCACGTTACCGATGGTGTCTTCCAACTATGTATCATGATATTGTGTTTGTTCACAACAAAAACTAATTTTAATTTTATACTTGGTAGATGACCACATATCACCATGTTTTTTTATGCTTGTTTGATGACATGAGAGTAGATACAAAATAAATTAGTCATTTCTTCAGGGGTGGTTTACGTGGTGTCTAAAAATGATGTAACATTTGAGCATACAAAAGAACTATTTCTGTTAGTACCATTGACTTTGACCTACCCTAACACACAAATCCACGTCAGCTGACGTTGACCTCTTTTTGCACTGTGTGTGGTGTGTTATTTGACTACAAAAGGGAAAGCACTGTGGCATCTTCAGGGGTGAGGGCTGTAAAGCTTGTGACAAATATTTGTTCCCAGTTGGCTGAGTGTTTGTATGCAACCTTTTGTAACCAAACTTGGTATTGTGGTCCACTGCCATGAGCCAGAATGTCATGTGAAAAAAACTGGATTCTATCTTCAAGGTCAAGGTCACAGTGTGGGCTTATATAATTAGAATATGGCAGTTTTTTTTTTAGTTTTTTTTTACTATATCTTTTATTCTAAACTAATGGTTCTTTTGCATCCAAACTCAATCTGATGGTAGATCAACATAAGCAAAGAAGTGTCCAGTGAAAATATTAGATTGCTGTGTTCAAGGCCAAGGTTAAACATTTTAATTAATGTTATTTTGGATAGCTTATAAATTTATGAACCTTTTGTAACCAAACCCAGTATTGTGATAAGCATTAAAGGCAAGAGTGTCATGTGTAAAAAATGGGTTTCTATCTTCAAGGTCAGGGTCACAGTAACTGAGTTTTGGTTCATACAATGAAATCATGACTATTTCTATTATATGTTCTAACTGCTGATTTTTTGGTGACCAACTTCGTTTGACAGTGCATGTTCATAAGCTGGGATGTCTTGTGAAAAGGTTGCTTTGCTGTAGTCAAGGTCAAGGTCACAGTGAAGGTTCTGAACTTCAGTGAATGTTTGCCCGGACAATATTTCTGATCAATCAAACTTAATATGGTGATGCATCATCATCAGCTAGAGTATCATACAGAAATATCATTTTGCTATATTCAAGCTTGTAGCCACAATCATTTCTGCTATGATCTTCAGAAATACTGAAACTTTTGCAACCCAGATTAGTTTGTTGGTACATCATTACAAGAGAGGGTAAGACACCATGAAAAGATTTTCTTACTTTTACTGCGGACTGGATTGTTGCCAATCTTGGCCATCCTGATCTCTCAAACCAGGGCTCAGTACCGGTTCCAATCAAGAAAATGTGGAAAGAACATTGCTTTTGTAATGAATATACTTATTTATTAGGTTTATTAGGCAATGGTTCAAGTGTGTGATTCTTATATCTTTCTGTACTTGTGATGGTGTCTACATAACATGTGAGACAGATTACTAATTAGTTGTGACTGGTTAGTAACTTTAGAAAGCAAAAAAACAACTGACATGTATGTATGTGTGTGTATATATTTATATAAAAGGTTTGGAGCAAGTTAGTGTAACCCTTCCCCCCCTCCTCCAGATTACTTTGCAAAAGAAAACTAAGAAAATGTGTGACCTATTTCATACATGTCTGTACTTTGAAGAAATTTTTAAAGCAAAATTGTTAAAGAGGCAGGAAATAAAAAACCTAAATTATTAAAAAAAGGTAAGAAGTGACATATTCCTTCATTAATTAGGAAATATTGTATAATAAAAAAGGCAAGAGTCAAACTGGCCACTGGTGTCTTCTGTCACCTGTGAGACTGACCTATGATATAATGCACAATTAACCAAGTTCCTGTCACCCTCCCAGTTTATGCCTTGTATTTACGTACACAAGAGATGTCAAGCTTTCATTTCCAAATATTAATAATAATACTCAAAAATTCACACTTTGAATTTTTTGAATTTTTACCCTCTGTGTTACCATTTTGACCAGATTTCAGGAGAATGACCCATATACGCACATGTATCACAAAGTACATAAGTAGGTCATTTTACAGCTTCATGATTTGTTGTGCAAGGTGACAAACTTTGTTTTTACATGATTCTGAATGCTGAACCTGCAGTACACAAGTCACTGACTTACTGGTGACACTTGTGACAGATATCAGTGATGAGATGATGTTTGTGAACGTGGCAAATGCTTGAAAGTCTGTTTGGTATTCAGGGACCACAGGTTTGCAGAGCAACAGCCGCAGGACAGGTTTGCAGTTCATCTGTGGACAAAAATGTGCGGTAGGATTCAGTCAACTCAGAAAGTGCTTGTTTGCCCTGGTCACACAGTTCACACTTTTAAAGCTGAGTGAGGCTAGTTTTGCAAATGCTGGCAGCATGGGTATTGTGGTCTGAGGAGTGTCAGAGTTGATATATATATATTCATGATATTGTAACTGGTCTATCTTTCACTCTGTGTGTGACATCAGTTGCTAAACTGATGTCGCACAAAGAGAGAAAGAGAGACTGACATAATTGAAATGCATTATGTCCTACTGATTTTGATTTTTGTGTGATATATATGCATGGAGTTTGCCCAGTTGCTTCAGATGATTGTATTTTACATAAAGTCTGCATAGCAGTTTTCTGTGTATTTGTGTCAGTGACCTATGTGCTGTTTTAAAAATTCAGCATTTCTCAAATCATTGTGACATTGAGCTTATGCAGAAATATAAGTCCCCACTGCTAAGAACACAGAGCTATCCCAGTTTATCTTTTCAAGCCTGTAGTAGGTCATGCTACATATAAACATATGATTGTAATGCATGTATATATATATATATAATAGCCGTGTATGTTTCACCTACTGCTACGGTGCTAGATATTTCTTCCTTTCTGAGATCTACCTTCCTGGTCTGTTTAACCTCATTTTTCCAAATCCTCTCTCCAGTTTTTCCTTGCAATTGGATAATTAGATGTAGGTAATGCATGTTCCTGTATGGGTCCAAATAAGAGATGCTCTTTGTCACGGGTGATTGATGCAGGTTCTTGTATTGAGGGCATGTAGATTAGAGATTATAGTTATAAATTAAAAACGCTGCAGACCTGTGCTTATGCACAACTCCTAGTCACAGGGTTTTAATAAATGGATCAGGTAAGGATTGTAGGGACTTCTAACCACCCACCTCTCCCCCAACAAAATGGGATGGGTGTGGTGGGGTGTGTGCATACATTAGTATTGTGGAATCACTGGTCTGTACGTGTCCAGGTTTTGTCCATCTCTTTCGAACCGCTCGAACCTTAGCTTTGCAAGCTAACTTGGTATGAAAGGACAAATGTGGCACATCACCATGATCATGAGTTGGCTGGAGAGTCGTGCAAAAAGATTGTACTTTAGTTTGCTATCTACTACTTCTACTATCTCATATCTTCTGCGTGGACGAAAAATAGATAAAACATTAAAGCTAGATTATGTGTGTTTGTGTCTTATTGTTACAGTTTCATTCATGGCAGGTTTTTAATTTAATGACTGGATATTTATGATATTGCATGTTCCATTGCTGTAGGTACTCTGAAGGAAAATGGGAAGAAATTTGATTCTTCTCGTGACCGAGGCAAGCCTTTCCAGTTTAAGCTAGGAGTTGGACAAGTTATTAAAGGTGTGTATAAAGATGCTGAAATAACTATGTGAAATATTAATTTAAAAGCAACATGCAGGTAACTGCATAGATAAATGTGGAGACAAATACGAATGTGTAAAAGCATATTTAATGTTAAACCATGTCATTTTATTCACACACACACACACACACACACACACACACACACACACACACACACACACACACACACACACACACACACACACCAAATAACAACAGCTGGTTTGGGTATCACAAGTTGTTTATTGTTTTGCTGGCATGCCCAAAGTGACACATTTGCTCCCAGCCCTCTGTCCCTTTGCCCTTTTTCTCCACCTCCTTACCAAACCTTATTACACCCCCACCTGCCCCCATGCCATCCCCACTACACCTCTTACCCACCTCCCTCCATCCCTTTCCTGTCTTCTGACCCCCTGCCTTAGCTGTGGTCACTTATGTTTAAACTCCAAGTTCACTTAACAGTGCGACTTTAACATAACCCAATCACCTACTGCAACACCAGTCTTCAGCAATAATCCAAGCTCTCCAGTCTCCTCAGAATGAGTGGGGCTACTGAGGAAATGATGTTCATGTTCATGAATTGATGAGACCATTATCATACTTCATCATTTGTGTCCTTCGGCTTTCATGTGGGTGCTGTTATTTTTGTTAATCAAATAACTTTAAACACACACACACACACACACACACACACACACACACACACACACACACACACACACACACACCCCACTGAAACAAGAATGACTGCTAGCGTTCTAAAACAAGATCCAAACACATAAAGATTCCATATAATGCTATTTATTAGGACAAAACACAACCTGTGAATGTTTGGGGTAATCCCCTTTATCAAGCTACAAAACAATTAAATGGTGAAAAATGAGATGGAGAACTAATTCACTTATCTTTTTTTGGTGCATGGTGCATAACTTGGTTGGAAAAACTTGTATCAGCAGACCAAAAACAAATGCTGCAACAACATAAAATAGGGTGTATAAAGGTTGCTGAATCTTCGTCAGTCCTTACAACTTAAAGTACAACTGCTGTATTCAGCCCACCCCCCACCCCACACCCCCACCCCACCCCTGGAAAAAAAAGTTAACAAAAAACTCCAAGTACACACAGTTTTCTTAACACTAGCAACAATTCACACACAAACTATACAAATGCGATAAATTTGTCCATTCATTAACTTCATCTACTTCAGTAAGAAAGAATGATTTAGGCATTTGATTTTGAGAGACATGGGAAGAGTTACTTCCCCTGAATTTACACATGCAACACGGAGCAGAGATACAACAGCAAGGGGATAGCCAAGTGAGCGAGCTGTGTCACAATAAACCTGTAAACGGAATGGTGCAACGGGCAGGTGGTTGGCGGACAGGTGCTCCACTCTTCCAGACAGCAAGTAACCGTAGCTTTCTGTAGCTAATGTCAGTAGGGAGGGCTGAGATTGTTTTGATTTAAAAGTGCATTTTACGCTTAGATCATACCTACCACAATGCCCATTTAATTTTGAAGGTATCTGCTATATAATATCTTCAGATCATTCAGAGTTTTTTTTTAATAGTAGCTTATGCAGCATTGACTCCTGTTCAGTTCTTGTTCGGTAGATACACCAGATTTGTCTCATGGTTTGAAAAATAATTGAGAAAAAGACACGATATTTTGTCTTTAGGCTTCTCTTTTTCATTCCAGCATTGTTGTTTTATAGTATACCTATTTAATTATTTTTAATGCGGACAAATCAACGATAAAAACTGAACGACATCAGTTACCGATCTCCCCTCAGAAACTCTCTCTTCCTGTTTTTTGTTGTTTTTGTTTTGTTTTTGCGCATCAGCGTCCACCCATTATAATAGTGATTATATAGCTATCATAACCGAATGTAAAAGTTTTTTGTTAAAAAAAATGTTTGTGTGCAGGTTTAACTCATTTTGCGAGTGTGTACTTGTATTGATGAATTAAAAAAAAAGTCATTCGGAAAAACGTTCCGGTTTACAAACTAACTTTTTGCCATGCACTAAAATAAAATGATAATAAAAAATATAATTAGGCTCGCAGACAGTTAGCAGTCTCTGTATTGTAGTGTCTCTGCATGGAGCAATCTTTTCAGTGATTTAGAGAGTGAAATATTACTTTTAAAAAATGGAAGGTAAAATCCAAGGAGATGGTCAGAAATTCCTGGACCATTTTAAAAGTTATTTTGGGTCACAAATATCATCCCAATCATTAAATGAGGCCCATATCTATGATTACAGCCAAAATCTGCAACAAAAGATGAAGCTTTTTCCATATATATGTATACATTTTTGTCTTTGATTGTTTTTAGTCGGCACATGTTGCCCTTTGACACTTGACCTAGTTTCCCAGTATGCTTAGTGCTGATGTTGGCAAGGCAATCGTCTGAATAACTCAGTGTTCTCAGATTGCAATTTTTCCCGTACATTTTCTGTGGGTTTTTAACTGCCGTAGCTTGTTAACAAGGCCACCTACCTAGCAGCACTTTGTCGGCTTCATTCACCATTTGCAATCCGTGACACTGCCTCAAAATAGTCAAAGACAAAAATATATGAAAAAAATCACCTTTTGTTGCAGATATTGGCGGTAAATCGGTAGAATATGGACCTCATTTAATGATTGTGTTGGCATTTGTGACCCAAAATAACTTTTAAAACAGTCCGGGAATTTCCGACCATCTCCTTGGATTTTTACCAAATAGAATACAATAATCAAACCCAAATGTTTTCCATCATAACCATGATTAAAACCAAACAACATCTATTTTTGAAGGATTGAACTAAAACTATGACCACAAATTCATTTCCGGTTTGGCAGGAATTAATTGATAGCAGTCAGGCTACCCCATAATGTTGCATCCCAACATCAGCTAAATGCAGCAAAAAACTAACCTCCTGTGCCCATAATAAAGATTATTTATCAACATTAAAATGCAACATCCAAGTAAACTTACCAGTTTCATCACAAAAGCTTTGCAAAATACGTCGCTCAGCAGCTGTGTTGGAACACTCCATGTTGTTTGCATTTCCCGCAAATCACTTCTGACAGGTTGCTCACTTTGATTGGCTGCATTGAAGATGACACAGCTTGAATACATTAACCATGTACCTCATTCCAACAGGTACATCTTAAACTTTTTTTTTTTAAGCAGAACTATGCTGCTATAGTCATTATTTTTGTAAAAATCTGGTAAAATTGTCATTTTGGGGGCATATATGCATCCTGCATTAAAATGCTTCTATAAATCAAACAGCCCCACACACTGTTAAAACTGGGATTCATTTACCTTCAGTCTAATACTAAATATAGTCATGTGCTGTGTATGTACTTCTCAATGATTACTGCCAACGGCGTTTACATTGGTTTCAGCACAAATGAAACAATACTCATTTAAAAGAGGAAAGACTGAACTTTATTGTCGCATTTGATTCAAAACAAAACATGCAGAAAGAGCTGAGTACCACAATGTGCAAAACAAGCAAAGCTGTTTGTGTTTACACACACTGATGGTAGCATGTGGGCTTGGCTGCCACTACCTAATTAGAATCCCTGTGTCTGTGTGTCCAGATTTTGTCAAGAGGATATCTTCTGAACTGTACAACCTTTCGTAACTAACTTGGTATGCTGGTGCATCATCATGAACCTGTGCCTGGGGGGTGGGGGGTGGGGTGGAGGGGGGTGATGCTGTCTTTGGGGTCATGGTGAGGGCTCATAAAGTCATATGATCAAAATAAAATTATTTCTACTGAATCTTTTGAACAACTGATCCTTTTGCAACCAAACTAGTTTGATGGTAGGTATGTAAGCCAGAGGTTTTTGTGAAAAATTGGATTGCAGCATCAAGGTTAAGGTCAGAGCAAAGGTTCAAAATGTAAATGAATGCTTGTCTGGACTTTAACTTATGCACTACTGAACCTTTTGTAACCAAACTTGGTATACTGATGCAGCATTACGAGCCAGAGTGTCCTTCAAAAAGATTGGTTTGCTATCTGTAAGGGCAATATCACAGTGTAGGATTGTTTCTACTGGAGCTTCAGAATGGCTGATCCTTTTGCAACCAGACTTAGTTTGATGGTAGATCAGCCTAAGCTGGTGTGTCTTGTGAAAAGATTGGATTGCTGTGTCAAGGTCACAGTGATGGTTTAAAACTGGATGTTTGTCAGTCCTATGTTTTCTGGACCATGATACTTTTGCAGTCAAATGAGGTATGTTGAGCATTCACTCTTGCATGGACCATCGAATCCTACATTTCGTTCAGAATAAACTTCAGTTACATGATGACAAAACGGAAATTCTTCTGATACTAGTGATAGGTTATGCTTCTTGAATTCTTCAGTATGTGTGGGTCAGAGTTACATACCATTTTCCAGTGCAGCTCAAAATCTTGGTGTAATTTCTGACAGCCAGCTTGCATTGAAGGAACAGCTGAACAGACTTTGTCAGCTTACTTACCTGGAGATCAGGCAGATTTCTTTTCAACAGTATCTTTCTTTTGAAGCCACCAAAACTCTTGTTTCCTTGCTTGATTATTGTAATGCTCTACTTCATGGCTCACCTCAGGTTCTCCTTGATAAAATTCACAGTGATGAACTGCTCAGCTGGCCTCGTCTGCAATGCTAAATCTTGCCCACATCACTCCTTTACGATCTCCACTGGCTACCAGTCAGCAGCCAGATTCAATACAAAATAACTCAGCTGCTTCCACATTCTCTGGTACAGCTCCTCCATACCTGAGTTGCTTCATTTCTATTCTCCTTCTTGCTCTCTTTGCTCAGCCTTGGATACTCAGCTTTTCCGTGTTGCTCAGGAGGGCAGGAGGACCCGTGGGGAGAGATCCTTCCAATACACTGGACCTGTGATCTGGAACTCCCTTCCTCTCGCTGTCAGTGTTTGTCTTCACTCTCTTCATTTAAGTCAGAACTGAAAACCCACCTTTTCTCTTGTGCTGTACTGATCTGTGGTTTTCTTTCTTCTCATTCTGCCAACCCAACACCAGTAATGCATGTATTTGTAGTGTTTGTGTGCGTGTGCGTGTGTGTGTGTGTGTGTGTGAGAGAGAGAGAGAGAGAGAGAGAGATGAAATGAACATATCCTTATACCTTTGTTCTTTGTATTCCAGGCTCCTACAAGATGGGGCACCATAAATAATTAGTATTACTAATATAGTAACAACCAGACCTAGTACACTAAAAACAACAACAAAAAACAATAGGATATAGCATTCTGACAATCACATTAACAGTGACTTACACTATAGTCAGTTGCTTACTATATCTAGGAACTTGATGGGGATATTTGCCATGCAACTGCAAGGCAACATTTCTTGTTCAATATTGTTTAGCCTCTTAGCCATCTGCCTGTCCTAGTTAACGTTTTTCGTTTGCAGTTGATTATTGTCATTAGATTTGCTAACTATTGTGGCCAAAAGTCTGTTCTTTAAAAAAAAATTTTTTAAGAAGTTCGAAAATTTTTCTGGAATCTTTATTTGATTCATGCAGGTTAGAGTTGCACTGCATGAATTTTGTAAGTTGTACATATTTCAGTTTTTGATTTCTTCACTTTTCAGGCTGGGATGAAGGCGTATCACAGGTAGGAATATTTTTGTATTGAACTGGCAGTGATGCTGGTAATTTACATATATTTTGATATAATGATTGTGCTAGAAGTTAAGAGAGTAAGAAATGCAAGAAGTTAAGAGAGTAAGTAATGTGAGAATGCAAGAAGTTACGAGAGTAAGTAATGTGAGAATTGTTCTGATTGGGAGTATTTTAATGTTATTGTTAAGCGTGTCATTTTTTTTTATGCAGACAGTTCATCCAAGACAGATCATGTCTTTCCTTCAGGTAAAATTCCATCATAAGCATTTGCTTTCTCCCAGATAAGTTTCCTGAAACTCAGTGAAAGTAATTCCTTGCCAAATACTTTGTGAATTACTTCTGGGTTCCCACCTTTCTATGGGCAGTCTAAACCTGAATGTTTAAATATCATCCTGATTATTTGACACCATCTTCAAAAAAGAAAGAAAGAAAGAAAGAAAGAAAAAGAAAAAAAAGGAAAACAAGATGAAGAAATATCAAAACTTAAACTTGTTCAAGCGTTTGTGTAAAAGCAATGTTTGAGAAAATCCACTTTTACAGTTGTTATAGAGAACTCCATAATTTGAAAATTGGTCATGGCTAAGTGGCAATAATCTTAAAATAACAGTTAGTACTTTATCGTGAGAAGTATTGATGCAGTTGTCATAAAGTTGCAACCAGCTGCATTCAGAGAGAGACAGAGAGATGGACAATAATTGGATTTTAGTGTCCTGTCAACCACATTAGTCTGGACGAAAGAGAGAGCCTGAGAAAGAGAGGCTGCCACTGCCACCAGCCCAGTATGAGATTCCTGATATCACCATCTCAGCTAACAAATTTAGTTAGCATTTCCACAAGTGTTTCCACCATCTCCACTAATAAATTCAGTTACCATTTCCACAAGTGTTTGAAAGAAAAGGACCTGTCCTGCAAACGAGTCAGGAAACCTAATGCAAACATGCAGCCAATGCAGTCAGTGTGGAAACAAGCATATGGATTTGTTTACATAATGCATGTGCTTGGTGTCAGCCATTTAATGGGAATAAAACCAGTAACTAATAATCGTAATAAATTTTTAGAGTGCAAATTCTTAAAAAGCTCTAAGCACTTTATGGGAGGTGGGGAAGTAGGTTGATATTACTTTGTGGCAAAAGGTGTGCACAGAAATGAGAAAGAGGACAGAGGGGTCATGAAGTGTCACCTAAATAATTACAAGATGTTTTTCAGCATGTGCACAATATGGATAATGTGCAGCAGTGCCAGACTGGACAAGTCCTTTGAATGTGTCTTTGGCTCTTTGCTGTTAAAAAACAAACCAAAAAAATAACAACAAACAAATATATAGCATGTGTACATGTCTGTATCATATGTTGTGGTTTGCAGATGACCAAAGGGGAGCGTGCAAAGTTGACGATCTCACCAGATTATGCATATGGGCCTAAAGGAATTGAAGGTGTATATCCTTTGTTTGAAATCCAGTAAGTGTCACTGTAAGCGAGTTGAATAGCATTATTACTTCTGTATTCTCGATTCTTATTATTAACTAGGCAGAGTCTACTGTAGTAACTGTTTTTCTGCCTTTGGCAATGGGTAGGTAAAGAATATCTAGTTATGATATTGTTTGTGCATTTATTTTTGACAATTTGAGCAGCTTGTGTCGTGGCACGTTTTGTCACTACAGCAACAAAACATGCAGCAAAGGCCTGCATGTTTTATCACCAACGAGATGGTGACAAATCGTGCAGGCATTGTACCACTTTTTTTCAGCTGGATATTAGTACATGTGAAATTGTGTGTGTGTGTGTGCGTGCATATGTGCGTGTGTAGTGCTGGGGGGGGGGGGGGGGGGGGGGGGGGGGCATACCTGTGTGCATCTGTGAGCAGAGGGGTGCATGGGTGTGTTCTAATGATCCATTAGATGGGTACAGCAGATGCAGAAATCCAGAGTACCCAGCACTTTCAAGCACTCTCTCTTTTAAGAGATGATGTACATTTGGAGGATTTTATACACTTTATGATACTTGCAAACCAGGTAACAGTTACTGTAAGAGGTTTAGGTCTCTGTATTTTGTCTCTTGTTATGTGTGTGACTTCCGTTGATTGCTGTTGATGCTGCTTCTCTCTCTCTCTCTCTTTGTAGTGTTGCTTTCTTGTCCTACTGTCGTGAAATCTGCCAATCTAATTTCTACCGTCTCAGTTCATTCAGCTTCATTTTTCTTTATAATCTCTCGATGGAGAGAGAGAGACAGAGAGTAATAGTAATACATAGTATAAAAGCAATAAAGAACAACGACAAAAATAGTCCATCACTTCCTACTGAAACATTAAAATGGCTCTCATTTATAATCTCTCGATGGAGAGAGAGAGACAGAGAGTAATAGTAATACATAGTATAAAAGCAATAAAGCACAACGACAAAAATAGTCCATCACTTCCTACTGAAACATTAAAATGGCTCTCATTGCCTCCCATCTTAATGCAGAAGTCATTCTGGTGGTGACAGTGTAGCGATAGGTATATAATCTCCCCCCCCCCCCCCCCCCCCCCCCACACACACACACACACCCTTCCCCCTGTCCCTAATAAGCCTCATGGTTTTTGTGGACATTAAGCACCATCTTTACTTATGAAAGAAATAATGTACTAATGCTGTTGCTTTGATCTTCTTTTCTTTGTGATTATGCCATTGATGTTGTATTACAATCAAAGTGCTGCACCCTCTTTCGAGTAAAATATAAAACATTAGAAACAAAGAGTGACAGCCTGCATTCTTCAAAAAAAATATTTAAAAATCCAAACACAAACAGGTTTAAACAAAAGCAGTCGTTCTGCTTCAGATTTGTTTTTCTTCAAAAAAACAGGAAGAATTTTTGTGTGTGTGTGTTTCCACTTTAACTTCAATTAGGAACTGACTTTCTATTGTGTGGTGCAAGCAGCAGGGACAACAAAATGGAATAACCTCTTAATTTTAGAAATATAGGTGGAGTATCATTGTCGTTAGAAGGATCAGAGGTCTGGAAAGACAGTTTGCAAAAGAAATTTGACCACCTAAGAGTACCTGGGAAAATAATAATAGTAACAAAAACATGTTGGGCACATATTATGCTACAAAATGTACAAGACACTGCATGGAATGAAATCTCACACCCAGAGTTAGTCGACGTTTACCTTCTTTCTCATCAAATCATACCAGCCATTCAGCTGAACAATATTATACCTACAGGACATCCACAACACACAATTAAACCACATTTTCACTCAGTCTCTATATCTATAGTCATATTTCACACAGCTCACAGAGCTATGGGCAGCAGTAGCCTCGTAGTCTACTCAAAGCAATACAGAATTTCAGTTTATCACTGATTGAGGCAGGGATAATAGAACACAGTACAATACACCACACCACACATGCGGTCATGGACAAACGCATATCGACACACACGCATGCATGCATGTGCACAAGGGCACACGCACATTGAGGGAAGGGGAAAAGGGTGACGAAATGTGCAGCAGCTGGACCTTTTGGCACATTCTGTCACCATGCCAGCGACAAAACGTGTAGACAGTGCCTCAGATATGACACATACCATCACCTTAGTGACAAAACATGCCTTTAGTGACAGACATACTGCAACAGCTTGTGTTCTACTTTTAGTGAACAGTGAATGGTTGTAACTGAGCATTGGTCGTCTGCTAACTAATGTTTTGTTGACTATTATGTAAATGTGTATAATATATATTATGACCACAGCAGTTTGCTTTTTTCCTTCACTTGCTCACTATTCCACCCAGCGCGACACTGGTCTTTGATGTCGAGTTGATTGATTTCAAGTAAGATGTTACCATCATCAAGAGACGATGAAAGAAGTACCAGGCCTTTCATTCATGCCGTACCACAGCTCCTGCAGGCATGAAATTCTAGAAACATTCACTGCCTTTTTGATGTCGCAGCAGACATGTGAAGTTCATCACTTGATGTTTTTTTCTTCTCTGCTAAATCATTCATGTACATTCATATGTATGTGGTCAACTTGGTGCACTTTCTTCTAGTCTCCAGCATTTGTTCTGAGGTAAGCCTGTGTGGCTGACAGGACATTGAAATCAAATTACTAACTACTCTACCATAAAAGTAAAATGACTCGGAGTTATTTAGCTTCATGAGAAGGTTACATTGATATTGGTGCATTTATACTTGTGATTTGATGACTGAAATTTGCCCCAATAATAAATTTGTTCAACTTGTGGCTTTTAAAGATTCTGTGGTTTTGTTATTTTTGGCAATTACTAATATGATGTACACATCGCATATAAATGCTAGTTATGGATAACTATTTTTCAGTTTCTTCATACTTTATTACCTTATCAGTCATTCAGTGTTAGGCCAGCTTTTCTGGTACTCTGTAAACTAATGAAAATGTACATCAGTATATATATACATAAACATCAGACTTTGATGGTTGACTTTGATGGTTGCATTTATTTAGGGTTTCCCATCAGTACCATTTGCTGTGACCTCAGTTTTATTTGAGTGTGATGGTAGCTTCACAGTTGATGAAGCCGACTTGATTCTTCCAAAATCAGTGCTTGGGCAGCCCCAAAAGATCCCCACACCCCATACCCTCCTGAAAAACAAAGTACAAAAACTTAGGAGAATACAAAACAAGGATATCAAGGACAGGGGGGAAGGAATGAGTGTGTCATCATTCAGTTTTGAGTTGTCAGAAGAGGTGGATTTTCAGGGCCTTTCAAAATGCCAGCTTGTAGTTAGTTTTGGACATTCCAAGTTTAAGTATGATGCCTATGGGGGGAGGGGGGGGGGGGGTGTCTGGTGTTTCTTGTTTTTTGGTCAACATGTAGAATCAATGGTTGTGACATTTTTTGACAGGGCCAAACATGAGTTGATCAAATCACAAGTAAAAGTTATCCATTGTTAATAACATCAGTTCATGTTAAAAAAAGAAATTGGAGATGTACAGTTGAATGCATGTGGAAGGCAGGCATTAGAGAGGTAGACTGGCTATAGAAGACACAACAGTCTGACCTATGACCAAATTATAGACTGAGAATGTTTTTTTCTTCTGAAAATCTTAATAAGAACAGCAGTCAGCACATTTTATTTTGGCAGAACATCTTCAGCTGGCAAGAAGCCATTTAGGGCAGTTTGCTTCTTTTGCTAAACCTTAGTTTGTAAAAGGGTTGCTGCAGAGTTTGTTTTATGAAAGTCTTTTTCTGGAATTAGTATGAGCATTTACATTGTTCTATAGTGTGACAAAAATTAACATGTAAATTGTATTACAATCTATTCTGCACATTTTAATTTTTATGAATAAATATTTCGGGACTTTGTATTGACTTTGGGGCACTGAATCAGTTGTACACACAACACTGGTGGTATTAGTAGTGACTGTCTGAAATAGTAATTAAAAATGGCGTTTTGTGGGTTAAGCCAGGATCTCCCCTGGGTGAACCTGAACTGCAACAGTCGAGGAGTGCATGCATTTCATGTGTGATGATGCATTTACTAGACACTTTACATATCTTGAACTTAAAAAGTAAACATATTTTGGGAAATATTTGTCCATAAATATTTCTTATTTTGTGAATTATCAGTTGTCATTGTGCAAAAAGATGTTTAGAATAATGATCATGTTCTCAGGTTTGTGATGCATGAGAACATCAGGCTGGTTCAAAACATGGCTTTGCCAGGTGGCATCCATCTCATCTAATTCTGTGTTTATGTCACACCTTCAATAAAACAATTACTATTTCATTTTTGTGTACTGAATCAGCTTTCCTCTCTCATTTTTGTTCTTTCTGCCTTGATTGGTGCTTTTTGTTGTTGTTACTGGTCCATTCTGATATTGTTTCTGGACATTCCTTTTTCGTTTTTCCTTTATCTGGTATCAGTAAATTATCAGATGGAATGGTTGACAAAAACTGTCTTAGCGTTGTATGCTCTGGGGGTTGTTGTTTTTTCATTTTTAAATAAGGGCAATATTGTAGGGACTAACTCCCTGAAAATTTGTGTTTGATGTCAGGTTTGTATTATACTTGTGTAGGGCTTGATTCTGTGGTTTTGACATCAGAAAGGGTTTACACACACAGAGATCTCTCTCTCAATATATATATACATATGATAAGGGTTTTGACTATGCATTTGCCTAAAACAGTGATTGTCCTGAGGTAACCCAGTGTGGTTGACAGGATGTTAAAATCCAGTTACTAACTTGCGAAAGGATCAGCATTTCAGCAGCCAGAAAAGAAAGAGTAATTTTTGATCATATTAAAAGAAAGTTTTTTATTACACTGACCCACATTGTAACCTTGACCTTGAAAATAAGCACCGGCCCCTGTAGTGTAGTGTAGTATTGAAAAATGGTCAGAAGGTTCTTAATTTTAATCCCTTGAGTGGTGTAGGTTTTTTTCTAGCCCTGATCCAGTGACTGGCTCCTATCCAGAACTGGGGGTGCTTCATCCATTTCATGGATGGATCTTTGAGGGTGCTGATCAAATTAACTAACACTGCAAGTGCCGTAGTTCCCAGGTGTAGTTAAGACCAGGATGATTTTGAATCAAATGATTGTCCTAGTGTGATCTGCTGCCCTGCCAAGTTGTCTGAAGCCAAAATGGACCTCCATAGCATTGTTACTTATCCTTCTCATTTATCATTGCATAATAAATAAGATTGTGTCAGCTTCCATGGCCCTTCATGCTGTGTTCTCATGGTGACCTCAGTCTCAGCGCGCTGGACTCCTACCTTGCCTGGTGTAGTTTTTATCAAAGCCATCACCATCAGTCCACATACTAGGGAGATTGATGGAGGGACATAGTGGCAGTCCGCTTTCTAGAGCAGTCACTTGGTCAGTCTGACTCTGCAACTTGGTTAACATTGTGATCAGTAGGGGGTATAGTACAGGCTGCCCTGTGCATGTTGATTGGGAACAGGCATCGTTTAACACTACCAAAATGACTTGGCAGCAGTGCAGCATCTACTTTTGGATGACAGCTTATCAGCCAGATGTCTTCCACCTGTGGAGCGGGCTGCAATTCAGAATGAGGTAGGGATGCCAGGACAAGCAGTGCAGAAGAAATGCCTCCAACATTGACACAGATGGTGGGACAGCCCCTCCTTCCCCCTCCAAAAGGCAAAAGCCGTCTTTTTGCATGACACTCCATCTCAGTCACAATAACGAGTTTGGTTACAAAAGGTTCAAAAGATCCAGACTAACATTTACTTAAATCTGGTACTTGACCTTGAACACAGCACTGCAATCTTTTCTTCTGGTGATGTACCATCCAGTTAAGGTTGGTGTCAAAAGGATCATCAGTTTAGATGATATAATAGAAACAGTAATGAATCCTCACTCTGACCTTGACTTTGAAGATGGCAAAACAATCCATATGTATGACACTGCCTCATGATGATGTATCACCATACCAAGTTTGGTGACAAAGGGTACAACAGTTGAGAAAATATGTGGACAAATATCAGATAAACATGAACCTTCACACTGAACACAGCAATCTAATGTGTTTGCAAGACACTCCAACCATATAATGATCTGTACCATCAAACTAAGTAAGCTTTGGTTGCAAAAGGATCAGAAGATTGAAACAGTCCTACTGATCATAACATATGAGCCCTCACTAAATCCCTTATCTTGAAGACAGAAAACCTATGATATTTGCATGAAACTGGCTTATGATGATGCATCACTTGACTAGGTTGGTTATGAAAGCTTCAGTAGTTCAAAAGATAGCATCTGGACAAACATGCTGCAATTTAGAGCCTTCGTAATCCAATATTTTCAAAGGACACTAGATATGGTCTACCACTGACCAAAGTTTGATTGCAAAAGGATTATTTGGTGTATACATATTATATGGGTTCTTCTTCAGTGCTGGTCCTAATTAGGGGGAATCAGAGGTCAAAAGTGAAATAGCTTGCAGCTTATCCCAGTTAGGCTTGTTGTGTTCCACATACATCCTATTTTAAGGCACAGTTAAAAGAAAAGCAGTTAGGACCCCAACTGCAAGTTAGGGTGGCTTCGAACATGTCCAAGTGGAGAGCATAACGCATGTTTCGGTGTGACATAAAAGTATTATGTAATATTTAGAACAAGAACCTTATTATTTCACAGAAAGGTTTTGAATAACAATCATTAGGAGTAACTAGGTGACATTTTTAAGAGGGTTCATCCACTTGAGAGTAGAACAGCCTACCCGCAAAATTGTGACACTGAAACATGTGTGACATGGAAAGAAAAGTTTTTCCTTCAAGATCAAACAAACACCATGGATCATGAACAAGTATTTATTCTTGTTAGTTTTTGATGCTGTGGACATATTCCAAAGTAATACTGGAACACTTCCTCAACTTCGGATGTTCTTTGAATTGTAATGCATGTTTCGTGTGACATGTAACGCATGTTTCACATGACATTCAATAATCACTCGGGTTGGAAACTGTTAAAAGCATGTAGAAAATTAATTTTTTCAGAGTATTTGTACACATTACATGTATGTAAGCATTTGTTTTGAGTTTGACAAGGTTTTTGTTTAGTTTGACAAGTTTTGCTTATGTGAAGAAGAAAAAAGGAGAAGAAAAAAAAAGTGATGAGCAGTACTAGTAATGTTTGCATGAATTGACTGAAACTTAACATGACAATTTAATCAATCATCTGTTCTCATGCAAAACAATGACAACTTCAAGCAACTTTTATTCTGAAACCCCCCCCCCCAGCTGCATTTGACACTGGTCTGTAGTGGCTTAGTTTTGCAAGCTGATCAGCAGGCACCCAAGGGATGTCATCAGTTGCAGGGAACCAGAAGCTGCTCTGATTTTCACACAGGAACTTTATCTGCACTTCTCCAGATGAAACCTTGTAGTCTAAAAGCAGAACCTAGATTTAACAGATCCAACAAGTGAAATCACAGGACAAGTGGCAGTCCACAACACATCACATTCAGAGACAGCAATCAAAGTTGGAGGAAATGGAAAAACAAGATGTAGTAAACTAGTACATACATAGTTAATAGTATGCTGCCTCAGACCCCTGTCTTTTTCATGAATGCTAATGCCCCCCCCCCCCACCCCCAGGAACCAAACAAAAAACAAACAAACAAAAAAATGAATAAAAAAACAAAAACGCAAGTAGTAGTACAGTTCTCCTCAGTATATTAATATTATGTTGAATTCTTTCCAGCTTAAATTAGTAAAGTTTACTAAAAAATGAACATAACAAAAACAAAAAAACTCTGCAAGCACACCATGTCACTACTAAAACAGGACAGAAGAAACAACAATACAAATTCCAAACAAAAACTCTGCAAGCACACCATGTCACATTAAGTTAGTATCGTTCCTAGTCCTATAGAAGATGGTAAATTTAAATCAAAAGAATCTCAAAGTTACATCATCATGAATACTATAGCACAGTCTCAGTTTTACACAGAAATCAAAACAAAGTAGGGAAGATTTGTTCAACGCACGTTCTGCAAGACGATGATACAACACACGTTTTGTGTGACGGAATCAACTTCCGTCCAGTTCCATGTCACCAGAAACGAACGTTATGTTTTGCCAATTCTTCTCTCCTTGTTCATGGACTGAGAAATAATTTGAAATGACTGCAACCATTACTAAACATGTTTGTGTGCCTACTTTTTGGTAATTATTTCCTAACCATGAAATAATGACTCGGCAAGAGACGTATGTTTCATGTGATGAAACGGAGATGTATTTATAAATAAAAAGTGCTAATGTATAAAATACTAGTCTGAAATGATCAAGTAACTATAACTGCTTGGAATTTCACCTACCTGCGTCATTGGTAGCCTCCAAATTGGGTGAAATTGTGTGCTAGGAGACAATGATGACAGCCCAGCGACACATGTTTCTCCTGCGTCAGAGTGTGACGCGCAGTGGTAAAAGTGCCCACTCACAAATTCCATGCGTATCACATGACACAACGTCATCAATGTGTGTGTAGATGCCCATGGTACGTTTGAAAATCGCGGTTAGAAGATTTTTTTTCTTTGTTGGATTTGTTTCGCGAATTTTTGTTTTTGCCGTTACGGATGTTTCACCCGTGACGCAAAATTTTCATTGACCTTTTAATGCATTTTAGGAAATAATACGGCAACTTTGGTGTTCAGATCTCGGCAATCGATAGTACTTTGTTATTTATAGCAACAGTGTTTTCCCTGGTTCGCATCGTTGATCTTGTGCAAGTTGGAAGTGAGCGTGCGTTTCATGACGTGACGGGTCATGAAACATGCATAATGCTCACTTTCAACCATCATTATTGTACACAGACATAGCAGGCCTGAAATTAGCTTTCTGGTGCTTTTGCATGTCGCAACTTTGTAAACAAATTAGATATGTTTGAATATTTTCATCTGGTATGAAGTAGCTTCCAACACAAGCAGTAGGGTATCGCCATTCCTGTTTTTTGCCGCCATTTTTGCGAGACATGGGAGTACATTTTGCTAATTAAAAAAAATTTAAAAAAAATTTCTTCCACCATATTGCTCTCATTGCTTCTTGTGTGTATAACAAAGGGAATTTTCTCCATTTGGTGTGAAAAAAAGGAACTGGTTTACAACAAACCTGTTGCAAAGTGAGTGACTACCAATTAGGACCAGCACTGAAGAAGAACCCATATACACATCAAACATAGGTTGATGGTACAGATCATTATAAAAAGTATATATATTAAAGTGTATATTAGACATTATTCATTATATAAAGGTGGGAGTTGTGTTGGCAACTCCAGCCTTTGTTGTACTTATGTTCCACATTTCAAGCACTAATTAACTCCCTTGTGTGTTGATTCTGCACAAGGCTTAGTTCGGAAGATAGAGTAGTAATGATTTCATAAGCGCTCAGTGTGACGTTGGTAATCCAATACTTTTGGTGTGACACACTGACTCATGATGTATTGCCATACCAAGTTTGGTGACAAAACTTAAAAGGCTGAACTGTTCAGAGGATAGTGAATGCAGCAAACATGGAGATGGGCACCATTTGTTATGTGGATAATCAAAATCAGAAGAAGGAACTCCAACAGAAGCAGGGTTTATTTTATTAACAGCATAAAATAACCAAAGATAGAATTAATGGCAAAAGAAATTGTGTGTCATTAAAATGATTTAGTGATCTGAACACCATACTTGAAAAGTACCTCCTTACAAATACAGCACCATGGTAATACTGATGATGTGACATGCCTAGAGATGAGAACGTGTACGAAATACCTGAAATATAGTTGTGTAGCATACCGTTTTGAATGTAACAGAAAGCCATGTCTGAAAATGAGGAACACACTTCACAGTGTACATTATTGGTGGTTATATTAAGTAAAGCATTAATGCTGCTGCAACCTGCTGGTACAATCCACAGTTGGGAGGTCAGGATTGCCCAATCTCACCACTTTGTACAGAAAGAGTAAGATCAACTTTCCCCCCTTTTTGTGTGTGTGTGTGTGTGTGTGTGTGTGTGTGTGTGTGTTTTATGTCACTGGCAGAAGCTGCCAGAAGTATCATTTTTGTTGCAGCAAAGCAAGTCTTTTGTCATGACAAAAGTATGCTTGTCACAACAAAACATTTGTCACACAAACATAATTTTGACATGACAAAAGTTTTGTCTTGGCAAGCATACTTTTGTTGCGACAAAACTTTTGTTGCAACAAAAATGATACTTGTGGCAGCTCCCACCAGTGATAGTTTTCTGCCACAATAATGGGTATCCAAAATTTTGGGCAAATTCACTTTTTACCTGGCTGCTAAACCACTGCTATGAGTAATCAAACATTATTAGGCAACCAAACATCAATGCAGTGTTTGGAGAGGCAACATGATTGCAATTTGTTGCCTGCACAGCTGATCATGAGTGCTTGGGGCAAGGAAACTGCATGCTACACAGATGCCAAGTCTAGCATGTGATAATTTGTATCCATTCCTGTGAGGTGGCAGGTCAGTTAAATGGTCTGGATGTTTAATGTAAAGTGTTAAATTTACAATTTCAAAGCACAAAATAAATGAGATTAGTTATATACACTGAGCATCTAAGCAAACAGAAGCTCATCCATAATAAAAAAATAAGCTGCTGTTCAGTGTAACGTAATGTAAAAGAATATTTGTAAGGTGCACAATTACAATACAAAACCAATAAGGTCAACTCTTTGAACTTTAGAACATATGTTCTGGGAAGGTGCAATTCAGGTGTTCAGGTTAGATTTTGCAGACTGGCTTTATATAAAATTTTCCCACTGTAAAAAACTCGGGCTGTCGAAGGAACTTGTTATTTTAAAGTTACAATTCTAATATGCATGCTGAAATTGTTTTGGATCTGTTTATTCTTCTTGCAAAGTATTATATAGTTCATGCTGAAACAAATAACGGTAACCCACTGATTCAAGTTTTTGTAAGAACTGTTAAAAGATTTGTGGTAAAGAAATACAATGCTGTTATAAAGGACAATACAGTTAACTTTAAAAAGGAATGGACATTGTACAGTCACTTTTCTTCCTACATGTATCCTTGTGATTTGTCAATTCATGAGGCTGATATGGTAATTGTCAATTTGACCCCTTACCTCTCTCTTCTCCTTTGTTTATGTGTATGCATGAAACTTGTGTATTCTATAGTACCTTCAGGTGTGGTGGATATAATGGGTTAGAGCCATGCAAGGAGGTTGAATTGGTGAGCAGATGCACAGTTATTGGATGGATGCATGCTATATGAATAAAAAGCCCCACAATGATGTGCCTGGCAAAAACAAAAACAAAAACAAAAAAAAAATGATTGTGGGTCTAAATAATCACAGTATAAGCCACATCCTTGACCTTGAAACTTCTGCCCCGATTCATTAAAAATTATTACTGTTCACTTAAAAACCCAATCATGAACTATTTTCAACACATAAAATGTGCTACACAGAAAGATCGTATACTTGACCAGTGCTACACAAATGTTAAAGACATACCTCTGTGTCTCTCCCTCTGCTCGGATGATCTGACTATAACATTGTTCAACTTATCCCCAGATATATGCCTTTGGAGCAGAGGGAACCGACTGTTACTCGCACTATAAAAGAGTAGTTTGACGATGCTGTTGAAAAACTTAAAGGATCTTTAGACTGCACTCATTGGGATGTTTTTGTTAACTCATCAAGTAATACGAATGAGCTGAGTTGATGTGCAGATATATTATTTCTGTGTAGAGAAAACTAAAAATGTTCCCCAATAACAAACCCTGGATAACTAAAAGAATTAAAGACATCATCAACAGGAAGAAACTTGCATTCCAAAAGAATAAGGAAGAATATCGGTCAGTGCAAAAGGAACTGAAAGAGGAAATTCGTAACGAAAAGGAACAGTATAAAAAAAAAAGTCGAAAGTCATTTCACATATAATAATATGAGAAGAGTGTGGAGTGGTATGAAGTTGGTGAGCAGATGTAAACAGTAACACAGAGAAAATCGCCTCAGTGAACACTGAGCAAAGTCAATGAACTGAATCATTTCTTCAATCGTTTCAACTGTTATGATTTTTTTCATAGAGCGTCTGCTGAGGAGGATGACTTTCAAAGGCTCAATACAAGCAAAGACGAATGTGAATTCCAACAAAGTCACTGGCCCAGATAACACTGCACCACGAGTACTTAAGGCATGTGCTGAATAGCTTGCGTATATTTTTGTATTAGATTTAATGCATGTTTCTCCACAAATACTGTTCCACCTACTTGGAAGACTGCATGCATTGTGCCTTTACTGAAACAACCTGTCATATCATCCATGAATGATCTTCGCCCTGTAGCTGTGATGAAAGTATGTGAATGCGTGGTCCTCTGTAAACCGGAAAAGTTAATAAAAGATTACATTGATCCACTACAGTTTGCTTACAGGAAAAACAGGAGTACTGATGATGTGGTTTTATACAGTTTAGAAAATATATACTCGCAGTTAGAAAAAAAACAGGAAGTACTGTAAGACTTAAGTTCTTCGATTTTTCCAGTGCCTTTAACACAATAAAGCCACATTTACTTGTTCAAAAACTTTTTAACTTGAAACTACCGTCGTCCGTTATGTCATGGATCTTTGACTATCTTACAAGTAGACCAGTACGTAAGGCTAAATGGATTACTGTCATCTGCTAATAGTACAAACACTGGTGCACCTCAAGGTACAGCTTTAACACCCTTATTGTTTGTGCAGTATACAGCTGACTGTAGAAGCACTGATGAATCATGTCCTCTAGTAAAATTTGCAGATGATACAGAGTAAGAAAGTAAGCTGGTGTTTTATGCCCAGTCAACCAGTATGGTTATATCAGGGCGATAGATGATACAGAACTGGTTGGAAAAATTGGTAACAGTGAAGATGCACACAAGCAGACTGAACACTTTGTGAACTGGTGTGATAAAAATTATTTGCATTTGAATGTTTCCAAAATGAAAAGGATGTGCATTGATTTTAGGAAGAATCAAAGATGCCCCAAATCAGTCTACATTAAAGGAGAAGCAGTGGAGAGAGTAGATACATATAAGTACTCGGGTGCGGTTTTTGATGGTAAATTGAACTGGAAAGAGAACATCAACTCTGTACTGAAAAAAGTGAACTTGAGAATGTATTGCATGAGAAAGCTGAGATCGTTTGGAGTAAATTCAGATATGCTAGTAACTTTTTATAATGCTGTAATATGTAGTAGTATTATGTTTAGTTCTGTCTGTTGGGGTGGGAATATTTCAAAATTAGAGGGAGGTTGGAAAAGATTGTAAAAAAAGCAGGTCATGTTGTGGGAGAGCCACTGGACAGTTTTAAGACTTTACATGAAAAGAGACTGTACAGAAAACTAATGCAAATATTAAACGACCCTACACACCCGATACGACACTACTTTGATAGCAGACAGGAGTGGAAGATATTTACTTCGAAGAACAAATACAAACTGTTATAAAGCCTCGTTTTTACCCTCGGCTCTGTCAGTTTTTAATGAAAATTATACCAGTCATTAACTGAGTGTGCACATGTGTCAAAATGTCTGTTGAGGATGATAACTTTCTAAGGGAGAGTTGGGGGGGGGGGGGGGGGTGAACCTAATGATTTTTATTTGAGAGTTTTTATGTTTTGGTTTGACAGAGAAAGCATTATTCCAGGTAAGTTGGGTTTGCTAGGTATTGGCATTAGATCATTCCTATTACAGTGTATGCAGATTGAGAGAAAGGGGGCATATGTCTAAGAGTGTGTATGTCCGTGTGTTTCACGACTTAGAATTATTGAGATATGTTCTTCGTTGTGTGATCGAATGACAGCTTTAATTTCCTGCTGGGAGGAATAAAGTATATTGTTATTGTTATGACTAATGAAACTGATTAAAAAAAAAAAAAAAAAATGTTGACAGAACCATTCAGGTATTGAACAAAAATAACCAGTTTCAAAACAAACTATAAGACTTGATGTTAAACTACAGTTGATGTACTATTTTCTTTTCTTGCACTGTTGTAGTTCTTTTGAACACACCATTTCCTTTAGAAAAAAGAGGCTATCATATGTGTCAGCACTTGTGCTAATTTTAGACAGGGCAATCCCATCAGGGCATGCTTCGGTCACTTCCTTGCGACGTATTTCCAACGTGCAAACATCAGTAAACATACACATTATGGGAAAGCATGCCTCACAGACCCAGATTCTGGATGTTATTAGCCATGCTTTACTTCTGCAACACCCAAGAGATCATTAGTTTTAAAAATGCTAATCTGTTGACATCTTCGATGGGGTATTCCTGGCATTTACTGCATCAAGTAACTGTAGAATCCTCTGCTATGTCTGCCATTTTGAAACTGTCAGAAAGGCGAGTGGATGCTGTGAAATCAGGTAGCCTACGCTGAGCAAATGAATTTGAATAACAAGAAAAGAAATCAAGTTAAAAAATAAGATGTCAAACAAAATTGCTCTCATAATACTGAGCAAACAGTAAAACGTACAATCACATTATACCTGCTTGTGCGACCTTTCTCCCCTCCAAAATGAAAGAGGTTGGCTGATAGTTGAGAAACATCTAGCACTAATTTGACAAAGTAAACAGAAGACGTTCATACCACCTCATGTGAGCATTCCAGTAGTAAAACAAGAACAGTTAAAACATAGTCTTGATTATTTAAATTATTATATATATATTTTTTTAACTGAGAGAGAAGCTGGATTCAAACATAAAGCCGCAACAACAGTGAAAAACAACAACAGCAACAAAAAACATCTTTCCAAGCATAACAATGGTAAAAGCAGTCATAGTCCCAGGCCTACAGTCATAGTCCCAGGCCAGTGAAAACACCAGAATAAATACCAGCTGTTTAGGCCCAAGGTTCAGCCCAGACTTTGGTGTAGTCCTGGTCCACAACTACCACTCTGGGGCCATTGTCAACAGACCTGAGATTTAGGCTGGCCTACAGCTTTAGGCCTGATTCATAGTTATGGCCCTAGGTCCACAATTTCATTGAATATACATCTGGACGACTGATAATCATTTTTTGATGCCCATTCCACCATGACATGGCAAACAATATCTTTAGAGGCACTAGACCTTTAGTAACCAAACATCTATATTTATGACCCCTCATTGCTGTTTTGACCTTCAAGATAGCGAATCAATCTTTTCAACTGACACTCCAGTTCATGATGTTGTCTCACTATGCAAAGTTTTGTTCCGAATGTTTGTGTAGTTCAGAAATCATCTGGACAAATATATACTGAAATTCTGAACATTTGCTTTGAACTGTGAATATAGCCATCCACTTTTTCAGTGGACACTTTGGCTTATGATGATATACCATCAGGCTAGGTTTGCTTGCAAAAGGATCAGCAGTTCAAAAGATATAGCAGAAACAGACATGTTTCCCTTTATATAAGCCCTCCTAGACTGCAGTTGCAAATCAATCTTGAGTCCGACACAACAGCTACTGATGACACAGCTACATTCCATGTTTGGTTACAAAAGGCTTAGTAGTTTACTACATGTAATCAATAAAATCATTTATGAATATATCAACCATTGTTGTGACCAGACCAAAGCAATCAAATGTTTTCTCTAAACACCTCAACTTAAAAACATAGTTTTGCTTGCAAAAGTAAAAATCAACAAACAAGGGAGTTAATGAGCACTCGAAAGATGTCACACCCTGACACAACAACAAAGACCCCAGTCACCTGTGATATCTCTCACTTGGCATCTGAGTAAATACTTAGTATATGATCTCTGCCACAGGTACATCCTCCAAAAGGGTTGGTTGCAAAAGGATCAGCAGGTTAGGTCATATGGTTGAAACAGTCATATTTTCAGTTTGACTGGGACCTTGAAAATACCACAATGATTTTTTTGCATGAGGACCCACTCATAATGATGCAACTCTGCATTATGTTTAGTTACAACAGGTTGAGAGGTTTGAAAAATATCGTGTGGACAAAATTTGTCACAAACAGGGATACCCAGACATAGTCATTCCAATGTGTATTACCCCCAACTTCATTTTGGGAATCTAATAAAGATTGAGAAAGCACAGTGATGTCTGAGTTAAACTATGTATTGCAGAAAATTCAAAACCTGTATGACCCCGTAACATCCATCAGCCCCTGCTGGCACTCGCCTACACTGATCTTTGAGATTTCTTCTTCAGTTTGTTACACAATTCTGCTGCACAGTAAGAAAATATCTGAAACAGAAGAATAAAACAACAACAACAACAACAAAAATTTAGTAGTGCTGTCATCACTGTTTCTTCACCATGTGTCAGATATTTTCCAAAATGTTAAATGTGTCAGTTTGTAAGGGAGGTTACAGCAAATTGTCACACATAAGGAACCACAAACATCCTCACTTTACGTTCCTTTGCATGTCTTCTATGCTTCTGTGGTATCTATAATTATACTCTTTATTTTCCCCTGTGAGGTTATCAATTCATGCATTTTTCTTAGTAGGTAGTGGATGTGACCCTATGGGTCTCTGGGGGTTAGTTGTCTCCCAGAAAGTCCCCATGGAAAGTTTCTGCTGAATCAGAAAGTGCATAAACTATTACTAGAGAGGGTTAGTACACACCAATAATGGTAATGGTAGTGGTCTGGGAACTCACAGGTCAGAGGTTACGAGGACTGTTTACCACATGGCTCAAGTTTCTGTCTACTGCTGTGTTCTTACCATAGGGACTCATAGTCATACGGACCATTTCCACTTTATTTTGCTACATAAACATTAAACTTATACTTTTCTTTGCGGATTAGCATTGTATGGTTGTATGAGATTGTAATTTGGGTTGATTTTGTTGCTGTTCATACTTTATATTGCAACATCCAAAATCAAAATGGTGGACCGTAGTGCAACTGAAGTAACCAGCTGCAAGAGTGCATGTTTGTTGCCAGTCTTCAGTTTGTCACTGATGAACCTTCTGAAATGACTCTTCTGTGTGAATGGGCAGGTGTTTAGGTAGCAATTTGTGACATCTGTGTGACTTCAGCAATGTTACACTTGAGGCACACACACAAGCTTAGGTAGACAATTGGGTTTCACCACTACCACCACCACTACCACTTGTGTACTAATCCTCTGTACTATCTCCCTCAAATACAAACCTCATGAAAATCAGAATCAACATGCAAGAAAGTTAATTAGCACTTGAAATATGTAACACAAGTACAACAACAAAGACCTGAGTTGCCTACAGTAACTCATCTGGCATGCGGGTAAATACAAGGTACCTAAACTCAACCAGAGGTACATCCTAAAAAAAGGATGTACCTCTGGTTGAGTTTATGTACCTTGTATTTACATGCATGTCAGGTGAGAGTTACCATAGGTGATACAAGGTATATAAACTCCACCAGAGGTACATCCTTTACACGCATGCCAAGTGCAAGGTCCCATAGGCAACACGCTGTACTTCTGCATTTTGAGTGCTAATTAACTCCCTTGTGTGTTGATTCTGCATGAGCACTCTGGGCCTCATTCTGTTTCAGACTCCTGAAAATCAGTTTGTTTTTATCTTGGTTATTACTAATAAATTATACAAAATTAATATCTGACTGAATACAAACTTATCATGAAACACAATGGGCCTTTCTGTCACCTCTAACACCACCAAAACTGCTATACAATGGAAGTTAGATTTATGCTGCTGAAAATTTCTAAGAAAAATCAAAGCAAATGTTAATGTTCTTGCAAAGCCACAAAATGCATCTGCAATACCTACTCAAAACCAGTGTCATAGCACATCTATTGACAGGTGATTTAAACTTGATTAGACAGAAAATTACTAAGTCATTCAACTTTGAATTTTTGCAATCATTTGATAAACGCATTAAAGTCAGTAAACGTGGTAGGAACAGGTAAATAAAAAAACACACTAATGGATAGCTCCCATACAGTGCAGATCATTTCAGACAACAAAAACTCCGTAAAGCTCAGTAATTATTGATTCAAGTAAAAAAAATTAAAAAGAAAAAGAAAAGTACACATACAGCTATTTTCTACATACATTATTTTCTAAAATGTTGATGTTATTTCTGATGTCAGTCATTTCTTATATCTGATCTATGTTGTGAAACACAAACAGGAAATGACGTAGTTGCACAGCAATAGAAAGGCTTCTCACAAACACTGATCAGAACACAGACCCACCGTATTTATGCAAGTCATCTCTGTAATACATATCATTTATACTATGATCATTCTGCTATGATGTGAATTTCAGTATTTCAAAATATGTGCAATAAGTATGTAAACAACATGTTGAATCCACACTTGTAAATGGCAGCACAATAAAAACATTAATATTCTGATCTGCATAAATAAATAATAAACTTCACACAAATAAATAACTCTATCACCTCAGTTTAATGCCCATCTTTCTTATAATTCCTTTCTTCAAGCAGATTCAAGAAACAGTATCCTTCAATTAGTATTTCATTTTTTTTTTATATACTTCTTTTTTTTTTTGTGAGCTTGCTGATATTAATTTACAAAAGCCATACAAAACAAGATGTTTTTGTGTTCTCATTGACTGCACAAGTACCGCTCTTTCAAGCTAGTGCATAAAGTATCAAGTAAATCTGGTAATTGTCATCCTTTTCTTTCATGTGGGATGATTCCATTAGGTCTTGGTCACACTTATGATCTCAACATGTATGTAACCAATGTATGCCATTATATTTTTTTAACCTTCGTAATTACCCCTGGTCAGTCAATCCATGATCCCTCTCTAAACAGAAATGGCCAGTTCTTCCACCATGACAACACAGCCTATGGTTGGTTCACACTTCTGTATGCACCCTCATTTTGCATGCCAAGGTTCTGCTGACAAACATTCCATGCTCTTCTTGTTGCAGTGATTTGTTTTTAGTAGAGAAGGATTCGTTTCTCCACAGACTTCCGGCAGATGGGACATTCATTGAGGCGATCCCCACAAAGTTGACATGCACCATGTCCGCACAGGAAAATCATGTTTTTTAGTCGGTCCATGCACACTGGACAGCAAGTCTGCAACAAACCATGATGTTCCTGTACTCCACAGATGATCATTTCATACACTACTGAAATTTATTGCATCAATAAATACTAAAATTCATCCACATAAATAACTTTATCATCTCAAGATAATGCCCACCTTCCTTATTTTTCCTTCCATTAAACAGATTCTGTCAATGTCTCAGCCACACACATGCACCAAGCACACATGTATGCATGCACATACCCCAGACACAGTATTAGTAACAAATTTCTTTTCCTCTGATACAGTCTGTTGACAGGTAATATTCAATACCTAAACAATTTTTTCATTAATATTAAAAATATACTGGGTACTACATAACACTCTTTGTACCTGATCCTTGATGTCTTGTAGTTGTTGCTGCAGTTTTTGAATATCTCTGGACACATCTCGTGAACCATTGTTCATGTAACCTGTCTTCTGAGGCTCAGGGGGAGCTGTAACAAATTCATGAATGCAATACATAATAAAATATGTCCACAACTGAAGTGATAATCACAATTATAAAGGCACACAAACACACAAAGTCTGCTTTCAGATCTTTGAAACTTAGCACAGGTTCCAGTATGCTTGCAGATTTTCACTCCACACACAATCAGACAGCTTCACTGACTGTTGGCTTCAATTTTCATATATATACATATGGAAACCCGACATACAGGTAACTAATAGGTAAAAGAGCAGGGGCCTTAACTATGAATTGGGCCTAAAGTGGTAGGCCGGCCTAAATCTCAGGGCTATTAACAATGGCCCCAAAATGGTAACCATGGACCGGGACTACACCAAAGTCTGGGCCAAACCTCGGGCCTAAACAGCCTATATTTAGGCTCGTGACTTCGCTGGACTAAAGGCTGTAGGCCCGGGACTATGACTGCTTTTAGCCTTGTTATGCTTGGAAAGTTGGTTCTTCTTGTTGTTTTTATTTATTTTTTGCTATTGTTGCGGCTTTATGCCTGAATTTAGAGGATTCTCTCACTTTTTAATTAAAAAAATAATCTTTCGTTTACTTCGTCAAATGAATACTAGATGTTCGTCAGCCAAAGCTCTTTCATTTTGGAGGGAAGAAAGGTCGCACTCGCCGAGCGACACCAGCATAATGACTGATTAATGTGATCGTATGATTTAATGTTTGCAAATTATTATGAGAACAAGTTTGCTTGACGTCTTACATTATCACTTGATTTATTTTCTTGTTATTTAAGTTCATCTGCACAGCATAGGCTACCTGATTTCACAGCGTCCACTCGCCTTTCTGACAAGTTCAAAATGGCTGACGCAGCAGACGATGCTACGGTTACTCGATTCAGTAAATGCCAAGAAGAATACTCCATCGAAGATGTCAACAGATTAGCGTTTTTACGAATAATGACCTCGTCGAGATCGCTTGGGTGTTGCAGAAGTAAAACATGGCGAATCACATCCAGAGTTGGGGCCTGCCAGGCATACCTTCACCTAATGTTTATGTTTACCGATGTTTGCGCGTACGAAATACGTTGCAGGGAAGTGAACAAAGCGTGTCGGTGCGCATGCCCAGATGGGATTGCCCTGTCTAAAGTTAGCACAAGCGATGATGCGTGTGATGACCACTTTCTTATCAGCGCGAAGTCAGAGACTCTGTTGTCTCGACCATTGTCCGCGTCCATGTATACGAACTTTGCCTAACTCAAAGTCTTGGACTCTAATGTCAGGGACTTTGATTTAGGCCTGGCCTACCGTAGTCCTGATTCATACTCAAGGCCCCTGGCGTGTATTGCAGAGTGCAAAATCTGCATAAAATTGAACCAAAACAGACATCAAAACACACACAAAAATTGGTGTTGTTTTTAACCTTTTACATGTTATGATCTTCTTTCAGAACACTAGCAGTCTATTTTAGTTCAGATTTTTGCGCTTCTTTAAAACATAAAAACAACATTTTACAAAGCATAATATAATAATAATAATAATAATGGACATTTCTATGGCTCATGATCCTTAGCAAGATCTAGGGCACAATGCGCCATACAAAAAGCTGCAGAAA
>OY757545.1:6484068-6556655 GCA_963584105.1 Alviniconcha strummeri
GGGTTGACTGTTTCCTTTATAACCTAGAAACATTTCATCACGGTTAACTTCAGTTTGCTCTCAAATGTAAATAAACACTGTTCTGTGCTTTTCGTGATACCTCAGTAATGAATAAATTCCTGGCTACATCCATATAGCTTTGTGCGATGCAGCCACAGATTTTTTCTTTTCCATCGTTTTCTTTCTTTATCCATGATTCATCACTTTATCCATAAGTAATAACTCACAACTCTTTACACTGGCTGTCTCTGGGCTATTGTTGTTTGTAGTTCCACTTGAATTGGTCACAAAATACTTGTCATTTTTGCTTGTTGTCTCAAAATGTCAAATTATTCTTTTATTTCTTGGTGACATTTAATTCATTAAGTCATTTAATTTGGTGGCACTGGCTTCAGGCAGTAGACCAAGCATGTATTTGCATATTTTTCTTTTGAGTTTTGTTCTGTTTTGCACGGGTGTCAACTGCCAGAATATTCAGACATTCAGCTCACTGCTTTTCCATCCACCTCCACTTCCAACTATTTTCTAAGTTCCTCTTCTTCTTTTCTTTCATTATTTCCTTCTTTTCTGTCTGGCTTCTGCAGCTGTTTGTGTTCTTAATATCAGTCACATAGGTAGATAATCTAACTAAACCTTGCTTAATTCCTCATTCTCAAACATACTGCTTAAGGCTGTCACAGTCCAGTTTCCAAAACAATAATCGCATGTCACACACGGTGATGGGCATGGATAGCTTGCCCAAAGCCAGGGGAAGTAACTCTGAAACAGTTTTAAACTAGCACTGTGGCAAATGGCCTATTATACAATATCAAATATATATATATAGTGTGTGTGATAATCACATCATCATCATAATGCTTTCAGTCGTCCATGCCCGCACTCAAGCGCATGCACACACACACACACACACACACAAACACGTACTCCTGTCATATTACATACACTCAAAATGTCTATTAAACATGGGAACTGTTGATGCACATAGAAAGGCTCACAGCATACATGCTGATGTATCTCAACTCTCATGTTGAAATGGGGGAGAGGGGGGACAGACTAAACAAATATAAAGCCAAAAAATGTGGACTGACCTCCAGAAGAACAGCCGATGGCAGCGCCATCAGCTGATGCCACCTTGGTGACAGCAGAAGGGTTGTAGGTCCATGAGGTGCCACATACTTCAACCTTAAGGTCATTGTCATGGTAAATCTGCTGCACCCGACCTATCTTGCCCAATGTCTGAAAGTGCAGAACAAGTATCCTCCTGCATCATTTGCAAATACATCTCAAATAGCAACGTTCAACTGACCGAGGGAAAAAATAAATAAATGAAAATGAACATACTGAAAATACAAACCAAATTTTAAAACTAGAATTCCTGGCAAAAGCTGAAGCATGCAGATACATTCTGACCTACTTACTCCAGGCTTAAAACAGAACTAGGCCCATAGTGCCTGTACAAAATCAACAAACAAGGGAAACTGGCTCAAACACAAATACACATTATATATTTACATGTTAGCTTCAGAGTGAATCATCACAATCTGAAACTGAATGAGGCCCAGAATCAACAAATATTCTACGCAGAGTTCTTAATTCTGTGCAGAATCAACAAAAAAGGATTGCATATTAGCCTTAAAGAGAATTGCCACACTCTGAAACAGAATGAGGCCCAAAGCACCTGTGCTGAATCAACAAGCAAGCAAGTCAATAAACACTCATAAAACGTCACACAAGCACCTGAATCGCCTGCAGCAACTCTCACCTGGAACGCAGGTACCTGTGCAGGATCAACAAACAAAGGAGTCAATAAACCATCTCTGGAAAAGCCTTGCAGAGCATGTGGTAAGTGCACTCAAGCATTGCAGCACAGCTGACCCGCCAATAGCGAGGACTTAGTAGGACACAGTGATTGTCAACTATGCAGAGTGTAGTAAGGGGGAACAACAGCAAAAAAGAGAACATGACTGTTTACCTTAACCAGTGTTAGTATTATCTTCTGAAAACAAAATATGCCAACATCTAAATCTAACTTGGCTATATTCTGGCTCTACTGAAAACTGGATTTTTTTCAACATGGTGATGTAGTTTCGACGTGCCAAAATGTTGCTGCTGTGCACTTGTAATTTGTTTTGTAAGTTGCTCTAACAGTAGCTCCATTGATTGTCTTTATCTATAATCATGTTCAGGCATTTGGTCAAGAGAACAGCATTTTACGTGCATCACTTTGCCATGAGTGTTGTACTATTAACTATACAGTCTGTTTAAGTGTTTTGGTTCATTAGTTTTTGTTTGTGATCTTTTTTCTTCTTCTACACAAAGGTAGAACTGAGCAAATCACACACACACACACACACACACACACACACACACACACACACACACACACACACACACACACGCACACACACACGCACACACACACGCACGCACACACACATGCAGGCACATACACACACCACACACACACATAGACAGGCAGGAATTTAAATTTAATAAAGCTGAAATAATCACCAAGATTCCCACAGTAGATTCTCTTTGTAGTTTTGGATTTTCTAGTGTAGCTTCAGAAAACAATGGGTGTCTGTTTTGTTTATCAATGGGTGTTGAACTGACCTGTTGGGACTGAAATAGTGACATAACGCTTGACGATTTTAGTACTAAATACAGGCCAGTGGATCTGTGCCACAAGGTTGACTAGACACCACATCACTGTAAAGAAGCTGTGCAAAAAAAAAAGGGTACATAAAACATGACATAGCCTACTACACTGGCGATGCCTTTTCCAGAAAAAGCATACAGAGTGTGAAATGTCAAGACACATGCTGATGCACCATAGGGCACAGATCAGCATTCACATACACATGCTGCAGCACACAAGCATGCTCACATGTGCCCATGTGTTCCACACACAATGGTTAATTTAAAAAAATCTTCTTTTTGCTGACCACCACCATTCTTGTAGCATATATAGCAATGGAATGAGTGTGATGCTTTTTCCTCCCCATCAGGGGATCAGGATGGCACAACACTGATGCAGTTAAGAAAAAGCCTCTAAACAGATGATTTCCAGAAATAACAGGGGAGATAATCTGTAAGAGTGAAGCCCCTGCGGTAGGACATCATTCCAGACACAGACTGGATCCATATACTAGCATATATATATATTGGTCCATGATTTCAGAATGGAGGTGGCAGTCGAAAAGCTCTGGTCTGTGACAGTATCAGACCTTCAGGCATGGACCCACACTCTGAGCATCACTTTCCGGCACCTTCCTCCAAACTCTGCCCGATTTAGTTACGCCACTGAAGGGGGGCTCTTTATCTCCTCACAGCTGTCCACCAATGCGGTTAGCACCCTCTGAAAGGTTTCGGTACTAATATGACTGTAGAAGCAACCTAGCACCCAAGCACACACGTAAACATGAAGCGCATCCACCCCGGGTAAAAAGAAAGAAAGAGGGCCATCACGACTGAAATGCCTTTGGTTTTATAGAGCTGGCCTAAGCGACATGATCAGTTATAAAACAAACGTCTGATATAATTTGAGTTGTTTATAACAAACTTACTACTGTTCGAGCACCAACAAAAAATTGCTCGTTAGCTGACACTTTTCTGGATCCTTTGGTGTAACTAAATACAGCAGTGGTTGAAGGATGTTGTAAACCAGTGCTTGGAGTTTGGCATGGACCTATACTATACTGGATTGCCAGCTGTGCATTATGCATGAGAAACACTTTTTTGTTTTGTTTTGTTTTTGTTTTGTACACTAAGGTCTTTTTAATGGGGCCACATGTGGTGTGTCTGTTTGGAATGGAGGCCTGACTGAATCAACTGCGAGCGTTCATTATTTACACCATGTTCTAGATTAAGAAGAAATGTAAAAAAATATTGGTAGCCTCTGCTGCATCGTCAGTAGCACTGCATGGCTTACAAGAAGCAGCTCACTGCAGGCAGAGGATTGAATACAGAACCAGAAATAGTGAAGCTGGTTGCTCTATTCCATCACTCGCATCCGATTGTGGATAGCAGTTGACAATCTTTCCAGGTATTTCACTGAAAGATTGCTTCAAATGTGGTAAGTTTTGAGGTGTTGATAATTTCTCATATAAACTGATAGCTCGATAGATAGATAGATAGATCGACAGCTCTGTGTTGTGTGTCACTGTGAAGCGATATATCCATCAGGACATTTGACATCAGGAGGTTAGTGTAAAAAAAAAAAAAAAACTACACCCTGTTTACATGCACTTCAGCAGGGTGTGTGTACTGTTAATTAATACAATATTCCTTGAATTTGTTTAGATTTAGAGGTGGTAAACTGTCAGAGAACAATGACTTGAAATTCAGAAATCACCCAGAAATGGATCTAAGGACAGATCAAAGTGTGCAACTAACTTGTAACTCATGTAAGTAACCAGAAAAATCTGCCAGAGAAATCTGCATAAGCAGACCAAAATAAACATAATAACAACATATAATGCAGAATTTATTAGAGATAGGTGTCAAAAGTCAGGAGGCCTGTGTCTTTTAGTATGCTTATGAGCCATTGACGTTTGATCTAGATCTAGTTTCTGAGTAACACTGTGCAGGCTTCCTGGGTGCTGATGTTGGCAAAACAACTGATTGAACAATTTAATTACTAAAAACTCACCTTTTACAGACTGTAATAAAACTCACTTTTGTTGCAAATTTTGGATTCATTCATTAGATATGAAGCTGTTTGGTTGATCTGAATGATATATGTGACTCAAAATGGCATTTAAAATGTCCCAGGAATTTCCAACCGCCTCCATGGATATTACCAAATATTTTCATATTTTACACAGTGCTTACATATCCATTTGTTATTCCATCCTCAAAGCAAAAACATACAACTGGCTCCCTAACACACACACACACACACACACACACACACACACACACACACCAGCAACAACTACAAACAAAAAGCAACTGGGTACATCACATCACTTGGTAATGGTCATCTGACTGGCTCAGACGCTCCTTTCATGTGCAAAATTCTGACCCTTCGAGTAATAAAAAAAGGAAATGATTTTGCTGAGACTGGACTGGCTGTGGGGATGCCCACAGGCTCTGCTCCAGTGAAGGCATGCTTCAAGCTTTTGCATTAGTTTGGCAAATGGCACAAAACGGACACCTTCACAAAACTGGGGAACCTACTATCAGAGCTGCAAACAGTGCTTGACCAGCATTTCTGATGCCTTTTCTGCTTCTTTTAACAGTATCTGGTCATCTTTCCCGTGGTTTTACTGTACCCCCAACAAAGCGTGCCCACTCTGTGCTACACCCGCAGGCACTTACTGAGTGCAGTCCCCTGAATTTCTGAAGATCATCTATTGCGTCCCCTTTTATTTCCAGAAATCACTTATAAGTACTTGTAAGATGTCACACAAACACAACAACAAAGACCAGAGCAAATACAAGGTACATAAATTCCACCAGAGGTATATCCTCAATACAGGATGATGATGTGGGGCTTAATGTCCTCAGATGTTGGGCTGACATGAAAAGTCATATTAGGGACAATCAATAAAGGAAGCCCCCAGTGGCATCCATTTTAGGCACACTTGGTGACACAGGTGTGTACAAGCATAAGACAGAACCAATTTTTATTCAAGACTGTACATAGTCTTTTACATAGAAGCCGTATGGCTAATACATAAATATGCCTATTTGTGGGTTTAGATGTTGAGCCAGTTTTGAGATCAAAGGACTATGTCCAGTCTTGAATAAAAATTGGTTCTGTTTTATATTTGTACAAACCTGCATCACTGAGTGTGCCTGAAATGGAGGGTATATTATATATATGCTACTGGAGGCAGTAGGAGTGGTGGGCAGGGCTTCCAAATCAATGTGAGCTGGTTTGGCCTGGCAGTAAGGCATTAGGCTGGTAAACAGAGGGACCTCAGTTCAAATCTGCTTTCACTCCCTCTTCAAAAGTTGTGGTCTGCGGACACTGTCTTGTGACTTTGTCCCTCACAGTTAATGAAACATTAAAATGGCTCTCATCGCTGCCCATCTTAATGCAAGAGTCATTCTGGTGGTGACAGTGTAGCGATAGGTATATAATCTCCCTCTTCCCCCACCTCTATACCCCCTTGCCCCCCTTCTCCCCATCCTTAATAAGCCTTATGATTTCTGTGAATGTTAAGCACCATGTTTACTTTGCTATCCAAAACAGAACAACAGAAAACACGCACACACACATGCCCAAACACAGAACAACAAAAACTGTCACACACCCAAGCCAGAATTAGACAAAGCACACCAATGTCACTAAAATGCATTATGCAGAGTCCAAAATATCCCACAGACTCAAATGGCTGCATCCAAACAATGTGAAAAAGCTTAATACATAACTGAAAATAAATAGCTAACACTAGTAACAGTATCTACATCCTGCTGTTTGAGAGACAGGAGTCCCTGAAAGCATATACTGACTTGAATGGTCATATTTAAACCACGGTACCCTAAAGCCCATTCTTACTTCGGCGAACTTTTGCTTGACAAACCTAGTTCATGGTATTTGTCAAACCTGAAAAAAGTTCAGCAAACAAGATGGGTTTTTAATTGGGTGAAACTAGTTTGGGGTATTCATCAAACCACGACGAAGCTATGTTTGGGGTCCAAAAATGTTCTGGGAATATTTGCCCATTTCGGTGAACCTTGCCTCTGACTGGTTAAGAGCAGAGAGCACTCCTGTGAATATGGAAGATATAAAAATAAAAATGGATGACGGTGTCAATACTTCACTTGCTTTGGAGGGAATTGACCTATTTTGACTTGTGGGAGGCGCAGCCTTGTCTCTGGGACCCAGAATGATATAGTAGTTAGTTGAATTACTTTGTGAGGGATGATTAAAGTATACTGACTTGACTTTAGGCTACATTTTCGATCATGGAGCATGCTGTCTGCTGCGCTTCTGCCACAAGTTTAGGCCGAAGCTTGCATCTATAAACCAGTTAAGAAATAGAAGTACAGTTTGCCAAACTGTCCAAACTATGTTCGGTGAACTAAAAGTTCATCTGTGCTCACTTAAGAAACAAATTATAGTTTGCTGAACTGTCCAAAGTATGTTCGGTGAACTAACAGTTCACCCAATTAAGAATGGGCTTAACATTGGTGAGGCTGTTAAACACTTCTTCAAGCATCACATGATATTGCAATCTTGGGTGAAGGGAAGTAACTCTTTCATAATAAGGACAGCAATGGCAGTTTTACACGCTGTGGAATAAAGGCCAATAATCACTCATTTAAAAAAAAAAAAAAAATGTTTCTAAATAAAATCTGCTACACATCTGAGTAATATGTGCAACGCAAATATCTGGTAATACCCTGTATTATTAATTCTTCCCTGACAGACATCCCTGACATCAAACAACTTTGCCCCCCATGGCTAACAAAAAATGTATACTGCCATGCATTATTCCTTTTCTGAATGTGTTGCATATTTGTGTTACATGGGTGCAAAATATTATTCTGCAGAACTACTACCGGTAGAATGAGAATAATAAGAATAATCCTGCAGAAGTATTACCAGTAAAAGGAATACAACAACTACTGATCTTCACATAACTGAAACAGAATAAGGCCCAGAGCACTCATGCAGAATCAACACACAATGGAGTTAATCAGTGCTTGAAATACGTAACACAAATACAATAAAGACCTGAGTTGCCAGGTGTATTCCCAACTGACATGTGTGTAAATACAAGGTATGAGAGGATGTACTGCTGGTGGAGTTTATGTACCTTGTATTTACATACATGCCAGGTGAGAGTTACCGTAGGTGACTTTTGTCTTTGTTTTGTGGGTTGGTTTTACTAATCTTTGTCAGAGATTAGACAACACCTCAGCAAAGATACTCCTCTTTTACATCTACTTTTCTTTCATAAGGTGGTCATTTGTCAGGGTTTCTATAATACTACAAATTTCTGCAGTGCAAATTTCTATATCCATCACACATGCCAAACAAAAACCTCAACTGCTTACTACTTGCAACAACCAAGGCTATTTTCCATTAAATATTGCTACCTGATGCACTACTCAGTGTCAAACTCTTTCAGTCAATGGCAGCACACATCTAAATGACCTATGATGAACAAAATTATTAATGAAGAACTCACTGGCATCATTGCTTCAGCCCATTCACCATGTCCACGCTGTAGCACTTTAATACGCTCTGTGTCGCTGCAGATCTGAACTAAGTCACCAACAGCAAACTGGGTTACAGAACTGGTGTCACTCTGCCCAGAACTAGATGAACTGCCAGCGTTCACTTTGGTAAGAACTGCAGGGTTGAATGTCCACCTAAAAACAGATTCAAATGCATATTAATCTATGACATATAATTCATTCCCTAGAAAATCCATTCAAATGTGTTTGAACTCCTTACAAACTTAAAAATTAAGGACATTTCAAATGGGCAGACAAAACCAACAATGTGCCACAAAAACAATTACCAACTCATACCAGGAACATTAGCAGACAAGTAAAGATCATCAGGAGAATGAGCTGAAGGAAAGAACACAAGTTTTTTCTAGCACCGGACACCACGATAGCTGCAAAGTGGTTTGAGCAAGTCTGCAAGCTGTGGGACCACTTATCTCTCCATCCTTCTTATCACATGTTTGAAGGAGCACAACTATTTAAAAGATTTTTTCTTTCTTCATTAACCCCTTCACTGCCCCAGCCTGCAAAATTTCTGGGCTGAGAGATGAACGGACATGCCTGCACACAGTATATTTTTGGGTCCTGTGACACATCTGCTTGCAATGCTGTGTGTTTTGATAAAAAAAATCCTTTCACACGCCCATGCGAAAAAGAAGACAAAACACTGATTTTGACTGATTTTAGCTTCAGATCTCATCTTTGGTATATACCACCGACTAAATATTTTCACACAGTAAATACAGGTATATATCCCGTACCTCAGTAATAATTTCATATTTTTCAAGCGTCTTAAATGCTTGCAAATTGCAAAACAAGACGAATATGTCACAGCAGAATGGGCAAGGGAAATAACCGCTGTAGCCGCATCACCGTGCGTTTTGGCCGAGAGTTTACTTGGAGCCGTAACATCAAAGGCTAATCGTGACATCACAACAAGACTCGACTGCCATTGGCATTGTTGCTTCTACAGTTTCAGTGCACAAAACTCCAGATAAATTTGCGAAAAAAGTTGGAAATGGCAACTGGAATACAGCCATACCAGTATGAGTCAGTTGCGGATATCAATTTTGGCATCGATTGGGAGAGTTAAAGTGACACACAAGTGTCATGAGAATAGTGGTGGATATGCTTGTGTTCAGTATTCACTATTGTATATTGTGATGTGTGTGATACTACGTGTTGTTGCGTATTTGTTAAGTGTTAATCTTTTACATATGTGCACTGTCTTTGTTGTGTGGCACCCACATTTTCCTTTGAAGAAATAAAGAATTTCTTGACTTGACATAAGAGGACAGAAGCAAAAATAACTGTGCTAACGACAAACAGATGGAAATCCAAACCATAACTAACCTTAAGTAACCCCTCACTAACTTGGCCTCCATCTATTGGGTGATTCAACGAAGCTGGTTTGCTAGAGTGAATGCGCTTTGTAATCTTTCAGCAAAGAAGTCGCGAGAGGTCGCAGTGTACTTCCGGGCCGATTTCTGAGTAGGCATTGCTTCACGCTGTGTATAACAGTGGAAGTTGAAACTAGAGTTGCGAAGCAGTACAAATGCCAATACTGTTGCAATTGCAAAAATTACCGTGGAAAGGGGATGGAGAGTGAAAATAAAGTGTCTTTGCATCGGTTTTTTTGGCCAACCAGAAGATCGCGAGTTCGTAAAAAAAAAGCATTTTGGGGCATCCTAAAGCACAAGCAACAAGTTATTGCTTATTTCCAGACACATTATGACTACGGGCCTCAGAAAATGCCTTTAACGTTGGCAGTTGGAAGAGAAGAGAGAAAACAAAACAACAACAAACAAACACTTCCTGAAAAGAAAGAGGTGGCAGGAAATGTCAGTGAGCAACGTGACAAAGGCTGGATACGCATAATCCGTGTACAAGATACAACCTGCTTAGCAGTGACAACAACCATGCGGGGCAGCAGACGCTCACGAACTGCCCCACACAAAGGAAGACTGAGCGGTCTCGTTAAACATCAAGACTACTCCCCCACTCGTACCCAAGAAACAAAAGGGCAAGCAAAGAGGAAAACAGTCAATGGCAAGAACCAGTCACTAGCCCAGCCCCAAACCCTAACCCAAAGAGGCCATGAAATCGCTAATCAAACAAAACTTTTTCATCTTTACATATGATGAAATATACATGGATAAATTGGGAAAATAAAACACTCAATAAAAGGCAGGTTCCATTATGAGGTCTAGCCTGTTGTGAAAGCTAGAGTGGGTGAAAAAGACCGAAACGCCACACACCTAACAAGGCTTGAGAATGATGCAATGACAAGGAGGGAAATAAACAAAGGCCCAACTACTGACAATGGTGTCGGAGCTTCATCCTTGGAGATTCAAACTGGAATTTTTTTTCAAAGTCGGTTACCCTGTGGACATGTATTTGAGCCCAAACTGAATGCTCACCAGTGTGCAATCCCTGAAGCATTTTTCGAAATGCTTTGAGCAGAGCACATAGTGGTGTTTTGGTTCCCACTTCTTTGTGGCTAGGTCCCATCGATTCATTGCCACTTGCCATTGTCGTTTTCTGGCTTCATTTTTAAAAAGGAAAAGCATGGAAAGAAAACTCTATCATCATCTTTTCACTGCAACCAACTCGCTCAGCATGCTTTAAATTTTGCCAGACTACTTTCGATTCAATTTTGTTCAAGTCATTACTAAGCCATGCAAGTCAGTTGTCTTGATGTCATGGAGGTCATGTGACCAAAACCCAGGATTTTCAGCTGCAGATGATGCATCTGCTCGAAGCGTCATGTTTTCATTCAAATCAATACTTTTACGTACCTCAGGAAAAGTATTAAACGAACAGTGTGTATGTTAAACTTTAGTTATATAGTACAATATAAGTGATATTTACAACTTAAAATCAGTGTTTAGGGGCCCTTTAAGGGTTTCAAATTTTGCACCTTTACGGGTCATTTTGAAGTGACGTCATGGCAGTGAAGGGGTTAAAGTATTTGAAAGTGTTATGCTGTGGTATTATATGATGTTCCCAATGTTTCTGTTTACATTCAAGTTTTGTATAGGAGGAAATTTGTCTATGCATATGTGTCTGTAAGGGAGCGCAAAGTATGTGGATTATTTTTTACAACCCTGAGGCAAGGATTTGAAAGAGTAATAAACCATACACACAAGCACACACACCTACACACACACACCTACACACACACACACACACACACACACACACACACACACACACACACACACACACACACACACACACACACACTCCAACCCTGTCACACACTTAAATATGAGGAGTCAGCAAACTGGTACACCATGTCCAAACACATAATAGGTTCAAAAGAACACTATTTATTTGAACAAAACATGTGAATTTTCAGGGTAATCCCCTTTGTCAAGCTACAAAACAACACTTAAACAACAGTTAAAACAGTGAAAAACAATGAAAAATGAGATGGAGAGCTAAGACACATATCTGTTTTTGGTTGAGCTATGTTGTTTTCGTGTCCAGTGCCTGGAAGGAAGTTGGCATGACAATGATGCATAATTGGTCTGATGTAATAAATATAATGCAAAACTCAAATGGCACAGAAGAGTGACGGAGAGAAAATGGAGGGGAGGGGGCGAGAGAGAGAGCTGAGCTTTGGAATATGGATTAATGGATTATTTTTTTTTTAAAGGACCAGCTAGCCACATGACCTAACAGTAGTAACACTGATCATGACATATTTGCATGTTCTTATGCAAGTAAAAAACAATAATGAAAACTTGTGACCAGGAATCTTCCAGGTTCAACCAAAATATATGCACACATGCCACATGCCAAAGTTACATGATTAAAAATCCTTCCAAACTAATAGTGTACTGACCTGTTACCACTGGGATAGGAGACGACAATGTCATGATCTTCATCAATGCCTACAACTGTACCTGTTGTCCCCAAACACTGAAAGTGCACAAACAAATACTTGATTGACCCACATTCAAAAAAGATTCAAACAATAACGGGGAAAACATTTCTATATGAACACAACTTTATTGCAACAGTGGGTGACCTCATAAATTTCTGGATGTGAAAAATCTGCTGTCACAACCAAAAGGATTGCACCAACACAGAGTGCAACAAAGTCTTAATTATCTCTCTCTCTCTCTCTCTCTCTCTCTCTCTCTCACACACACACACACACACACACACACACACACACACACACACACACATACCATTCTGTTCCCTTAGACCAAACTTTTTCTAGATGTTTTGTAATGATGACAGATTTTTGGACATTCCAGAAGCACCTTCATGGGGAGATTTTCATGCAATGATGTACAATGATTACTGTTGGGCAAAATCGTTCTAGCAAAGCTTCCAAACTTTGTCAAACTGCTTTTGGGACCAGTCTGCACTGTGATCTACTGTTCACAACAGTTACAAGGAATTTCAGTTCACCAGAACAGTGTTTGAAGACAGTGACTGTTGTGGCCATCCTGTGACTGTTGCTATCAAACAAAACATGTCTAATCAAAGAAGGCCCCAAAATGAGATTAAAGACAGTTTGAATCTTTCATTGGGAAGCTTGGATTGGATCTTCCATCATCATCTGGGTGTATGGAAGCATTCTACCTGTTGAGTGCCCCACCAGCTGACCAAGTCAGGTGTAATTAGGTGAGGTTCCAGGCTGCGATGGCACTGGTGTGCAAAATATTATTTTCAACATTTCTAGAGCATCAATCAGCCACCTGATGGCCTCTCCTTCAACTAGAACTTAATCGACATTAGCAGTGGAAGACTGGAAACATGGTGATATTTTCCAGTACACTGTATCTGAATGCTGGAGGGTAAAAGGGGTCAGAAAAGGGAGGGGATAAAGTTCCTCCCTGAAAGACCTGGTCAAATCAATATAGTATTTTCTGGTCTAAACAGACTAAACTGATTAAGCATCCAAAGCAGTCAGGTTGCCAAATTGCAAATATGCCCACATCGGATATATAGAAAATAAATAAGTAACTAATTAGTTACCTGATACTGGTGCCCAGTAAATCCAGATGGTAATCACACAAGGCAACAAAAATCTGAACATTAAACCGCAAGTAGGTTTGCTTCACTGTTAAGGATGTACACCACTTATCTTATGAAAAAGTCTGAGAGAAAGAAGTGAAGCTGAATAAACCAACAACACAAAATCCTTAAAATCAAACCTTTCCCTACAACTACAAGTCAGTCATAAAGCAAGTGCCTCATGCAGAATGAATAATATAATACTGAACTCAACACATGTTGATTCAACCATATTTAGAACTAGTACTGTAATAGTATAACATTTTAAGATGTCCTCTTTTGCCTCTAATGGAGTAAGAATATGCTTTAGGGTAGTGAGAAATTATTTTCAATATTTGTTCTACTAAAAATGGGATGAAGACTGAATTCCACAACAACAGCATCATAACCTGATAGTCCTGGTGTGACATCTGAAACCTGAACTGCTTATGTGCATCTTCCTATATGTTGTGAATGTGGGCAGTGTCTTCTGTATTCTTGTAGGCTTGTCGACAACTTGCTCCACTGAACTTGATTAATTTGAAATCAAATTTAGAAAACAAGTTACTTTCTCAGTATACCCAATGTCCTGAGAAATGTGGTGCATACTTGCTCCACTCAAAGTCAAACACCAAAGATTAAAGACAGGCTGCAGTATGCAACAAAGGAGCTATGGCAATTGACATCCTTGTACGCCCAACCCCCCTACACATTACTCACAAAACTAAAATTATATATTTAATCATTAAAATCAACAGGGAATTCTAACAGAAATTATTCACTTGTTTTTACAGTGAACTCTCTTGTCTGTTGGACAAAACATATTCTGAAGGGCTAGTTTCCTTATAGTAAAGCTCACTAGAAGTGGCATCAGTAGTTAAAGCATTCTTTGAAACCAGCCAGCAGCTGTTGACACTGAGAGACTGACATGACTGGCATTGACTCTAGTCAAAATGCTGAGTGTTGCTAAAGCTAAAGAAAAAGCAAGGAACTCAAAGAGAACCTCTATTTCCTTGAACAGTGTGAGAAAGTACGACAGATGGAATTCAGCCCCACCAAATGCACTGTCATGTGGGTCATGCCCAACAAGACCAAGAAAGCTCTCCAGACAATATATGTACCTCACAGACAAGCTCTCAATACCACTGATGACAGCAAGTACCTTGGGGTTAATTTTGCTAACTACTTAACATGGTCCAAGTGTGTCTCCATAACAGCTGGAAAGGGAAACAAGTGCTTGGTTTTCTGTGAAGGAACCCGAGTGACAGCAACACCAAAGTTAGAGCAGCTACCTACACCACCACAGTCAGACCAACCCTGTTGTATGCAGCCTGTGCCAGGAACCCACATCTCCAGAATGACATCCAGCAACATGAACAGGTCCAACACATTTAAGAATTACAGTGACAGAACACAGGTTGTGTGGAAACCATGTTGCCAGACCTTGGCTGGAAAAATAGTAGATGAGAGAAAGAAAGCAAGCAAGCTTGTCATGCTGGATCAACAAGATCAACAATGGGCTTGCAGGCATCAACAAACAACAATACCTGCAGCAAAGTGACCCAAGAATCCAAGGCCCACAGATAATTTTTCCAGGAATGGGCAGACCACCAGTCTCGCAGAAATTCATTCTTCCTGAGGACCCTCCAAGAGTGGAACCAGCTTCAACAATGGCACACCAGAGCTCCTTATCTGAAGTATTTATGGACAGCCTTGGTGCTGATGCCCAGTGTCACTTGCCATCTGCTGTATAGCTATCAGACTGTGTAGATAGCTTTAAACCATTTTACAGGACACTTTAACTGAAGAGACCAAAGCTGCCATGCATGCATAAGCTTCATTTGGCCACTAACACTCTACTATGTGAGTCAAGTCCGGTATTAGGTAGAAGAGAAAGAAGAAGAAGCAAGATGTCTGCTTTGTTAAGATTCCTGTGTAAGGACAGACTACCCTCAGCCATGACATCCCAATTACTCAAGACATTAAAGCTGAAGTCCATGATAGTGGGTAACACTGCACTTGCAAATATGACAGCATGAACAAGCATGGGGAAAAGGTGGGTGAACTTCAGCTAAGGAAAGCTAATCAATGGACAAAATGTCAAGAAAATTGCAAAGCTGAGGTTTGTGACACAGCTAGATGGCCAGCAACTCATCATCTCTCATCAATGCATAAATTTTTTTCAAGAAATTCAAAAAAACAAATTTCAATACACAAAACCAGTATACATACCTCAAACATCCCATCAGTCCAGCCACCATGCCCATGTTGCAAAGACTGCACAATCTCCAGATCCAGGTCAACATTTACTTGGTCTCCAATGGCCAGACCACATGGACCTGACCTTGAACTTGGCCCCTGCTCACCTATTAAAGTAATTTTTGTAGTCAGTGGTCAATGTTGTGAACCTGAAATAATTCCAGGCCTAATGAACACATAATGTTTGCTCTCAGTTTTTACTGTGACCTTTAAATTTGATCAAGGTCACCCAAGCCGATGTGAAATTCTAAAACTCACATCATGCAAAGTTTGAAGTTGACTTACAAAACCCACCAAAAAGAACTAACATCAAAGAGTTTTAAAGTTTTTCTAGTTTGGGAACTTGACAATTCTCTCCCCTAAATGCCAAATTCAAAGAAAGAATGTTAGGTGTTGTATGAACTCATTAATGTATATAAACAACCATACACAGTTTGAACTAGATAAAATCAAAGCTTATGCAGTTAAAATACAATCTGATGCCAACACCACTCACTTTCATTTAAGGTCAAAGCTGTCAAACCTGGTATAACTAGGTAAAGGTCTATATAGGTTACAGTATGTAAAATTTGAGCATCTCAGTATCAGCAAAATGTGTTTTTGTCCATTAAATCTGGAAATGTGTCAAATTATATCCCTTGAGAGAAAACTCAGCATTAAACATGTCGAATAAACAATGCATGAAACATTAATCATACCCGCCGTGGATAAATTATCTTTAATGAAAGGTGATTTGCTTACAGGCTGAAATGACCACTGTCCCCATCAGCATCTTTACCTCATTATGTTGAAGATTTTTCTCTTACAAATACCACTGTGTGTGTGTGTGTGTGTGTGTGTGTGTGTGTGTGTGTGTGTGTGTGTGTGTGTGTGTGTGTGTGTGTGTGTGCGTGTGTGTGTGTGTTTCAGCTCTGCTTCTTTGCCCTTCTTGATAATGGTTTACCCAAATGTTCTTGTTTGACTGGCATGGGTCTTTCCTTTCATATACATTTTTCCTGTTCCTGCATGGTCCTGCAGTAATAGGGCAAGGGGAAAAATACTGAGAAGTGATCTGGATGCACAAACAACTGGAGGGTCCAACGTGGTTCAGTGTATTGCCTTTCAAGTTTCATGACAATACTGATCATCTGATCAGTAAAATACTGCGTTCAGTAGAAGCTCGCAAAGCTCGCTTTCCATCACTTCAACAGCACTGTTCCACCATACCTGTCTTCTTCTCTCTGCATGTATCAACCATCACGCTCCCTTCATTCCTTGACAGAAAGACTACTCAAAATTCTAAAAACAAACCTGAAAACCTTCGGTGAACGCTCTTTTGGTTACATTGCTCCAACTGTCTGGAACTTGCTGCCAGCCGACCTGAGAGCCTCTCCCTGCCTCCCAACTTTCAAAGCTAACCTAAATACATATTTCTTCTGCCAAGCCTTCTGATTGATTTGTACATGCTAACCACTACCTGTTTCATATTCATGTGTGTGTGTGTGTGTGTGTGTGTGTGTGTGTGTGTGTGTGTGTGTGTGTGTGTGAGAGAGAGAGAGAGAGTTGGGGGAGGGGGTGGGGACTCAGTGGGAGGGATGGAATTAAGGGTAGGTAGTAATATGATTCTTTTTCTTTATATATTGCTGCTTCTCATATGGCACATGTACTTTTTTGGTGTGTGTATATTATACGTTGATTGTTAGTTGTCATAATTATATGTATTATGTTTGTGAAACTTAGAAAATGTTGGAGAATGTTGTAAAGCACAGTGAGTTTGTGTACACCAGAGAATAGCACTATAACAAAAGCTATCTATTATTATTATTTATTATTATCATCTTTAGAATGCTTGTGTGCCTCACCCAGCAAAGGTAAATGGTCTCGGTAGAAAGATCCTCCCTTTGCATCATTCACAACTTTCAGGTCAGCCTGCATGTGAGAAAGACACCACAGATTTGTTAAAAGACATCAGATCTTCTCCTTTGGCTCAGTGCTTGAAACCCATCTTGTTCTAACAGGTAGCACTGTATGCATGTGTGTGCAATGTGAGTAGGCTGCTCAGCTGGTTCAGCATCAGATCCAGCACACAGCATCAGATCAATCAGATCATGGTCCAACTCCCCAGTGCAACAAGTTTTGTTGTTGTTGTTGGAGACAATTTTCAAAGCAAACTCTCTCATGGTATTCATACAGCTAGCTGTTGTGTACAATTATATGCATCAAGATCTGTGCACTGGTAAAAAATCCCAAGCAGTGGCCATTGAACACATATAATACTGCACACTACAGTGTGTGTGTGTGTGTGTGTGAGGGAGAAAGAGTGTATGTATGTAACTGTGTGTGTGTGAGAGAGAGAGAGAGAGAGAGAGAGAGAGAGAGAGAGAGAGAGTGTGTGTGTGTGTGTGTGTGTGTGTGTGTGTGTGTGTGTGTGTGTGTGTGTGTGTGTGTGTTCTAGATGGGGAAGGGTGGTGGGTGTTTGTTAGTACAGCTCTGGTCATGATACAGTCATGTAACTGTTTTAAGACAGAATGTGCTTGCCGAAGTGGCAGGTGAAGTGAAAAAATCACACATGCAATCTGCCTCCCCAAAATGTGTACATCTATAACAAAAGAGGAACTTGGAAGAGTAAGAAAGAAGTTAAAATAAGCTAAAAATTCAGTTATCACGTTCTAGACATTTTTTAACATGTGTGGCATCTATAACTTGTATAAGGTGGCAAAAGTGGTTCACGGAAATCAGCCAATCACTGTAACCAGTCAGTTACATGACTGTATCATGACCAGAGCTGTACTAACAAACACCCAGCACCCTTCCCCATCTAGAACACACACACACACACACACACACACACACACACACACACACACACACACACACTCTCTCTCTCTCTCTCTCCGTCTCTCTCTCTCTCTCACACACACACACACTTACATACATACACTCTTTCTCCCTCACACACACACACACACACACACACACACACACACACACACACACACACACACACACACGTGCATGCTCTCTCTCTCTCTCTCTCCCTCTCGTGCGTGCACACACTCTGCATTTTTGGTTTTTGGTTTTAAATTATATTTTTTCAAGTTTTTCCCACATGCTTTTTGAAATGGTGAACCAAAATAGCCTGTATGACTGAGCAGTAGCTAATTTCTTTTCTGGTATATATACGCTGATCTTAACTAGTAAAATACCAGAAATTACCAGTTAATGTGAACCCTGAAATTTGTATGGCACAATTCCTGATTCCTGATTCCTAATTCAGGCACAAAAAAAGTACCTTTGATTCTTGCCAAAGTGCACACAATGGTGGCAGCTAGTGAGTAACAAGCGACTTTACAACAACAACAAAAAACTTGAAATGAAATTTGTTTCCAGCACATTAACCAAAGTTACTTTGTCAAGCTGACAAATCTTAAGCAAGGCAAAACACTGTAAAGATCAGATCAGCTTTTAAAGACATTCTCTCTCTCTCTCTCTCTCTCTCTCTCTCTCTCTCTCTCTCTCTCTCTCTCTCTCTCTCTAAGTAGCTTAGCAAGGACTAGTTGTTAGAAAGGTTTCTGACTGAACCTAAACTACAATCCTTAATGCTGTCTCATATATGTGTTGTTATTATTATTGTTAGCGGTTGCTGTCTCATTTTACATGTGTTGTTGTTATTATTATTATTATTGATGCTGTATTTGTCTATAGCCTTCTGTCATAATACTGACTGTGAATGTCTTGGTTATTACTAATATTAGTAGGCAATGGCAGATATGTGAGTCAGCCTTTGTATTAATATCTTCACCATTGAGAAATACAGTTCAGTTCAGTTCTCTCTCTCTCTCTCTCTCTCTCTCTCTCTCTCTCTCTCTCTCTCTCTCTCTCTCTCTATATATATCACACACACGTGTAATTTTCCAGCATATGCCACATGCCGTATTAATTATACTTTATCACATAAATTATTCATATAATTATATCATCCCCCAAAATAAGTAGTCTACAGACTAATAGAGAAGCATTTCTTGAGTGCACAGAACAACTAAAGAAATGTGTGGTGGCAGATGGGGGAAAAACAGCTCCACCAGAACATTAATCTTACTGGTGAGCATAATGTAAAACATTTAACAATTTTCATTTAATCTAAGAGTAAAGTAAGACTGTCATAAGAATTTTCAAACCAGCCCAACTTCTGGGGTCAAACTACACTTTTCTAAACTTGACACCATACAAATGAGCAAAAGAGAGTAAATAAATCATAACATGTTGCAAACTTCCTTGGGAAAAAAGTTAAAACAATTTTTCGACTGCTATTGGAAGTTTTGCCTTTCTTATAAAATTGTAGCATCTAGAACTTTTGGTACTCAACTGGGAGGGTAAAGTGAGCAGCCAGATAGAAGAGCATCACAAGAGCCAAACAGCCAAACATACCATTCCTTCAAAGCCAACTCTGTACAGATTCTTGGCCCCATTGTCCCACAGTACATGAGCTGCACTACGTGGGCTGGCTGCACTCCAATCCTAGCAACACACAGCAAGAAAAGCAAACACTCAGACAACTCACATAGAGGAACATTTTTCATACTCATACTTAATCCGTTAATGGGGACCTAATCATGTAGTTCATGCAGTCATACCAACCCCATTGCAATGGTTTCTTTATCTCACTCTCCATGTCTGCTGTTGTTAAAATCATCAAGTCTGGTTGCAAAACATATGCAGTTCAGAAGGTTTAGTAGAAAGACTCTGTTTGGAACAGTTTGCCTCAAACTCTCAGCCACTCTGATTCTTCTTCCTCTTTCAAAACCACCCTCAAGACTCACCTGCACAGTAACTATTTTAAACTGCCTGTCTTTTTCACACACACACACACACACACACACACACACACACACACACACACACACACACACACACACACACACACACACATCTGTGTCTCTGTGATTGTTGCTAGTGTTATTGCATTGTTATTGTAGTGTTATCATTGCTTCAGGGATCTGAGCAGTACCATGGACCCACCTTAACTGAGTTTGTTGACTGGTGCGACAACTGTTATTTAGATCTAAATGTGACTAAAACCAAGGAGATGATTGTTGATTTAGGAGGCAGGAATACAGTCCTGGGAAGACCATTATCCAAAATAATGAAGTTGAAATTGTCAGTAAATACAAGTACCATGGCATCATTTTCGATGACAAGCTAAAATGGGACAACAACACAAAGAAATTGTAAAGAAGGGGCAACAGCAGCTGTATCTCTTGCAAAAACCAAACTATTTCTCTGTTGACCAAAAGATTTTAACTCTTTTTTACAAATCCTTTATTGAGATCTCTCTACTTGTGATGGGTTGAGTTTCCAGCAGAGTCTATATAATCCCCTATGCCTCCCTTTACCCTGTCATAACTTTCCATCTCCTTGAGATGACTGGTTTGCAGTGTCCTTGCAACAAAGGCATATACTGTTCTGATGGCGGGCAGGGCACTGGAAGAAAGTGTGTGTAATCAGCAGGCAGATACGTCATATTTCATTATGCCCGTATCTGTCGATTCTGACAGCATCCGCATTTCACCCTCATTTTCCGTCTACTGAGCTAAGGACACAGTTGTGCTGTAAAAAGAGTCATTTGCTGTTGTGGAGGAGGGGTTGTTGTCTATGTTGTAGGCCACAGCTGTTCTGAAATCTTTTTAGCATGTTTGTTGGCACAGCAATGCTCTGGTCAAAATGTCCACATAATTTGTGTGTGCTGCATCAGGTTGAAACTGTAAGCACCTGAGTTGGAAATCCTCGGATGAATTCCCCAAAATTGAGGATGGCATCAATAAGTCATCTCTTTCTGTTTTCAGGATGGGTTTTTAAGCCCGCAAAAATGGGAAGGAGAGTTTCTTGTCTCTTTTGTGTCTCTGAAGTGATGACTCCTTTGGTGACTTTGTACAATGGAAAGCAATTGATTGTGAAATTAACAGTGCAGCCTTATTTTATGATAATTGGTTGGTTTCTGATTGCTTTGTCACATACTCTCCAGTCAGTATGAAACTTATCAAAACAAATTTAATTGGTCGTACTGATTCACCTTGATTTTTTTTGGATTTTTTATTTTCCTTGGAACACTTTCAACACCAGAACAGTTGAAGCATATCAGATTCTGTATTGCATGCAATATTCAAGGCCTCTCCAATGTCTTTGTTAAACACAAGAACCACTTCAATCAGAAACCAACCAATTATAAAATAAGGCTGCACTGTTAATTTCACAATCAATTGCTTTCCATTGTACAAAGTCACCAAAGGAGTCATCACTTCAGAGACACAAAAGAGACAAAAAACTCTCCTTGCCATTTTTGTGGGCTTAAAAACCCATGCCTTTGTTGCAAGGACACTGCAAACCAGTCATCTCAAAGAGATGGAAAGTTATGTCAGGGTAAAGGGAGGCATAGGGGATTATATACACTCTGCTGGAAACTCAACCCATCACAAGTAGAGAGTATCTCTCATTGGTAAGTTGGTGTTTTACACCCAGTCAACCGGTATGGTTATATCAGGGCAATACACATCTGACATTATATATATATTATTAATTTTTAATAGTGTGTATGTCTTAAAATTGGTCTATATGCAGTTTTAAAACCACATTTAAAATGTGAATAACACAAACATAACTAAAAATGATCTCAAATTCGGATTTTTCTAAAAATATTAATTTCTTTCAAAAAATAAAAAATCTTCTCAGGCGAAATATCCTGAAACAACATATGCGGTGATTTAGCTGTAAAGTGGCTCTCTATCATTTCAATAAAATCCGAACAAGCAAGTAAAATATGTTCTATAGTTAAATGTTTATCACATCCGATGCACATTGGCAGTTCCTCACCCTTCAATAAAAAGGAACAAGTAATAAAAGAATGGCCAATGTGCAATCAGGGCATCAGAGTCTCTTCTTTTTTGTTTGTCCAAGGACAAACAATACATTCTTTTAACACTGGGAATATCTTATGTCATTTATTTTCCAGGAACTCATCCCACTCAGACAGCCACAGTTCTAACATATATTTATTTGTGCGTGATTTTAGGTCTGAGAATCTGCAGCCGAATTTCCCTGAATGCCAACATGGACGGGAACCCAGATAAAAACAATCTCTCTCCCGTCTCTTGTCATTTCTGTATGTAATTCTAAAATCTGAACTAAGACTGGATGATCATACTTTGGGTTAAATATTGACTGTAAAGATGAAAGAGAATCAGACAATATCTTCTTGTGAGATGGCTGGGAGAGTGGTTGAATAGTTCCGGGTAGCCAAATACAATCACAACTGCTGGAATGGTGTAGCAGAATCTTTTGTGAAAGCATCTTATCTTGTAAGGACAAGACATGCCACCAGGTTACAGCTGCAGCATTGCATATTCTGCAGCAGAATGCTTTCCTTTCTTATGTAGAGTTTGAGCCTGATTATGCTATCAGCTCTGAACAGTAACAAACACAGATGGAGACTGAACAACCACAGTTTAAATACTGGGCTCTTGTTCTTGATTTCCAGCTCTGTATCCTTTGGCTTGTATGTTGAGTTTGTTGTGGTGACTACCATCCGTGAAATGTATGACTGAAGGTGTGTCCTGGCATTTTGCTTTGGACCATGTGAAGTATGAGATGTCAAACTTTCAGCTCACTCAGCTTTTTCTGCTGTGGAGGGAAAACAAAACAGAGAAAAAGGCCTGGCGACCTTTGTGGATTACCTACCCCAAGCTCAGGAATCTTGCTACGAACGGATTTGCTGTACTTGCAAACAAGTGTGCAGAGGAATACACAAATGTTTCAAGGCAGCTTGCTGTGCACAGCCCTGTGCATATGCTGTGAGAATTGTCACCATGACTAGGCAGGGTTTCTTGCCTGGAAAGGGGCCGCTCCGCTAACAAAGTAATTCGTTTCAATACTGTGTACAACTAATTGACAGTTCAAATTATCTGTCAATTTGAAGCTCTGAAAAAGTTGTTTCCCTCATGAAACACAGTGTAAATGAATGGATTTAATCAGTTATGTGGGCACAATCATGCCCACTTAGTGTGACCTAATTACAATAGCTGCTGTTGCAGACAACAGACAGAGGTGTTTAGATGGCAGAGGTATCTTTTAGGCCTAAAATCTTCTCAGAGGAGCATTGCATCAGCATTCATGCTTTAATTTTCAAAACAATTTTTGTCAAAGATTTCCGTCTGAATTAAAAAATCTTGTTTTGTGTGATCTAATTGTGGATTTAATATTAACATTAGGGCATCCAAGTGTGTCTGAATGAATCAGCCAGGCCTTACTGGAGAATAATACTGGTGTGAAAGATCACAACTGATGTTCAAAACAACAACGAGTCAGAACATGCAGCATGCGTGACATGGCTAATTATAGCCATATGGGATCAGTGCCAAGATGTAAATATACTTAAAATTTTTCCGACAGAATCATACATTATTACATGTGTGCAACAAGTCATGCTTTCATTCCATTTTGCAGTATGCACCCTGAAAGTTTGACCATAACTCGCATAAGGGCTCCACTAAATGGGGATCAGTTGTGTGGACACGTTTACACTCATTTAGCTTACACTCATTTAGCGTGACCTAATTACAGTAATCACTATAGCAGACAACAGATAAAGGTATCATGAGATTATGGGTATCTTTCAGGATGAAAGTGTACCCAGAGGAGCACTGCATCTGCCCAAAGTTCATGCTTTAATTTCAAAACAATTTTAGTATCAGATTTTAAAAAGTCCTGGGATTACAAATTTGTGTTTTCCATGACCTAATTATGGATACTGTTATAGTCTCAGGGAATCCAAGTGTCTGAATGGACCAGACAGGTCTTCCTGGAGCATTGTGCTTGTGTAAAAGATCACAATTAATGTTGATTACCAAAACATCTAGTTTTAAACTGTAGTTTTGGTGATGCTGTCAGTAGTGTATGTGACCTAATTACATTGCTAGTTATAACCAAAGGAGGTCAGTGCAAAGATGACTATGTGCCCGAAAATTTTCAGATAGGATCATACTAGATTCATAGTACAAGTGTGCAAAAGATGCTTTTTAATTCCATTTTGCAGTATGCACCTGATATTGTGACCATTAAAGCCCCGATAAATGGGATCACTTGTGTGGACTCATTTACATAGCATGACCTAATTACAGCAATCACTATATCAAATAACAGATAAAGGTATCCTGAAATTATGGGTATCTTTCAGGCCAAAAGTGTTCCCAGAGGAGCATCGTATCTGCTGAAAGTTCATGCTTTAATTTCAAAACAATTTCATTAACAGATTTTAATAGTCCTGGGATTACAAATTTGTGTTTTCCATGACCTAATTACAGATACTGTTATAGCCTCAGGGAATCCAAGTATCTGAATGGACCAAACAGGTCTTCCTGGAGCATAGTGCTCTTGTGAATGATCACAACTGATGTTGATTACCAAATAAATTGTTTTAAACTGTAGTCTTGATGATGCTGTCAGTATGTGTAGGTGACCTAATTACATTGCTAATTATAGCCAAAGGAGGTCAGTGCCAAGATGTCTATGTACCCGAAAATTTTCAGATAGGATCATAGTACACATGTGCAAAATGTCATGCCTTTACTCCATTTTGCAGTACCCATCTGATTTTTGGACCTTAGGAGCTCCGCTATATAGAAATAACCACTGTTGTTATTATTATTGTTGTTGTTTTAATAACATATGAGTCTTGATCTTCAAGATATTAAACAAACCTTTTTACACTAGACTGCAGCTTTATCATGATGCACCACCATACCGTATATGCCAATTTGACACTTGAGGCATTCACAAAATACTGTCCAAACAAAACATCAGGACACATGGACAGAAGAGCACATGAACAAGTGATTCTAGTTCAATTTATCCCTCACCCCCCCCCCCCCTCACCCCAGGGGTGGTTGGGGGGTGGGGGGGTAATATGATTGGTCTTCTTAACTGTAAAGGCTTTTCTGTTTGGGTACTATCTTTAACATTTATGATGCTGGTTGGAGTATCCTTGAGACCAGGAACAGCTACCAGACTGAAGAAAGATAACCCAATGTAGTAACTAGTATAACATTAACAACTCGTCCCCAATCAACAAATGTTTTCAGCCACAGAAGTTTCATGGGGGACATTCTGGGTGGTAAAGTGATTCCCTAAAGCAGCAAAACCAGGCCTCAGGGGACCTTTGGGGGACATTTCAGGTGTAACACTAGTTCCCTGAGCAGCAAAAATATCCTTCATGGGACCTTCTGACCATATGTTGGAGTCAGAGATGTCAGAGTTATTTCTAATATCCCAGAGCATCCCCCATCTGCCCCCCTCACCCCTTGCCTGTCAGTCCAGTGCAATATATAAGACATAACAATGTTGTGCTCTCTTCTCTAACACTAGCATGTAAAATGAGTAACATCACTTACCTACAGACCGGTTCTTTTCAAATACATGTAAAAAAACAGAAAAAAAAAGGTTTTAACTGTCCAGTGTGTGTGTGTGTGTGTGTGTGTGTGTGTGTGTGTGTGTGTGTGTGTGTGTGTGTGTGTGTGTGTGTGTGTGTGTGTGTGTGTGTGCATGTATATGTGTGTGTGAGAGAGAGAGAGAGAGAAGGTGTGCATCATTGCATGTGTGCATAATGTATGTCAGTGCATGTTTGTGCATGTGTTTGTTTGTGTGCATATGTGTAAGTGTGTTGGTTAAAATATTTTTGCAAGTACAACTTTTGAAGTTTTTAAATGTCTGATGTTGCTGTGACTTTGAAATGTGGTCAAGGTCAATTAATATGTTACTAACAGTTTGCATTCAATGAATACTACCAGTACCACCAAGCACAGTTTGAGAGTCATCACACTGGATGCAGCAAATAAAACCATAAGGTCAAAGCCACATCTAGATGGCCTGGCTGGCCTGCCTGACACTGACCATTACCGCACAGACTAACATTTCTTATGTGCATAGAAAACATGAAATAATTGTTGGTCAAGTTCTTATGTTCATTAGAATACATCAGCTTGCACCAGACCATATCAAGAGCTCAAAACATTTTTAAAATTTTAAATCCTTGCAGTTCTTTCCCTTGAATTTCGATCACCGGTGATCAATGGACAAACTTGCCATTTTACAGTTAAAACAAAACAAAAACGTATCTAGTATTTTTCTGCGAGATATACATCAAGGAAACTCAATCTGGGCAGTTTGTGTGCAAAATGATGTCATTTAGATTATTTTCTGATTAAAATTATGCAATACAAATGCGTCATGCAGCATTTTCCCTTTTGCGGCCATTTTCAATTTTGTTTGAGTTCAGCATACACAGTGCAAAAATGAGTTCTGAAGCGTCTTCTGACAGTGAAATGCCACATGATAGTTCTGATGAGGAGGTCTGGGAGAAAGAGGAGGTGAGCAGAGATGATGACAGTGATGGTGGACCTGGATTTTCAGCTCCAACTTGACAGGCACCTGGCCTTCACGTAGTGTAAGTACTTTGTTTACACTGGTCTCTCGGTGAAATAATGACATTTCTTCATGTTCTCATAAAAAATGACAACATTATAGTACTGGAACTGATATTTATGCTTGCTGCTTCGGTTTTCAAGCCCAAACAGTATGACCTGAATGATTTCACCTGTGAAGTTTACAGAAATGAGTGGACTGACCTTTGAACCTTGTTCTATGTTTCAGGTCTTGTCCATCAGTCAAACATGGCTTGTGCTAGCAACAGTTAGGTTAGTGACTTAGATTTATCTGCCATTTTACACTCTCAGTTTCCTTCTTCTTTTATAAAACAAGAATGTCACTGTACAAGTGTTTTTACATTTAAATGTTTATGTTGTTACACTTACAGAGACCAAGGCTACAACACGCAGGACTCAGGGACACCTGCCCCCCTTCCGCCCTGCTCGTCCACCTTGAGTCTACATCGAGGACTGCAAGACCTGTGCTGACATCAGCAAGTTTCTGCATCCTGTGGACTTTTTTTTAACTGTTTTTTTACCCCTTGCCTGAAAGGCATGTTGTGTACTTACACAAATGATTATGCAAATACTGTTGGGCTCCAGAAACATTTCCTCGACCAGTCATGGAGTAACACCTACCCTGAAGAGTTTTATCGATTTATTGGTCTTTTAATGTACATGTGTATAGTTCAAGTTCCAAATATTGAGAAGTACTGGTCAAAAAAAATCCCTCTACCATGGTTTGTGGGCACGCAGCTTTATGGTTAAAATACGATTCAAACAACTGATGTCATTTCCAAACATTTCCAATGTATGAACTGAAGATCCAAATGATAAACTTTCCAAAGCAAGATTTCTTTCTGGGTTAGGGAGGGAGATATTCTGTCTATGCAGTGCAGGGACAAACAAGTTGTTTCATTCCTGTCTTCAATGCATCATGCAAACAGGTTCGCTTTTGCTCATAGAAGATCCAAAGTCAACGGACAGTACACAACATTAAATGTTAGGCAACCAAAACTTGTGAAAGATTATAATGCATACATGGGAGGGGTAGACAAACGTGATCAATTGATAAACAAATATAACACTGCGTAAAACAAATAAATGGTGGAAAACTCTCTTTTGCCACTTTCTTGATATTGCACGTGTGAATGCATTTATCTTGTTTGAAGATTTCAGAAAGAAGCATGCAGATATATACCAGAACTACAAAGACCTGACAGATATGGACAGCTAGACTTTACAACAGAGTTGATTAGGCAGCTTGCAGATCTTGATGTACATGCTGATGTTCCTCTTGTTTAAAAAAAACATGTGTTCACAACACATTCTATTATCCCTGTTACGACCAAGGATTTTTTTATTTTTTTTAAAATGTTACAATGAGACACAGACAGAGCAGAAAACAAATGTCAAATGAAGACTTACCTGTGTTTCCACAGTGATAGAGACTGTCTGCTCGGTTTTCATGAGTGTTAGTGTAATTCACTCTAATGTGTGTGCGTATGTTGCGCTCCATTTTCAATGGTTGCCATGCTTGAACATTATGAAATCTGTGATTCCAGGGATTGTGAAAACATGTCAGTGTTATAACAAATGTAATATCTATTGCATATTGCCTTGTGGTGTTGAGAATTAGCCTTATTACTGTCTTTATAGGTGATGTTTTCATGTGGTTTGGTGAAATTGGTTTTGGTAAGCTTCCATTTCTGGAGCATAAAGTCTATAAATATTGACTTACATCATGTGTGAAATTTGGGGGGTTCAGGGTTCCAGGCGAGATCAAAAGATCAAGAGATCTTAGAGGAGGGAGGTGGAGCTGGACCCTCAAGTTAGCCTAGAAGAGATCATGAGTTGGGAGGTGGAGCTGGGCTGAGCAAGATGGACCTCTTCTGCTTAGAGTTGTCCAAGTTGTTCATCAACAGCAGTGCAACGAACATTGTCTTTGTGACTGTCCAAGCACAGCAGTTGAAATGGCAATTGCGCAGTGCACACATCACTGGGCAATGGCGAAGGGACACCGCCTTAACACTTCCATTGTTCTGGCGGCAGTCCACAGTCTCTCCAGTCTTTTTCGGGCAGTTTCCACAGTCGAGCCTTCACTCTCTCATCCCCTTCCCACTCTGTCCCTGTCCCTAATAAGCCATCTCGTTTCCGTGGACGTCAAGCAACAATGAAGAAGAAGTGAAACTTGGCTTGTTTGATGGCGCATTGGTTATTCAATAATAATCAGCTGCTGTTGAACTAGGACCAATATCCTGATTTTTTTTTGTTCATTATAAAAGACGAATGAGTGAATGTGTGTGGAAATTTCAATTTTTAGTAACACAGTCAAAGTCACATGACAACACATCAAATAATGCAATTTATAAACACATCAAATAATGCAATTTATAAAACATAAACTTAAATTTAAAAGCCCATCTATTTCTGCACATTTTGATAAATTACAAACACATTTTTATCCTTAGGTATAATTTCTTTGAGCACTTGAAAAACATTCATAGAGAATACGTACAAAAGTGTCAAAATCACATGAATGGGTGAGAGTTAAGGCAAAAGCAACAACTGGTTGGCTAATGCTTTTACAGTGATACAGTCTGTCTCACCTGGATCTCTGTGACTTTACCACGACGCCCATTTCCTCCATCTTGATCCTCCCACTGCCAGTCAACACCACGAACAACACGTGCTCCAGGAAAGATGCCACGTGATGTTATCTTTTTGCTCTTTCTACGAGGCTCCATCAAAACTCTAAACAGCAAGGACAAAAAATCAGCTCATTCTTGATTCATGTTTTTTAATTTGTTCTCATGTCAGCCTAAAAATTGGTCAAAGTCACACACACACAAATTATGTGAAGGTGTAAAGCTCACTAGCAGTTATCACCGTGCACAGCTGCAACATCTCATTATTCATATTTAATTTATAACGTACAACATGTAAAAAAAATATATATAAAAATAGTAGTAGTACTTAGCACTAGCAGAGCCTCTGCTAGACTGTTGAGACTATCAGTATGTGGTACCAGCAATAAAAAAATACTCTGGTACCAACCCTCAGTCAGCCAACATTACCTAGGCCTTATAATGTGCTAGGGTTTCTGACACCCCCCACCCCACCCCACCCCCATAGCAGAGGCCACATTTCTTCCTCTTTTTAAACTTAAATAAAAAAAAATCTGTTCACCACTCCAAACTCTGTCCTGGAACAACACAGTCTGCAAAACAAAGGTCACATTGAGACACTAGACTTTCCAATGTCAATGTTGTCTTCGTGCCTGTGCCACAGAAAATCCAAGCATTTTTGTACTCCTTTGTCTTCTGTTGCATAATAGGTGGTGGTTTGATGGTTTTCTCAGCCACTTAAAGAGTTTCTTTGCTTGAAGCAGATGATGATGATACAGACACTTCAGTTGGTGCTGGTCAAGAAAAAAAAGAAAAAAACTGTATGCTTCATTGCGCCATATTGGTGCAGTTAGATCTAGAATGAAAGCAGAGCAGGGAAAATCATACACTGATACAGCAAAGCTGATTTATCCAAACAAAAATGGAATGGTCTGGTACCTTGGTGTCAGCACTCATACTCTGAGAAAGTTTGTATGTGACCCATTCGCAAAAGGTGGGATCAGGAGATGCCAGAGTGTTTTGCCACCAAAGTACTAATTTTACAAAAGATTGATTGTTTCTTTGAATGTGCAATGAGAATGTTACTTACTAACAACATAATATACATCTGAAAGAACATCATCTGTGTCTGATTTGTGCATGTGTGTGTTGTTGAATGAAATGTCACAACCCTGAAATTCAGCTGCTAAAATGTGACATGCACCACCCTGTACAGTGTAATACTAATAGGCAAAGAAACCACAGAAAGTGACAGAAAAACAACAACAAAATCAGAATACAACAGGTGATATCTTACTTGTTTAATATATCAGACATGTTATTTCTTTAAAAAGAAAAGACAAAAAAGATTGTAGATTGATAAAAACCTTGTTGTGTATGCGACATGTAGTCATCGTATATGTCACATTCTTAATTTATTTACTGCTCTCAGAAATGAAACAGTATTTTGGCACTGGGACCAGTAACAATCTATTTATAATACTCAGTTATATACAGAAAAAGTTTTCGATGAAAACCGTTTTGTAATTTAGGAAAATGATTTTTTTCCCTCTCAGCCAAAATTGTGTTGTCATTTTGTCACATCTGCTCAATTGTTTATATTGCTAAAAGTTTGTTTTGGAAATGTGATCTGCATCGCACATTTTAAATAACCAACACCCGCATGGTTCCAGTTTCATGAAAATGGTGCAGACACTTTTGAATGGTAAGATATTTTCAAGTATTGTCATCACTTTTAAGGTGTTATGTACAGAACAAAACCTGTTCTGATGTCACGTCCAGAACATTAATAATAATAAATCATAAATGATGCATTATAGCTATCATAAGTATACCTGAGTGCAATTTAGGCTTCTTTATGACAGTTATTAAAAAGCTACTGGTAGTATAGGATTATGTTGTTCTGCCGCACACATAATACTATACTATTTTGAAAGTTCTGCTGAACTTTAGTCTGAATAATACAAACTTGTATTCTGTTATTGTCATGTCCAAATTTACTTTGGCTGATCTAATTCGCTTGTAAATAAGAAAGTGTTTGCAGCGGAACCTCATGAACAATGTGCTACATTTTCAAGCAACATTTAGTTTTAGTTTTAATTATTGTTGATGTTAAAGAAATAATAATATATATAAATTATTCTCAATTTAAAGTAATTATATATATATTGCAGAATACTTTTGCTATGCCTTGATGAATAACACCTGTATACAAATGCAACAAACAAACAAAATTATCAATTTGTTTTAAACTGATAATTTTTTTTTTTTTTTTAATGTAACATAAGAATTTCAGTTAGAATGGGATCATCAAGAAAGATTACATTATTATATACATGTGTTGAATTATTCAGTATACATGTATCTTAATACAGGAAGTGTTCATTCTTTCATTTAGGTACTGGCTGGCCATGGAAAAAGATGCAAAGTGGGCAAGATGGAAGCAGCATAGACCAAAGATACAAGAGCAGAAGGAAATAAATGAGCTTTGTCAGTTTGTACAGACTTCAAGCTGCTTTTGTTTTCACAACAGAATTTATGCATGTGATCAACCAGGTGTTACTACACGAATATTCCACTTTTGACACTGCACAGGGCGCTGACAATTTTTTGAAGCAGAGTCCTGTGAGCTGAGTACTGGGCAGCTACTCACATTCTGACATTGATTTGCATGTCAAAAGAGCTACCACCACCGTAACCTAATGAAGAGCAAAAGCAGATTAACTGTTAAATATCAGAATCGGTTGCAAAGTGAATGTTTGAGAAAAGATTGATATTATTAGTAAAGAAAATCCAGCTACTTTGCTTAAAGTTAAATGGATTTTAACTGCATTATTATATGTAAAATTTGTGTCATGAAGTATGAATCACACTTCTTGCGATCTGATTTTTTTTATTCAGTTGGCTATGAACTGTCTGAATATCTAGCAGTAAAATCAATTGCAATCTTGATGAAATGAATGTATAACTATGGCAGATTAACTCCCAGGTTGATATTTTCCTTAAACTCAATGTCAGCAACACTGTAAGTGTAACAGGTCTGTAAAAACATTAAACACTGGCTGTGTACAAATAATCCTTTCAAAGTTTTCCTTTCAGTGTGTGACCTGTTCACTTGTTGACTGCTGCAGATTTTTTTAAAGATTTTTTTTACTTGAAATGTTACTTTTGTCTAAAATATAGAATCAAAAGAATAAAAAGGTGTTGCTCATCTTGGATATCACACACAAAAAGAAAATGGAATGTTTTGGATGTGACTAATGACACTAATAGTCACTAAAGACACACATAAATATATTCAGTTTCATGTAAACGACAGACTGACTAGCACAGGATGACTCTAAAACTCACTTTACTGGTGTCATCAGTCACACCCAAAACACATCAGTGCTGATTTAAAAAGCTATCAATAAAGTCATTTTAAACATCCAAATTATCTTCTGGGTACATTTTTCCTTAAACACCTCACTTACCAGGTGAACCCAACAGCAAAAGCTTATTTTTGTGTGATGTTTTATTTTCCAACACCTGAGTAATGCTTCAGAGCTCACCTTTTTGAGAATGGGTCATATAATTAGTTTTTGCTTCCTGCGTGTGACACATAAACTGATAAAGTCTCTGATGTGACAGTGAGTGTTCGTTGTTTTGCTCTCTAATCAACACTGGAAGCAATCTTTTGGAGCTTCCACTTACTTCCGATCTAGGTACAGAGTATACCTCCAGCAAGACATACAAAGTGCTAAGTTTCAGCTGGTACGTGGTACCAGTGACTTTATTTTCCACAAGTAAAAACCAGCATATGCCAGTCTAGTGGAGGCTCAGATTTGGTAGTAAAGCAGGAAATGTACCAATTAGTCCCTTTATAGTTATATTAACATTATTTAATTAAAATCATTTAAAAATAAAGTATTATGATTATGTTCACAATCAAATTAATTTGTATACATGTAAATTAACTAATTTACCTTTCTCCACCAGGAACCACTATGCGATAAAATCGGTGTCTCAAATTATGTTTGTCCCCATGGTAACACAGAGAGCAGAGGTCATAGTTCGGACACTCTGCACACTTCCAGCGAATACCAAAGATGGGTTGCTGTCTGCAGGTGTCACACATCGTTCCCTCATGCTTGATGCCTGTGTAAAATACATTGTGTGTGTAAAATACATTTTCTCTGACTAGTATAGTAATTATAATAACGTTTGTTTTGACTGCTGATTACTATATATATACATACACACACACACAACAGAGTATGCAAATTTTACAACAGAACTTTATGTGACTAATAAATTAAAATAATATCAGTGATGTCAGTATCACTATCACTATCAGTGTAAAATGGACCTGCACTAGTTGAGGTGTGACAGAATGAGTGCAGTGACCAGTTTTACTGTAGCCTCAATGAAAAATACTTCTGGACAGAACTAATTCAACAGAATGGCAAGATTTTGCAGTCTGACTGATAAAGTTCTCCATGGACAGCGTGCTGTTGAGGAGAACACTGAGGCTTTTAACAGAGTCAGACTCAGAGAGAGTGACTGTGATATCGTCAAGCTGAAGGCAGTTGACAGAAATGGAGGACAGTTTTTGTCTTGTTCCGACAACATCACTTCTGTCTTTTCACTGTTTAAAGTTTGCTTTATCATGTCACCCAATTTTTTAAAATAAATAAGTCACGTGTGGTTTTTAGAAAAGTGTGGACGTTTTCTGGTTAGGTGCTGTTAAGTAGTTGAGTGTTGCTGGCACAGAAGTGGTGATTCAAGTTGTGATGGTTGATGATGGAAGGGTAGTACTGAGGGTGAAGAAGACAGGCCCCAGGACAAAACCTTGAGGGACACCACAGGAAAGTTTGTCAAGATTGGACTGCATGTTGTTGGCAGACACTGAACTAGGCAAGGCAATATTGTGTACTCTAGGCTGGTGAAAAGGATAGTGTGGTCAGCAGCAGAAAGGTCTAGAAGTCATTGCTTCATGAAGCTGAATGGAATTCCAAACAGTAACTTGAGTAAGTGAGGCCTAAAAAAGGATGACGAAGAAGAAAAGATTCCAAACAAAAGCAACAATTTTGGACACTAAAAATGTAAAACATGAGTAAAATAACAAACTGCAGAGACAGAAACAAACATTCAACACAGAAGTATGACAGAAACAGAAAGCAATTTCTTCATTTCCTGTAATAAGTAAGTCACCAGCTGAAACATGTGTGCTGCATAAAAGCAGATAACTGCAGTACTTGCTTCTTACTTAATCCCCTCAAGTGAAATAAAAATGATACACAGTTACTCAGTTAGTCAATTTTGTTTTGTTTTGTTTGTCTTTTGCTGTCCCATCATCTATGCCAACTTCAGAGGCACGGCTACCATGCCTATCATCTGGCCTGGCATCCCTGTTCCAAGCCACACCCAGGGCTCATTTTGCATTGTGCCGCACCCTGAGAGGTCCACAGGAGGAGACAGATTGATGGTGGTCTGCCAATGCCATCTGAAGGAGACACTGCACTGCTGCCAAGTCACTTTGGTGGGATTCAGTAGTGCCTGTTCTGATTTCACATATTATCATATATGCGCCTTTGCCAAAAGGTGCTCCCAGTGTGGACTAGCACTGATCCTCATGGTTGATTATTGTTTGACCTTTCTTACAGAGGAGACTTTTTCTGGACACAAAATGGCCACCAAAAGGTGGGACACTTCAGCATTATTGGCTGATATCGTTTGTACCAATCTTGAACTTGCATCACCATGTTCAACTTGCGTGTAACCTGAAAACTGTAAAAATAAACTTCCTTTCTCATATCATTGACATTTACGCGTTTTTGTTTTTGTGAGAATTCACAATCACATTGCAAACACAATGGTTAAGCATCACCCGCTGTGTCTGTTGGGCGATTCAGGCAGGGTTTTTAACTCCCTTGAATTTTGCCCGGCATCACTTAAGTCCCTTGGCAGCTTTTACTTCCGGTGCATACTTTCTTCACAATGGAAGGTGGTGACAGTGAATCTGCGAATTTTAAACTGCCAACTTTAAAGACATTTTTGGAGGCCCGCAGTCATCTGTCTGGCAATAAGCAATAACTTGTTGCTCATGCTATAGGATGCCCCAAAACGCATTTTTTCTACAAACACGCGATTTTCTGGTCAGCCAAAAAAATGACACAAACACTTTTTTCCCACCCTCCATCCCCTTTCCATGGTAAATTTTGCAACTGCAACCGTATTGGCATTTGTACTGCTTTGCAATTCTAGGTTTAACTTCCACTGTTATAAACAGCGTGAAGCAATGCCTACTCAGAAATCGGCCCAGAAGTGCACTGCGACCTCTTGCGACTTCTTGCGCGAAAGATTACAAAGCGCATTCACTCTAGCAAACCAGCTTCACTGAATCGCCCAATACACGTGATGAACAGAAATGTTTTCTGCTCTCATGACTGTAAGCATTTGGTGCAGAATTCACTCTCCACAGAACTAAAATTGTTCCTGTGCACTGAACGAAGTCAGAGTCACATTTCTTTTCATCTGCTGCAAAATATCACTTGAAGTTCCGTGTCCAAAATTATGTCTGTTGGTGACAAGCAACCATTTTGCATTTTTACCACCAACTTTCAACTTTATTCACCTCACAGATGTAGCCGTTAATAGCACTGACAGCATGTGTTAATAACACATGGCGGGTTTGAAGAAGCACTGCAAATTCATTGCACAACAGCAAATTTTGAAACTGTGTCCACTCATTTCTTTCAGTGATAATTAATCAACATGCAATGCTTAATCAATACTGCTTACTGTCACTATCCACTAAATTTTTTGCCAATTATTCTCTAGTTTTGCTTGCTGGTGTAAAATAAAAGGATTACAAATACAACTGTTTGTGTTTGAGCTGGTTGTGTTGTCTGGTTAAAGTACATGTTTTGGATGTTGGACACAGGCAGACACTGTATATATCCATGTGACGGGTGACCAGTTCTCTACTATGTCTTTGTGATGACTAACTTTGTTTTTGTTTTTAACAGTTGTAATCCTTGCAAGTTCAAGCCTACACAGTTCAATTATTTCAGTGGTTGAATCTCAATGTTGCGGGGAAAAGAAATAACAACAGTGAAGCTTAGACCGGTGAAGATACCATTTGCATTTTCTTGATAAAATTTTCAGCGCATAAAAAACTCTACTTACTCTAGAAATAGAAATGTGACTCCAACTTTGTTCAACGTGCAGGAACCATTTTAGTTCCGTGGAAAGTGAATTCCGCAGCAATTGCTACAGTCATGAGAACAGACAATGTTTGTGTTCGTCGCCGTATAGACACAGTGGGTGATGCTTAACTGTTGATTTTTCGGACTTGAGATCTGCTCATAATCGCAGCTGGTTGACACAGCATGAGCTCTGATGAAAATTGTGAAAAAACCCCAAAGACAATGGATTAAGTTGATTTGATTTTCATACGTCTGGAAAGCTTACATCATGCTGATTACACAGAGGTATTTTTTGACATTTTTGTTGTGTATGTTCAGAAGGAAAAAAAGAAAGAAAAAACTTGGATTTTCAAAATCGACAGTTCAGCAAGTTGAAGTGACAGTAAACATGAAGTGTGAACGATGTGACACAGCTTCGATAATGGCAGTGTGGCGATGTGTGCATTCTTTTTGTGACTCTCATGCTACGCTCAGTATGGTTTAGCTTGCACCATGGAGGAGTGAAAGTGGCTGCAATGACAAGTAGCATTTCAGAATATTTTAGCAGAATCACTCAGAAGTGCAAACCTTCTTCAACGTCATCGAGTGACTCAAGCCCAGTGACTGAGAAAATTAAACAGGACAAAAAGAGATTTTTTCACGAAGTGTCAGAATACCAGAATTATCAGAAGAGCAACAAGTATCATTTGGAGGAGAAATAACACTCGAAGAGGCAGGAACTGCCTTGAAAAATATGAAAAATGGGAAAAGTCCAGGAACTGATGGCTTTGGTGCAGAATTTTTTTAATGCTTTTGGAGGCAAATTGGAGATTTTGTTGTTAGAGCTTTGAATGAAGCATTCTGAGATGGAGAGTTGTCTGCAACACAGAAGCAGGGCATAATTTCACAATTTGCTGATGATGCACAACTGATGAATAATGGTGATATAATGTCATTAGAAAAATCATTAGATACAATCGAAAAGTACGGGAAAGTATCTGGTTTGTTTCTGAATACAGATAAAACACAGGCAACCTGGCTTGGAAGCAAAAGATGGTCACAAATTAAATATATGCCACACTTGAAAATAGTTTGGAATCCTAGTCAATTCAAAATATTAGGGGTGTGGTTTACACAAGACCTGAAAGATTGTGAAAAGATTAATTATAATGAAAAGTTTTTTTGAAGTGAAGGCATTGTTCAACATCTGGTCAAAAAGACTTATTACCCCACTTGGAAGAGTTGCTATTTTGAAATCTCTGATACTGTCTAAACTTGTACATCTTTGGATTCTATTTTGTAACTTATTCAGGCCTGATATTACCACTAAAAAATACATTCACAAAACAAAAATTCAAGTTGATGACAGTAGCCCATCAAATACAACCATAGCCTTGAGGACAATAATTATATTCCATATCAAAAAGTATGAAAGCTTACTATAACATACTGAACGATAGTGATTGTAACCCAAATTGTTGTGCAAAATGGACAAAAAAGCCATATTTTAATGTGTGTTAGAAGTCTTGCTTTTTAAAAATACATAAAATTGACAACATTAAAGTGATTGCAAATGAGAATTGTTCATCGGGTAATTACAACAAATGTTGTACTGAAGAAAATGGGTATTATACAGTGTGAACAATGTACATTCTGTGATGAAAAGGATTCTGTTGAACATTTCTTGTGGCAGTGCTACTTTACCAGACGCTTGGGCGATTATTAGAGAATCTTATCAGCACAAGTTGTGAAACTGCATGTAACATTAAGATTACAGAAAATCTTGCACTGTTTGGGACAGACAGCACAGCTATTACTGACAAAAAGTTTGACCTCATTATTCTATTGGCAAAGCAGTACCTTTATCGATGTAAATTTGAGCAATCTGTACTGCTGGTCTCTGTGTTCAGAAAACAACTTAAGCTAAGACATAAGTTAGTATAATCAAATATCACATTTCAAGAAAATGCCTTTAATGCACGATGGCATTGTTATAAACCTCTTTTGCTGGAAGACTAATGATTTACTCGAACTGATTAATTGTTACTGCTTGGATGCTACTTTTTTGTTGTTGTTGTTGTTGTAAATAGCTGGACAGTTGCATCATTCAACTTTCTTTGTTTTTGTGTGTGGGTTAGGGGTGAGGGGTGTATTTGCTTTTTGTTTTTTTTTCTTCTCTTTTTTCCCCCTTCTTTTTTCTTTCTTTTTCATGCATTTGTTTATTTGTGCATGCGCGCATGTGTGTGTGTGTGTGTTTGTGTGTGCGATGCCTTGTAGCTGTCTTTGAGTGAGTAACTGTGACTTATGGTACATTTGTTATTTTGAAACAAACTGAATTAAAAAAAATTAACAAAACTTGCGTTTTCAATGTGAATTTTCTCAGAAACAAAAACATGTAGATGCTGTCAATGTTAACTGGTATCAAAAAGGAAGTTTATTTTTAGTTTTGGGGTTACACACAAGTTGTCAGTTGAACATGACAATGCAAGTTCAACATCAGTACAAACGATATCAGCCAATCATGCCAAAGTGTCCCACTTTTTGGTGGCCATTTTGCATTGATGTGTTCTTTGATACTCTGCTGTGCTTGTTCATAACTAATTTAATTCCTCTTTAAAGTCACATCTGTAAGGTAGGCCAAACAGTTAAATAAATAATTAACCATGAGGATCAGTCATTCAGTGCAAGTCCACAAACAGAGGAGGTGTTGCTGGGAGTGGGAGCACCTTTTGGCACAGGCTCATATATATATATGAGCCTGTGACAAAAGTTTGTGATCTAAAATGGGACACACTGCCTCAAAATCAAACTCCCAATAAGGTATTTTCAGTCTTACCATTAGAAATAATGTTTCAAGCAACTATTTCCATCATCAAAAAAATGGTTTTGATCCAAGTGTGTACTGTATGGCATCAAAACTGGGGTCAGGTCAGGTGTGGATGTTTGTAACAATGGACACAGTGAATGTCATAATAATACAGGAAAAAAACATTTGTATGCAATTTTAATGCTTCTGGTGCATTTAAAGGGCAAGTCCAAGGTTTGGGGTGATTTTTTGACATGATTTCCGTTAAAGTTCGCTGAGAACAATGATGTAGGTGAAATTGTGATCTGAGGGTTATAAATGAACGAAAACAAGCATTTTCTCTCATACCGAAAGTGTCGCCATGACACTGAAAATCATGTGCACATATGCGCACTACGTCACTCTGGGGAGTCACTGCAAAATGGCTAGCAGCCACAGAGTAAACGACTTGGAAAAAATTCCAGTTCAAATCTCCAAGGATGAAGCTCCGATGCCATTGTCAGTAGTTGGGCCTTTGTTTACTATTTCCTCCTTGTTATTTCATCTTTCTCAAGCTTTGTTAGGTGTGTGGCGTTTCAGTCTTTTTCGTTCTGTTTACTCTAGCTTTCACAACAGGCTAGACCTCTTCAGGGAGCCTGCCTTTTATTGGGAGTTTTATTTTATTTTCCCAGTTCATCCTCGTTTGTTTCATCATATGTAAAAATGAAAATGTTTTGTTCATTCTAGTTCAATAGGCTAGTGATTTCGTGGCCTCCCTGGGTTAGGGTTTGGGGTTGGGCTAGTTACCGGTTCTTGCCATTCACTGCTTTTTCTCTTGGCTTGCCCTTTTGTTTCTCAAGTTATATCGTTCATTTACGATGTACAAGTGAGAGGGGCAGTCTCTATGTTTAACGAGACCTCTCATTCTTTCTTTGTGTGGGGTAGTTTGTGAGCATCTGTTGCCGCCCTGCTGTGTTGTTGTCACTGCTAAATGGGTTGGATTGTGTAAACGGATTACGTGTATCCAGCCTTTGTCCTGTTGCTTGCCGACATTACTTGCCTCCTCTTTCTTTTCAGAAAGTGTTGTTGTTTTCTCTCTCTTTTCCCCTTCTTTTTCACTATGCGTTCTTTCTTTTTTATCTCTGGTTTATTGACCATTTCTTACCTGCTTGTTAGCTTGCCTGATTATGGCAGCCATTTTGTATTTTTCTTGTCGTCTGCATTTGTTTACATCCCAATGCTTTCATCGGTAGTCCTGATTAGCGTTTTGCTTTATCAGTCTACAGCCCTTGTTTTTCTAGATGGGAAGACATGTTAGTTAAGTTACGGTTAGTTGGCTTTCCATCTGTTTGTCGTTGGCACAGTTATTTTTGCTCTGTGCTCTTATGTCTGTAGTTGTCCATTCCTTTGTTGCAACAGTAGTCTATTAGACTGTTGGGATTTGGCGGTGATTTAGGTGTGTGTGTTTTTTCCACCTTATGCTTGCTGGTAGGCAACCGTTTGGGGTTTTGAGGTGGTTTCAGCTGTTTTGTTTCTTTCATTTAGTGTCAGCTGTTCGCTTACCTGATTAGGGCAACCATTTTTCGTTTGCCACCAGCATTTGTGGTTTGGTCTTTCTTTTTTTGCCACAGGCATTTGTGGTCTGTTTTCTTTCTTTGCCACAGGCATTTGTGTACAGTCTCTTTCTTTCATGGCCTTTTCTGCTGTAGGCATTCATACCTTTTTTGCTGTAGGCATTCACGTTAAACTTTTTGTCTTTGCCTTGTTAGCACTTGTTTCAGGGTATCAGTGTATCTTTCAATTTTGGTATCATGCTGTGCGCTTGCTGCTCATCAGCTTCATCCTTGATGATTAAAAGTGGAAATTTTCCAAGTCGGTTACCCTGTGGACAGCCCTACAAATTCTGCTTTCCAGCAAAACCCATTTGGTATTCCAACATAAAGTTTATGAAATCGCACTCAGCGAAGTGCTTGCTACACAAACGGGCATGACAAGGCGCAAAATCAAAGTCAGCTCATTTGAATTGTCCAAATTTGACTAATTTTCACCTCACAGTGGGTCGATTCCGCGGGAACTTGTGCATAGTTATGCTTTTGGTTGCCTGTGAGTTGTTACAGTTTGCTGTAACACAGTAGGCCGGCATGGTTAGAGCTTTTTATCAACGACACGCATACACATTCAACAAACAATCTAAGATGGCAACTACACTGACTCCTCAGACTGACGTCACTTCTAAGAAAGTCACGTGACTGATGGAGAATCCGATACAGCAGTCTCGGCCAGCCTACAGAAAATAAAATCGATCAAAAACCATCATAAACTTTTTTCTTTTTTTTCCATTTTTTATTTCATTAAATTTCAAACTAGAGACTCATTTGTCAATCATTTCGATTGTCATTTTGCATACTTAAAAACCTTGGACTTTTCCTTTAAGTAACTGCTAGTAATAAAATCAGAGCAGTTAGGACAAACAAATTCTGCTTTAAATTTAAGTATTATGTAATCACTGTGTCCAGATTTTGCACTCAAGAATCTAGAGCAACAAATCATCATTTCAAATGCAGAACAACTTCAAAAATTTTTCAAACAGGAACACTTTATTCCATAGTATACACTGTAATAATAAATGCAAAAAAAAATGCAAGGAAGGAGGCATATTCACACATTCCAACTTGCTTAAGTGGACGAATGTAACACTATGGCAGTGGACACAGTCTATGAAAACCAACATAGTATTTCACCCAGACTGAACAAACAGTACACAACTGTAGTGAATCTAGGCACAGTAACAGCATTATATGACAGGTGAAAAGAGTGACTTTCTGAACATGCAGATCACATTAAAACTTTAGTAAAATTTATAAGCGCCCCCCCCCCCCCCCCCCCCACCAAAAAAAATAGAAACAAAAAAACAAAAAACAACAACAACAAAACACAAAAAAAAAACATCCTTTCAAGCTAAACCTGTCTGTTAATCACTGTCAGTGAAAACCTGCTGCCTCTGAGTCTGAGTGGACTACTTTGCACTCAGTGTCAGGGAAACTTTTTTCTGTTTGCAATCAAGAAATCCCAATTTTCCTAAGATACGTCTGGTGTTGAGGGCCTGAAGAAAATGCTTCCTTTTTGCGTGTGTGAAGAACTGGATCCATACATGATTTTCTGCTTGGCACACTTCCAGAACCTGCCACAGTTATCGAAAGTAACAGAATTTAATACAGACTTGAATATCAGGGACAGACAGATGTCATCTAATGTATGCTTACTAAAAGAAAAACAGCAACACATTAAAAATGCGGTCAGGTCACAAAGTATGGCATCTTTAAGTCAGATACCTGTATTAAATTTTTCAGTATGTAAAAAAAGGAAACAGAAAGATGCTACATGTACTTTGGACTGTAACAATCCTAAAATGCCCTTACATACTGAAGGTTTTTATTTATACAAGAACAGTGAATTTTTTTATAATAAATTTAATTGTAAGAAAATCTTCACCGCCCCCCCCCCCCCCTCCCCCAAGTCTGCCTTCAGCAAGTTCATGCACAGTTAATAATTTAAATTTAAAATGGCAAGTCAATGAAGAAAGGAAACAAAAATAAGACCACAAAACAAAGGAAAGGGGGAGGGGGGGTCGCACTGTTTCCATGTTACGTTCACCTGCTACAAAGTTTACAGAGTACTCGTTTAATATGCACAAGCCTTCATTCAGACGTAAAAGTTTGTAAACAACCATTCAAAATGTAAGCCGCGAGCCATTTCAACTTTTAAATCGACCGCTTAGCTAAATCAGTAATAATTACAGACACAGACAGACTGCAGACTAACATAAGACACAGTGACCATCTGGACGTACGTAACACAGACACAGTCACAGGCTTTGTCCAAATCTGAAATTGCCCCTTCCCACCATAATACGATGAAGTAAACAAAAGCACATTACCAATGTCATTTATATCACTTACTAGAGGCTAACAAAGCATTTGTTTTGGAAAATATATGATGAGGACAGAAATCTGACAATAATGCCGGACGTTTGTAACATTTAGGACATTTATAACAAAAAATAACCGGACAGTCAGAATACTCACCGCCGCCCCTTCGACGAGACCATTGTCAGCGACAAACAGCTATGTGATGTCAACAGGAAGGCCAGTGGTAGTTTCAGAAGCGGTCAGCAATAATTAAATATTTGCGATGTCGATAAAATTTGCAAAAGGACGTTCGTAACAAATGGACAAAGTTTTAAATTTTTCACTTCTGGGTAAAAACATTTAAACACAAAAATACCCCTAGTAAAAACATTGATTGCTTTTGGAGCACGATTGATATGCAAATACAAGAAGCGAAGGTCCGCAGTGAATGCAGTGGTGGACGGTAGCAGACAATCTTTAAACTTATTGGAATTTTGGACAAAGTCCATTACGAATGTCCAGTGTATTTTCAATTTCATTTTTTGGGGTTGAAACGTCACGCATGGCTTGCAATTCAAATGGATACTAAAGTGAGTTTATTCAGTAGTCAAATGGTGTACAAGTTGTGAAGAAAAGTTCAGCTGGTTAGTTGCTGTTTTCAGCTTAAGTCAAACAACCCATGTTGTCCCACTTTCGGGAGGCCGCTTTTCGTCAATTTTCATCAAGTATTTTTGTTTTTAATCATCCTCTTGGTGACCAAAGCTGCCAATTTTTATTTTAACTACTCATCAATGCATACTGAATAAAAGCAACCACAGTTTCATGTAACTGTCATAAGATGAAAATAAACAGGACACCTGGGTTAAGCGGGAGCATCTTTTGTCACAGGCTCATATATAATTATATATGAGCATGTGCCAAAAGGTGCTGCTTAAAAGGTGGACATTAGAGTGAAAAATAAAAGCAGCCAAGTCGTTTAGCAAGTAACAACATTTAAAAGTCTTTTTTATAAACATTTCAGGTCTGAAAAAGATAACTTGATGAAGCGAGTCTGAGAAAAAGACATTTAAAGACGGACACCGAAATCTGTTGGATGCAACACAGCACACAATGTTTGTTTTTATTTAATCTTTAAATTTAATGATTGCTATCAATCTGTGGGGAAAATAAACATCCATCGTTTATAACAAGACAGTAAAGCTTAAATGGACTCAATTCACTTTTTATTCCACATTCTAAATCATAACAATGTCACTGATGTGCTGTGTTACATCTGAAAGACTGCCACCTTATTTTTTTTAATGAAAATGAAACACAACACTGAATCAAAAATAGGATGTGTTTATTAGAAGTTATAAAGCATAGATGTTTCCATGACTACAGCATGAAATAAGGTCATCAACAACATTTGTTTACATTTTATCTGTGGAATGTAACAATTCTTGGATGGACATAACATTTCCCATGCTCACAATACACAGCTTATAAAATAACAGTGCTGATTTCCATACACTGCAACAAAAATGTTACCAGCTCATTTAGTAGTGGTTTTGATGACTGCAGCACTAAACAAGTTGCTTGTAATTGTATAGTTGTAATTTTGTCAAAGGCCCTTTTCAAGCATTTTATCTGTCGGATGTAACAACTCTGTGGTGGACACAACATTTCCCTTTGTAAAGTTTGTAAACTTTCCTTTCCTGTAAAACATATGCACAGCTAATAAAATCACTTAGTTTTCCTACATCTGACACATTGCTGTAAATACTGAACAAGGCTGAAACCATTATTTAAAGTAATGCACTGTCGGATGCCACGCATATCAGAGGACTCAATGGAATATGTAACACTGGATAGTCAGTATGTGACTTAGAAAAAGTACAGCCAAGTTGTCATTATTATTCTTTCATTGACAAAACAGAAAACCATGTGAATTACAAATGTACATTCACCCTACTGTTAACAGCAGGTAAAATTCAATTATGAAAGACACTGATTTGGCATTCAAGTCTGGAATAACAACTGTAACACATTGTAAGTAACCAAAAACAATAATACAAAATCTGGAAACTGATGACATAGAGAATTTCCCATGTTAACACTAATACTTCCCATCCTAATAAATTTAAAAGATTTGCTTTCAGTAAGTTGGCAGTTCAGCATTGAGACATATCTTTATTTCTCTGCTGTTCCTAAGTACTGCAGTGCTTCCCAGGATGAATCTGGCTTCATGCTCCACTAATGTTGTCCCTGCTGTGTCATGACAAACACTTGCTCTTCTCCTTTTGGAGCATCAACCTCTTTAGCCTGAAAAGAAACACGTGTACAAAATAAAGCAATATAACTGTTTTTGAGGATATGTCTTAATATTTATAGGTATGCAACTTCGATCGATTGATACTTGGACATTACTGTGCAAAAATCTGTCATTCACAATCAAAACACTGACCTAAGGCCAGTCATCCGAGAAACAGCTGGCTATCGAACAAAGACATCACTTTGAATTTGCACACTGCAACCAAAACCTGTTTAATAATGGTCACTTCGTTTACAATTACGAATGAAAATTTAAAAATAACGTTACATCAATGAAAAGTTTCTATTTAATCTGTCGGATGCAACATCACATTTCGATCAAAACTGTAAAAAGGTACATGACCCAAATCGAAAATTCACTCACCGCTCCCTGTTGGCATCATGTTTGAAGAAAAGCACTGTGGGTAAACATGGCCGTGTTTTATGCAAAAAGAAAATCAACGTTTATCCCCAGGATCGGCAATTTTTTGATCGTAACGGACTGACAAAATAAAAACTTGAAATTTTAAACTTGAATAGTTGAAAACAATTATTACGAATGGAATCCAACTCTTCTATTATTACTGCTTTTGACAAAACACTTATTTTAGCAACAGCTTCTTTGTTTAACCACCCACAAGTCCGCAGTGAATAGTAGCAGACGAACGTTTCCATCAGCATTAGAACCAGACCCAATGCATTTCGATCGAAATAAAGGTATGTTTATTTCAATTATTCAGATTTTACAAGTAGTTATAAGCCATTTTCACAAGCATTAAAAAGCTTTGACTATGTCCTGTGAGGCAGCAAAGATAAAATTGCCTGAAGAAGAAAGATGCAAACAAAACGACAATTGAAGCAGTGCACCCGAAATGTCCACCCTTCCTTTGCTGATTTTCGGCCCGGACTTGGTGTAAATTTTCATATTTTACTAACTCAAAACTGACTTTGGGAGTCAAGTTTATCTTTATTATCTCTTTGATGCATACTCTTTCGGATAAAGTTAGGTTTGTTCAGAGAAAACTTAAACCTGAAGAAGTATTTACGACCAAAAAATGGATGGTCCTCGCCGAGCACCTTTTGGCTCAGGCTCATATCACATGTATATTTTTGAAGATTCTGACTGACATTGCGTGGAATAATATTATGCTGGAGAATCATCATAACTGTCAAGCTACAACATGATTAGCGTTAGTGTAAGTTAGTACTGCTATTACTAGTTTGCTGATTAAATTAGTTATTGCTATAAGTTGCACTTACATTGTTGCAACAGTTTACGCTCTACACGACTACAATTACTTCGTCTCACCTGTAGGGGCAGTGTCCATCATGCGCAAATCGTAGGCACCTGCACACCTGTAGTTAGCAGCCGTACCGTTGTCCCATACAACCACCACCTCTTCTGGAGACTCAAAATTTCTCACTGTGCCCACATGACCTTCTCCGCCGTCTTGTTTTCCCCATTTCCAGTCAGGGCCTCTTACCACCCTTGCTCCAACTCCATCCATTACACTAAATCCTCGAACACCTCGAGTCGTTGTGTTGCTACTGGAGGCCCCTGATTCCATCTTTGATCGTGATCAGAGTGCGAATACCTATTAACCCAGCAGGCTGTCTGTACTACTGTAAAATCAAGAGCTTCCAGTCTCTAGAGGAAGGTGGGGTACCGTTTGTTGGGCCAAAATACAGACTTCTTTCCTAAAAAGCAGCCATAATCGATGACTAGTGTTGCCAAACGGGAGACGAAACGAAGCGAAGATTTGTTTGAAATATATAAAAAGAATAAGATCTTTTTAACCAAGACAGTCATTCATATAACTAATAAATATATGTATATCAGTAGCAGATACATTTTACGTTAAACACATCTCTTTGTAATTTCTTGCCTGGAAAAACAAAAATCGTCTGCTACGTTCTCGCGAGAGTTATTTGTGAGATCTGATGGCGAATGCTGGACGAAAGCATCACAAGCATCGCACGTCTCGAAGAAGACTTGCGGCTATCAGTTTCCTTACCAACATATCTCTTGATGGTACACACAATGACACAAAACTGGCCATTTACAGCCGGAAACAAAAAAGACATGCTGCAAAAGAAGACGGAGAAAACAAAACCGACTCGTTTGGTGCCTCGGACAAGCGCTCAGGAAGGGAGGTAACCCACTGCTCTTCAGGCTATGACCTGAACGACGATTTCAACTGGCTCAAGCATGTTAAATCAAGACATTCAGTTGAAATTGTTGATCCGCAGAGGGAACACAGAAAATCGTTTGCAGAGGGTTTCCAGCCAAGTAACAAAGGAGATAGGACTGCTGATGCGCTACAACCCTCTACGCCAGGTTCCCACAAGAGATGGCGGTAAGTAACTTACTAAGTTGGTGTTTCACTTTTTTGGTACTTCTACGCCCAGTCAACCGTTACGGTTACATTAGATTTAGAGCGATGGCGGTAAGTGAAACCAGATCCAATCGTATTTTAAGTGCCCCTCCCCTGTGTTCTGTATTTTATAACAACCCCATCCCAAGCCCGTTTTAACAAAGGTGGGAGGGAGTCTGCAGGAATCACGATGTCTGCCACTGTGCCACTGCCAGTCCTTCTCATTGCGTGTGCCAGAAACACACTACAACAATACAAGCAAATGACATCAGCGTAACTTTGTACCTTGGAAACAATTTGAATAAAAAAGAAAAGCAACATAGAAAAAGATAAACAGAATGCTGCATTGTCAAGAAACAGTAAGTCCGAAGTGTCTGCTGGTCATGAGATGGATGGACACAAACATGCACTTTGGAGATGCTTGTCTCAGTGTCTGTCTGTAGGGATGTCCACAGGGTAACCGACTTGGAAAAAATTCCAGTTCGAGTCTCAAGGATGAAGCTCCGACACCATTGCCATTAGTTGGGCCTTTGTTTATTTCCCTCTTGTTATTTCATCTTTCTCGAGTCTTGTTAATGTTAGGTGCGTGGACACAAACACATGCACTTTGGAGCAACCTGTCATCAGAATCAGATAATACATGCCTTTGTCATGTTAATCCATTTCAAGTTAATGGATATAATAATTAATATGACTTAGTGCCAAATTGTGTGCAAGAAAAGAGGACAGAGGTACTAGAAAATACGGTTGACACAATGACAGGATGTGAGTGAGTAATGCATTTTTTGAATGAACACATGCAAAGTCATCCACCAGTGAAGGGAGAAGGCAGTGCTGCTCTTCGTTCCTGAGAAATTTGACTTTCAGTGTGATTTGTGACAAAATGTTAAACATTACACATTAATCACTGTGCTGCTAATCATGCAGTTAACTGCGAAAACCCAACTGATCTTACAACTTACAAGATGTGATCCACATGAGTATTAGTTCTATTACCAGGTGAGCTGTTGCTGTTCTGTGTCACACAGAACAGCATGCTACTAGGTAGGACCAGCCTCTCTTTGGCGCTGGGTAAAATGGTCGTCGCGAGGCAAATATTGCTCATTTTCAACTTGTCATATTTGCCTTGTTCTGTGCAGTTTGTCAATAAAAACTACTGTCACGCAAAAAAACGATATTTTTACGACCTGTTAATGCTATTATTTTGTGCGTGAATGATGTATTGTGAGTTTGGAAGAAGTTTTAATGAACACACCAAGCGGTCGGAAACCGAGCGTGGTTCTGACGTCGAAAGTCAGATGAGCGAGGTCGGAAAACGGTTGCGTTCGGAAAACCGTTGGGAACTTTTACAAGAAAAACGTACAGACATGAAGTTATACTTTTTAGAAAGAGGAATTCCCGTAGATTTATCCATTATAAAATTCGTTAAATTTCTTCGTTTTCGACTTCAGCAAAAATTGAGTTGAAAAATACGTTCATTTTTACCTTAAATTTACACCAAGAAAGTTTGAATGCACCATATTGAATTTGGTATCACTGGAAAGACGAATTTTCGCTCTTTAAAACGGTGTATCGTTTGATCCGGAAGCGAGTTCTTGTAAAAGTTCCCGTGCAACGGAAATTGGAGACCCCATAGATTTTGTTGTCTGTTCGAGTTGCGCGATCGCTAAAGTCTTGCGACTACGCGAGCGGCGCAAAAGATGCTCACCCTGGAGGAACTGGAAAGAAACCGTGGTAAGTTTTTTATTTTAGCGATAACTAAGTGAGTTTCCAACACAACCATAACTGTATTTTTGTGCTGTTTACATCTGTTTGAATGCAATTGAAGCAAATTCGTTGTGGTCTGGTCGTAGTTTGAACAACATTACAGAGTTATCTTCTCATTAGTTCCTCCGAAATGCAAACCGCTATAAAAGTAGTAATTTCTTTCCATGTAAATCCGAATTGACAGAAACGTGATTTATGGTGTATGTTCTCAACAGTGATTTTTAAAAAAAGGAAATTTAGCAAGTGAATGATTTAAAAAAAATATATTTGTTGTTCTTGTCAAGGACAATAACTCTTATTTAGCTAGCAGACGATGCAGTCACGACCCATATGTTTCTTTTACAGTAGATCTGCTCATCTAGACAAAACGAAATAAAAGCGAGCCACCAGCCAAAATTAATGTTATATTGAGAGTTTGGAATTATATTTGCTTCTGAAGAATTTATTTCTTGTTTTTTTCCCCCTTCTTTCTCTTCCACTTTCGTGCACATGGAAGACCTGGCACACTGGCTAAAAAATTACATGATTCTTACATGATTCTTTCAATCTTTGCATACAATAATAATAATCATAATAATAACAAGGGGGGGGGGGGGGGGGGTAAAAAGAGAAGAGTAATAATGACAAGTTTTTGTTTTGTTTTTGTTTAACATTTTGCAAGCATGATTGACAAAACAAGACTATGGTAACAAGACAGAAGTAACTAAGTCAGTAAGAAAGATTGAACAAGAAACAAAATGAAAGAAATAATCACACACACACACACACACACACACACACACACACACACACACACACACACACACACACACACACACTTGAAGAGCCACATCAAATGTGGAGGTGGTAGGGGGTGGGGAAAATAAAATACTCAGAGCAATGTTAAATAAATTTTTGAGCATGTAATTTTTTTAATGTCATTGATGTGGGACTCCAATTTTTGTTAGTTTACTTTTCCTTAATAATCCAGGTCTTTTATCTAAACTAAAGTAGGGAAGTTTTTAAGTATTGTCATATAATGGTGTCACTCCAGTCAGGTTTTTGCTTCTGGGATTGTTTCAATAGCTGCGACTGGTAGTAGTAGTCAGATACCTGAAAACTTGTTCTTGTCTGCTTCCTTCTGTTTGTACCTTTCTGACTGATTTATTTCTCAAGTTATTACTGCGTGATTCACACAAAGTCAAGTAAGTGTTGTTTAAAACTAAACTTCAGAATCTGATGATTTAATTGGTGAGTATTAAGTGTATTGGTGAGTATTAAGTGTTAGTGTGCTGTATATGTTGAAATAAAGCTTTTTTACCTGTTTGTTTATATATATATCTTTGTTAATGATTTCAGAGGATGATCAGTTTCATCATCTTGAGGAGAGAATTGGTCCTAGAAAGTGAGGCAGGCCTCAACATCTACCATGAGGCCACACTTGGACTGCAGTTTTTAACTTCTTTTCCTCATTCAAACAAGTCTACATATATCTAAAAATTGCCTAAATTTCCATATGCTGTGCATTTCCCTTCTCTGATTAATGCTGAATCTGCAGATACCAGAACCATGGCTGTATCTCTTTCCATTCCAGAGTTTGATTTGCTTTAATGCTATTACCATCAAAGATTTGTGGTATATTTTCACCCTTTTTCTCATGGAAACTTGCCTCTGTAGGTAAAATTTAGCTTGCACTTCTTTAGACTTGTGAATTTGTATTGTCTAATTAATGCTGAATCAGTTGATACCAGAATTATGGTTGTACATCTTTCCATTCCCATGTTATGTTTGATCTTGTCATGGTACTGTCAAAGATTGGTGATTGGACAATGTCAAAATTAGTGATTTTTCCATTTTTGGCACTCTGCATCTCCAAAATTTGAGTAAGGATGACTACTGAAAAAATTGTGTTTAGTCTGTGTTGTGCAGACACTGTGTAAAACAAGCTGGGTGGATGTGTGACCAATACTTTTTATGCTAGAGCCATACAAAAATGGCATTTTGTAAAATGCGCCTAAAATGCCTAAAATGATGACTATTTGAAGGGTGATATCTCAAAAAATATTATAGATAAATTAATGAAATTTGGTTTGTGTACTTGCCTTGTGACCCTCTTTAATATCACATATTAATGGATTGCATTGATTGCTTTTCAAAATTTGGCTGGACCTACCTAATGCTACACATAGTTTGTTGCAATAGATAATGTTCAACATACAGCCAATCTTGAACATTTTTAAATGAATAAAAAGCAACACATTTTGAAACATGTATAAACAGTTATTCTTTAATAGAACAATATGTGACAAGGAATATTTGATGATTTTTTCCCCCTCAAATTTAAGCTTTTTTGACATAAACAGCTAATGATGTAAGAAATATGTCATGCGTTACTATTTCAACAAGATGTACAATGCTGTTTGTTTCTTGATGAAAATGATAAATCAGTAACTTTTTATTACTGTAAAGTATAAAGACACATTTGTTATAGTGAATAACATAACATTAATGAGACAACATGGTACTTTGTTTTTCATAACACAATAAGTAATACTTATTATTTAACAAACAAGTAAGTGTTTTGTAAGAGAAAATGGAGCAAGTAAGAGTGAGTGCAACTTTTGCTGCTTTTGGGTGTTACAGGAAAACACAGTTTCTTGGTCATGTTGACTCGGGTGCCTAGGACCAAAATATAAAAAAATTGTAATAATTATTACAAAAAAAAAAAAAAAAAAAATCACAGCCAAAGAATAATGCTATTAAGATTGGCACCTTACATTTTTAGAACTCTGGAAGGCAGACAGGCATGGTCACTATAATTATGTCAAATGTTATTATTTCCACAGCTCGTGATATAATCGTAATGTTCAACACCTAACTTGATGACTTTAACCTGTGTAAATTCGAATTGTCTACCATATATGATGATCTGTTTGAAGACATAGTTTGTAAACAAAGCGAACTGCATTAAGCCCATTCTTAACTGGGCGAATGTTTGTTCGCCGAACATACTTCGGACAGTTTGACGAACTATGATTCATTTCTTAATTGAACTTTTAGTTCACCGAACATGGTTCAGACAGTCCAAACTTTGCTTCATTCTCAAATGGCTTGTAACGAGATGCAAGCTTCGGCCCGAACTTGCGGCAGACGCACAGCAGACAGCATGATCGAAAATGTAGGCTAAAGTCAAGTCAATATATTTTCTTCATCCCTCACAGGGTACTTCAACTAACTACTATCTCATTCTGGTGACAAGGCTGCGCTTCCCACAAGTCAACAAATAAACAAATTCCCTCCAAAGCGAGTGAAGAACCTAGCGACACCGTCATCCATTTTTATTTTTATTTTTTCGTTCCCATTGCCAATTAGAGGCAATGATCATTGAATAGGGCAAATGTTCCCAGAACATGTTGAGCAAAGCTTTTTGGACCCAGAATATACCTTCGACAAATACTTCCAACTAGGTTCGTGAAGAAAAGTTGGCCCAATTAAGAACCACCTAGCTTTGCCGAATACTTCCAACTATGTTCACGAAGAAACATTTGCCCAATTAAGAATGGGCTATAAGTGCAAGCAAAAAATGTAAAGAGTACGATCAGAATATACTGTTTATAACCCATCTGCTGTCGCACATTACAATTTCAACATGCACCCATGTTGTAAGAAACTCTGTGAAAACAAATTTACGAAAGCATCTGAACAAACTTTAGATTGACAGCAACAAAAACTCACTCTGTATGCTAACATTCCGATACTTTTAAAAGATTCGGCATATACCAGTATGAATATCATTGTATAACCGGAAGATTTGACTAAATCTCCAATGAATGTTACAGTTTTCAAAAATATTACCACACACCTTTCGCATATCAGAACATCTCTTCCATGCGGCCATGTGCTAAAAGCAAATGACCCAGATGTGTAACATGGCTAACCGAAGTAGTGCCAAAGCGTGATTTTTTTCTTTCCCTTTTGCTTGTTTAATCTAATACTTTGTTGAACGTATACTTTGTTAAACTAATATTGCAACAATTTTATGAAGAATGGCAAAATATATTTTAAAAACTACCCAGACATTTCGCAGTAAAATAAAACATTGGCACCTGATGCAGTGACGTACCACAGTGACTGGAGTAAAGTTTTGACGAAAAAGAAAGTCGGTTCTTCACTAGATTGTCTGTGGATGCTGGTCATGAAACATTTCAACACACATAACATTCGACCGAGGGATATTTCGGAGCCTCTAACTCCAAAAACAAAACTTAGTGATAATCAATTTTATATGCATTGTGTAAAGCGATATCTCCTCTGTACAAATCAGTGACTGAGTTAATGTTTTGATTCATCATGTACATGAATGAAAGCATCGAAAGCACTCACCGTGAGCGTGTTTGTTTTCAGGGGTGCTTTTCACTTTCAAAAAATAATATTTCTCCAGCTGCTCCAGATTTGGAGCTCATATTGTTTCCACTGTGATACAGACCAATTATGAACGCACACACAAAGCAACAACAAGACAAAGTGTTTGAAACAGATTTTATTAACAGTCAAAAATCCAACCCCCCATTTGCACACCTTTTGGCACTAAGTCATATATGAGCATGTGCCAAAAAGTACTGCTTAGAAGGTGGACATTGAAAGTGAAAAACAAAAGCAGAAAAGTCATTTAGCAAGTAACACCATTTAAAAGATAACTCTTTTTCATATCCATTTCAGGTCTGAAAAAGATAACTTGATGAAGCGAGTCTGAGAAAAAGACATTTAATGGCGGACACTTGAACAATTGAATTTTACCTGCTGTTATCAATAGGGTATAGGGTGAACGTACATTTGTAATTCACATGGTTTTCTGTTTTGTCAATGAAAGAATAATAATGACAACTTGGCTGTACTTTTTCTAAGTCACATACTGACTGTCCAGTGTTACATATTCCATTGTGTCCTCCGATATGCGTGGCATCCGACCGTGCATTACTTTAAATAATGGTTTCAGCCTTGTTCAATATTTACAGCAATGTGTTAGATGTAGGAAAACTAAGTGATTTTATTGGCTGTGCATATGTTTTATAGGAAAGGAAAGTTTACAAAGGAAAGAGTTGTGTCTACCACAGAGCTGTTACATCTAACAGATAAAATGCTTAAAAAGGGCCTTTGACAAAATTACAAGCAACCTGTTTGGTGCTGCAGTCATCAAAACCAGTACTAAATCAGCTGGTAACATTTTGTTGCAGTGTAGGGAAATCAGCACTGTTATTTTTTTAAGAACTGTAAAATGATGTGTGCCAGTTGCAGTTCATCTTCACAATTTACCAAACAAATGAAAAACATTGAGGAGAAAAAGATTGTATTCTGGCCCAATGTTTATTTCTAAAACTTTGGTAATGTTGTGGTGAAGGAGAAGGGCACATCAGTTTGAATGTAACTTCAAAACCCACCTGTACCTGGTGAATATACTAGTTCCCATCCTCCCACATCATCTTCTTCTTCATGTTGAGGGCCCACGATCAGTTTGCTGATCATTATGGCGCCTAGGCATCAGGATGTAGAACTAGAAGTCCTGAGGCTGAGGGAAGCTGAAATGCATGCAAAGTTAAGCAACAAAGAACGAAACTACATTGGTTAAGAAATTCTGTTCTGGCTTTCACTAATTTCAGCACACACTTTAGAATGCATCTGTCCTGCTAGAAATAGAATCAAAACAACAATAACAATCTACTTTACATAATTCATCCCAAGGAAGGCCTGGAAAGAAAAAAGAAAAAAATCATCTCTGTAATGACGATGTTAATGTCATGGTAGTGCTTCTTTTTTTCTTTCTTTTGTTGTTGTGATTGTGTGTTTGTACAATTTGTATAAATAGATAATGTATGTCTGTGCCCTTTTTAAAAAAAAAACTCTTAGTTCACATCACAGATGGCAATAATAAACCTGTAGAGTTGCATAAGTGTACTGAGGAGTAAAAATTTGTGTCATGGCATTATTCTGTTTCGATCAACTGTTCAAACTGGAGAAGAAAAAAAAACTGTCCGACAGTGGCAAATCAACTGCGAAACGTGTGCCACCGTAAACACAGGTATTTTCGCCATTACAAAGGAAACACTTGAAATTGAATATATACGTTTATCTATTTCAGCCAAAACACTAAGAAAAAACTAGTTCGTTCGATCAAAACTTGGACATTACTGTGCAAAAATTGGTCACTATCAGTCGAAACACTGACCACTGACCTGTGTCATCCGAGAAACAGTTGGCTATCAAACAAAAACATCACTTTGAATTTGCACACTGCCAACTGAAACCTGTTTAAAATGGTCACTTTGCTTACAATTATGCACGAAAATGCTAAAATAACGTATCAATGAAAAGTATTTAATCTGTCGGACGCAACATTATTTTGATCAAAATTGAAAAACGGTACATGACTCAAATTGAAAATTCACTCACCACTCCTTGTTGGCACCCTGTTTAAAGAGAAAGTAGGCGCAAAGCACTGTGGATAAACATGGCCGTGCTTTGTGCAAAAAGACTGCAGTCACAAAATCGACGTTTATCCCCAGGATCAGCAATTTTGCGATCGTTACAGGCTGACAAACTAAAAACTTGAAATTTTAAACTTCAAAAATAATAATTACAAATGCCGAAATGGAATCCAGCGCTTTTATTATCACTGCTTTTAACTAGCAACAGCGGCTTTGTTTCACCACCCACAAGTTTGCAGCAAATAGTAGCAGATAAACATTTTCATCAGCATCAGAATCTGACCCAATGTATTTCAATCGAAATAAACATGTTTATTTTAATTATTCAGATTTTACAAGTAGTTTTCGCAGGCATTAAAAAACTTTGATTATGTCTTGTCGTGCAGCAAAAGGAAAATTGCCTGAACAAGAAAGATGCAAACAAAACGGCAACTGAAGCAGTGCACACAAAATGTCCACCCTTCCTTTGCCGATTTTCAGCCTGGACTTGGTGTAAATTTTCATATTTTGCTCACTCAAAACTTTTTTTGGAGTCACGTTTATCTTTATTATCTCTTTGATGCATACTCTTTCAGATAAAGTTAGGTTTGTTCAGAGAAAACTTAAACCTGAAGAAGTATTTACGACCAAAAAATGGATGGTCCTCGCCGAGCACCTTTTGGCACAGCCTCATATATTAAACTATTATGATGATACTAATATTGTGTAATAACAATATATCCAACACTTCAGTCTGTGTCATTGAAGTGAAAGTAGGTGGAAAAGGCAAAAAAATGCCCCTTCCCCCCACCCAAATCAAAAATGTCCACAACTAAAACAAAAGTCCTCACAACCACTACCACTACCTTTGCTGCTAGTTTGCTATACCTTCTACAGTGTTGGCACCAGTTGCTGTAAACCATTAGCTGGTTCTGGTCCTGCTTTCCTCTCTGAACTGCTGCATGTCTACACTCCGTCTCATACTCTAGTCACTAAGCTCTTTTTTCTGACACCTGCATGCTGGAAATCCAACAATACCAGAGCAAGACTCATGGCTTTTGCACCTTCTCTTGCTTTGGACCCCACATTTGGCATTCACTTCCACAAGACATTAGACACTGCTCAACCCTGTCATCTTTTAAAGCCAAACTGAAATTCTTCCTCTTCTCACAGTATTTCCATCCTAACTAATATCAGTACCCAGTTTCTGCTACAGTCATTGTGTGTGTGTGTGTGTGTGTGTGTGTGTGTGTGTGTGTGTGTGTGTGTGTGTGTGTGTGTGTGTGTGTGTGACTCTGAGTGAGTGAGTGTGTGTGTGTGTTTGTAGTGCGTTTTTTAAATATATGTTTTATATATATATATAATATAAATTTTATAATTCTTTATGTAAATTGTTTTGGTAGGACTATGTTCTATATGTGTATAGAATATATTTAGGTTAATATGTATCATGTGAGTGCTCAGGGTGTTGATGAGCGCATGATAAATGTACATTATTGTTATTATTAGCTAAATAATGTGCAATATTTTGATCACCTTAAAATATGTTATTTTAGCTAAATTAATCCATATTCCCATGTAACACTAACAGTCATGTAACTAAAAGCTATGTCCCTCACCATTCTTAGTCATAACCACTACTAACTGGCATCCTAGTTCAAGAGGAGCCAAATCATTTACCTGAGGATGCAAATTGCAATCATTCAGAGTGAAACTGAAAGCATTGTCCAAACTTCGCATGTGTTAAATCAACCAGTTCAGTAATGAATAGCAGCTTTTAAATTGTGGTGTCCAGTAATCACAATTACGGATGTGATAATATTTAACAAGTGCCAGTTACATGAACGAAACTGCAGCTAATGCCAAGTGATTGCTTTTAAAGAAATATATATTATATATGAAGCAAAGATTGATATTGTGATAACATTAACAGCTGTAGATCAACAGAACTGGGTCATAAAAGATGACAAATGTTGTTTGATAAGAGACATCAGGACTGGCCATTGCAGCTCTAGATATTACCAGGACACGTATCTTTTTGCTGAAATGAAAGTCCCAACACTGATCCCACATGATGAAAACAAAACATGCATGAAGTTACATAATAAATTAATATACATACTGGATGTGGAGTAAAAGTTCAAATGATTAAATTTTTGGTTAGTTGGTTTTATTCAGCATTATGACAGATATCATTTTTTACCACAATATCAGAATGTGGCACAAACTCCTTTGTAAAAAGTCAAAAGGCAAATCTATTCTTGATAGTAAAAATCAGTATTGTTCCTGCAGTTCAACACTTAGGCCAAGCGAATGGTCTCAGTTTCCAGGCTATTCAAAGCTTTGCAGACGATTGTTAGTGACTGACACTTTTGCTGAAAATAATACAACACAAATGACATCCATCATCACAATATTTCCAAAATGATTATGAACACAAATAAAATATTTCATTTTTAGTGATCATGTTTATTGCATTATGTAAATGGCTGCTATTTCATGATCTTTAACCAAGTTGAACTTATTTGAGCCTGTGCCAAAAGCTGCTCCCAGCAACACCTCCTCTATTTGTGGATGTGCGCTGAGCTTCATGGTTAATTATTTATTTCATTGTTCAACACACCTTACAGAGGAGATTTTAAAGAGGAATTAAAATAGTTATGAACAAGCACAGCTGAGTATCAAAGAACACACCAAAAAGACAAAAACATTGCTTTTTGGGATGCAGAATGGCCACAAAAAATTGGGACACCGGCATGATTGGCCGATAGCGTTTGTACCAATGTTGAACTTGCATCATTGTGTTCAAATTGCACTTAACCCAAAAACTGTAAAAATAAACTTCCTTTCTGATAATGATATTGACGTTTACATGTTTTTGTTTATGAATTTTTTATATTGAAAATGCAACAGTTAAGCATCGCCTGCTGTGTCTAAATGCATGATGAACACAAACATCGTCTGCTCTCAAGACTGTAGCATTTACTGCAGAAGTCACTCTCTTTGGAATTAAAAACATTCTGTGTGTTGAATGAAGTTGGAGTCACATTTCTAGAGTTTTTTTATCAGCTGAAAATTTTAACTGCATGTTCCGAGGCCAAAATTGTGTCCGTTGGTCACAAATAACCATTTTGCATTTTCACTGCCAAATTTTGCTTTTGTCCACCTTGTGAATGTAGCCATTAATGGTGCCAGCTATATGTGTTGATAACACATGGCGGGTTTGGAGAAGCACTGTGAATATGTCGCACAACAGCAAATTTTGAAACTGTGTCCACTCATTTCTTTCAGTGATGATTAATTGCTTTAAAGGACAAGTCCAAGGTTAGGGGTGATTTTTGACACAATTTGCATTAAAGCTCACTGAGAACGATGATGTAGGTGAAACTGTGATCTGAGGGTTATAAATGCACGAAAAAAAGGCATTTTCTGTCGTACCGAAAGTGTCGCCATGACGCCCAAATCACGTGACCATATGCCTGCTACGTCACTCTGGGGAGTCACTGCAAAATGGCCAACCCGAGCTCAAAGACGAAACTGATAGTGATACTTTGCCCAAGAGACCCACAAGGATACAGCCGTATCAGTTTGAGCCTGTCAGGCAGGATTTTAAAAGAGTACCGGAACATCGTGTCAGCTTCGAAGCAAACCCCATGCGGTATTCCATGGGGTTTGCGAAATCGCACTCACTGAAGTGCTTGCTACACAAATGGGCGTGATGCGGCGCAGCAAGAAAGTCAGCTCGTTTGAATTGTATAAACTTAATCCACTTTTGCCTTACTGTGGGTCGATTGCACGGGAGCTTGTGCATTGTTATACCTGGGGTCGTCTGTGAATTGTTACAGTTTGTGGCAACACAGTAGGCTGGCATAGTTAACTTTTTTGTCGACCACACGCATACACAGTTTACTGAAGAATCTAAGATAGCAACCGCACTGACTCCCCAGACTGACGTCACTTCCGGGGAAGCCTACAGAAAATAAAATTGATTAAAAACCCAATTAAACTGTATTTTTTATTTCTTATTTCATTAAATCTGAAACTAGTGACTCATTTGTCAATCATTTCGATGGTCATTTTGCATACTTAAAAACCTTGGACTTTTAAAGTGAGTAGAATCACAAAATTTACAGAAATTAAAGAACTAAACTCTGGTGTTTACTCTTGAATTATGTCAGGTGCAGAACTAGAGGATTCATATTTTTTTCTCATTTGTTAAAGAAAGCTTTTCATGATGCATCCTGTGTCCATGCTTAAATATGTGACGTTTGACATAGCATTACCTTGTTTAAGCATGTCAAAGATTATCATACATGAATTCTGTTGTTTGTGGATATGTTTCTGAATAAATCTATTTACTAATAGTGGTATTATCTGTGAGGAAATGCTTAATATTTAGTGATCAAATTTCACCCATGGACACAGGGATAACATAATATTACAGAGAACTTGTAAGCCCATGTAGTGATGTACTCAACTTTATTGTTCTCATGAGATTACTTAATACTAGTTACAAACAGTACACACAACTGAAAGATTTAGACATGTTCAGTAGCAATTCTCTGGTATATTACTGCATTTCATACTGCAGCCTGTGTGACGTGTTTCCATGTTTGCAAAGTGACATTTGACATAGCAATATATTCTTGAATCATGTCAAATATTATCATCCTTAAACTCCATTGTGTTTTTGTTTGTTTATTTGTTTGTGAATATGCTTTTAAATAAATATATTGACCCAAACTGTCAGTGGTATTGTTTGTATTGTCTGGGATGAAACTTTTAGTATCTGCAGTGGTCAAACATCACAGATGGGCACAAGGATTGGTGTAATATTTTAGAGGACAAAGCCATATTCTCAGTTTTGTCGTTCTGGTGAGAACACTTACAGACAGTACTACCAACAAAAGGTTTTAGAAGTGCCCAATAAAAATTCTCTACTGCACTAATGTTGCAAACCCTGTGTCTGGTGTGATGATTGACCAGGTCTGGCATAAAACCATTTTTTGAAAGTGAAAATATAATCTTCATACACAGTACTTTGACATGATTAACCTGTAATAAACAGTTCTGGTGTTTGATTTTTACTATATATGTCCCACTTCTGTGTACCACCTTTTGCAACAGGCTCATTTGTGTTATGTACATGGGCATAATCGCCAAAATAAGTCACTCAGTTTGTGTCACAGTGTCCATTTTCAGGAGCCCAATTTCAGCACTTAAATTGCCTTCTCATACAAAATTACAGCATCTGGTGTAGTCTGTGCTGTCTTTTGGGGCTATTTCTGAGCACTCTCCAAATGTATCACCAACACCAGATAATTGGATCAGAATTTCTTGACTGTTAAAATCTTCACCCTTGATTTGGGCACCTTTCAGCAACATTGTTGTTATCATCATTAATATGAATCATAAGACAGAGTGTTGTGGGAAACATTGGATTGCTAGCTTCAAGGTGAAAGGTCACAGGGCTCACATTTAATGATGACCAAAAACATGACTGTTTTTTCCAGACCTGAACAGCTGATCCTTTTGTGACCAAACTTGATGATCAATACATAATCAGTAATCATCAGCCAGAATATCATTTGAAAAAAATTGCTTTGTTATGTATGTTCAAGGCAGGGTTCAGGACTGAAAGCCTCCAATCTGTGCATATGCATGCACTAGGACCTCAATTTCACCCTTTACATTTTTACTCATGCTTGAAATTTACTCTTTAAAATCTATAGAAAGGAGTGAAAATACACCTCAAAAATCTGACTAGCAGGTGATGACATTCCACCAAATCAATTTTTCACAGAGACAAATTATCTATTGTTATTAATGCAAACTAATGCATTACATTGCCAAAGCTTCAGTGCAGGTCACCCACAGTGTCATTCTGAATAAGTCACATTAAGTGACTAAGTAAAATGTTGTCTCAAATATTCAGTGTTCATTGGCTGTTGCCTTTCACTTTATCATTATGCAGTCATGCAGGCTGTAAGTGCAACTGTACATGAATGTGAATGTATGTTTTTATCACAGTGGTGCTAAAGGTATGGCTCATCCATATGCCAGACTGAAAGCAAAAATACTCAATAAAGATTAAGCCAGTGCTGTTGACTCAACCACAAGCCAAACAACAACTGAAGTGCTGTTTGCACAGAAATGATTGCAAAAAACAAATTTATACTGGGTATGTATTGGGTTCATTGAGCTTTCAGCACACCGCGCCAACAAGATATGAAAAAATCAGTGACCATTAGGATGTTGTACCAGCAAAGCAGCACTGGGTTGATGGTGCAAAAATTAGGAGAAAGTTAAGATTTGTGTAACAGTGCATTACTCCCAGTTTGGAGCAGCCTTTGTGTTTACCTGTGCACAATCTCCTGGCTTTCCAATGTGATGCTTTTATTAATGTTAAAGTACTCGCACAGAAATAGGGAGCCCTAACACAAACTTCCAAATTAACACACATGTGTGCGCACATGCACGCACACACACACTCTCTCTCTCTCTCTCTCTCTCTCTCTCTCTCTCTCTCTCTCTCTCTCTCTCTCTCTCTCTCTCTCTGCCACCATGGTGTGTTCACTCTTGTTGGTGAGACAGGGTGCTATGGGAATGACTGGTATTATTACTATTAAATATTAGTAACAGTAGTTTATGATAATGCTTCATATTTGATATAGTCTGTATGATGATCTGCCCTATTAATAATAATAAAATAATTCTTATAAAGTGATGTTCTCTAACCAGAGTTAAACTCACAGTGTTGTACAAACATGATTTAAACCACATTAACGTACATTTCAAACAAGCAGAATCTTAAATGTTGTAGCCTACCATTATCACCTGTCAAACAATAAACATGTTAGACACACACACACAGTGACGTGCACACACCAATCTCTGCTCATCCACTCAGATACAAAAATTAATAATCAGTACTCATTCATAGAGCTCTCATGCTCTTCCCCCCCCCCTCCCCCCCCCCCCCCCCCCCCATTCATGTGCATCCATCTACATTCAGCAGTCACACACAGACAGACAGACCTTTTTTCAGACAAAGTGCTAGATTATACGGGAAACCCTATTACCTGTATTACTATCACAGTATTAGAGTGTTATTAAAAAACAAAACAAAGAAGTATTCATATAAACAAAATTATTTTTGCCATGCATGAGAATGACAATTGTGGTTACAGAACTGCTTCGCTATCATCAGGAGAACGAGACAAGCAGGCAGTGAAAAAGAAGTTGATGTACATGCTGTCTGAGACTGGAAACAGAAAAGAAAATGCAGAACTTGTTGGTAAGGTCATTAATGACATTGTCACACTGCTTAAGGTGAACACTGGCAAACCTTTAAAGGGTCAGCCTGCCTATAAATATGGGCCAGGAAGTTTGAAACAAATTCTCTTCGAAATATAACACAGTCACCTGGTTTATCACAAATATCTGGAAATCAGACCATTGCTTGAATATGACAGTTCACACAAACATAAAATTCACTCTCAGCTTTCTGTCATGGTAAATCATTGTGTCAGTGAAAGTGAATTTGTCTTCAAGACCCAAAAGCTTTGAACTTTAGGCGAGGACAGCTTGAACACAAATGGGCGGGGCTTATCTAGTGACATGGACAGTGTTGTGCTTTCAGTTTCACACACATCAGCCACCTCAGCATTCCAAGGCCAGCTATTACTTTCAAACAGTTGCTGAACTGCATCTTTCTGTTCACGATTTATGCCCCTCAGAGCCCTGGCCCTTTGCCCAAATTAAGATTGATGCAAATGCTCCTGTGGAAATTTTCACAGCCTGAAGGTATAGCTTCAGGAACTGAGGCTTTAAGTCATTTAGACTGGCCAACAAGATGTTTGTGGCAGGCACCACAGAACTTTAGCAAACAGTGTGCAGAGATGACTCATCGTCTTTCATAATGTTCTTTTGTCAGGGGTACCACCATTGCACTAACTGGAATATTATGCAATGACAATAATTTGTGAACAATGTATGTCATTTTATATAACTTAATCTAAGATTGCTTCATGGCTGTTTTTATAGCTACATGAGTCGATGAGACAAACTAATAGCCCTGATATTACCCTTAGTGGTTAACTGGGATCAAAGCACAAACTAACCAATCATATAATTACAGGTGAAAGGTCACGTCGCTCAAGTTCCATGTCTGACAATTCCAATGAGTCAGCTCCAAAAGAAGTACGTTTCTTATCACCTGACAACCAAAGACCTGTGTCATCAGGAAGGTAAGAAGAATTATTTCCTGTCCCCACACATGTTTACGCCTTTAGCACATCTTATACTTTTGTAGATTTTGTATAGTACATGTGTTAGATTATGTATACCAGATGCCATACTTAATGATAGTGGGATCTTAGGGATCTTTCTCAATGGAGTCCTGGGCATTGCTGCATGTACATTTCCTATTCAAGTTAAAAACAACCAACATCAAAACACAGCATTAACTTGTATACACACATTTGTCATCAAACATGCCCCAATTACACACACACACACACACACACACACACACACACACACACACACACACACACACACACACACACACACACACACACACACACACACACACACACACACACATACATTTACTTCATTTACTTAAAGCAGGCTGGAGACAGAGGTGTTAGGAGTAAGAGACAGAGAAAAGATGAGCTACAGAATATTTGGTAGACCAGACTGATTTTTAAAGTATATATTATATAATTATGCAGCATTGTTCTGTGGTAATGTTATGTACACTGGGATTCGCTTGGACTGGGTGTAAATTTACTTGCTTGGTCTTCAATCACTGGTTGATCAAAATCTAAAAATACAAGGACCTCTAAAAACAACAACACTAAAAACAATCTGAAACAAGAATATAAGGATTTATATCATATACACAATATCAATAGCTGGGTCAGCCAACTTTTTCACTAGAATCAGTCATTAGTTGTTAGATTTTAACATCAAAATTCAAATCAGCTGTTGCTTGTGTCTTACTAAAATCTTATCATCTGCACAGGGTCAGTTCAAAAGAAACCACAATTGTTGTCATTTGAGATTATTCAAAGGAGACTAGAAGTTGCATTTTTATCATTTTGAGTTTGACTGTGACTGATCTGTCATCTTTGTTTTATCAAGGCATTCTAGGTCACTGAAGGGACTTTTTTAAAATTTATTTTTTATGCTGTACAACTACAAGGTGTGCTGTTACAAATTAAGCTGAGATGTATGGTGTATGTTGGGTGGGGCATTATGTATGTCAAGAGGCAGGTTTTTGATGTGGTAAGCTTGTATGTTGTGCGAGCTGTTTAAGTAACAGATGAGTGTGGTAATGTTGTATGTTTTGAAGAGTGTGCTTTGTAGTGAGGTTGAGATGTCTGAACTTAAAGTGGTATTTTTGTGTAGGGTGTTCTTTGTGTCCAAAGAGAGGTCACCATTGGCTGTCTGCTCCATATTGCCCTTCAGCAAAAAGCCTCTATACCGGTAAAGATTACTTTAATCAGTATAATGCTTGTATGATTATGTTGCTTTTCTCCTTTTTTTTTTTTTTTTTACATGCCCATAATATTAATAACAACCATTTTTGTTGTTGAAAAAAGAAAAAGATGATTCTTTGTGAGTGTGTGAACTAGCTTAGAAAATCTGTGACACCTTTCCCTAATCATGCCAAATACAGCCCTAAAGAAAGTCACTTTTAAAGTTTTAAATTTAAGGGTAACGGTAGGATTGTTAGGATTGTAGGTAAGCATTGTGCAGTTCTGCATTCTGCTGACCTGCTGTAACTCTGAGAGTACCAGTTTGCCCAACGACAAGGTGAAACAATGAATCACATGGTTCCATTTTGGTATGTGTGCACATGTATCGAAAGATCACAGGGAACCACTTACACTAGTCACATTGCTTAGGACTAGAATATTTTTGAGGAGTGTGATGAGAATACTGAGTGATAGTGGTTCCAACTTATCACTTGTGAATCCTTAAAAGGATGCAGTATGTGCACTTCTAGATCGCTGCTACACTGAGATTCCAGTCTGCAAGATGAATGTGGCTGTCTTCTCCAGTTCCTCCTTGCTGCCATAGAGTTTGGTGTGTAACTGGACTGCTGTTGGCCACACAGTTGTTCTTGCTGTCTGCAGAAGTGGGCATCTCTGCAGGATATGTTCAGCCATCTGGTCATCAAGACCACAGTTGCAGACTGGTGATGGTTCCAGCTTCATTTTCTTGAACATTTGGGCATTGAGTCAGTTGTGGCCCATGCATAGTCTCATGACCACAACCTGCTGCCACTGATCAAGGAAGTGGAAGTCATCCTTCTCAGTGCATTGCCCCAGGGCTGATGAGGGTCTTCTTTTCTTGGAAGGTGACACTGTTGTCTTTCTGACTTCCTTTGGCTCCAAGGTTGGCAAGCTCATCTGCTTTTTTATTTCCTGGAAGACCACAGTGAACTGCAGGTCTACTCACCTGTGCTGTGCGACCTCATGAAGGCTTTCTGCAAGACGAGGGAGTTTGTCTCCTGCTGCAGCTTCCAGGACTGAAAGTACGTCAGACAGGAAGACAACCTGTTAACATTTGTTGTTGGAGTCTCTGACCATGGAGGCAGCCTGCACACACAAGAGCCTGAATTTCTGCCATATAGTTGGAGCAGTATTTGCCAGTGGGAATGCTTGCTGATTGTATTTCTCCTTCTGGGAACTTGACATACACTCCTACTCCTCCATTTTTCACAGCATCTGTTGCAGATCCATCGGTACACGCATGGATCCATGCTTCTTCTGGACACCGCTCTGCAGTCCTTGCCAGTCAGTGTCAGAAAGCACCTGATGGTGTTGTCCTGGGGGTCTCCAGAGGTGATGAGAGGGACTGTGGTGTTGATTTGGAGACCCCTGTGTTCTCCTTTCCACAGCTGAGGCAGATCTGCAGGACTCAGTGGGAATGTGGCTTGTGGCAAGTCTCCTCTGTGTTCCCTAGCAAGTCTCTTACTTTCATGGACGAAACTGCTGCACTTGTAATGGTTCTTTGTCAGTCCATTCATCCTTTCTTTCATGGTAAGGTTTGGCAGGCTTTTGAGTTTCTTTGCCTGGACCATGATTTGGGCACCTCTCATCTGACTCTGGGGTTGGACCGCAGCAGCTGTCTCCATAGCCTTGATTGGTGTAGATCTGATGGAGCCAGTGATGATCCTGAGAACTTGGTTTTGGACCTTGTCCAGTACTTGCTGTTTGGTCATTGCTGTGTTTGACTATGCTGTTGAGCCACACTTAAGTGGGGGCGGACTGTTCTGTATGTGCACTCATATGTAAGCTTTTTCTATGCATTAATGATATATACTTTGTAACTTTCTGTAATAGTGATACAGTGCAGTACACTTAATACATTCACTGATAACCTGTTGGATAAACACCTGTTTTTTTCACACATCAATAAAACATGCAGCTAAAATCACCAGCACAGAATGTATGGCTGCTAACTACCCCACCCCCCTTCTTTTTTTTCTTCTTTTTTTGTTTGTTTTGTTTTTTGTATCTGGTTGCACTGGCTAAAGTTGCCTGTTTGTGGTACTTCCCGTTCTATGAAATGGGTGCATTTCAGTGGGATGATGTCCAAAGAAATGAAAGAAGCAAAAGGAGTTTAATTATGCTGGCTATGACATAATATATACTCAGGACGTCAAATGTCTTACCACATTCACAGTTTACTAGTAATGATTGTAACAGCATAATGCAATCATGGTCTGAACCAAATTATTCCTAATGGTTTAAGAATATCACAGTGAAATGCAAAAAGTCCAAGACCGCTATAGCTGTAAAAGATTCTAAAGGGTAGCATTATCAAAAACACTGTTTTCTTGATACATAATTTCCTGAATCTGATGACTAGTAATGTGTTTAGACACTGTTCCCATGGAATTTGGCCTAGAGAAGATGTGGAACCGTAATTTCCTGATTCTGATAACAAATATCTATAGTGTGTTGAGACACACTGTTTGAGTGTTTCCCAGAAATTTGTCTTAGAGGTAAGATGTAGATCATATACATAATTTTCTGATTCTGATGACTTATAATGTGTTGAGACACACTGTTCCCTTAAAAATTGTCTTAGGGGTCTGAACATTAAATCAGGCAAGACAGGTCCTTTGGTTTAGTTTATGAAACTTTAAAAGATGAGGAAAGAAGGAGGCTGTTGTGTGTTTCAGACAAGAATTAACATTGGAGGAACTTCGGCCCAGGGTTCGTCATACATCAGGATCTAGGTCGGTGTCATCCTCAGAAGGACTGTTTCACATAGGGCTGACAGTTTCTGCCAGGGTTGAAGAAGGACAGGTATACCCCACAATGCATTATTATGATGTTGTATACTTCCTGCTTGTTACAGTGGACTGTTGAGGTTTTGTTTTTGTTTATTGGTATGCATATATTTATGTCCATGTTAGTGCATACCACTGCATAGTTATGTGGGGACTATATTCAGCCATGACGTTTCATTTTCCAAAACAATAGACCTGCCGTGCTTTCTGTTCCATGCTGCTGTCTTCCTCTGCCTCGGGTTGCTCTTTCTTACCTGTTTGTGTATAAATTAAGTTGTGTATAGTGAACATACTTGTGTGTGCAGGTGCATGTGTGTGGTGTGTGTGTGCTTAGAATAAACAGTATTTTCAGGTAGTCCAAAGTGATTTTGTAAATCAATAGTTGACTATCAGACTTTATATATTTGCATAGATCTTTTTTATCTGATTTCAGTGATACCAATTTTATGTTGATCACTTGAGTAGTTCCGAAGTTACAAAACAAATTATATTTAATTTTTTGCCCCAATTTGCCCACATAATGCAAATTAGAGAAATCATGAGATTTAAGGTCCCATCTGGAAGCTATTTTGCATATATAACCTGTCTAATGTTTAGGAATCTCATTCTCCACAGTACAAATAATAAGCCCAATTTTTTGTATACCTTCATTTTGATTATTCATCCAGATATTTCACATCAAACTTGCTAAATTCATAAAAAAAATGCCATCCATCAATCTTAAAAATGGTAACAAAATCATAACTCCTCTTCTGCTTGTCCTATCACCTGACTTTTTGTACCAAAATAACCACAGTTAAGAACTCTACATGATGCCTTACTTTCCTGATTGATCACAGAGAAAATTTAAAAGTCCTTTTTTTTCTCAGGCTGACCTTGCATCATCTTACAGGCCCGTTTCAAGGGCATATATATGGAAGTGATATCCCCAAAATCCTTTGTCTGCAGCATCCTGGAATTGTTGCTAACTGGATTGACTTCAAACCCCCATTTCAAAACAAAGTGCACAGCAGTCTCGCCTATGTCTTCTTGTTGCAGCCATTTACCTAATATATACCAAATGAATAAACTTGAAATTTGCAACAGAAAGTGAGTGTAATCATATATATGTGTTCTTCAGTATGTGTATGCTCTTTTCAGACATTTGATCTAGATCTAATATCTGAGTAACCTTACATGCTTTCTGAGTGCTGATGTCAGTAAAACAATTGATCCACTCACCCATTTACACTCTGAATGAGTCACTTTTGTTGCAAGTGTTGGCTTTGTTCACTAGATCAGTTTGAGTGATTCTGGTGATATTTGTGGCCCAAAATGGCACTTGAAATGTCCCAGGAATTTCTGACTGTCTCCTTGGATATTACCAATAAAGTCTCTCCTAGGCTGTCATTAGCAGAAAAGTTTGCTAGAATTGCTGTTTATAAATTGTCTATCATCCCATTGACACCCAAAGCAGCTCTCGCCCAATGTTTGCAATCGTCCACTCCACAAACCACTTCATTTTTCATTTTTACTGACAGAAGCATTCCTTTGACAGCTTAATCTGGCTTTCAAGAAAAAGATTAATACTTTTACTCATCAACAAGATCATTTACACGCAATGTAGAACATTGATAGTGAAGAATCCACCAACTTGGCACGCACGATCGCTTGTGTGGTCACTTCAGTGGACATGGCTGACTGTGCGGCTGTGGTAATAAAATATCTTTGTTATCACATTTCAGCAGCTGAGTGTTGGACGTATGAATAGTTTTGAACTCTTATTTTAGTATAACTCTGAAGAAGAAAGATTGATCTTTCTACTAATATTTTTTATGAGAGTGTCTGGGGTCTAAAAATAATACAAAATCTGTTAAACACATTTAAAACAACTTTATTCAGGACTTCTGCTTGTCAAAGGCAGCCATCATAGATATGGAAAGAAAGCTTAGCAACAGTACTTTTGATTGATATAGATTTCATCATGGCTGGACTAGCCTACGTCCAACACTCCATGTCTGAAAACTGCTTACAGCAAGTGGTGTTTGCAGCCTATGTGCATTGCTGACAGAAGGCAGGGCTTAGGGGTACCGAGGTCGCGGTGAATTTTCACATTCTTTTTCAAAGCGTAATAAACATAACACAGTTAGGAAGACAAGACATGAAGCTTTTCTCAACAGTAATTTTTTTTATTGAGATTGGACCAAAAACACACAAGAAATCTGTCAATGAAAATTGCTAAAACTAGACTTAATTAAGCGGAATGCAGCCGAGAACACTCTGGACTACCTAGTGTTTTGCACTGTATAAATATTTTTTTATTATTATTATTAACACTTAGCAGATAAGCTCCTTGTGTAACAGTGTCCATCCTGTGGAAATGGAGAAAAATTATCCAAAGATGGCATGTGGCTGCCTATGTGCCACAGTAATAATAAATGGTCACATGCACTATCCTCTCATCCTATGCAGTATTTTTGTCAGTGTACAATTACATATACTGGGCTAGCCACAGAGTGTTCACCTTGGGACTGCTACAACATTCACATGGTCAGTGTTCACAAGTGTTGACCAAAAGATTTTAACTCTTTTTTTACAAATCCTTCATTGAGATTGTTCTGTCATTCTCTCTCATCTGCTGGTTTCACAGCTTGGGAATGAAGAACAGGAACAGCCTGCAAGGAATTGTCTGTATTGCCTCCAAGATATCTGCAGTGCCCCAGAGAGACCTGGCTGTTTTCTGTGAACAGCAGATTTTACGGAAAGCCCGCTGTATTGTAATGAAAAAGGACCATATTTTAAACCAGGAATTTACTACTATCCCATCAGGTCGTCATCTTAGATGCCCCATTTGTAAGACAAATAGATTTAAGAACTCTTATGCCAGTTGCAGTACACCTTTTAAACAACACATGAAGTGCACATGTATACATGAAGTGTGTGTGTGACTGTGCCATGGTGTGTGTGTGTGTGTGCATGTGTGTGTGATGGTGTGTGTGTGTGTGACTATGCCACGGTGTGTGTGTGTGTGTGTGTGTGTGTGTGTGTGTGTGTGTGTGTGTGTGTGTGTGTGTGTGTGTGTGTGTGTGATGGTGTGTGTGTGTGTGACTGTGCCACGGTGTGTGTGTGTGTGATATTGTTTTAATTGCTGTGTGATACTTTAATTAATTGTTTTACAAGTATGTGATCTTAACTTCATTACTATTTTATGATGAAGTCACAATTCTATATTTATAACTGTACTATGGTTAAAGTAAGACTCTTTTGTTGGTGGTGTTGTATTGTTCTCTTAACTTTATGTTGTTGTTATTTTTGTTTGTTTTTACGAGCCTGCCATGACCACAACAAAATTGCCCCTTGTGGGATGATTAAAGTTTTTTTAATTAGAATGTGTAACATATTTCTGTACCAGGTAGAGGAAGGTGGTCATCATGAGTCTCTGGTTTGGGGATGTGCTTTGCTTGAGGTCATTTCTGGCAAGACTGCCAAGCCAACAAATATCAGTGCTTTTGTTTATAATTAATCATTCTGTTCTCCCTGCAGTGAGATACTGTGAATGCAGAAATTAAGGCCCCTTTGGGTGAGAACACAATTTATGAAAAGAAAAGAAACAAATCTGAAACAAGAATGACTGCTGCCATTCTAAAACAAGATCCAAACACATAAAAAGTTCAAAAGAATGCTTATTTATTAGGACACAAACACACAATCTGCAAATTTTAGGGGTAATCCCCTTTAAGATACAAAACGTTGAAAAATGAGATGAGAAGAGAAATATCTTTTTGGGTTGAGCTGTGTTGTTTTCTGCCCAGTGCTTGGAAGAACGTTGGCTTGACAGTGACATGTAATAGGTGTGATGTCACTAATAAATATTATGTGATGTAAAACTCAAATGGCACAGAAGAGTGAAATAAGGGGGAGGGGGGGGGGGGGGGCATGCTGAGATTCAGAGTAGTGATTCATGGGGGGGAGCATGCTGAGCTTCAGAGTAGTGATTCATGGGGGGGGAAAAGG
>OY757545.1:6556855-6671855 GCA_963584105.1 Alviniconcha strummeri
TGCAGCCATGACCAAAGAATTCTTCTGTTCCAGTCAGTGAGAGAAATTTTCTTATGACCAGCTTTTACTAATATGTTTGAGGAAAAAAATAAAAATAAAATCCATAATTTTGTGTAGACTTATCATTCACACTAGGACAGCCTTTTTTTGTTTGTTTGTTTTTGTTTTTTGTGTCACATCAGTTTTTATTACCTTGATGCAATTAAGGAAAAGAACATTTGAAAGAAATGGCCAAATTTACATTTCAAATTTTAATGTAAGTTAATTGAACATTTGTTCTTATTACATATTTATTATTAGTACTAGTAGTATATTTGATCTAATTGGAGTGTTATAGTACTTACACTCATTCAAGCTGAGAGGTGAACTTAATTGTTATAATAAATCACAGGATTGAAAGGGGTCAGGCCTGTGTTGGTACATAAACATCAGTTTCCTTTTTATATGTTCTAGGTAATCATTCTTTGCTCCGTGGTCAACACCATGATAAAGATTTTAAGTTTATTTGAAGTCCAGCTCATGAGTGAGACCTTTGTGGATATGTCTGTCACTCTGTGCCTTGTATTCTTTGTTTTGTTTTGCCTTAACTGTCCTGTTAACTGCTTTGCATTGTGTGCACTGTGCGTGGTGCTTTGCTGTAGCAGGGCATGAGGTGCTTCGCAGTGTGTCTGCTGATGCTTGTCCCACAGGCCTGCGGCAGGGCCATGCCCTCGACAGAGGTACGGGACCTTTTTTACTTCCTTAACTTACACCTTTACTGCTTAAAAGTTATGGACAAGTTTAGGTAATCAGAAACAGCTTCACATATGTTATAGTGAACCTTTTTCTTATAATAGCAGGTTCCAGGGTAAGGTCTAACTCTAAGACCTGCCTTCCATAGTTTCCGTAGCCTTAAGACAAATTTGTTTTATTATATGATAAAGTTTTCTGTAGGCTGTATTATTTTGCTACGGTCCCACAAGCATTTGGCCCAAATGCTATTTAGCGTCATGTTGACTAGTGCAATACATGTCTCTTGAGCTTAAGCTGCATGGATGATTAACAGCTTGGAACTGTATCACACACACTTAAACCAGTTCATCACATACATTCAGTAACATTCTTGGTGGTTGTAAACCTACTCATAGAAGTGGGACATTTGTAGTAAAAATCAAACACCAGAACTGTTTATTACGGGTTAACAATGTCAAAGTACTGTGTTTGAAGATTATTATTTTTCACTTGTGAAAAAATGGGTTTACACAACATAAAAATAGCCAGTTCTGTAAATTTTATGATTCTACTCACTTTAAAGCAAAATGTGTGTCAAATGTCGCTCAGACAGTGGACACAGACAGCATAAATTCACCAAGAACTCAGAACAGAATCAGAAATCCAAGCCACTTCCTGGCACAGACTGTCAACTATGTAGATCACTGCCTTTTTATGCCCAGTCATTTCTGCCATATTTAGTGTGAAACAAGACAAAATTCTACAAAAACAATTCTCATACAGAGGTGTGTTAAACCTTCCAGTTTAAGTTGGTAAAGGTTTGGGAGGAAAGATATTCAATGAACCAGGAGGGCAGAAATGAGACAATCGAGTCATGCTCATCCTGAAAGAATCAAATAAAAGAAATTGATGGAACTTAACTAATTAAGTAAAGCATGAACTAGCTGTAACTTGTGTAAAGAAACTGAAGCTGATGAAAATTTTAAATAGACTTATGTCACTAAAATGTCTGTGAATCAAGATTAAAAATGCTTCAGTGTTCAGTTTGTTCAAGAAGCATGATACAGTTGAAATAACAGAGCCATTCTAACAAACAAATACAAATTTAAAAATGAAACAAAGAAAAGATATCTTCCAGGTCAGAAAAGAGAGAGTACTCTAACTGTAATAATTTCTTTTGTTTTTATGATTATATTGAGACATATGATTATATTGAATTAAAGTGTGATCATGCAAGCTGGTACTACTTACTATTTTATTATCTTTTCTGCCAGTCTCATGAGGGAAAATGTTTAGACAATTATTACTAGTATTACTTCTTTTCTTTTTTACACAGGAAATTCGAAATAAGTAATTCTTCTTCTACTGACAGTCAGGTCTAGCCAGACCATGACTAGAGGTGTTCTGTCAGGTTGCAAAAGAGAGAGAGGATATTTCCCAGGTCAGAGAAAGAAAAGAACAAAAAAATAAAGTTAGTCATCACAAAGACACAGTAGAGAATTGGTTACATGTCACACGGATACAGTGTCTGCCTGTGTCCAACATCCAGAACATGTGTTTTCACCAGACAGTGCAACCAAGCTCAAACAGCATCAGCCGTAATCCTTTTTATTTCACACCAGTAAGCAAAACTAGAGAAACAATAATTGGCAAAATCTTTAGTGGATAATGACAGCAATATTAATGAAGCATCACATATTGATTAAACGTCACTGAAAAAATGAGTGGACACAATTTGAAAATTTGCTGTCATATGATGAATTCACATCACTTCTTCAAACCCACCATGTGTCAAACACACACAGTCAGCTCCATCAATGACTACATCCACAAGGTAAATAAAGGCGAAAGTTGGCAGTGAAAACACAAAATGGTTACACGTCACCAACGGACATAATTTTGGATTCAGAACATGAAGTTAAATTTTTCAGCAGATGAAAAACTCTACAAACGTGACTCCAACTTCGTTCAACATGCAGGAACTATTTTAGTTCCGCAGAGAGTGAATATATTCCACAGCAAATGCTATAGTCAAGATAGCAGACAATGTTTGTGTTTGTCACCGTTTCAGACACAGCAGGTGACACTTAACCGCAGCGTTTTCAATGTGAATTTTCTCAGAAACAAAAACATGTAAACATTGTCAATGATATCAGAAAGGAAGTTTAGTTTTAGTTTTCAGGTTACACGCAAGTTGAACATGATGGTACAAGTTCAACATCAGTGTAAACAATAATAGCCGATCATGCCAAAGTGTCCCACTTTTCGGCAGCCATTTTGCATCCAAAAAAGGAATGTGTTTCATCTTTTTGGTGTGTTCTCTGAAACTCAACTTGTTCATAACTACTTTGATTCCTCTTTGAAGTCTCCTCTGTAAGGTAGGCCGAACAGTGAAATAAATATTTGACCACGAGGATCAATGCAAGTCCACAAATAGAGTAGTGAAACAGTCAGCTGAAGACAGTTTATGAAACATTTTAATACAGTTTAGCTGACACACTTGACCAGAAGTTTATGAAACATTTTATTACAGTTTAGCTGACACACTTGACTAGAGTGATCCTTTCCTTCCCCACTGATAATAGACTTGAACTTTTTTTGCCCCACTGATACCACAGGACTTCCCAAACAAACACTGTTCTACAATATCTAGGCAAACAAATACAAAGGTTACACAATGTGCTGTTGCCTGGTATTGGTCAAGAACACTTGGTCTGTTCTCAGAGGTATTGTGACCTTTGTTGATTTGAAGCTTGTCATTTTGGCAAAATAGAATATAGATGACTGGTCAGCAGTAGAAAGAACGCAAAAAAGCTTTCATGTGAATAACTTCTTAAGTGCCAGTTATATTCATTGTGTGTGAGAGAGAGAGAGAAAGAGAGTGTGTGTGTGTGTGTGTGTGTGTGTGTGTGTGTGTGTGTGTGTGTGTGTGTGCGTGTGTGCGTGTGTGAGAGAGAGAGAGAGGGAGAACGATTATACTTGTGTGACTGAGTTGCTTTGCTGGTGATTTATTTTGAGGTTTGGTATTTCTTAGATTATTTTGCAATGTTTGTCAAATATATATTTAGTTGTGTGTTGTGTGTGTGTGTGTGTGTGTGTGTGTGTGTGTGTGTGTGTGTGTGTGTGTGTGTGTGTGTGTGTGTGTTTTCTCTCTCTGTGTCTGCTGTCCATCAGTTTAACTACTACAGGTTTGCTTTCTTTTTCCCTTGCATTATTATTAGATTATTAGTTACTCATTAACATGATTAGTTTTAAACAAAGAAGAGATACTAAAACATTGCAGATCCCCCCTCACCCCCATACCCCCAACCAAGAAAAATGAAAAGTCAGTTTGGTAACCAAAAGTATACACTGAATATTATAATGGCTTAAAGGTTCAAATTAATATTTTCTGATTTCATTTTATTTCCTGACATGCAATTTCTGCATGACATGCATCATTTTTAAGATTATGTATGTATTATACAAGGGGGGAGACATTCTTCAGTAGAAAAGAGAAGTTAGTCAACGTTTCATTCCTTCTGTTGGTCAGGTGAAAAATGCATGTGTTTTGGTCAGCCACCAAGCATTGCAAAAAAACATGAACATTGTAGTTTTGTACAATATTTTCAGACACTGATGGTAACTGTCAGAATGTATAACTGTGCCTGATGTTCTTTCCACTTTTAATGACCTTGGCAAGGTCACATCAGCATCAAACAATTGCAAAATTCTTGTATGTTTGGGTGTAGTCTTGTCCAAACTTTGTATTTTTGTTTGATACACAGAATGGATCATGCATGTGTAATATTTTTTTATTGACCATTAATGTTATGTGTGTGTATGTGTATATTTTGTTCTTTAAGTTTAAACAACACTGGGTTTGTTTGTTTTTAACCCTTTTTAATGTTTTGCCCTAATAAAATATCTGTGGTGACTGGGCTTTGAATATCATTGAATATCAACAATGCTTTGATTGTGAGTCACTAAGTAGCTAGTGACTTAGCATTCACTCTTTTTGTTTTCTTGGGAGAAATAAAACTGACCTATTTCACATCAAAGATCCCTGACTCAAGATACATTCTCATAATCATTTTATCTATAAGGAAAATTGTTGAAGAATGTGAAATTGACATATGACTTTCTTGCAGTGCCAGAGGATGTGATGGAAAATTATGATGCTCACATACTGGATGACCCAGAATTACGCTCAGGAAGCTATCGGACCTTGATGACCTTCTCATCTTACGTGGTAGGTGCTATTGTTATATGTAGTTACTGTTTGTGTATTGATCACTGTATTTTGATTGTAAGTTATTATACGCACCATAACAAAGTTGGGGGGGTACACTGGAATCACCATGTCTGTCCTCTTGTCTGCGAGTCCTACTTTGTCCAAAAGATACATCTGAGCTGCTCAACCTTTTGTAACCATACTTGATATGGTGATGCATGGTAGTGATCTAGACCCATATGCACAAGAAGCAAATAAAGTTAAAGGCAGATCTCATAGTAAATGATAGAACACCACATGACAGTAGTCATTATCCAATAGGACTCACAGTTCAGTTTCGACTACTGTCTAGTTGCATAGTGTTCAGTTCTGACAACATATATGCATGTAAAAGTGTGCAAGAATCTAGAACTTCACTGAAAGTAAAAAAAACAAACATTGTTTCTGTTTGTGAACAATGAGCATAATTAGTTCTGCTTAAAGCTAATAACCTATTTGTTGCAGACTGTTTTTGATGAAACAGATAATCATTAATGTAATCTTTTCTGTCATGGAAGAATTCATTTACTGGCTTGATAGGAAATTGTGTCTTCAAACATAGCAAGCGTGTTGTTTCTTTTGTGTTGTAGCAGGGGCATCATTTCATCAAAATGTGAGAAGCATTGCCAGATTATAGCAAAGGTGTCAGTGACCCCTCACCATTCAAGATTTTCATGTCTCTCTCTTCATCATCTGTGTTGATTGTAATAATGATAATAATAAATAATTCTTATAAAGCGCTGTTCTGTAACCAGAGTTAAACTCACTGCACTGTACACACATCTTATGACAAAAACCACATTAACATACATTTCAAACAAACAGAACCTTAAATATTGTAGTCTACCATTATCGCCTATCAAACAATAACCATGTTACACACACACACTCACACACACACACACACACACACACACACACACACACACACACACACACACACAGTGACATGCACACACAAATCTCTGCTCATCCACTCAGATACAAAAATTGATAAATAATCAGTACTCTTTCCTAGATCTCTCATGCTCTCCCGTGACATATCTTGATGTTTGAATTAATTTGCTTGAATAGTTTGTGATCTTCAGTGGTACCTGGGATGGTCCAAGTGCTCATTTGCTCCTTAGGCATTTAGGCTGTATAAACATAGGAAAACAAGTCTGTAACTTTAAACATGATTAGGCCAGCCAAATGTGCTTTACTCATGCCAGTTTTGTCGTTGTCATCACCATTTAGAAAATAAACACAGTTGGGAGAGGCTATTTGCTCATTGTGCGTTTGGACCCTGGAGTGTCGTGAACCTGGAGTGTCGTGAAATTTCTTTTGGCTTGCTGTTGGCTGAGACAAGTAGTGATGTATGCTTATAGAACCTCATCTGAGGTAGGCCAATGCAACAGGCTATTACTGCTGATCGAGTTGTTAACTTGTGTAATCTCCACCACTGAGAGAAAGCTAAGCAGGTCAGATTTCATTCCTTTCATAGGGGTGTGTTATCTGTACTGTCTGTTACACAAAAAGGGTGTTTTCACTGAAAATGTGCACATGTTTTGTAGTGTTAATAAATGAAAGTAAATATTTTTTGACTGTTTGTGTGTTTTGATCTTGTTTGCTAATTTTAGTCTTTGAAAAGGTTGAACTGCTTATGCACAATGCACAGTCTTAGGAAGAGGCTGGGTTGAACTTGTTTCTGTGCATACCCAATTTGGTAAATTCCAGTGCTGACCATTATAGATGTTGTTCAACACAATTGTCACTGACACTGTTGCATTAAAACGTGTAGGTTTAAAACATGGGCATATATATAAACCTGTTGAAAGAATAAATTATGCTTTAAAGGCAGCTTACTTTGCGTGATGGTTAACTATGGTTTTATCAACAAATGTAATGAAGAAGTATCACATGAGATGATGCATGAGCTTATCAGGGTTGAACATGCATAGCCTGACCATAGGCATAGATGTAATAATATTGTTTTTATAAATTTAACTAATTCCTAAAGTAAATTATTATTTTCTAAGAATTTGTTGTTAGACAACACCTAGTACAGTTTATTCCTGCATGAAACAAGTCACAAAAGAAGTAATACATTTTCTTTCCTTTAGAAACAACTCACTGTATTTAAAAATATAAAAATTGGCATTTCAGGTTTCTGTGACAGACTATGTGAAGCCTTCAGTGCTCAAAAAAGAGCTTAATGAGAAGTTTCGAGATCGCTTTCCCAGCATTCAGCTTACATTGTCCAAGCTGCGAAGGTAGGTGCATGATCTGGAGGCATTGAAGTGAAAGATCTTTGATGAAAGCTTTATTTTAAGGGGAGACTGGCCAGTTCTTTTACTTTTTGTTTGTTTAAAGTTGTTATGCATTTTAAATTGATTATTATAGTACAAAAATCAGAATAAATGGTATAAAAAGTTGTTCTCACTATCTGCAGCTTTCCATTCGGCAAAAAAATCCATGGAATGTGTGAAATTCAGTAAAATATCACCCCCATTAGGAAGAAAATATCTCAACATTGACATAACTTTCATTACATTCTATTCTTTTATTGTGATCTGTGGGTTGTATTCTATGAATCTATTTGCCATTTTTCTTGTAAACGTTCTTGATAAAAAAATATGGACCACCAACTGAGGTTACCATAAAAAATTAGGGTGACACATACAAATTTAATTTTCAAAACCATCTTTAAAATTTATTATGCCATAGAATAAGAAATCCTCAAATAAAATCCTAGAGCATTCAATTCTCTCCACAGACAATGTTTGTTTATTGTAATAGCTTCAGGTTTGGCGGAGATATCATGTTCCTCCCAACATCACCATAGCCAATAAACGCCGAAATGAGAAAAACGTGAATAAAGATTTGCCGTCCGAAAAACATCGGTACAATAAAGAAAAATGCATTGAAACTTGTTTCTATAGTCTATGGGTTTGTGTAATGTTTGAATGAAAGTAAACTTGCAATGATCAACTGCCGATGATGATTCTCTCAGCGAGAGTTGTTGGAAACCATCACCGAAGCACTAGAATGTGCCAGTCCATCCGCTGTAGCAAAATGCTTGACAGCTTCGCCAGTTGTCGAACTACTTTCCTTAGCCTTCGTTCTTTTTTATCGGCCAGTCCTTGCATATGCTGCTTCCTTTTCCTGGTGGATTTACCAACGTTTGCTTCAGCAATAGTCTTACGCTTCTTTGAAGGCATAATTATCGCATAAAAATCAGTTTTGTAGCTCAGGAGATTTGCAAACGTATGTTCGATTTGTTGTCTGCAACAAACAGGAAGTGACTAGTTTGACAGGAAGTGGCTTGTTCGGGAATGTCCGTGAACTCTCATTTGCGAACTACGCATGCGCAGCAGCACCGATGACTATATAATGAGGTCACTCTTTGAAATCCGACCAATGAGAAACGACTCGATCCAAATTAGGAAGTTTCCGTTGGAATACCCTTCCCGCCTTTTCAAACCCTTTGTGCCTTCATCAGAGGAAGTTCCCACTGGGTCATGACGTCATTTTGAAGGTCAGAAGCTACTGAGCATTTTGATAGGCAACATGTGCTGAGTTTTGGGTAGAAAGTCCCCGTAACCAAGGGATGAAATGGAGTGTTTTTTTCAGTGAAATGATCGGCCACAGGACAAAAACAAACACACTAAGGTTCAAAGAATGTTTTCATTTGCATAAAAATCAAACATATATCATAAAAATACTGACTTAGATGAAAAGTAGGCATGTTTAGGAACCCAAACCTGGAAAAAAACAAAAACCTGTTCTGAAACATTTTGGGACCAAAATTTGACTGGCCAGTCTCCCCTTAAGGTGGGGCAATTTATTTTTAGGACGTCAGATGTGTTGGTTGTATTAAGATAAAGGTATCTTGAGATGTGCAAAGCTGTGGCTGTAAGAGAACTGAAAAATTCTGATGATCTTGATGTTTGTTAGTCTAAATTATTAGTCCGAAAGAGGCAGTTTCAAATGTTGGGGGTGGGTGGGGGGGGGGGGGGTGTATATCTCAGCATCTGTGCCACTATCAGAAGTGTTACACACTCACACACTACTTTTTCCACACTGGTCCACTGCCATGAAATGTTTCCCATCCCACAAGCCTTATCTCCACCCTGGAAGTTTGAATGTGTGTGATGGTCATAACTGTTACATCATGACTGCCAGCAGAACACAGTATTTTGACAATTTTTTTATACTTGCTGTCACAAATATTTGATTGTCAAAGGGTCAAATAGCAGAATAGGTAGAACTTTCACAAAGCAAAAGAAAATAAATCTGTGAAATATCTTTATTATTGTTTCATTTTTGAAATGAAACAGTTTTTTGTTGTTGTTGTTGTTGTTGTTTTTGTGTGTGTTTTTTGGAGGGGAGGGGGGGGTTGTTTTCACATGAAAGAAAGTGTAATGACTGATATTGTAAGTTCTGGTGTTTGTGGCAGAAACTGAAATGTTGGGAGTTTCTTGGACATAAAAACCTGCAGCAGATGCAAAAGTTAAGGTCCCCTGTGAGCAGTCTAGAGTATTAAAGATTCCCTCTGTTAAACTTGAGTAGGTCAGAATATAGCTTTGTGTCTCTTGCCTACTGCCAAATGTGCCTGGGCAGTATTTCAGACATTTTGTCTTTGACATTTATGTAAGAACATAGTAAAGTACATCCATCCATTACTGTTTCATGTGTTCGTAAAAGACATCAGTCAAAATGTATTTATTCTTTTATTGAAGGTAGTGTGTGCATGTGTGTGCGTGCATGCACACACTGTGTCTATATAGGCATCCACATACATGTACATGTGGTTATGCATGTGTGTGTGTGTGTGTTTTGTTACTGACAATATACACGCTTCAAAGAACGTCTCTTGACAAGTACATAAAATAAATAGCACATGAATGCACTGTTCTGTTCATACGTTGTTGTCTACAATCCTTACCGAATCTCTCTGCTTTTATTTTATTATTCTTGCATTAGGCCCATACTCAAAAGGATATTAAATTTTTATACAACTGTAGTGGAGTGTTGTATTAAACAAACCCACACATATTTTTGCTGCTAATATAACTATTATATGATTAATAAATTGGATTATTGTATCAAAGGGTCGACTGTTTCCTTTATAAAAAATAATAATAACCAAACAACATGTCATAAGGTTAACTTTAGTTTAATAACAAATTTAAGGTAAACTTCTCAGTTCTTTTCATGATACCTCAGGCTCAGTGAGGAATCAGTGGTCAAACCTCTTTAGGGGACTGACTAACTACCAGCGTAGTGATCAGAATGTAGGGTTTTCCCCTTTCCCCGGGTCTGGGCCTGGCTACATCTGTATTTTAATGTGCTGTAATCATGGTTTCTGTCCCTGCATTATTGTTTGTGTTTTGTCATTGGCTGTCCCCATTTTTTTTCAAGCAGTAGCTCTTCAGCTACAAGCAGGTACCTACAGTACCTGCTTGGTACAAAGAGTCGCACCTTTTTGCTCGTTGAGTGTTGGCCATTGAGAGGTGTCAGAAGTGACCGAGATGTTGGATGTGTGGATCCATATCTTTCATTTGATTTGATGATGCTATAATTTGTTTTGTTTTAAGTACTGATAAAATGTGTGTTTCAGTGACCTTGTAATCATTTAGTTTGATGGCTCTTGCTCTGGGTAGTATTTTCATACCTGACTGAGCAGGTATTTGCATCTTTTTCTTTTGAGTCTTGATTTGTTTTGGCATGGGTGACAATTGCCAGAATATTCAGCCATTTAGCTCATTCCCCCCCCCCACACACACACACACACACACCTTCACCTAATCTTTCCATTTCTTCTTTTCCACCATTATTTCCTCTCTTTTTTTTCTCTTTTGCCCAACCGGTTGACTGGGCATAAAACACCAACATACTTACTTTTGTCTTTTGCCTCATCAGCAATTTCTTGCCTGATTACCCCAAGTTCACAAAATATCATTCATACAGGTTCATAACCAAACTAAATTTTACTTCTTGTATCCTGTTGTACTAATTTCTTGTTCTCAAGAATATTGCTTCACACTAATCACAGTCCAGTTTCCAAAAATCCATGAGAGTCACCTGTGTTTAGGATAATGGTGAATGACTGGAGGTTGTTGAGCTTGATGGACTGAAGGCAGTCCACTAAAAAGTGCAGAACCCAGTGACAGAGTGATAGAGGGACAGACAAACGTTTAATTTTTTCAAAGATTTTCTATGGTAATACTGTATTGAAGGTGCTGCTGAAGTCTAGAAAGAGGATGCAAAGGTAGCGATTGGAAGAGTCAAGATGCCAGAGGTTGAAGAAATGGGCCTGTGCAACTGCATCATCCACAAATCAGTTTTCATGATAAGCAAACTGTAGAGGGTCAAGCAGGTCACTGGTGAAGGACTTGAGCTTGTTCAGGACCAGCCGCTCCAACACCTTCATCACCACCAAGGTCAGGGACACTGGTCTGGAGTCATTCAGAGTAGCAGTCTTTGTTTCTTGGGTACCAGGATAATGGTGGAGACCTTGAAGCAGCGGGGTGCCTGACTGAGCTGGAGGGAAGAATTGAAGATGGTGGTGAAGACAGAGGTCATTTGGTCTGTGCAGTGCTTCAGGGTGGAGGACAACACTCCGTCAGAACCAGCAGCCTTACAGCTATTCTGCTTCCTGAAGAGCTACCTTACTCCATGCTCCTCCACAATGAAGGGCGGTGGAAGGGTGGTGGTGCTGGATGGGGAAGCTGTGATGGTCAGACCAGTTAACAATAGCACCATGGCAAACACCCTGTTTCTTTGTGACAATCAGTGTTTTTTCTGTGGCATCCATCAGTCATGAGTGGCCATCGATCTGCACCTTGAAAAGTCTCTCCATGGTGCAGGCCTGGGCAAGGGTGATATGGAAGACAAGCTGTTATCCATGCAGCAGGTTCCCCCCTCCATGTTACTGATGCAGTCAAAGGGAAAGGCAAGAGTCCATACAGCTTGGCACCAGTGCTGTCACAGGAGTTGCCAGAATGATGTTGACATCAGTGACGAACTGCCTTAGGGACTCCAGCTCTGGACTGCTCCTTGGGGTTTACTTCTGAAGCCTTTTCCAAGACCGGGTATGGCTGCAAGGCAGGGGAGGTTTGGAGTCAGGGTTTTTCTTCCCCTAGATGAGCTACCAACCAAGGTTAATGAGCCCCATCTGCCTGACAGTTTTGCAGTGTCCACCTGATTTTGTGACCATAAGAGCTCCGCTATATGCCATTGCCACACAAAGTTACATGTTGATGATAGTAAGCTTTGGACACAAGGAAAAAGAAGCATCCAAACACAGGCCTGTGACAGCCATAGCCATGCAGCCCAATCAGTGAAAACACAACTATGAATGGTGCCATTTTATGCCCAGCAGTCTATCATAGACAAAGCCAGCATCTGTGGCAAAAATATCACAAAACTCAAAAGAATATTACCTACATCGGGAGGAAACATTTTTCTGCTCTTGGCAAAGAGTGAAGCAATGTGGCTGAACCCCGAGGAGCTCAGATTTAAAGCAGAGATGTTGTTCTGAAAACCACCAAGTGAAGTATGCAATTTCTTTTTCTTTTCTTTTTTTTAAATCTTCATTTTCAGGCCATCTTGTGTCTTTGGTTCAGTTTTCCTTTAGATATCAGAGTGTGCTTCAATTCAGATATTTTTTCTGACACAGTGACCGCCATTGTGGATATATGCTTTGAAAACCACTCGTTTCTTTTTTAAAATACAGAAAATTGCTGAATTATTTTTGGATGTTTCTTCTGTTTCACTTTCAGTCTCAAACGGGAGCTTAAGAAAATTGCATACACAAAGGTGAGTATAAAGTGCAAGTACGTTTACATAAATACATGATGTACAACAAAGTGAGATGTTATCAGTCCTTGCAGTTTACTTATATGTATGAAGTTTTATATACACATGTATAAAAGGGATTTTGCAAGAAATGTTTTGCTTGTATATTTTCTGCTGGTTGAATGAATGATAAATGTAAAATTATCCAGTGCATGGTACCATTTATAGCTTGTTACATGGAGTGACTTATATTATGGCAGACTTGTGGGAAGGCTGTTTGGAGTAGGAAGTTCCATGCAGTGTGATGCAGCATGCTCAGATGATGTTCAGCTGTCTTATTGTTGTTTCTGCTAACCAGTGTCACCGAGACCTCTGGACCGTTGCTCAAGCCTATGTCTACTTTGAAAAACTTATTTTGAAGGTGAGTAAAGAAAAGCAGCTAAGAGTTCAACAACCTCCACTGCCCACCTCCCCACATACACAAACCAGAGTTAAAGGGGCATATCTCACTTGTCCATGTGTCTGGGTTTTGTCCACCACACTATTTTCTAAAGTGTTCAACCCTTTGCAACTAAACTAGGTCTGTTGTTGCAGCATCATAAGCTGGAGAGTTATGCAGAAAGACTGGTTTGCTACCCTTAAAGGACAAGTTTGGGGTGATTTTTGACACTATTTCCATTAAAGTTCTCTGAGAACAATGATGTAGGTGAAATTGTGATCTGAGGGTTATAAATGCACTAAAACAGGCATTTTCTGTCGTACCAAAAGCGTCACCATGATGCTGAAAATCATGTGCACATATGCACACTATGTCACTCTGGGGAGTTGCTGCAAAATGGCTAGTAGCCACAGAGTAACCAACTTGGGGAAAAAATCCAGTTCGAATCTCTAAGGATGAAGCTCCGACGCCATTGTCAGTAGTTGGGCCTTTGTTTATTTCCTCCTTGTTATTTCATCTTTCTTGAGCATAGTTGCATGGCATTTCACTCTTTTTCATTCTGTTTACTCTAGCTTTCACAACAGGCTAGACCTCATCAGGGAGCCTGCCTTTTATTGGTTGTTTTATTTTCCCAATTTATCTTTCTTTGTTTCATCATATGTAAAAATGAAAACGTTTTGTTCGTTCTAGTTCAATAGACTAGCGATTTCGTGGCCTCCCTGGGTTAGGGTTTGGGGTTGGGCTAGTTACTGGTTCTTGCCATTCACTGTTTTTTCTATTGGTTTACCCTTTTGCTTCTCGAGTTATATCATTCATTTTTACAATGTAAGAAAGAAAGAACCTTTTGAACTGCTAATCCTTTTGCAATCAAACTTGGTTTGACATACATCATTATATATGAGATTAGAGTACTGTGTTCAATGTCAAGGTCACAGAGAAGGTTAAAAACTTAATTAAAAATAAAAATCTGAAACAGAATGACAGCTAGCATTCAAACAAGATCCAAACACACACACACACACACACACACACACACACACACACACACACACACACACACACACACACACACACACACAAAATTGTTTTTGGATCTTAGTTAAAAATGTTTGTCAATGTTTTCTGTACCACCGATCTGTTGTCAGTGTGGTATTACTAATAACCTTAGACAAAATAAACTGGATATATACTGACAGTATTTGTAACTCTTTGACTTACAGTTAACAGTATCATTTGGCACACAGTGGGGGATATTTTACCTGGCAAGGCAACAAACCTTGTTTGTTACTTAAATAACAAAAGTGATTTCAGGCCTACATATCATGGGAGTCAGATTTTTTGTGGTCAGCCAGAGGATAAAGTATCAGATGGCATGTTTTTATCATGCTTCATTTAAAGTAAGCTCAAATGGTTGCTTATTACCAGCTGTAGGAATGTTTCTTGACTTACAACAAAGAAAGTGTATATAATGATTGTTGTGGCTCAAACCGTAACATTTGAGTTTCTTGGATGCAATAAATGTGATTAGTGCATAATGGTTATGCTTCATGAGCATTACCTATACATAACACATCAGAGACCTTTACCATGATTGAAGGAAACAAGTGTCAGACAGTTGAAATGTGCATAAATTCTTAGTAAGTGTTTCAACCAGTCTAACTTATACTTCATATGGTTGTGAAATGTATGGACTGTATTGTGCATATGATAATGTTACTTTTCCCATTGGCAGGTACTCCAGGGAAATAATTGACATGTTTTTGAGGAAATGATTGACATGTTCTTGACTTGAATACAGACTTGGTGTGATATGTTTCTTGGACACTGTTTAACTTTAAGAGAGGTCTTTCAAGCTGGGTTCAGTACGTTCATTAAAATGTTTAACCTTGACCTTACATGTGTAGCACTGTAAAATTACATAGTCTGTTTCTTGTTACATTTCTATTCAGTCCAGTTTAGGTTTTGTGTGGTTGTTAGAAACATGGACAAGATCATACACAAATGGCATTTGATGAGTTTTGCTGATATGTAAGGGACATAAATGTTGTTTGTGGATTAAACAAAACATTAGACATTTGGCCTTTTGGGGGTATGTTTCAGAGCTTGTTAAACAAACAGAATCGCAAGCTGTGTGCAGGGGCTTGTGTCCTGCTAGCCTGCAAGCTCAACGACATTAAAGGGGCAGAGCTCACCAAGCTCATAGAGGTAGGTTTCTGTGTGTAGGCCTTTATGGACTTGAATTTTTTCCAGATCTAATAATGAATAATAGTAAATACATTCCTACAAGTTGGGCACAGTTACATGCACTGTACTTTAATACAAAATAAATGGCACACTGCAAAATAAACAAGATCAACCAACAAGGGAGTTATAGTCAGCGCTTAAAGTACATCACACAGACACAAGAACAAAGACTTGAGTCACCTACAGTAACTCTTCACCTGGCATATGAGTAAATACAAGACACATGAAAACCTCCAGAGGTACAGACAAACAAAAAGTCTATGTGTGTGTGTGTATTCATGTTGTATGTGTTGAATTTTGACAATATGTATTTGTAAAGAATGTGTAAGTGCCTGTGCAGGTTAGGTGCTCTAAGCATTCATTATTGTTATTATTATTAGGGGAGCAGGGATGGGGCCAAGTAATACTCAGTTACATAACTAACAAACACCAGTCACACCAGTCACCAATGAACACAGAATGGACAGAAATGTCTTGAACTAAGAGAGCTTCAGTGATATAATAATGTACTCTTTTATGGGCTGTTTCTCCAGATGAGAACACATGGCCCATCACAAAGCAAAGAACAAAACACAGTCGAAACAAACTTCCCCAAGCACGCACACACACGTACACATGCGCACACATACACACATACAAAGAGAGAGGCAACAGGATAGCTAGAAGAGGGGAGATTTAAAAGATGTGGGTGTGTTTGATCTAATTTGGAAATGGAGACTGTTCTAAACAGACAGTGCGGCAGAAAAAAAAATCTCTGACTAAGCAAGTGTGTGCACACAGAGGGAAGACAGACCGTGGAAGTATCAGAAGAAGAGCATAGCTGGTGGGTTGGTTTGTAAACTGTCAGGAGTTCAGTCAAGTAGACAGGAGTCGTCAAGTTGAGACAGTTGCAGAACAGCGAAGCGAGTTTGTACTATATTCATAAATCATTGGGCAGCCGGTGGAGAGAAACAAAATGAGGAGAGATATGGTCAGTTTTAGGAAGTCTCAGGACAAGGCAAGCAGCATTGTTTTGAACTTTTTATGGTTTGTTTAATTGATACTGAGGACAACCAGACAGGAGAGAATTGCAGTAGTCACAATGTGAAAGAACAAAAGTAGAAACAAGATATGACAAGGATTTTATTTTATTTTTATTTTTTTCCAGCTTAGGGGAGTCATTTTAACTTAAAGCTTGCAGAGGAAAACATTTTGTTATGGGACCCAGACTGCAAGTTAAGGTGGAGTCTAGATAGACTGATCCATTCATTGCCTGGTTTGTGACACAAATGAAGTGCAAGAAGATGCCTCATCCCATCAGTATGTCAATTGATGAAAAGCAGCCATGCAGTTTTGAGCTCTGGCCTAAGAAATTGCTAACAAAGCCACTTTTACACTTGCTGGAAGCAAACAGCATACCTTTTGCCAATTTTTCTGCTATTGCACATGTGTAGGAAGCATTGTTAGCATGAAGAATGCAGATCATATGCCAAATACCCCGATTTATATCCAGATGTGGTGTTTGTTGTCCATCCCCCCCCCCCCCCCCCCCCCCACCTCCCGACTCAAAGGCTTTTCTTATGACTGGTAGGTATCAAAGACTGGATTATGGTTTGCAATTAGCCACAGGTAAAACTCAGCCATGACAGGCTCACCTGACATGTGCCATGTATACTTGCAAACTGATGCTGCCTTTTTTTTTTGGTGGCATGTAAAGGCACCAGACTGCAAGAGCTGTAACATCTTTTTCTGCTCTTTGTCGGTAAAAAGCAATTCAGTACAGCTGTTCCCCAAGGAGCTAAAGCTCAAGGCAATAAAGCACTTGTGTTACATGAATATTGACAAGACAACCTGCACATTTTCAAATATTTCCAGCTAAACTGCCCTATGGTTTGGTGTCCCTTTTAAGACATGATCTTTCACAAAGAGTCTATTTATCTCTTATAACAGTCTGAGTTATGACAAGTCTGCATCTGTACCATTCAGCTGAAGTTTTGTTTTCTTGAAGGGGTTCCTTATTTCATTGACTTGATAGTTCATAAAGTTAAAATACACATAGATGGTATCATGGCAGTTGAAGTAACTAGCATATTCAGGGTTAACAACACATTTTCTGAATTTGGAAGAAGATAATAATAATAATGTACATTTATACTTTTATAGTGCACAGAGTGAGGACATGTTTACTGACATGTACAACAAAGACATTCAACAATACTATTTACATATATAATGGTTTAAAGTAGAGAAAAAAACTGATCAAGTATGCATATCTTGATATACAGCACAAACCAGTACACATAAATTGCATTGATCAGCACACACACATGCAAAGATAGTGGTGTGGCACTTCACTGCAGATGAAGTGATTCATTTTGCTGTGGATATTCCGGGTGATGGAGTTAAAAGCAATGAAAAAAACATGTTTAGAGAGGAGGGGGATGCCATCTTAAATTGATGCCGACTACATCATTACCACATATCTTACATAATGAGGAAACAAGAGACCATACATTTGACTACATTTTCCACCCATGACTGAAAAGATTGCTTCTAAACTTGTCAGACTATTTGATCTGAACTTTTTCCCAGTCGTTTGCGATTTGTAATGTCCATTTATGCATCATTATTAATATTAACCTCTCCCTTTCTCTTTATCATTGCAGAGAATACAAGCAAACATTTCAAATTATCAATAGTTGGTGATTAAAGTACTATTTTTCCTTATTTCCTCAAAATACAGGTAATATTGTAAATGAAAAGGTCAAAAAAACTATACTGTTGTTTTCATGTCCAAATCATCACAACAGACCTTTTATCACACCTGATTTTCTGTGGGGCAACTGGGAAAATGTCATGATCACTTCACAGGTTTGGTCTCAGTTATCTTTAATGTAATTTTTTTTGGAAGTAATTATTTGTTCTTTGATTAAATTCAGAAATTTTAGTTAAATTTCTGAGTTGAAGTTTTGAGTGCATTGTCCCTTTTTTCTTCTTTTTTTTACAACCTTTTGTCACTGGCTCATATTTTTGTATGCTTAGTAAACTACACCTGGTGTGACTGTTTCAGACAATAGAGGACACATTTAAATTAAACCGTAAGGACCTGCTGAACTTTGAACTGGAGTGTCTGGTGGCTTTGGAGTTTTGTCTGCATGTTCCAGACAGGGAAGTGTTTCCACACTACCAGCGTTTGCTCTACAACTCATGACCACCAGCAACTGCTCAATCAGACCAAGTTGAGCAGCAATAGAAAGTGTTTGTGCACATGTGTGTTGGATTGTTTTTCCTTCACAACTTTCACAAACATTTTTGCCTGTGCATTCAGCTGTTGTAAACTTCTTATAGTTATAGACAAAGACTATTGTATAAATTTAGAACTTGGGGACGACATGCCTTGCAAAAATGTGATCAGCTGACTATGTCCAGGTTCAGTAATTTATTAGATTTGGTCAGATGAGTAGTTACTGGGAAATGGAAGAAGTATGCTTGTGGAAATATAAGACTGAGAGCATATGTTGTGTATTTTTGTTGTTGTTGTTGTGAAATGTTACTTTTTATTTGACACTGTAATTCTCATTTTCAGTCATTCAAACTATTTAAAGTATATCACTAGATATAAGATTTTTTTTTATAAAATGGGGAAAGATGTAAATACAGTATTAAAAAAATGTAGAACAACCTCTGTTGTCTGCTTTGTGTGCCAATCTCTTTACACAGTTAATATTTTACTCCCACTTTGATTTGTGTACCATGTCTATTTTATGTTTTATACAAATTTGAATGTTACAAATCATGAACATTGTTTGATTTTCTTATTTAAAGTTTCAAAGGGAGCTTCCATGCTTGTATATATATATTCTTAGTCCATGATCCACTGCAGTTATCCCAGGACCTTTTTTTTATTGCTCTACTCGTAGTCATACAGTTTGTGATTTATTTACACAAGCCATTTTCAAGGTCAACTGCAGTCAGTGTAGAAATATCATGTTGGTGTATATGCAAATGTATTTGGTGTACAGCAACTGAATGCATTTGGCATACATTGCATATGAAAAGTGTAATCTTGTCCATGGATCAGTATTCATCCTGCATAAGCAAGAACATAATTAGGCACACATTTTTATGGACAGTTTTTGTGTGTTTTTTTTTTATATCTTTGCTTCATCTGACTTTGACATGTATTTTAATTTATGAGCAGATATCTTGGCATACGGTATGAGAGACTAAAAAGGCAACTTTCCAGTGTGTATGACAGGTAAAAGGAAACAACAAGAGGCTTTAAAATATGATTTAAATCAGATTATTTTGTCAAGAAAAAAACAAACATCAACTGCCTTCTTTTTGATTGATGCTGTCTACCAAAAGCAAGGAGAGTGCCATTTTTGCATGGTTGATGGTACGTCGATGAAGACCAAAAATTGCAATTTTCCATGCCTACACCAATGTTCTCATTCTCTTTGAGATTCTCTCATGTCTGCTTCAGAACTGTTATTCATAACATCTCTTTTTGATAACAATTAGGTGTGTAGTTTGCTTCCTTCTTTGTCATTTCACTCAAAGATGTTTTTCAGCATTAACATTTGGACATTCAGAATCCACCTGAATATTTGGTTATAGTAATCATGCCATACAAGTTTGAGACTGCTTTTAGTAACAGTGATAAGTTAATTCTACAGTATCTCACATAATTTCATGGATTCAGGAAATGAAAGAAATGTTTCTTTACTTCTCCATTTTCTTGATTGTTGTAACATTTCAAAGCTTCACAACAGTGCATTTGCTGATGAATGTTGTCTTGTCCAAGAGATTTTCTGATGTCACAAGAAACTCAGAATTATTTGCTAAACATGTGCATGTGTCAAGATGTCAGCACCCAGGCAGTAGTAAGATTGATTGTCTTACAAAGGGGAAGTCAGAGAGATATGTAACAAACATGTCCTGAGTGTTTGATAAATTTGGAAGGTTTCTAGGCCCATTTGTCATTAAACATGCTCTTTCCTTTAATGTCTAGCAAATATACTAATTGATTGTGATTCCAGTGACTTTGCTCAAGTAAAACAGTCCTGGTCATGTACTCTTAGAAAAGATCCATGTTTCAACCACCACAGCCAGCCAGATACAGTTTGTTGTATTTCCTTGCACTGCACTTTCATCACTTTGCCCTGTTCTTCTTCTTTGCTTCTCAGTGTTGTGTACCATATTACACACACACCACAGCCACCGACCCACTTGACCCCCCCCCCCCCACTCCTCCCCCTCCCCCTCCCCCCAACCCCCCTTCCCCTACCTCCACACTTGCACACACCACACACACACTCCATGCATACACACACATGCATGCACACTCCATACACACACACACACACACACTCAGAGTCATATAATTATCTTCTGAACTCAACACAAGGGAGTTAACTGGCACTCAAACGACGTCACACAAGCACAACAAAGACCTGAGTCACCTACGGTAACTCACCTGGCATGCATGTAAATACAAGATAAGTAAACTCCATGATCCACCAGAGGTATATCCTCATTTATCTTGTGAACTGCAGAACCCTTTGCAACTAGATACGGTACAAGATTATGAACTGGATTATCTTGCCCAAAGTTTATATTTCTGTCATCAAGTTAACAGGGGGGATTCAGATCGTAAAAAGCTGTTTTCCATGTATTTTTTAAACTGCTGAAACATTTACATGCAAAGCTGGTTTAACGGTGCAACATCATGAACCAGACTCATGCAAAATGCTTTACATGCTGTGGTCAAGGTCACACTAATAGCTTAAATTCTCCTTGCTTGTCCATCCTATACCTGCTGAATTGTTTAACTCTTTCTTACCTTTTTTGTATCATCACTAAACAAAGTATAGCACTGAAAGACTGAGTTGCTATCCTCAAGGTCAATGGATGCAGTGGCTGAATCTTTAAAACTGACTCATGGATTGAGGACGGAGTGTTGTGCTTACACACTCAAGACTGAAAGGGTTCAGTGAGGTCTTTCAAAATTTGCCTGATGATCACCTCTGTTAAGATGTACACTTCCATAGCAATTTTTTATCTTGACCCTTTCAAGGACGTAATGGTGGTAGAAAGATGAAACTCAAAGTCGTATTCTTAGCCATCTGTGTTTAAACTTTTGACAATTTTTACAGACATGGATGGACATAGTCTAATGCTTCATGTAACTGTAACACATATATTTAAGGGAAATGATTAACACAATTCCTACCTTGGAATATCACATTGTAAATGTTGCTGAACTTTGAAATACTGCATATTATAGGATGCCGAGATTTGTTCATATTGGTTTTGATGATCTTGACCCATTTTCAGTGGCACAAGAGTTTAAAAAGCAGACTTTTGTTTTAGTTTTTTCCTATTTTGAATGCTTTCGCATTTTTCTTTGTTCCAGTTTCTTTTTATGTTTATATCTGAATGGTCTTGTATGGCGAATATTTTTATTTGATTTTTCCTCTTCTTTTTTTTCTTCTTTTTTTTTTTTTTTTTTTTTTTTTTTTTTTTCACCTGCAAAATCTTGAACTACATCTCAGCTGTCAGCATGATCGAAAATGTAGGCTAAAGTCAAGTCAATATACTTTTATCATCCCTCATGGGGTAATTCAACTAACTACTATCTCTTTCTGGGTCCCCGAGACAAGGCTGTGCCTCCCACAAGTTAATAAATAAACAAATTCCCTCCGAAGCGAGTGAAGAACCTAGCGACACCATCATCCATTTTTATTTTTATTTTTCTTCATCCACAGGAGAGCTCTGCTCTCAGCCAATCAGAGGCAATGATCGTTGAATAGCGCGAATGTTCCCAGAACATGTTGAGCAAAGCTTTTTGGACCCCGAACGTAGCTTCGCCGAATACTTCAACTAGGTTCGCGAAGAAAAGTTGGCCCAATTAAGAACCAACTAGCTTCGCTGAATACTTCCAACTAGGTTCGCGAACAAACATTCGCCCAATTAAGAATGGGCTTTAGGCAGTGCAAAATAAATACCTCTAGTCATTACTACATATTTATGTATTTATTAAGAAGATAATTGCAAGATGTGGTTTAAAAAGAATCTTCATTTTTCATAGATTTTGTTCACACTTTTAGCAGTATCTGTTGTATAAACTCTGTAAAAGTCCAGAAAATTAGTTTTGAAGTGATTTGACTGCAATTATCAGTGTTATGGCCAGGTGTTCTACATTTTAATTTTGTGATATTCAAGGATATCATTAATGTCAAACTTTGCATGATAGTAGTGCTTTCTGAGCTTTACCCATTTATATCATCTTCAGTGACCTTGCATGATTAAAGGTCCCAGTGATATCAAACAGTTAAAATTAGGAGTTGTACTTCTTTAGAAGTTTGTTTTTAATCAAGTTCAAACTTTGCACAATTGTTGGGATCACAGAGCATGTTGCACATATATATGCTGCTTATGACTTTGGTGTGTATTCAGGAAATGACTTATGTGTTCCCAAACTTTACAAAAACATAACATATTGTTTTTCTGGGGTACTAAATTTTCTAATAAAGCAACTGGTTGGAGCAATGTCTTTAAACCCTTGAATATTTATTAGACTTTCTTTTGGGTTCTACCTGATCATTTCTGTTTGATGACTTTGGCCTATTGCTCACAGTAGCGCTAACAGGGCATTGGAAAGGAAGACCAGCCCATCACTTTTTTCTGTTGAATTCTTGGACTGGAATGCATTGACAGTTACAACTGGTGGTTTATCAGCAAAGATTTACAAAGAAGGAATTGCTAGTAAGATTGGTGTAATGACCAAGGCCATGAATGAATAGGCTGTAGGAGAGTTTGAAGATGATTCTGACATGGATTTTAGTTGGCAAAATGCAAATTATAATAGTGACAGAACTATTTCTTTGTTCTGTCATCAGACTTTCTACTAATGCCACTGCTTGTGTTTGGTGTTTGTACCTTGGCCATTTACATCACTTAATGGTCTAATTTTTCTTAGCGTATTTTTAAAACCAGTATACCAAATTAGCAGAAAATGATTCCTACACATTCACACAATTTTTTTTTTTTTTTTTTTTTAAATGAATACCAGTGATATCTGCCCCAGTGACCCATGTTTATGGAAAGTCATGGGATTTGTAGTCTATCTGCTTGTTGATATCCTGTGTTCAAGCTGGACTGTGCTGTATACAGTTTTGACTGTGGCACCATTCTTCTCAACCACAACCAACCAACTTGACTGAATAAAGGTGTGCCAGTTAGTCTAGATATTTTGATTCATAAAAGATGTGATTTTTATGGGGTTTTATGGTTGTGTTTTGCCTCTGTATCTTACTACCAGCAAGTTCAATGCATTTTGTATGATTAAAAGAGAAGACTAGGACTGCTGTCTCTGTTAAAATATTTCAAGGGAGACAGTTAGTGATGTTTTCCCTTTCTGAATGCTAGGTATCCGAATATTTTCTTTTTTTCTCCTCAGGAAGGCCATGCTTATGCAGTATCTGGTCTCACCAACAATACAGAGACCAACTGCTCTTCATGCTGCACTGTAAACTGCCTGTATCATTGGTCTGTACTTTGGAACAAATCCTTTAAACACATCATTATGTTTTTGCATTTAGAAACAAAAATTTCAGGTACTTACTGAGCAAAATCAGTCAAACTTTGCTTGAAGATACCTCAGTTGGAGTTCACTTATTCATGCCATTTTTCTGACTGGCCCATTTCAGTGTCACAGGGAGTCCACAGTTACATTAGATGGTTGCATTTCTAGTTTCTTATGCCAGTTGTCTTAAACATGGCTGTTCTTGTTACATAATAATAATGAAATGTTTCTAATGCATCAACCACCAACATAAAAGTGGAGCTGGGTGCACTGGACAAAATTCAAATATAAATAACATCCATGCTGAAACATCTCAAGCAGAAAACGACAATGATTACAGGCAGATCAAATCACAAGAAACCAAAAGGCAAGACCTATATTACACCCACATGCATGCACACACACAAGCACACAGCACATCAGTCAGCTGGAATACTTTAAAATTTAATTTCATTATAAATAAACAAAGTAAAGTGGGGAGGTAGGAATAAGTTGATCAAATCATATGCAATGTGCCAAGAACCTTGTAACACAAGCCATAAACTTGTAAAGCTGGTCAACATTTTATATTCTCTGGTGAACTTCAAGCCAGGCAGTTATTTTAGATCAGCAGTAATTAACTCCATCATAATAGTGTGAAATAGTCTTCTCCTCAGCTTGATTTGTTAGTTCATGTAAACTTCATGTAAACAAACAATGCCTTTTGGTTTAAGAATACAAGCCAAAGATTGTGCAATACATGTAGGAGTCTTTCATTTATGAGGGAGATGCTGTAAGACTCCTCCGTGCTTCTTGTATTTGCAAAAACAAATTGTTCTTTTTCTAAATTGATTGATTGTGCCATTGTTTTGTTTACTCGCCAATTGTGCCACTGCTTCTGTTTACACCCCTTGAACGCCCCCAAGGGGAGGCTGGCATGTCTGACGTCTTACACCTGTCTGGAATTTCAGGGCTGTCCTTTGATTCCCATTCCTATGTTTTCTCTTACTTTACTACCTAATCCTGTTGCTCTTTCTGTCTTTTCAAGTTTATACTATATCCATTCTCCTCTTCCCTGAAGGGAGGTCAGGAACGTCTGACATTCTCCTCCTGTCTGGAATCGCAGGGCTGTCATTTTTCTTCCTTTTTCCTATCTCCTCTCTTGTTTTTTCTGCCTAGTCCTCTTGCTCTTTCTGCCTTGTCATTTTTCTGCTAATGCCTAATGGCCCATTCCCTGAATTTTTTCCAAAAAAATCAGATATTTTTCATTCAAGGTCAAGTCCAAGGTTTGGGGTGATTTTTGACATGATTTCCATTAAAGTTCTCTGAGAACAGTGATGTAGGTGAAATTGTGATCTGTGGGTTATAAATGCACGAAAACAGGCATTTTCTGTCGTACTGAAAGCGTCGCCATGACGCCAAAAATCATGGGCACATATGCGCACTACGTCACTCTGGGGGGTCACTGCAAAATGGCTAATAGCCACAGGGTAACCAACTTGGAAAAAATTCCAGTTCGAATCTCCAAGGATGAAGCTCTGATGCCACTGTCAATAGTTGGGAGTTTGTTTATTTCTTCCTTGTTATTTCATCTTTCTCAAGCCTTGTTATTGGGTGTTGTATTTTCCCAATTTATCCATGTTTGTTTCATCATATGTAAAAATGAAAAAGTTTTGTTCGTTCTAGTTCAGCAGACTAGCGATTTCGTGGCCTCCCTGGGTTAGGGTTTGGGGTTGGGCTAGTTACCGGTTCTTGCCATTCACTGTTTTTTCTCTTGGTTTACCATTTTGTTTCTCGAGTTATTCATTTACGATGTACGAGTTAGGGGAGTAGTCTCAATGTTTAACAAGACCTCACATTCTTTCTTTGTGTGGGGTAGTTCATGAGCGTCTGTTGCCCTGCCGTGTTGTTGTCACTGCTAAGTGGGTTGTATCGTGTACACAGATTACGTGTATCCAGCCTTAGTCCTGTTGCTCACCGACATTACTTGCCTCCTCTTTCTTTTCAGAAAGTGTTGTTGTTTTCTCTCTCTTTTCCCCTTCTTTTTCACCATGCATTCTTTCTGTCTTTGGTTTATTGGCCATTTCATACTCGCTTGTTAGCTTGCCTGATTAGGGCAGCCATTTTGTATTTCTCTTGTCGTCTGCATTTGTTTACATCCTGATGCTTTGTCATCGGTAGTCCTGATTAGCGTTTTGCTTTATCAGTCTGCAGCCTTTGTTTTTCTAGATGGAAGCTGAGGTAGTGAGGGGTTAATTTAGAGTTTGGTATGGTTAGTTTGGCTTTCCATCTGTTTGTTGTTGGCACGGTTATTTTTGCTCTGTGCTCTTATGACTGTAGTCATCCACTCCTTTGTTGCAGACAGTAGTCTATTAGACTGTTGTGATTTGGTTTTGTGTGTGTGTGTGTGTTTCCCACATTGTGCTTGCAGGTAGGTAACCATTTAGGTTTTTGAGGTGGTTTCAGCTGTTTTGTTTCTTTCATTTGGTGTCGGCTGTTTGCTTGCCTGATTAGGGCAGCCATTTTTCGTTTGCCACCAGCATTTGTGGTTTGGTCTTTCTTTCTTTGCCAATGGCATTTGTGGTCTGTTCTTTCTTTCTTTGCCGCAGGCATTTGTGTACAATCTCTTTCTTTCACGGCCTTTTCTGCCATAGGCAATTGTGTTAGACTTTTTGTCTTTGCCTTGTTAGCACTTGTTTCAGGGTATCAGTGTATCCTTCAATTTTTTGGTATCATGCTGTGCGCTTGCTGCTCATCAGCTTCATCCTTGGAGATTTGAATTGGATTTTTTTCCAAGTTGGTTACCCTGTGGACAGCCCTACAAATTCCACTTTGAAGCAAACCACATTTGGTATTCCGCCATAAAGTTTATGAAATCGCACTCAGCAAAGTGCTCGCTACACAAATGGGCGTGACTGAGGCGCAGCAACAAAGCCAGCTTGTTTGAATTTGACCCATTTTCGCCTCACAGCGGGTTGATTCCGCGGGAATTCGTGCATAGTTATGCTTTGGGTTGCTTGTGAGTTGTTACAGTTTGCTGCAACACAGTAGGCCGGCATGGTTAGAGCTTTTTGTTGACCACACGCATACACATTCAATGAACAATCTAAGATGGCAACCACACTGACTCCCCAGACTGACGCCACTTCTGAGAAAGTCACGTGACTGATGGAGAACCTGAGACAGCACTCTCAGCCAGCCTACATAAAATAAAATTGATTAAAAACTAACATAAACATTTATTTTCATTTTTTATTTCATTAAATCTCAAACTAGTGACTCATTTGTCAATCATTTTTCGATGGTCATTTTGCATACTTAAAAACCTTGGACTTTTCCTTTAAGGGTTAGGCTTTTTTGTATGGCTCTTGTTGAGCAGCTAGGAGATGATAGTTGGTAGGTGGTATGTGCAGCTTGCTGCCATATGGCACTGGTATTTGCCATTATGCGTTTATATAACTTTATTTTATTTTATATTGTATCTGTCCATTCCTTTTTTATATTTTGCTTTAACCTGGTATCGACAAATTAGACAGAATGGTTGATGATACCAGCATTTCCTGATCTTATGTGCTCTTTTAACAGGGGTAATATTGAAGGGACTAACTCTTTGAAAATTTGTGTCTGATGTTTGTGGACATATGTTTTATGTTTCTGAAGTGATTGGTTTTGTAGATTGACTTGTAGGTTGATATATATGTGAGAAGAGTTTAGAAATGTGTACTTGCTTATGACCTGAGTTTGACTGTCCTGAGGTGACCCTGTGTGGTTGACAGAACATTAAAATCGAATTACTACCATTCTCCTCTTTTCCAGAAAATTCTCCAATATTTTTCATTAAGGGATAGGCTTGTTGTTTTTTAAGCTGCAAGGAGACGATGATTGACTGCATGATAATAATAATAAAAAATATTTTTTATAAAGCACTGTTCTTTAACCAGAGTTAAACTCACTGCATTGTACAAACATTTTATCACAAAAACTACATTAACATACATTTCAGCAAACAAAACTGTAATTGTTGTAGCTTAAATTACCATTATCGCCTATCGAACAATACACCCACGCACACACACACACGCAATCACTGACATGCGCACACCAGTCTCCGTTCATCCACTCATACAACAATTAACAAAATATTAACTTAATGATCTCAAACAACACCAATTTGAATGTCTTTCCACCCACCCAACCCATGTTGTGAAATGGCACTGGCATTAAATTATTTTATGTGTTTTAATTTTTTATGCTATTTGTGAGTTTTTGTTTTCGTTTTAAACCTCACATTTAAATTTTAGAAAGGTTGACAATACTCGCATCTCTTAGCTTTTCATGCTGTTGTACACAAGGGCAGATATCTAAGGAATGTATGTGTAACTGTTATTGATGTGAATATGTTCTACCTGTGTAAAAAGTTGAATGAACTGTGAATGAGGATCGTTTTCTTAGATTTATGACTTGTTTTGTCATGGTATAACTAAACTGGTTGATGGGTGCAAATTTTTTTTTTTTTATCTCTATATAAATGTACCTTTGTTTACTCTGTGGATTTTTCATGATGATAATAAATATTTTAAGCACATTATCACTAAGTGAGTCCTAACTGAAGTTGGACAGGAAACTGTTTGAAGTATGGTGCCAGTAGGAGCTACTTGATGTGCAAGTGGTGCCCTGCTGCTTACATTATGATAATAATAGTGTAAATTTTTATGTGCTCATCAGTACCCTGAGCACATTTTTACCTGACATGATACATATTAACCAAAACACAACATTCTGTACACATTAACTGACAGAAGTTGGTTTCTCCTTCTGTAGTCATATCAGTGGGACTAAAACTGTCTGTAAGTGTAGGTGAGTGGACCTTTACTGTTGCTGTCCCAATACATTTTCACCCAAATCATTCCTATTGTGGTTTACATGGTCTTGTTAGCAAGTAGTAGCAGTAATTGGATTTTAATGTCCTGTCAACCACAAAGGGTCACCTCAGGACAGTCAAACTCAGGTCATAAGCAAATGCATGTTTCTAAACTCTTTTCACATATATATCAACCCTCTGTCAAGTCAATCTACAAAACCAATCACTTCGAAAATATACATACACAAACATCAGACACAAATTTTCGAAGAGTTAATCCCTTCAATATTACTCCTGTTAAAGAAGCACATACGGTTAGCAAAGAATTATTATATTTAAGTAGATTTGAGAGCAAGTTACCCACATTTGTTTTCTATTGAACAGATGACACCATCAGGATGTGAACTGTGTGACGTTTAATTTGCATGTAATCATCAGTGGCTAGTTGGGGGGGGGGGGGGGGGGGGGGGGGATTGTGATTTTTCTGGGCATGATAAGAGTGTAATCTCAAATATTGTATTATGGTAGTACTTACTAAACCTTTCTATTCAGATAATTTTCAGTGATCTTGACTTTATTTCTTTTCACACAGGAAGAAAAGATACATTTCTCAGAAAATTCTTATCCAGTCAGATTTATTCATTGTTAAATGCATAGAGTAGATCGCACATATAATGTTGTAATGAAATGAAGCAACTGAATGTGGGACAGGTCTTTTATCCCCACACTGGATAGTTGCTATCTTCCTTCAGCCAACAGCTTCATTAAGATACCAGTCAGCTATTCCATGTGGAAATTAACCCTGTCGCCTCACTCAGTTACTGATATCTGGTAAAATGCATGACAAATGCATTTATTTTTATTGGGGGGGGGGGGGGGGGGGGGGTCATGTCTGATTTAGTTTAAATTGTGTAATGCTGTTAGAGTTATTGTTTTTGGAATCAACATTCCAAAATTCAGTTAGTCCCCGAGTGCCTACATTATTGCTTATGTTGTTTTGAGGAAAAAAAGAAAGAAAAGATGCCATTTGGTCTACATGGTCGTACAGGGCCAATGCTGTTTATAGTGGCCTGACCATGATTCTAGCTGTTCCAGTGGTGTGGGACCTGCGGGAGAGCATGTATTCCTATTTCCAGCTTCATTTGTCCTGTTTTACCCATAACATACTGGCTCGGTATTGATGACTAATTGTTGAGCAGCCTTTTTAGGCTAACTACTGCACCAGAAGCTCTTGGTGTCTGAGCTGTTCTGGGGGTTCTGTCTGATCAGCCACAGACTTTAAAGGTGTGGTACACGTTTGTAAAACATGAATTGTTCAACTGACTTTGTGGGATTCATACAGAATCTGCGTATTATTCTTTTCTGCACATCAGTAAAGCCTAATGTTTGTTACATTAAAGATAATAAAAAGATGACTAAACGGAGTGATCTCCAGTTTTCCAGTTTTGGAATGAGCTGGTCAATCATTTACAGGTGCAGTGATGCTGTTGTTCGGCATTTTAAAATGACTGAGTGAGAAGTTGTGAATGAGTGAGAGGAAAGTTGTGAATGAGTGAGGAGAAGCAGAACTTTGTTGTATTGCCAGCATGAAACTGAACACAAGTGTGTGAAACTGACATGGCAGCAGTAAAGTAGTCCCTTTGCTTACCAAGAATGTTAGGGTGCATGTACTTTTTGGAGAAAAAACATGGACCCCATAAAGCAACACTGCGCTGCAAAAGAAAGCTTGAAAGGCACGCTATTCATTTGCAAGCTTCATGACGCAGATGCATTCATTCAATTTTCAAAAAGCCTGGCAAAAAGATTTTCAGTTTTTGTTATGAGTCATTCATTTTGAATTGAAGGTTCACTTACACATCTTGCAGCTCCACACTGACTCCCAAGCCCAGCAACGGGGCACCGTGCCTTTGAGAATAGCTGGGCAACTCAGTCATTCAAAGTCCTGTAACAAAATGGGCAAGTGCTGAGGAATTTAGTGCCCTGTTTAATCCAGAAAGGGTATCTTTTGTTGGAACTTTTGCCGACTGGCTATGCTTAAAACTAACTATCAGTTGTTATCTTAAATTCTGACCTATCTAGACTGTTACTCGGTCAGTTGTTTCTTCCTTTTGTTCCTGTTTTTTCTCTTCAGCTTCTGCTTCTTTGGTTGTGGAATAGCAGCTCCTAAAGTACAAAGACCTAACCCAAGTTTCGTTTTTTGGAGTTGCTATTCCACCCCAGCAAAGAAGAGAATTACCTAGAAATAAATGCAAAGTCCACCTTTTACAAGGTCAAAGTGTCTGCCAGCTCAGCTGTTAAGGAACTCTATAAAGAAATCAGTAATTTATTAGGCAAGATTACATCCACCCCACCACCTTCTGCCCACACAACTGATCAAGTTCCACAAGTCTTTTCTGACTTCTTTGTCAATAAGGTTCACCAAATCCATGATTCCATTGACAACCAGGTTGTTCATCCCCCTTCCCACAGTCTTAGGGAGTGACAGTTCTCTGGTACACCCATGCGTGGATTTGAGAGGGTCACCAAAGAAACTGTTGAAGTTCATGAAACAAATGTCTCCTAAAACATGTGTTCTAGACCTGACTCCAACAGTCTTACAGTTTGAATGTTCTAACAAGATTATTCCTCTGCTCACTACCATTGTAAACCAGTCCTTGTTGACCGGCACTTTTTCATCCTGTATGAAAGCAGCCATATTCAAACCCCTTTTGAAAAAGACCTCTCTTGACCCAAATGTGCTATGAAACAATTTAGGCCTGTTTCAAATCTGTCCTTTGTGTCCAAACTTATTGAGAAAATTGTTCTTGACGAGCTTCTTTGTCATCTCAGTCAAAACAATCTTTGGCACTCCTTCCAGTCAGCTTATCACCCAAAACACAGTACTGAGATAGCTATCCTTTGTGCTTCTAATGACCTCCTGACTGCTTCAGACTCTGGGTCTATCTCCATTCTGACTCCTCTGGATCTAAGCACTGCCTTTGACACTTCTGACTCGCCTCAAAAACGCTTTTGGTATCTGTGATCTTGCTTTGTTGTTCTTCAAGGTAGGACACTAATAATAACTGTAAATGAAGTAAAACCCTCTCCTTCGCTTCTGACATGTGGGGTCCCCCAGGGCTCTGTCCTGGGACCAATTCTTTTCATTTTGTATACTTGGCCTCTTTCTAATGTAATTAGTCACCACTCTGTCTCTCATCACATGTTTGCAGATGATGTTGAACTGTACAAATCTGAATTGTCCTTCTGAAGCATTTGATGCTTGCTTTCCCTGAAAGACTTGACTTTTAAACTGAGATAACACAAGTAAGCAAAGATCCAAACACACAACAGGTTAAAAAACACTGGCTTGACAAAACATGCAGAAATTCAGTTTCAGGGTAAACCCCTTTTCAAACAACAAACATAATGCACTTAATAGTCAAAGACCTAAGTGTTTTCTTACTGCACTTTGGAATGAAGTATTGTGCTGCTGCACACAGACAATTTTAGCCATACTGATTTTTTTGAGCCTCGTAGACAACTTCCAAGGCCGCCCATGAGGGGCACATTAATCAATCAAAGATTGGCAGTGCATTAATTAGTGAAATTGTGACTGTATTTGTCACCAATACTAGAGTATTTTTCTTCTTTCTGAAGCTCTACTTTGTCTTTCTTTTTTTGAGTGCCCAAATATACAAATATATACTTAAACAAAGAAAGAAAAAAGTAAGTTTAATATATTTTGACAATGCTAACATTATTCGTGAACTTATACACGTAAAACTTTCTTACTTTTGATGCAGTAAATGCCATTAACAACATCTGTAGTAAGTATTAAGATGTGTTGGTCTGTCAGAGAAGGCATTATTCCAGGTAATTTTGGGTTTGCTAGTTATTAGTATTAGATCATTCCTTTAGTGTGTGCAGATTGAGAGAAAGGGGACATATGTCTAAGAGTATGTATGTGTGTGTTTCATGATTCTGAATTATTAAGATAATTATGTGCAGTTCAGTTCTTCATTATCCATTAATGTATAAAATCAACAACAGCTCATTGGGCATGACCCAACCTAGGTCTAGGTATATTGCATCTTTTGATCCCCAAACTGCCAGTTTGTAAATATTAGATCTTTGATGAGTCAGGGGTGATTTTTGGAGAAAATGTAAGCTACTGTTATCATCTTTTTATTAGTTTGAAGTGTGAGCAACAAATTATTTCATTGAAACAAAGTTCTTTTGAGATGGTCCACTTATGGGGGAAAGAAAGTCAAGTGAGCTATTTGGGTCATCTTGTCACATTTTTAAAAACAAATTGTTCTCTAATTTTGTGTAGATATTTTAGAGCATAGTGGACAGGGAAACGGAATTAAAGGAGCTTTCCAGAGGGCTTCATGACATAAATCGTGCTTTTTTTTTCTCATCTTCTTTTAAAAAGCAAAACGCAACACATTTCAAGACAAAACAAAGGCATCAGTCTGGCAAAAAATGAAATGTTCCTCATTTTGTTTCCAAGACAACCTGTTTTGTTGTTTTCTGGTGTTGGTGTTATTGTTTTTCTTTGATGGAGATTGGTTTTGTAGACTGGCGACAGAGGGTTGATATATATGTGAGAGGTTAGAAATGTGTATTTGCTTATGACCTGAGTTTGACTGTCCTGAGGTGACCCTGAGAGGACATTAAAATCCAGTTACTACTACTACCACTAGGCACCATGGGATTGATTACGTGTCTACCTTGCCTTTGGATGTAGAAGTACTCGGACATGCACAGCAGCTTCAAGACCAACATCTGCTTAGGAAGCTTTCACCTGTTGAAATCGTCACAAGTGAAGCAAAGTACACAAAAAAGTGTCCCTGCTTTCTTCTTTGCTTGACAAATGCAAGGGTGAAAACAGACATGTATGTGTTATTTGTCTTTGCTGAACTATAGTTGCTTAGATTTTGAAGATTTCAGAGATCAGATAGAATGGGTCAGCCTTTAGCATGCCATACTTTGGCCAGTTGTATTCTTTCTGCCTGAAGGATGCAGGGCAAACAGAAGTTTATGTGCACACGTTTATGTGTTGCAGGAGAAAATCTTAGCAGCTTGCAATCATGGCAAAGAAGTGGTTATTGTGTTTAACAAAGACATTGGAGAGGCCTTGAATATTGCATGCAATACAGAATCTGATATGCATCAGCTGCCAAAAGACGCTCAGATCACTGTTCCAATGTCAACAGTGTCCAAGGGAATTAAAAAACAAAAACAAAAAAACAACAACACAAAAATCAAGTTGAATCGGTTCTACCAATTTTAAACACATTAATAAGTTTTATACTGACCGTATGTGACAAAGTAATCAAAAGCCAATTAATATCATAAAATAAGGCTGCACTGCTAATTTTGCAATCAGTTGCCTTCCATAGTTTTCACCACTAGAACTTTATGCCTTCACTCCCATCAGTCTGTACAGTGTGTGCGGGTGTGTGTGTGTGTGCATCTTTTGTATAATTATGCTTGAACACTTGTCAATATATCCCTTTTTTTCTCTCTTTTTTTTTTGGGGGGGGGGGGGATAACATTTTCTATCTCGATGAAAATCTTATCTTATGTGTGTATGCTTGTTCAGCGCTTTGAGCCACAGGGTAGGCGCTTTACAAATTTCCATTATTATTATTAAAGTCACCAAAGGAGTCATTACTTCAGAGATGCAAAGGAGACCAAAAAACAACAGCTTCACTTCCCATTTTTATGGGCTTAAAAATCCATGCTGAAACCAGAAAGAGATGACTTGTTGATACCCTCCTCAATTTTGGGGTATTCATCCGTGCATTTCCTATTCAGGTGCTTACAATTTCAACCTGAGGCAGCATACACAAATTATGTGTAAGATTTTACCAAAGCGTTGCTTTGCCAACCAGCATGCTAAAAGGATTTCACAACAGCTGTAGTCGACAACGTCCACTACAGCAAATGACTCTTTTCATGGCACGTGTCCTTAGCTTGGTAGACAGAAAATGAGGGTGAAATGTGGATGCTGCCAGAATCTGTAAATACAAGCACAAGGAAATATGGCGTATCACAACTGCCTGCTGATCACACACATGTTCTTCCAGTGCCCTGCCCACCACTAGAACTTTATGCCTTTCTTAGAAGGATGCTGCAAACTAGTCATGTCGAGGAGATGGAAAGTTATGACAGGAAAAAGAGGCATAAAGCATTATATTCAGTCTGCTGGAAACTCAACCCATCACAAGTAGATGGGAAAAGCCAGTCACCAACATTGGTTTGTTGCCACTCCTGCTTGAAAATGCCCACACAACTGCCTATCTCAACTGTGTCATGAATTTGGTCAAAGAAGCTGTGGAACATCTGAATCCAAATCAGACTCCTGTGCTGACAATGGGCCAGCCACTGTCTGCAAAAGCAAAAGAGATAAAGTGGCTGTGGCCTGACTCTTTTGGTAACAACAAATTAGTGATCATGATTGTGTGACTGCATGTCGAGATGACTGGGAGAATGGTTGACTGGTTCTGGGTGGCCAAATGCAATCATAACTACTAGAGCATTGTTGCAGAATCTTTTGTGAAAACATCTTGCAGGGACAAGGCATGCGCACCAGATTACAGCTGCAGCACTGCATATTCTGCAGCAGAGTGCCTTCCTTTCTTATGTGGCATTCATGCCTGATCATGCTGTCAGCTCCGAACAGTGGCAAACACAGGATGGAGACTGAACAACTGCAGTTTAAATACTGGGTTCTTGTTCTTGATTTCCAGCTCTGTGTCCTTCATTGTGGTGGCAGTGGTCTGTGCATGCAATGTCTGACTAAACTTCTGCCCAGGCATTTTGCTTTGGACCATGTGCACTATGAGATGTCAAACTTTGAGCTCACTGAGCTTCTTGTGCCATGGAGCATTTGTTGTGTGGAAAACAACATAGATGAAAAGGCACAGCGACCTTTGTGGACTACCTATCCCAAGCTCAGGAATCTTGCCATAAATGGATTTGCTGTACTTGCAAACAAGTGTGCAGAGGAAGATGCAAATGCTTCAAGGCTGCTTGCTGTGCACTGCCATGTGTGTATGTCATGAGAACTGTCACCGCAACTAAGCAGGGTTTCATGACCGGAAAGGGGCAGCTCTGCTAATGAAGTAATTGTTTTTAGTATAGTGTACAACTAATTGACAATTTACATTATCTGTCATGTTGAAACACCATCCAAATTAACGGATTTATTTTTAATCTGTTTATTATTTATTCCAAGTGCGCATTGCTCTTTCACCCTGATATAACCATAATGGTTGACTGGGTGTAAAACACCAAGTTACTTACTTGCTTACAGCGCATTGCTCTGGCACATTCTTGTGGAGAGAGGGGTTTTGATGATTGCTTATATAGCACTATTCACCACTCTCTTGAGCAGACTCACTGCACTCGCATGCGGTTGTACATGAGTGACTAGCTTTTTATAGCACATTTTTGAATATCCTCAGTGGTGTACTTACAGCACTGGCATGGCTGGTGCCACATGAAACTGCAGCCGTCTCGGCGCAGGTTCTGTGTACACCATACATCCATGCACCATGTCACTTCATGCAAAGCTACATACGTAAGGTGTATGTGTGTTTAGCTGTAACCTGCACTTTTGGCAGAATGACCGGGATCTTTTACATGCTACTGCAGTAACACAGGGGTGGAATGGATACCAAAATAAGAGTCGGCACAGAAAATTGACCATGGAGAAGAAAATTCTCCTGCCGTTCTTGCAGGGATTCAAACCCACGACCTTTCAGTCACGAGTCCAGCGCTCTAACCACTGAACTATCCCCGCCCCCAGGATGTTTGTGTTTCTGTATGTGCACATGGTTGAGTGTGTGCACATGTGTGTGGGTGTCTTAAACTTTTATTAGTTCTGTCTTAAACTTTTATTAGTTTTAACTGTCTTGTTTTATATGTAGGATTATTAAATAATCTGTTATATATTTTTTATATTGCATAATTTTAACATTATCTGTAAGTGTGTCTGGGTGCATAGGGGAGAGGGGTGGGGTGTGTGTGCACGTGCATGAATGTGTGCGTGTTGTTTGTTGTTATTATTGAACTTTTACTCCACTTTGTCTAACTCTTAAAAGTAGGACTTTATGTTATGAAATGGAATGTTACTCATAAATGTGTGTGTGTGTGTGTGTGTGTGTGTGTGTGTGTGTGTGTGTGTGTGTGCACGTGCATGTGCACATACATGTGTGTTAAACTTTTACTTTGCTTCATCTTAGACGTAGGACTGTATTTTATGTGGGAACATTACTTGTAATAGTGTGTGTGGGGGGAGGGGGGGTCACGGCCAGAGCTGTGTGCACGCAGGTGTGTGTCTGTGCATGTGTGTGTTGTGTTGGTGGTGCAGATGGGTGTATACCTCTAAATATGCTAGTTGATGTATGTCAGTGTTGTTGTTTGCTTATGTTTATATGCTTTTGAGACACTTGTCAGACTTGGTGAATAAAGAATCTGAATTTAATCAGTTATGTGGACACAGTCTTCTCATCTAATGTGACCTAATTACAATAGCCACCATTGCCGACAGAGGTGTCTAGATATTACAAGTACCCTTTAGGCCTAAAACCTTCTCTTTGCATCTGCCTGAAGTTCATACTTTAATTTGCAAAATGATTTTTACCACAGATTTCAGACTGAATTACAAAAAAAGAAGAAAAAAAGAGGCCTTGCTGGAGAATAATGCTGGTGTGAAAGATCACAAGTGATGTTGATAACAACAACAAAGAGTTTTGAACTGCAGTTTTGGTGACGCCATCAGAACATGCAGCGTGACCACATTATGTGGCTAATTATAGCCATATGGGGTCAGTGCTAAGATGTCTAAGTACCTGAAAATGTTCAGATAGAATCATACATGTGTGCAATACATTATGCTTTCATTCCATTTTGCTGTATCCACCGAAATCGTGACCATAAGAGCTCCGCTAAATGGGGATCAGTTGTGTGGACACATTTATGCCCATTTAGTGTGACCTAATTACAACAGTGCCCTGAGATTAGGGGTATCTCTCAGGGTGTTCTCAGAGTAGCATTGTGTCTGCCCAAAGTTCATGCTTTAATTTCAGAATAATTTCAGTATCAGATTTTCAAAGTCCAGATTACCAATTTGTTTTCCATGACCTAATTACAGATAGTTATTGTTATAGCCTTAAGGAATCCAAGTGTCTGAATATATCAGCAGGTCTTCCTGGAGCATAGTACTTGTGTGAAAGATCACAGTTGATGTTATCAAAAAATTAAGACAGTTTTTTGTTTTTGTTTTTTTTGGTACTTAAGTACTACACGGTAAGTAAGTAAATAACTGGACATAAAACACCAAGTTACTTACCAGTTTTTGTGTGTGTGTGTGTGTTTAACTGTAGTTTTGGTGATGCCGTCAGTATGTGTAGTTGACCTAATTACATTGCTTATTATAGCCAAAGGAGGTCAGTGCAAAGATGTCTACGTGCCTGAAAATGCTCAGATATGATCATAGTACATGTGTGCAAAACGTCATATCTGCACTCCATTTTGCAGTATGTACCGGATTATTGTTGCTTTTTTTTTTTTTTTTTTCCCCTTCTCTTTTTTACCATAAGAGCTTTGCTTAGTGTAACCTGTTGAGAACTAGAATAGAGGGAGAGGGCGCGAGGTACGAGGTATTGCAAAGCACACAAGAAAGGGAAAAGAACAGATTTGCGGGTCATTGAGCGCGTGTGTGTGTTCCATGTTTGCCAATGTCAGCTACACGGCATTATACTTCCAGACTGATCAGGCATTCCACAGCTTTCGCGGCAACACAACGCACTTGGTTTCTCAGTTTTTGTATGCAGTGCAAAATGATTGTGTGAAAAGCTGTTCATAACTTGTAGCGCCCGCTCCCCTTCCGCCTTTCTCCCATTGAGTGGTTCCGTGGAAAAAGGTCGCGGACTCGGGAACTGACTTCCTGGACCGGCTATGTAGGCCTACAGAACGTGCGTGCAGAGTAAGATAGACACTGTTCGGCAAACCGCCTGTCTTCGTAAAAGTGGAGAAGAAACGCAGTGAAACAGGAACCAGTGTACAACAGAGCAGAGCAGGGATGAGAGAAGAACCGAGAGGTCGGAGTGAAGATTTGCACCCCATCACAAGAAAGAGTTCGCTGTCTTTTCAGCCTCTTTTCCCTCTTCCACCGGTTTGTTCGGCGCGGCGTTGTTACTAGAGAGACTTTGCTGCAGAGAACGTGGAGCAAAGTCTCTCCGCCACCCTGCTCTTCGATCGCTGGGTGGGTCTGGCTTGCACAGGACGTATGGTGCCGCGACAAGGACTCGGAGAGGATGGAGGTTCGAGCCTGGGTGAGGGTGCTGACTGTGCTGAGTGCGACGTGTGTAGCGGCGCTGGGGTCGGTGACAGTGGGGGAAGAGGGCGAGTCGTACAGAGAAACTCTGCAGCGACGAACAGGTGGGTCACACTTGCCACACGCTTTCCGAATCTAATCACGGACAAAACAAACTCGATGATAAAACACGAAGGGGGAAAGGGAAGAAAGAACTGTCCTGGTTTTAGTCCTTGGTCTTGTTCAGTTCTGTTTGACTGAGTTAACGCAAAGCACAATGTATGTGTGATACCCGAAGACGTGAAGAGAAAGAAAAAAAAAAGAAGAGTACCATAGCTGTTGATAATCAGAATACTTCTGAGAATGGGGAGGACTCTGAAGGATAATGATTATTATAACAACAACAATAAGATAGGCTGATATGATTGTGGTGACTGACGTGAATGTGAGTGATGTTGCAACTGAAAAGCTGCAATGATACACTAACGGTTAAAAATGACAATAGCCTACAACTGGTCATGCCCGGCAGTTCTTAACAGCCCGCCATTATGACAATGTGCAGCTTAACTGCTTTCCACTTTTTCGTCGGAGTTCCGCATACTTCAGTAGAGTAAATACTGCTATTGAGGCGGCCGCTAGGCCGACAGTATCAGTGAGTGTGTGGCAATGTCTACCTGTAACCACTACCTGCCACTGCCTTCATTTCAGTCAGTGACAGCACGGAGTTTTGATTTTACTTTTTAGTCGTAGCAACTACGGCAGCCAACATATTTTCCTTTTTTCATTTTTTTTTTTTCATATCTCCGGATATTTTTATTAGTGGCGGGTCCGGCGTGCGAACTTTTCAAGTCGTGCTCGTTGTTTTGTCATCCCGGTAGGCTGTTAGGGCTAACAGCCTACCGGGATGACAAAACAACGAGCACGTAAGCCAAACTATGAAACGTCGGAAACTGAATCGTCCGGTCTATGCACTACTACAGCTACTTTCACAGCTGATGGTGCTGGAACACTCACAAAGATGCCTGCAATAAAAATGTGAAGTCAAGCATGCCATAACCTGCCGTCACACACCATACCGTTGAGCCAGAGGCTGTGCTCCATGTCAGCCGGCACTGAGGGGCCATCCCACATGTCTGAAGTCATGTCCACAGAGTGGAGATGTTATAATTCATAAGTTATTGGACGTAAACTAACATGCTGAACCGAGGGAAGTACGCTTTGAGTACGAGCAGGTAAACACAAACGCAAACAGGCGGAGAGGGAGATTAGCCTCCTATAGATCTTGATGCTTGATGTGTGCATCACTTTCGCCGACTCGGCTGAGCATCTAGGAAATATTCATTTTAGCTCTGGATGATGTAGTTAACGGTACTCTCTCTCTCTCCTTGATATATACCCTATAACCGTAATGGTTGACTGGGCGTAAAACACCACTGGAGTTCTACTACTACCGACTACTACTCTCTCTCTCTCTCTCTCTCTCTCTCTCTCTCTCTCTCTCTCTCTCTCAGTCATTATTTGAGTCGCATTTTATGCCTGATGTGAGATGAACTCCATCTTGAAATAGGTGGTTTGATACAGCTTGACAGTGACGAGTGCTGTCAGTGCAGATAGAATGTTCGGCCTGTGTCAGTTGAGCTGCAGTGCTGTTACGTACTGTATTAAGGCAGCACCGTAAGTCTGAGACTAAAAGTCGTTTGCACGGAAACCGCCTGTGTGCTTGTCTGACAGGTTACATGTGAAGGACACGTAACTATGTTCGTCAGTGTTCGCCTAGACATTAAAAACAGACTTGCTACCAAAGTACTTAAACTGAAATTTGCCATTCTTTATCAGTTAAAGGGCCCCTGAACACTGATTTTAAGTCGTAAATATCACTTACTTTGTACTATATAAATAAAGTTTAACATACACACTGTTCGTTTGATAGATTGACATTTTCCCGAGGTACGTAAAAGTATTGATTTGAATGAAAACAAACACGACGCTTCGAGCATCTGCGTCGTCTGCAGCTGAAAATCCCGTTTTCGGTCACGTGACCTCCGTGACGTCACAAGACAACTGACCCGCATGGCTCAGTAACGACTTGAACAAAATTGAATCGAAAGTGGTCTGGCAAATCAGTTTTAAAGCATGCCGAGCGAGTGTGCTGCAGTTGCTTGCAGTGAAAGGTTGACAAAGGAGTTTTCTTTCCATGCTTTTCCTTAAATTTTGTTTTTGTTTTTAAATGAAGCCAGAAAACGACAGTGGCAAATGGCAATGAATCGATGAGGAAGAAGTGGGAACCAAAACACCACGATGTGCTCTGCTCAAAGCATTTCAAAAAAAAAAAAGCTTCACAGATCGCACCCTGCTGAGCATTCAGTTTGGGCTCAAATACATGTCCACAGGTAACCGACTTGGAAAGATTTCCAGTTCGAATCTCCAAGGATGAAGCTCCGACGCCATTGCCAGTAGCTGGGCGTTTCCCCTTTGTCATTCCATCTTTCTCGAGCCTTGTTAGGTGCGTGGCGTTTCGGTCTTTTTCAGTTTACTCTAGCTTTCACAACAGGCTAGACCACATCAGGGAGCCTGCCTTTTATTGGGTGTTTTATTTTATTTCCCCAGTTTATCCGTGTTTGTTTCATCATACGTAAAGATGAAAAAAGTTTTGTTCGTTCTAGTTCAATAGACTAGCGATTTCGTGGCCTCCCTGGGTTACGGTTTGGGGTTGGGCCGGTTCTTGCCATTGACTGTTTTTTCTCTTTCAACTCCTTTTGTTTCTCGGGTTATATCGTTCATTTACAATGTACTAGTGAGGGGGGTAGTCTCGTGAGTGTCTGCTGCCCCGCAGTGTTGTTGTCACTGCTAAGTGGGTTGTATTGTGTACACGGATTACATGTATCCGGCCTTTGTCACGTTGTTCGCTGACATTTCCTGCCTCCTCTTTCTTTTCAGAAAGTGTTTGTTGTTGTTGTCGTTGTTTTGTTTTCTCTCTCTTCTCTTCCACCATACGTCTTTCGTTTTTGTCTTTGGCTTATTGGCCAATTCGTAACCGCTGTTAGCTTGCCTGATTAGGGCAGCCATTTTGAATTTCTCTTTTCGTCTGCATTTGTTTACATCCCGATCCTATGTTATCGGTAGTCCTGATTAGCGATTTGCTTTATCAGTCTGCAGGCATTGTGTTTCTAGATGGAGGCCAGGTCAGTGAGGAGTTAGTTATGGTTAGTTTGGCTTTCCATCCATTTGTCGTTGGCACAGTTATTTTTGCTTCTGTGCTCTTATGTTAAGTCAAGAATTTCTTTATTCCTTCAAAGGAAAATGTGCCACACATAAAGCCACAAAGACAGTCTACATATGTAAAAGATTAACACTTAAGAAGTACGCAACAACACGTAGTATCGCACACATCACAATATACAATAAACACAAAGCATAACCACCACCATATTCTCATGACACTTCTTCGTCACTTGAACTCTCCCAGTCGATGCCAAAATTGATATCCGCAGCTGGCTCGTACTGGAATGGCCGTATTCCAGTTGCCATTTCCAACTTTTCAGGCAAATTTATCCGGAGTTTTGTGCACTAAAACTGTAGAAGCAACAATGCCATTGGCAGCCGAGTCTTATCGTGATGATGAGTTGGTGCTTAATGTCCTCAGATGTCATTTGACATATTAGGGACAAGTTGTGACCAATGCCGAAGCACGGTTCAATAAAAGCCACATACGTAAGGTGTATGCGTGTTTAGCTGTAACCTGCCACCTGCACTTTTGGCAGAATGACCGGGATCTTTTACGTGCTACTGTGGTAACACGGGGGTGGAACGGATACCGAAATAAGAGTCAGCACAGAAAGTCGACCCTGGAGAAGAAAATTCTCCCGCCGTTCCAGCAGGGATTCGAACCCGCGACCTTTCAATCACGAGTCCGGCGCTCTAACCACTGAGCTATCCCTGCCCCCCTCTTATCGTGACGTCACGATTAGCCTTTGACTTTACGGCTCCAAGTAAACTCTCGGCCAAAACACGTACGATCACGCGGCTGCAGCGGTTATTTCCCTTGCCCATTCTGCCGTGACATATTGGTCTTGTTTTGCGATTCATAAGCATTTAACACACTTGAAAAGTATGAACTGATTATATACCTGTATTTACTGTGTGAAAATATTTAGTCGGTGGAATATACCAAAGTGGAGATCTAAAGCTAAAATCGATCAAAATCAGTGTTCAGGGGCCCTTTAAGAGAAGCTAATGACAGCGCGCCTATAAATAAAGGGAGAGAACTGGATCTAGCTGCACCAGAGAGTAAGGGACTTCTTTTGAAGAGCTAGAGACGTATACTTTACAACTAGTAGCTAAACGATATCACAAGACGAGTCCAGGCGAGATCAAGAGGAGGGAGGTGAGCTGGACTCTCAAGAAGACGCTAGCCCAGAAGAGATCAAGAGCAGGGAGGTGGTGCTGGGCTATAGAGAGAGAGTTGGACTTCTGCTTCAGTTATTTCCCAACGGCGGGGCTACGGACGTTGTCCTTGTGACTCTGTTCTGCATAGCAGTTGCCACGGTGCTACTTTTAAACCGTTTTGGTGTTACTTCCTCTGATTTCGGGCAAGACGTCCATGCCCGACACTCATGCGATTTTTTTAAAATTATTATTATTATTTTTTAAACTAGACTGTGACAGCCTTAAGCGATATCTTTAAAAACGAGGAATTAGTACAAAAGGATTGAAGAAGCAGTGTTTAGTTAGGCTATTTACCTGTGTGAACGATATTTTAATTGAACTCAAGGTAGTTAGGCAGGCATATAGCGGCTGAAGAAGCCAGACACAAAAAAGAAGGAAATGATGGTGGAAAAGAAAGGGCAGCCAACGTGAAACCTTGTGCCCTAATACTTAATAATAGTGTTCAGAATACCATCCATCCGAAAAAAAAGTCCTGTGGTAAGCGCTGTTTCTCTTACCAGGCTCCAGTTATCTGGAACCAACTCCCTGTTTCTGTCCGCCATTCTACCTCTGTCAGCTCTTTTAAATCTTATTGAAAACCTTTCTCTTTTTAAAAACCTTTTCTTCAGTCTCATTGCCCAGATATGCGACTGGTGTGTGCGTGTGCGAGTCTGTGTGTGTGCGTGCGTGTGTGTGTGCATTCATGTTGTATGCATTGAATTTGTAGAGAATGTGTAAGCGCTTAGGGCCTGTGCGGGTAAGTATTCATTATTATTATTACATTATTATAGTGCCAATGGGCCAGTTGTGGCGAATCATGGATAAGGAAGAGGTCGATGTTTATTTATTTTTTATATAAACTTTAAACAGAAACGGCAAACCACACTGACCACCAAAAAGATAAGCTAATACTTTATTACACAAGGATAAAGATTTAAGCACAAATCGGCTTTTTTACAAATCTGTCCCTGGTGACAAACACAGCAACACTCAATACATCAAACAAAAATGCAAATAATTGCGGCAAACTAAAATACATCTTAAGAACAAAACAAAATATTATTGTCTGAAACTTCGCAACATACAAACACAACAAAGTGTGTTCAAAATACTAAATGGGTGTCAAAGACGTCTTGTGCGAGTTCTGATGGAATATTGTTGTTTACAGGGCTGTGGCCTTTAGTGAGTGTTTTGGTCGCTCTCCGCATGGAGGCTTTTTTTGCCTACAAGGTTATTAAACTATTTCTTCTTGGCCTCCCTCGCGAGGTAATTGACACGGTTGCGTTGTTGCTTATATTCCACAAATTTCTTTTGCTTCCTAAATTTCTCTCGGTAACATGGCTTGCTTTATATCAGTGTTCAGCCAGAAGGGTTTGTTTTACCCGCTTCTTTCTGAGACAGATGCAAATCTGAATTTTCAGGAGAGAGAGAGAGAGCAAATAAAGTTACGAAATAATTTTAAACGAATAAAGGAAAGCGACAGAAGAGCGAATATTTATGTATGTATACTGTAAAAAAACAAACAAGATCACATCTAGCAAGATTGGAAGTTAGACGACGGCACATACACACACGCACGCACACGCACGCACACACACACACACACACACACACACACACACACACACACACACACACACACACACACACACACACACACACAGAGATATATGTATATCACGTTAAAACGCTGACCACAAGGAAAGTGAAAAAGAGTACAATAACGCGTGAAAATACAAATATTAAAAGTTTATTTATTTTTATTTTTTAATACAAATACAGACTTGACAAGAACAAAGGGGTAAATAAAGCATAACATTTTGTGTCAGCGTGTCTGGCGAATGGAAGAAAAAAGTATTAAGATGGCTTAGAGAGTGCCTGAAATGCTTTCCTTTGGGGTGTTTTTAATTCCATGGGGCATCTGAGATGATGAGGTAAACTGTTCCACGCTAAAGAGCCCGAAAAGGAGAAACTCGTTTTAAAGATATCGATCCTTATTTTGGGCAAAAGTTGTTTATTCCCATGAATGTGAAGACGTTCAGAAGGAATCGCGAGATCTTTCAGGTACTGTGGGCCTCTGCCGCGAATCTTTTGCATTAAAACACATTTGTTGAGTAACAGGTGTTTGTCTAGAGGGAATAGTTTGAGAGTGCAGGCATTATTTGAAGTTCATATTAGGAATTGGTAATTAAGAATTTTATGGCACGTTTGTGGAGAGAGTAGAGTTGCTTCATGTACACAAAGGCACATCCATCCATTTAAAACATAGTTTGTGTGTGACATAATGTGTGCAAAGAAAAAGGCAAATTTTGCTTTATGGCTAATAATTTGGCTTAGTTTTGAAAGAAGAAAAGTATTTCTAGAAACAGTTCTGCGAATATTGTTAATATGCGTCTGCCACTTTAGTTGCTCGTTTACAGTTACTCCAAGTAGGCGATGTTTTGAAACCTGCTCTATTGGCGTGGTCTCGAGGTTTAGATTAGAGGGGAGCTGGTGTTTCTGTCTCGTCGCCATCAACATGCGTTTTGTTTTGGTTGGATTCAGTGCCATCCGATTTCTACAAAATTATCCACAGATATTTAGACTTTCTTGCAAATCCCAACGTATATTATATATGTTGTAGATGGCTGTATAAAGGGTGCATCATCCGCAAATAAATCACATTTCACTGATGGACGTGTAAGGCACATGAGTAGGTTATTAATAAAGATGCAAAACAAAAGATGGCCTAGGATCGATCCTTGAGGCACTCCGCTTGTTATAGATGTTTCTTGGGAGTATCAGTGTGCCATTTACAGGTACGCATTGTAGACGACACTGTAAGCAAGATCAGAAAAACATTATACTTGCCAAGCTTAAGTTGTACGAGGATAGTTTCTGAAGTAAAATATGATTAACCAGGCCAAATGCCTTGCGAAAGTCGAGAAGTACAGCACCTAGCATTTGACGATTGTTGAAAGCTGAGAGCCAAGTATCAGTTAAACGGGTAACCTCAGTTTGACATGAATGTCCACATCGGAAACCAGACTGGAAGGAATGTAAAAGATGGTGTGTTTCTAAAAAATCCGTCAAATGTTTATGAGTATGTCTTTCCAGTGATTTTGTGAGAACAGACAGGATCGATATAGGGCGATAGTCATTCAGATCAGTGGATATAGTTTTAGGGAGTGGAATTACTTTAGCGCTCATGAATGCAGTTGCAAAAACATTCTTTTGTGAGCATAAGTTAGAAATATATGTAAGTGTTTCAGCTATATAAGGAAGAGCAATTTTTAGAAGTTTAACACTAATACCATCACAGCCTGTTGATTTCTTCTTATCCATCTTTGAGACAAACGCTGCTACTCCAAACACAAACTCAGGAGAAATTGAAAATGTGGTATTTTGAGAGGTTCGATCACTGCAGAAGTTTATTAACGTATCAGGACAACTATACTGAGACCCCTCGGTTTGATCGCACTTGGAGACTACAAATACTAAATCGATGTTAAAGACGCCTGGTGCGAGTTCTGATGGAAAATAGTTTTTTACAGGGCTGTGGCCTTTAGTGAGTGTGTTGGTCGCTCTCTGCATGGATGATATATCGGCTTTATTGCCTACAAGGTCATTAAACTATTTCTTTAATTATTATGACCACAACAAAATTGCCCCTTGTGGGATGATTAAAGTTTTTGAATTGAATTCTTGGCCTCCCTCGCGAGGTAATTGACACGGCTGCGTAATTGTTGCTTATATTCCACAAATTTCCATGGTTTTCTTTATATCAGTGAGTTCAGCCAGAAGTGAGTTCCGCTTCTTTTTGAGGGGGTCATGCTTACTGATAACATAAGAAATAATGCAGTCCGGCGTGACAGTGCCAAATTCAGTGGGGTCACTAAACCTGTACACATTTTCACAGGGGGTTAAGTACAAGACCATCAAAAAAGTACTTTTGTCAAACCGTTTAAAACATAAGTAAAGGAGTGGACACTGATTCAGAACAGGCTTCACAGTATCGACGGACAAGGTACTCGATCAACACACTGGAAAATGATCGCTTATTACTGTGGCAGACACAATAATATTTGGTCAGTTGTGTAAATATAATGGAGTGGTGTTGAGTGGTCAAGACAGGCAGTGGAATCAGCCAAAAAAGGGAGACCACAGCTGGCGGAGGCGGCAGTCAGGATTTATTGTACAGCAGCAGACAATTTTCAGCACACCCAAAATGATCACTCGCACGCCGCATAGGTAACAGGGCGGCGCGGGCCGCAAGGAAAGCACGCTCTGGCTACAATCAAATCGGCCGCCTATGCGGGACCACAAAATGGTTAACATTTGTGTTTCCTTTGCCCATACAAGTATCATTTTCTCACAATAACTACACTAATTAAATAATGAAAAATATCGAATAAAAGCTACAGTTACAATCTTTTAAATCGTATAAACAAAATGTACAAACATGACTTATTTTATTTACAGCAAGCGTGGGAAGTGTGGCTTGCACCTGTCTATAAACAGATTCAGACAACTAAATCACAGCCACACCGTCAATGTACAAAATATTAATGTTACTAAAAATTACATCAGAATAAAGTGCACACTCCCACGGTTAAAATGGTACATAACAATTACAGTACAACGTTCTGTATGAGAAGCAGTTAGACACACTCAAAGACTAGCAATAAAACAATCGGCGTGAACTTTCGCCTGGGGCGCGTTATCTAGTCGCAGCATCGCTGATAAAATAACATCAAGTAGTCTATGAATACAACTTAGCTTCTACAGTACACAGTACTTAATAAGTTAATTTCAACCCAAAATAAACAATAAACATGAAGCCAGTTAAGCAAAATACTATACGACGAAGCATTGATCGATACGGAATTACTTTAATCGAGTCAAAACAACAATTCACTGCTACAGTACTAGACAGAGAAGGCCGCGCCTTGCACTTGACGGCTATGAAAAGAAAACAGACCTAGCGAGGCATCGGCTACTGATTTAGCTCTATCCTGCGTCAAAACAAAAAAATAAAAACACGTACACATTCTAAGATCTAATAGATGCCAAATTATATTACACATGGCTTGGTGCTTAAAAAGGAAGTACGCAAACAAACAACAAGCGATCAAAATGTGAAGGGGGAAAACTAGGTTTGAATCTGGCGCGCACCGGCTATCAGCCGGTCGGCTGTGTAAAGCCCGTTCTTAACTGGGCGAATGTTTGTTCGCCGAACATACTTCGGACACTTCGACGGACTATGATTCGTTTCTTAACTGAACTTTTACTTCGCCGAATATGGTTCGGACAGTCCAAACTTTACTTCATTCTCAACTGGCTTGTAATGAGATGCAAGCTTCGGCCCGAACTTGCGGCAGACGCGCAGCAGACAACATGATCGAAAATGTAGGCTAAAGTCAAGTCAATATACTTTCATCATCCCTCACAGGGTAATTCAACTAACTACTATCTCATTCTGGGTCTCCGAGACAAGGCTGCGCCTCCCAAAAGTCCCTCCGAAGCGAGTGAAGAACCTAGCGTTTGGTTTAGTGTTGCTTTACGTCCACAGAGGCGAGTTGGCCTATTAGGGACGGGGACAGAGTGGGAAGGGGAGGGGGGGGGAGAGTGAAAGGCTCGACCGCGGAAACCGCCCGAAAAAGACCGGAGAGACCGTGGACCGCCGCCAGAACAATGGAAGTGTTAAGGCGGTGTCCCCATGCCATTGCTCAGCGACTTGTGCACTGCGCAATTGCTCTTTCAACTGCTGTGCTGGACAGAGTCACTAAGACAATGTCCGTTGCACCGCTGTTGACGAACAACTTGGACAACTCAAAGCAAAAGATGTCCAACCTGCTCAGCCCAGCACCACCTCCCTACTCAAGATCTCTTCTGGGCAAAAGTGAGGGTCCAGCTCCACCTCCCTCCTCTAAGATCTCTAGATCTTTTGATCTCGCCTGGAACCCTGTTATATGAACCTAGCGACACCGTCATCCATTTTTATATTTATTTTTTCTTCATCCATAGGAGAGCTCTGCTCTCAGCCAACCAGAGCCAATGATCGCCGAATAGGGTGAATGTTCCCAGAACATGTTGAGCGAAGCTTTTCAGTGGACCCCGAATATAGCTTCGACGAATACTTCCAACTAGGTTCGCGAAGAAAAGTTGGCCCAATTAAGAACCAGCTAGCTTCGCCGAATATTTCCAACTAGGTTCGCGAAGAAACATTCGCGCAGTTAAGAATGGGCTTAATGAGTTAAAAAGGAATTTGTCGAATCCCATGCGGCTGGTAGTCTGCATGTCAGTATTAAAATAACCCAATAGGACAACATTCAACTTATAGTCCTGTATCCTGCCCATCATTGTAACGAACTGATCATACCAGTCAGTTACTTGAACTTCGTTGCTGCTGCTGGGTTTCTAGAATAACAACAAAGTAAAACGCTGGACTTGCGCATCTGTATTTCTAACCACACGCTTTCTACTGCTTCAGACTCTATGCCCTCCGGACGGCGACGGACAATTTTGCTGATTGAAGAATGTATAATTCATAAGCAGCTAAACTTGTGTCAGTGCTGAGATCTTGCCGCATCCTTTCGGAGTAGTGAATAGTGAGGAAGAGACAGACCTTCACTTGAAATGTGGCTTTTCAGTATTGTCTCACTGAGACCAAACAGGTGGAAGAGTTGATGGGACTCAAAGCAGACATTAAGATCATGGATTTTGTTCTGTATGTGGTACACACTGAGGTGACCGACTCGGAGACAGTCACTGCACATGCTATAACCAACGTAAACTGAAAAGCAATTCCTAGAATTAAAATAATTATCATAGTGTAGAAGTTTAAATCTATGCGTGCATTAATGCGGTTCCGTTAAATGTCACACACACACACACACACACACACACACACACACACACACACACACACTTAAAGAGTTACACCTGAAATCTCATCCAACTTTGCTGCCGCCACTGATTCTTACACTGTATCATTACAGTTTTTTGAGGAAGTAAAAGTTCTGCAGAAAATACTACTACTAATAATAAACTGTTCGGGATAGAAACGAGTTCACAACTTGTTCTCCTTGCACTAATTGATAGTTAAACAGCTTCACCAGCTTAGTCATCAAAACACCTGGTTTCCTCTACGTTCACACTGATCCTTGAAATAAGCTGATGGCAGACATGTTGTTTTGTCACGGCTGATCGGCAGCATTTGTGTGTGTGTGTGTGTGTGTGTGTGTGTGTGTGTGTGTGTGTGTGTGTGTGTGTGTGTGTGTGTGTGTGTGTGTTTTCAATGGCTGTCGCGAACAACTCTAATGATGATAGCGGGAAGTTGCATTCCTTGCACTCAGCCCTGTGTGTTGCAGTGTTTTAAGAATAAAAGGACAAACAATCACACGGGATGACAGTGGAGATGCTTCCCACATCATGAGCTACGTTGTTGTGGTACAATTGCTGGGTTGTTTATTTAACTGGTCCGTGAACGGGGTGAACCGACACGGGGCAGCACACTGCCGGTTCTTGGTGAATGCAGCAGGGATCGAGAGCGCATGTACTCTGTGGCTGCGAGCGTTGCCAAAAAGGACAAGTGGGCCATTGTGAAGTACTTCCGGTTCAGTCTTTGATCTCAGGAAACCTACGGCATAGTTCGAACAGCACTCATCCCTATTTCCATCCACTGCCAGCAAGGAAATGCAGAACACGCAGTCCGGCAGCAGCGGGGGGCAAAGAAGCGTGGCTGGAGGTAAGGCGGGAATCTTTGCGGGAAATGCTCGGAACACAACGCGGGACTGTCAGTAACTTGGGCTGCAGTCCCATGGCCCAGCGTCACAAGTCCAGCAGTCCTCGTGAAGCCACTCCAGCTTTTGCTTGCCGGGGGCAAGCAGGGCAAGAATAAAAAGACTGTCAAAATTAAATCCGTTGTTTGAAAACGATTCCGACGTTGAAAAGAAAAAAGAGGATGCTTGAAACGACTCGACTAACAGTACACACACACACACACACACACACACACACACACACACACACACACACACACACACACACACACACACACACACATACATGGATCATTCTCCTGAAAACTGGACCAAAGAGGGTGCCATTTTCCCGATGAAATAAGATTAAACTAAAACATGAAACCTGCCGCTATATTTCTGATGTAATGTGTTTGGAGAAATAAGGGAAATGCCACAATGGGTAAATGATCATTATTTCTTGCGCTGTGAGCCTTTTTTTGGCAAAAATCGCTACATTTTCATGGCCGCTATTTGTGACATGGCTTTGGGAAGGTTAGCTGATCGCAGATATTTCCTTGGAATCGTTCATGATTGAATAAAAACAGGTTTCATGAGAAAGAAGGAGGCCAGTTCTTACATACAAATGGTATTTATTGTGTGTTGTTTGCTATTAACAGCTCAAAACAAAAGAAAGATAATCAGTGTCTCGCACGTTACCGATGGTGTCTTCTGAGTGTGTATCACGATATTGTGACTTGTTCACAACGAAAACTAAAACTGAAAAAAAAAACTAAGGAAAAGAAATATGTAATCTATTTCGTGCATGTCTGTATTTGGAAGAAGACATTTTAAAAGGAGAATCGTTAAAGAGGCAGGACAAAAACAAATTTTAATGTCAGAAGTGACATAATTATATTCCTTTATTAATTAGGAAATATTGTACAATAAAAAAAAAAAAAAAGGCAAGAGTCAAACTGGCCACTGAGCCGACTCTATTCATGCATTTCTGGTGTCTTCTGTAACACGCGAGACACTGACCTATGACGTAACATAATGAACAATTAACCAAGTTCCTGTCACCCTGTCAATTTATGTCTTATATTTATGAACACAAGAGATGTCAAGCTTTCATTCCCAAATAAGAGCATAAAAAAATTCACACTCTGATTTTTTACCCTCAATGTCACAATTTTGACCAGTTTTCAGGAGAATTACCCATATATATATAAAGACCGGACAGGCCTTGAAAAAAGCCCCAAGATGGGCGAAAATTTGGAGTAAAAGTTGCTTGGACTTATGTGGAGTAAACGTTTTTAAACCAAGACATGCTTGGACTTTGTTATACTCTCTCTCTCTCTCTCTCTCTCTCTCTCTCTCTCTCTCTCTCTCTCTCTCTCTCTCTCTCTCTCTATATATATATATATATATATATATATATGTATATATCGACTGATCCCCAACAAGGGAGCTGAAAAATATAGCCACAACAACAGTTTTGCTTGATCTCAGCCACAACAACAGCTCTGCTTGATCTCTCTCTCTCTCTCTTTCTCTCCCTGCCTTTCTCTCCCTGCCTCTGCTTTTGTGTTACAGACGAATTGCTGTCTCAGCTGACAGACTACCAGACAGTCATTCCAGAACTCGTGGACCAAGCCGGGCACTTCCTCAGTTATGACGTCACACATCCAAGTGCCTTACGTCATAAACTGAGTATACGTAGGTTTCAAAGTTCAGGCCGTTCAAAAAGACGAGCCGCCAACTCTCACAGAGTCTACCTCGATGGATCTGATCAACTGGGCCGGAACAGTGTGTTTTATAAACTTCGAGCCAACGGTAAAGAATTTCATTTTAACTTGACCTTGAACACCGACCTGCTTGCCAACGACTTTATGGTGGAGTACTGGGGAAACAACGGAAGTGTGCGTCGTAACAAGGAATTGTGGGATTGCCATTATTCTGGCTTCAGTACAGGACCGACCCATTCCAATGCTGCCATAAGCAACTGCGTGGGGCTGGTAAGTGGTGCCTTAATGTTTTGTGGAGGTTCCTATTCAGTTGCATGGCAATGCAGGTTCCGTGTTATTGACGGCGTTCAAAGTGGTTTGAAGACGAATGAAAATGCCGTCCTGAGTACACTGAATGTGAGTCGAACAACAGCGGCGATCCTATAATTGACTGTCTCGATTAACTTGTGTATCTTTACTAACAAATGACCAAAACATGGAGCAGTGCCAGTGTCCTTTGTGTTGGTTGGCCACTTGAAGCCAAGCAAACTGTAGGTAGAGTAGCTTCAACCTGCGTCAGCTCATTTCGTCTCCTGTTGGCGCCGCTTGCTGCCTTCCGCGTCACGTGGTGTGAGACTCAGTAACAACTGCACGTCAGTCTACAGTTATATGGCATAAGATGACTGCGGCAAACTGAGGGGAAGTGAGGGGGGGGGGGGGAGGGGGGGGGGCGCGATAATCTGAAACAAGAATGACTGCTAGCATTCTGAAACGAGATAAAAATTGGCATGTTGTGTTTTGTCATAATAAATAGCGTTCTCTTTAACCTTGTATGTGTTTGGATCTTTGAGGGGGGAGAGGCCCCAACCCAACACCCACACTGACTGAAGGACTGTTAAGTACAACTGTGACGGACTTAGAAAAAATAAAGTGTTGATACCGACGCAATTGTTATGTGGTATACAGTCCAAAAAAAGAAAGTTAGACCTTACTGTGAGACCAAGAAAGTGCGCAGTTAAACACTGCACTTGCTGTGAATAATTATTTATCTGCATAATATAATAATTGTGTGAATAATTGTCAGTTATTGGCTCATTGGTTTTATGAGGTCGTACTTTTATGTTTCATTTCTCTATTGCTCATTTGACTAGTTCTCGGTGTGTCATTTTTGAGAAAATGTAAGCTACAGTTCACATTCAACTTGACGGGGGTGCTTGCGTTGTTTTTGCTCTCTCTCTCTCTCTCTCTCTCTCTCTCTCTCTCTCTCTCTCTCTCTCTCTCTCTCTCTCTCTCTCTCGCGGGGGGTGAGTTGATCTCACGAAGGCGGCAGGCAGCAGTTTTTGAGTCTCTGCATAATCTGGGTGATTTCGACTAATTACTGCCTCTGTTATCACTGGTGCGGCGTGGATTTTTAGATATTGTGTCGGAGAAGATTCTGCTGGTCATTTTGGTGTAAAATTTTGTGAACTTTGTAAATACTATCTGCAGATTTTTCTGCATTATTCAAAAGCGTTCACCGGACAAAGCAACTGTAGTTGACTTTCAGTTGAAAACATATCCCCATGCCTGCCACCGCAGAGGGACTCAGAGTGTCGGTTGGCCTCTTTACAGCTACACTGGTGAACATTCTGTCAAGGAAAGCCAAAACAGCAGCAAACAAAATAAGGGGACTGCGAGCTCACGGTTTTGCAGCCAAGCTGGCGGTAACGACGTTATTGGCTTTTCTGATGATGTCTGGCATTGAACCAAACCCCGGACCAACTACACCAACAGCGTCTGGACGACAAGAAGGTGAGGGAGACGACTCTGCTTCCAACCAACCTGTTCTGAAAGAGCTGCTTGAACAGATGAAAACACTCACTCGGGCTGTCTCACGTTTGGAAAGCGCGCAGTAGACAGCACAGCGCAAATGACGGCTCGACTCGATGCGACTGAAGGGAAACTGACGACAAGACTGGAAGAAGTAGCAGACGAACAAACTGTGCTCTCGCACGATGTCTCCGCTATGTACAAACACTTTGAACAGATGAGGACTTCAAATGTAAGTCTCCAGGACCACAACGAGAAACTGGAAGACAAACTCGATGCGCTGGAAAACCAGAGCAGGCGGTCAAACGTCCTCTTCGATGGCATCCCACCTTCCGCTAATGAAACCTGGGAAGACTGCGAGAACAAAGTCCTTGAAATCATCAGAAAGAAGATGATGATAACAAAGAACATCCCCATCGAGAGAGCACACCGCCTTGGGAAAACGATCATCGTCAGGTTTCAGTCATTTAAGGACAGGGAACTAGTTGTATCGAGAGCCAGAGAACTTAAAGGTTCCAGTGTCTATGTCCGTGAGGATGCATCGGACCGTGTCCGTCAAAAGCAGAGAGGCCTGATACCGCTGATGAAGACGATGCGAGAAGACGGCAAGCGTGCAGTTATTCGGCATGATAAACTGCGCTCAGAGGAAGGAACATTCACCTTCGACCTCAAGCACGAGGAGATAGTGAAGGTGGATGACAGACGACTGCCACCATGGGAACATCGCCACCAAAGACAGCCTCCCAGACGACGCATCCGTAGACAGGGCAGCAGTGACAACAGGAAGCACGCTGAAAGAGAAGCAGACCGGCACAGCCCTACGAGGGACCGCGTGGATGATGACGGCCACAACGACGAGGACTTCGACAGCAACCTGAGCCAGCACAGGAAAGGTGACAACTACCACACACGACAGCATCTGGGAGGGTTCCCCCCTCTTAGGTCCCGCGGCAGAGAGGACAACCACAGCACAGGCAGCAGTGAGAAGGGAAATCAACGTGACAGGAACAGGGAGGAGCTCTTCAGACCTGATCACGTGTCTGTGAGGAGCTCATACTCCAGACGATCTGTAGGAACGGACAGAAGGAGGGGTAGCGGAAGACACGTTGAGACAGATTCCAGACCCGTTACCAGATCTCAGAACCACACCCGCCACCATCCCTCCTCTGACAAACAAGCTTCAGCTTGGAAATAGGGACTCGGCCCGGGCCCAAAGGACGACTCCAAAGCCAACAACAACACTATCAAGATTGGGGCTTACAATGTGGAAAGACTGTGGCAGAAACTAGACTGCGCTGATTTTGTGAGTTTCTTGCTATCATTTGATGTGGTATGCCTAACTGAGACATTCATCGATACAGATTTCCAGTCTGATATGTTTAAAGACTACCTATCATTCACAGCAAAGGCAAAAAAACTCTCCCACCATGGGAGAAATTCTGGTGGTATTGTAATGCTCCTAAAGAAACTGTATGCTGAATTTGTACGAGAGGTCAAAGTTCGTTACGAAAACATGCTCGTTATTGAAGTAGACGAAGTACTTTTTAAGACCGGTAAACCTGTTTATATGATTGGGGTTTACATTCCGCCGTGTGAGTCACCTGCCTACAGAGTGACAGAAAACGGGTTTGAACAATGCTTGTTAGACCTGCAGGGAAAATGTTCAGATTTCCACTTCATTATTTTTGGTGACATGAATTCAAGAACGGGAGATAAAAATGGTATGCTGGAATGCTCGGCAGATGGGATGTATTCAGATGAAGCAGAAGAAAATTTCAGCAGAACTTTAAAAGATCCTACAGTGAATGCCTTTGGTCAGCAGCTTCTTGATTTATGTAGTGCATTTGAATGTTCTATTGTGAATGGCTTATGCGACAAGAGATTCGATGACGGTTTAACTTTTATTTCACAAACTGGAGGGAGTGTTGTGGATTATTTTATTGTTTCCAATGAACTGTGTGTCGACACTTTCCTGTCGTCCTTTGAAATTATTCCCCGGGTCGAGTCTAGCCACTTGCCGATTGTATTATGTGCACGTGCAATTCGTGCAGACACGGGCCACCCAGACTCCGGAGATGAGTGGATTGAAAGGTACGTGTGGGACAAGCAAAAGGAAAATGACTTTGTAGCTCACCTTTCCACGAGTTCATCGCTTGACGAAGTCACGCGTGCAACCACGGAACTTGATGTGAGTGTTGATTCAGCACTGAACAATTTTGTAGCAAACATTCTGTCCGCGGCAGAATGCATGAAAAAACGTTTTAAGAGATTCGGGTGTAAAAAACATAAATCTCCATGGTTCGACAACGATTGTTTGAATGCAAAAAATGCAGCACGTAAAAGCCTTCAGATTTTCAGGAAGACAAGCCTCGAGGGGGATAGACTGAACTTTATTCAGAACAAAAGAACATATCGACAACTTATACGGGAGCGTAAAAAGAAACACAAACAAAACTTAGCAGAGAAGTTACACAGTACAGTCAGTGAACCTAAAGCATTCTGGAAAGAACTGCGCACAAATCTGGGATTCAGTAAGAACAGAAGTATTGGGAATATTAAGGAGGATGAGTGGGTAACACATTTTAAAAAAAAGTTTTTTCATCAGAACACTCCCAACCACAGCACGTGGACAGGGATGCCGAGGCCCCGCTAGATGATGAAGTTATGGAAAGACTTAATAGGGACATTACGGAAGATGAAGTTAAGAATGCAATAAGAAAACTTAAGAATCAAAAGGCAAGTGGCTATGACTGTGTGATGCCCGAGATGCTGAAATTGTCTGGGAACAATACAGTGCCTTTTTTAACTCGATGTTTTAACAAAGTTTTTACTGACGGCACATACCCTGAAGAATGGACCAGAGCTGTAATTATTCCATTGCATAAAAAGGGTGATTTGGAAAACCCAGACAACTACCGGGGTATCTCTTTACTGAGTGTAATTAGCAAATGTTACACATGCGTGTTGAATACGCGAATGAAAGAATGGATGGAAGAAAATGAGAAAATCATTGAATCACAGGCTGGCTTTAGGCATGGGTATAGCACCGCTGACCACATTTTCACTCTCTCTGCTATTGTTGAAAAATGTCTTAGTAAGAAGGGAGGTAAGTTGTATGTTGCGTTTGTAGATCTACAGAAAGCATTTGACTCTGTCCATAGAGTATCACTTTTTGAATCACTGGTAAGAGCGGGCCTATCTGGAACCTTCCTTAATGCTCTCAAAGCCATGTATGAGTCAGTAGTCTCTTGTGTACGTGTTAATAACCTAAATACAGAGTTTTTTATTTGTCCGTTTGGATTGAAGCAGGGGTGTATACTGAGCCCGGGACTTTGTTCAATGTTCATTAACGAAATTGCAGTGGAATTAAGTAATGTGGGACAGCACGGCATCCAACTGCAGCCAGGCATGCTTGAACTTTTTCTGTTGCTCTTTGCAGATGATTTAGCCTTGCTCTCTAGCACAGCAATTGGTCTTCAAAATCAGCTTAATCAGCTCAGCAGAATGTGTGAGGAACGTCTTCTAAAAATCAATATTGAGAAAACAAAGGTGATGGTATTCAGAAAAGGTGGACATCTTGGCAAAAAAAGAGGTGTGGTATTTAGGAAGCCAAAAGTTAGATGTTGTGAACAACTATACGTATCTGGGGTATACCTTTACTACTATGTTAAGCACTAACCAGTCTGTAAACTATCTGGCCATGAAAGGGAGAAAAGCAACGCTTGCTTGCGTAAGAGCCCTAAGTAGATGCTGGGAAATCTCCAAGAAAACATTCTTCAAAATTTTTGATGTACAGATACAACCAATTATACTGTACGGAGCTGAGATATGGGGGCTGCAATGTTTGAAAAATGTAGAAAAGGTGCATACATTTGCCTGCAAGAGATTTTTGAATGTTCCAGTGAGGACCCCAAATAAAAGTGTATACGGAGAACTCGGACGATATCCATTGCATATTAACAGTTGCATGCGATCTACTAAATATTGGCTCAAACTACAGACAATGAGCGACAGCAGACTACCCAAGCAGGCGTACAAAATGCAGTTAAAACTTGATGAAAACCTGTTGGGTAACAAGAACCAAAAACTTCCTATGTGATTTTGGTTTTACCGACGTCTGGCAGCAGCAGGGAGTGGGTGACGAACGTATTTTTCTGTCAGTTTTAAAGCAGAGATTACTTGAGAAGTATAATCAGGAATGGTTGAATGCAGTTAATACTAGTAATAGATTTTCCTTCTACGTGACATTTAAGTCCAGTTTACTGCCGGAGCAGTATTTCGATTGCGTAACCCTAAAGTGCTATCGAGATGCTCTTATCAAGATTCGACTTGGTGTTCTACCAATCAACAGCAATAAATTTAGATATTCTGAAGATGACAGAAAAAGGATGTGTGACTTATGTCAAATTCAGGTGGAGGATGAATTTCACTTTGTCTGTATGTGTCCGCTATATAAGAGACTCAGGACAAAATATATTGATCCTGACATGCGCAAGAAAAATACTTTCACACGACTGTTTTCTTGCAATTCAGAAGAAAAATGCTGGAAGCTTGCTGCTTTTGCATTTTACGCCTTCAAATTAAGACAGCAATACCTAGAACAACAGTTAAATGTATAAATCATTCACCTTTAATGCATAGTCCTAGCCAAACAATAACAGTTGGACTGGCTGTCAACACACTTTGACTAGTCAGATATTGATGTGACTGTGCCACCAGCTTGTACTCAACTTTTGGGCCCACGGCCATGTTTTTATCCCATTTTCATAACTATTTTATTATTCTTTAATTGCTTTATTCCATTTTCTCATGAGTGTGTATATATTGCGCTGCATTAGTACATAGTGAGTGAGCGGTGTGTGTGTGTGTGTGTGTGTGTGTGAGAGAGGGAGAGAGAGAGAGGAGAGAATATGCGTGTGTGCGTGCGTGCGTGTGTGCGTGCGTGCGTGCGTGTGTGTGTGTGTGTGTGGGTGTGTATGTGGGTGTGTATGTGTGTGTGCATGTGAGCGCGCGTGCGTGTGTGTGTGTGTGGGGGGGGGGGGGTGAGTGTGCGTGAGTGTGTGTGTTGGCTTGAAACACCAAATGTCTTTATTTCTGTTTGCATTAGTAGGCATGAAAGATTTGCATTTTAAGATGGCTTTTATATTGTAAAAGTCAGATGACTTGTGCAATAAACAATTTGTTCTTGTTCTTGTTCTCTCTCTCTCTCTCTCTCTCTCTCTCTCTCTCTCTCTCTCTCTCTCTCTCTCTCTCTCTCTCTCTCTCTCTCAGCTGGAGAGAAAGACTGAAAAACAAAAACAAACTGAAAAACAAAAAGCAAAAAACACTGAAACAAAACAAACAGTCGGCTAAATTATCTAACATGGCCATGTCCGTTGAAAATCGGGCAGTGAGAAACCAGTGAAGGTGACCATGTGGGACGGCACGGGAACAGTGAAGGCGGGAAATGAAAGGAGCGGGAGGTTCAGACAGTCAGTAGCCTACATTACCACAGCAGCAACTCGTCGCACCTGTCCACGAGCAGAGTACTATTGTTATCAGCTCCACTTAACGAACACATCTGCCCCTCCCGTTTGATGTCCTCTTCCCCTAACCCCCAAACCGTTCCCCACCTGGATTGCATTGGTTGCCGATGTATTGTACGGGTCACGTATGTGGGTCAGGCGACCTGCACTGCCGACAAGCGGCGTTCAGCAGCCCCAGATATTCAAGACATATGAGGTGTGCGGCGGAATATGTTTGGGGCATAATCGGAACAATATGCCTGCCCTACGGTCATGTTTAAAGAAACAACAGCGCGACGGGAGCGGAAACAATAGAAATATTTCGCGGCCTTCACTCTTCTGGGAAGGACGGACGTTACACAATCAGTACAGACATATGGCATTTGAAGAACAAGCTGGCACGAGCAGGAAACATGACCAAAGTTCCCATATTGTGCAATATGTTTTCGCCGGTACCAGTAGGCCTACTTCAGGTTGGAACATAGCTTTCAGGCCCAAGCCTATGTTGTAATTCGTGCCTCCGTGCGTGCGTTCGTGCGTGCGTGTGTGTGTGCCGCCGTGTGTGTGTGTGTGTGTGTGTGTGTGTGTGTGTGTGTGTGTGTGTGTGTGTGTGTGTGTGTGTGTGCTGCCGTGTGTGTGTGTGTGTGTGTGTGTGTGTGCTGCCGTGTGTGTGCGCGCGCGCGCGCGTACGTGTTTGTGTGTGCACGCGCGTACGTGTTTGTGTGTGGAGAATAATAAAAGTTAAAATTATGATTGTAACAGCCAATCTTCCGTAGTCTAACCTGTCAACATCTAAATCCGACGTAAAATCAATGTTACATTTCGCAGTGTTATAGCCGATCTCGTTTTCTTGCTTTACTATAAGCGCTACAGTCATTGTGATAACACCATCTGTTTCTGGGGCACAGTGGCCGTCAGTTAAACAGTCTGGCTGGTTATAACTGCAACCTCCTTTACCCAAGTGAAAGCAGAAGTAAAAAATAATGCACTGGCGGTCAACGGCTGGGCACACTGTTCAACGGCAATGACTGCGGGAGTGATCATATTATGTAGAAACAATCTTAAGTAACTTTATATGTTACCAGAAGAAAACAAAGATTATCGGCTGATATTTAATTCAGTGCCCAGAATGCCAGCGATAGAGTATCTGCATATGTTAGTTATTACACGACAAACAATTCAACTTGTTAAATAAAATGCAAGAAAAAAGGTGATAGGAAGATCAGTGGCTAAGAGCCTTCATAAAATGTGCCAGGCTCCTACCACCGCCCAGGCTATATCTTCCGTCATGCTAGTGATGTGTGTGTGTGTGTGTGTGTGTGTGTGTGTGTGTGTGTGTGTGTGTCACTCACTTCCCCGGCGTCTCGTTAAAAGCCACAACTATATATCTCAGTTGTGTTTTTACTGCTGTGAATCTTAACAGTATGTTGTGCGGGGAAAATCCGCCCCGTTAATGGGAACACTGTCTGCACTATCAAAACTCAAGCCGCAAGGAGTCGATGTCTCGCTGATTTTGTGTGCAGCGTGGAGATGCAGTGTGCCAACAAACAGCCAGGGTGACAACAACAACAACAAAAGTTAACGGGTTCCATCTGCGTGTCAGTTGCAAACTGTCGCTGATTGAAAAAGAAAACCCACCACTACTTGCAGGGCTGCAGGTTGGATCCGGGTCAGCCGAAGCCATCGTTTGGAGAGAAAAAAAACAAGTGACGAAACAACATACTACAGCTTCTTGTGCAGTTGCCCCCCCCCCCCCCCCCCCCCCCACCCCTTTCCCCTTCAGTGACAAGCCACACTTCTCATTTATCACGTGCACCCGCCGTTTAACATGCACCGACTTGTTCACGCCACGTCTTGCGGTGATGTGAATGCGATTACCACGTGCTAACTGCACCGCACGCCTTTCTGCTTGAAGGTGTAACGCTTTGTGGGTGCCGCTACCGTTTCACATTCACTTTAATCCGCTCTTCACTGCCAGGTGTACATGAACTTTCAGTGTTGATGCAACCGTTCTACTACCGTTCTATCGTAACTACTGACACTTCATATAGCAGCAGTGCAACTTTAACAGTGTGTGTGGAGTTGTATTCTTTCTTCTTTTTTTCTTGCCCAAAACAGACGTAAACTAGAATAATATTGTTCAATCAATCCGTTAGGTATCCGTTGTTCAGTCCTTCAGATATCCTCTATTGTTCAATCTAGTACTGAGGTGTCCGTTCATCAGTCCGTTAGGTTTCCTCTATTCTTCAGTCCATTTGTTGTCCGTTTTTCAGTCCATTGGGCGTCCGTTTTTGTTTAATCCTTTAGGTATTCGCTATTATTCAATCATTAGGTGTATGTTTATCAATCCATTATGTATTCGTTCAGTATATCCGTTCTTCGAGCCATTACGTATCGGTTATTGTTCTGTCAGTTACATATCCGTTGTTGTTCTATCCGTTAGGTATCCGTTGTTGTCCAGCGCATTAAATATCCGAATCTGATGTCAGTTTTGTACCTGCAAAAACTGTAAACTGAATCAAAAGGTTTGATAATATTTCCAGCTGACATGTCAAATTCCGGTGAATATGTTGTTGTTTTCTGTGCATCGGACTTTGCACTACTTTGTTTGGAGAATTATGTTCTTCTCAGTTTATTATCACCTTTATCTTTTTCTATTGTCTCAAGCTACGCGAATGCGCCCGTCCGTAGATGACTTGAAACTTATAATCGGTTAGGTGATTGCTGAAAAAAGCGGCAAACCGAAGAGAAAGAAAGGTTGCAACTGATCGGTCTAGTCTTTCTGCCTTGACTGATCGGAGTGACGATTACTCTGTGCCCAAAACTATTTTCCAAAGTTCCGCAAAAAAAAGAAGAAAAAAAGGACAAAAAACCCAGCATTATACTTATAGTCCGACTCTGGACAGGAACAGTTTTACGGTTAGCGAACAACTTATAAAATTAACAAAATGAAAGACTGTTTTAATTGTTCAATTTTCTCAATACATAAAAAGCAGTCTATTCCTATTTTTGCAGTATTGGTTTTACTGGTTTTGACCGCTTTCCTTTTACACATTTTTTGGTCCAGTGTTAAGAGTCCGTCTGACAGGGCCAACTGACTTGTGTTGAACTGCAGACAAAAGTGACGTGCTCTCAAACGGTTTGTTGCCCTTGCCATCCCAGTGAGATGCGAAGAACCTGAGAGTGGTGCTGGGAGTCTAAAACAATCAAGTAACAATTACTGCCGAAGAGGTTTGGATGATAACGGTAATGAACTCACCAAGCTGAAACAACCTCGGGGTTGGCCTCTTCCTTATCATTACAGCCGCCATGATGTGATGTGAGCGTGTGTTTGTGTGTCTGCGCGCACGCTTGTTTATTCTTTCTTTGTTTCTTTCTTTGTGTTATGAGCTTCGGCATGAATGTGATACAAAAATGTGGTCTGATTTTCATGGCGGGAGGAACCTTATTTTTCGATGATAATCTATCACTTAAACTGGTAATTTTAGGCCAAAATAATTTCGAATGTAAACAAAGAAACAAACGAGGAGAAAGAACAGAAAAGAAAAGATAAGAAGAAGGCATTTGCCTCTTGAAACACAATTTTGGCTTCCGGCGAACCACCCAAACTGGTGTCAGGCATGAATGAAAACATGCATACACTTCTTTTGTTAAAACTCGAAGGTGCACAAGTTCCTTATACAGTAGGCAGCAGCTTTGCCTAAGTATATTATTGCTATTAAAAATTGCTTAGAAAGTTTAGTGTATTGGGCGATTCAGGCGGGGTTGTTAACTCCCTTGCCTGGCATCGCTTAAAGTAAAAGTCCAAGGTTTTTAAGTATGCAAAATGACCATCGAAATGATTGACAAATGAGTCACTAGTTTTAGATTTAATGAAATAAAAATTAAAAATAAATTTTTAATTGGGTTTTTAATCGATTTTATTTTCTGTAGGCTTCCCCGGAAGTGATGTCAGTCTGGGAAGTCAGTGCGGTTGCCATCTTAGATTCTTCAGTAAACTGTGTATACGTGTGGTCGACTAAAAAGTTACCTATGCCGGCCTACTGTGTTGCCGCGAACTGTAACAATTCGCAGATGACCCCAGGTATAATAATGCACCAGCTTCCGCGCAATCGACCCGCAGTGAGGTGAAAGTGGATTAAGTTTATACAATTCAAACGAGCTGACTTTCTTGCTGCGACGCATCACGCCCATTTGTGTAGCGAGCACTTCAGTGAGTGCGATTTCGCAAACCCCATGGAATACCGCATGTCGAAGCTGACGCGATGTTCCGGTACTCTTTCAAAATCCTGCCTGACAGGCTCAAACGGATACGGCTGTATCCTTGTGGGTCTCTCGGGCAAAGTATCAGTTTCGTCTTCGGAGCTCGAGTTGGCCATTTTGCAGCGACTCCCCAGAGTGACGTAGTAGGTATATGGTCACGTGATTTGGGCGTCATGGCGACGCTTTCGGTACGACAGAAAATGCCTTTTTTTTTTTCGTGCATTTATAACCCTCAGATCACAGTTTCACCTCCATCATCGTTCTCAGCGAGCTTTAACGGAAATCGTGTCAAAAATCACCCCTAACCTTGGACTTGTCCTTTAAGTCCCTTGGCTGCTTTTACTTCCGATGTGTACTTTCTTCACAATGGAAGGCGGTGACAGTGAATTTGCGAATTTTACACTGCCAACTTTAAAGGCATTTTTGGAGGCACTTAGTCATAATGTGTCTGTCAATAAGTAATAACTTGTTGTTTGTGCTATAGGATGCCCCAAAACGCGTTTTTTTCTACGTACTCGCGATCTTCTGGTCAGCCAAAGAAACGACGCAAAGACACTTTTTCCCCCCCACCCTCCATCCCCTTTTAACGGTAATTTTTGTGGCAACAGTCTTGGCATTTGTACTGCTTCGCGATTCTAAGTTCAACTTCCACTGTTATACACAACGTGAAGCAACGCCTACTCAGAAATCGGCCCGGAAATGCGCTCCGACCTCTCGCGACTTCTTCCGCGAAAGATTACAAAGCGCATTCACTCTAGCAAACCAGCTTCGCTGAATCGCCCATATACAACATTGCCTGGAAAAAATGGAGACTGCATACAGCCTCCCATGCGCGAAAGCGTTTTGTAGCGTGTACATGGGGAAAGTGAGTGACACTTTGAGAAACCTGTTGTCGAAACTTGTATACTGTGCTTTGCACGTGTTTTAAATTGGCCCTCAGTAACATATAAATGTTACTGAGGGCCAATTTCAAACACGTGCAAAGCACAGTATACAAGTTTCGACAACAGGTTTCTCAAAGTGTTCATATAATGCAGTCAGTTAATGATAATAATACTGTAGGACTATGGTAGTTCTCAGTCTGCTGCTGTATTGGGTCAGGAAAAGATGTAGGATTGTGGTAGTTCTCAGCCTACCGCTGCATTGGGCCAGGAAAAGATGTAGGATTATGGACTGCACTGGGTATTGATCGGTTGATTGGCTGAGACGTGGACTGACTCTATTGCTGATTTACAGATAGTACGTACACGGTTTGCAGATCAGACTAGTTATTATCTGTGATGATCTTATTTGCATAAGTGGTTTATTCGGGATCAGTGGGATCGCAACTTTTTGAGGTCCGACGCATCGTTCGAAAGGCTGCACATTTGGCAAACAAAATACAAAAATCACACTGAGAGTGACGAAAACAAATTTTATGGACGAATTATGGCTGCATGCATGAATAGCTGACAAATGTACCACCAGGGCATAAGATAACTGTTCTGTATTATAACTGCAAAGAGTTTTTAGATTCTTTAGCAGTCAGGGTCCCAAATGTAGTGATTCAGTTGAGTAGGCTTCTGACCGACTCTCTGCCAGTATATTTTGGTGATCTTTGCACGTACTAAAACCTTTACCGTGAATACGAAGCAAAGGCCACAGAACTCAAACAATGTTGTCCTCTGCTGAAAGGGAACCGCAAGAGAGAGGGAAAGAGGGAAGATTGTTGCTCAAGGCACCTTGGATTTTATAAATGGACGTTTAGAAGAAAACGCCAGCGATAGTCAACACTAAGGTCAAGTGGCAATTGACACCCAAACCGTTCACATGCAGGCTGTCCCACAAAATATGGCAATGATCTCGGCAAACAACAAGGATGAATGAGGAAGTGAAGGTTGTCAGTACTCTGTAGCCTAGCAGACATATTTCAATCTTAGCTGGTTGTTGTCGTTGTTGGTTCGGAGGCTCACCAAGAAGAATATTTCTATGTTACCATATGTTATACAGGGCGCCCGTCGTAAAAAAAAAAATAATTAATATTTATGCATTCTAACCTATTCCTAGGTTTGATTCTTGATTCCTATCTTGGTGAGCTCTGTCTGCGTCAGAAATAACAAAGTCACGATTTTAGCCTTGCTGAGCCGGATCTAACGTGTACATGCCATTTATTGTACTCTACAGAGGCGAAAATATGCTAAGGTGTTAGACTGGGCGTAAAACACCAAGTTATTCACTTACTATGCTAAACTGTCTAAGTGTTTACTCGCTTATGACAAAGTGCTTACCGCCTTCGGAAAAAAGTGAAACTGAACCACTTTTGGTAGTCTCAGTCTACCGCTGTACTGGGCCAAGAAAAGAATAGGATTATGGTAGCTCTGTCTACCGCTGTATTTTGTTGTTGTTTTGGTGTAACTTGATGATCAGTGCCGTTATCTTGACAAGTGTAAGATCAGACTAATATCAGTTATGTGAAAAACTTAAAATAACCAGGAAGAAAAAGGAAGAAGGTTATTGGGACAGGAAAATATATAGAATTATGGTAGTTCTAGTCTACCGCTGTAATGGGCCAGGAAAATACGCAGAATTGCGGTAGTTCTCAGTCAATCGCTGTATTGGGCCAGGAAAAGATGAAGGATTGTTGTAGTTCTCAGCCTACCGCTGTATTGGGCCTGGAAAATATGTAGCGGTAGTTCTCAGTCTACCGCTGTATTGGGCCAGGAAAGTATGTAGGATTATGGTAGTTATAATTTCTCACAGGAAAATATGCAGATGCTGGTATTTTAAGTCTTTTATTTTAACAAAAGAAATTATTTAGAATACAACATTATATAACAATTTAAACTGCATTATGTATCGCTGTAAGTCATAACGACAGAGATTCTAATAATTTCGATAACTTGTTTCTTCTTCTTCTTCTTCTTCTTTTTTTTTTTTTGTTTTTGTTTTTTTTGTTTTTTTGGAATGAAACAACGGTTATTCCAACGACGACAACGAACGCAATCTCCCCTCCTATTCGCCGAGCATTCCTCAGTGATAGGCTCCTTGACAGAAAAATCTCGATCCGTTCTGGTTGTGCTACTCCGGCACGACTCCTTGTTGCTGACGAGGTATATATGTACACTACACCGTTACGTGTTGAGTCCTGATGCCTTGTTCCTAACAGCGATATGGGAGGCGTGCTGTGTGTGTGTATGTGTGTGTGTGTGGGGGGGGGGGGGGGGGGGCGATGTAGGGGGGGGGGGAGTGGGTGAGGGATGTAAGCTTATCAGGCGTGTTACATAAAGCTGATGTGGATTGTTCTGAAAGACAACTCTACAGGTGATTAGCTTCCCCCTCGCCGTGCTTGAGATCGTCTCCTGCTTTCGACTAATCAGGTCGAGTTGTAAGTCTGTCAGCATGGCCACCTAACAAGCCCAGCGCAGCCTGCTTCTCAGTCTGTCGGCAAGCGACAAAAACCACCAGCGCTTTCACCTGTATACCCTTCACCTTCATTTCCCGTCTGTTTTTCCTTTGTTTTGTTTACTTTTTTGTTGTTGTTCTTCAAATCAATATGCTGATTTGGCGGATTGTAAGATGGATCATTACGTTACTGCGTGCGTGTGTGTTTGTGTGTTTGTGTGTGTGTGTGTGTGTGTGTGTGTGTGTGTGTGTGTGTGTGTGTGTGTGTGTGTGTGTGTGTGTAAAAACAGACACGTCAAATGAAGAAGGTCGGTGCCAATAACAATACACGAGCAAAGCACAAGACACTATCAAGCCATGACACTAATAAAACATGACACTGGTCAGACGGTACGCACTGATAAATTGATAAGAAATCGGTTTCACGGTTACATCGGTAAGACATAAAGTCAGTCTCATGGTCACACTGGTGAGACATAAAGTCTGTCTCACGGTCACATCGGTAAGAGATAAAATGAGTCTGATGTTACCTGTAATGTTAGGTCGGTTTGGGCAGAGGTTTGAATGGCATAATTATGTGACTGGTGTTAATATATGACTCTCCCCGAACGAGTGTATTCAGGCCACTATTGTTTCGATAAGTAATTCGTTTGAAAATGGTTATAGCCATCATTAATGACCAGCAGCTGATGACGAACACGTGTTACTTTGGACTGAGTGAGCTGTCAAAGAAGAATCAGTCGAGGCAGCTCAGGAGCTCGGGCAACTTGGGGTCAAAGGAGGTTCAAAGAGAACGAAGAATCTTTTAACTGAAGAGACGCAGCACTGTTTGTGTGGATATATAATATATTTTGTCACTGTGGTAGGCAGTGCAGGGCACTCAACACCAGGCCTTCCCATACTCTCCGCTCTTGGTAGAAAAGAATGCATTGGCTCTTTGGATGCGAGAGGTGCATGTCTTCCGTTATCTGCTTGATTCGGTAATCTTCGCGGTCTGGCGGCTCTGTTGCTGCTGCTGAACATGAACAAGTCGACGCCAGGCTCCTTTTTCTTTTTCTGCTTCTGCGTGTTCTTTAACTTTATCAGGACTTCCGTGTAATTGCTTTCTTCATCAGGTGGAACGTGTTACCGATTAGTTAGAAACTGTGACTGCTGCTTTCTCACCCAGAAACAATGACCTTGGAGTGTGTGTCAGCAGTCAGGGCTGTACGGGGCCAGCTGCAGGCCGCTTCCGTCAAAGTGGCTTACGAGGCTGTACTTGCACCGAGTTCTGTAGTGACGAATTTGTGTATTAATTAATACAGGTATTGTGTGTTACTGATGTCATTTTGTCTATGTAACGTATGCGAAAGGGCGTTCTAAGATGCCAGTGAAGTCTCCAAAGAAACCAGTCTGGCCATCGTTTCAAGTTCTGTAAAGTTAAAATCGTAGCGGATTTGTAGTATATGACTGGCCTGTGCCTCTCTTTCGAGCATGCACAGTAAACTGATCATGAAGATGGAGCAGATAGGCCTACCCTTATTAAGCTGGATTTATAGGCGGCTGATTTTTCATGGAAAACTGGTCATACACACACACACACACACACACACACACACACACACACACACACACACACACACACACACACACACACTCACACACACACACACACACACACACACACACACACACACACACACACACACACACACACACACGCACAAGCACTCTTTCTTTTTCTCTCTCTCTCTCTCTCTCTCTCTCTCTCTCTCTCTCTCTCTCTCTCTCTCTCTCTCTCTCTCTCTCTCTCTCTCTCTCTCTCACGCACATTTACATTATGCGCACCAGTACTCGAAGTGGGCTGGAGACAGTTGGAAACGTTAGGAGTAGGAAACAGAAGAAAAACAGTGAGTCAAGCTGTGATTTGTAAGCAGACAATCTGGTGGATAATGGCTATTTATTTATTTGTTGTATATACATGTGTATGTGTGTCTGTGTGTATGCAATTATATTATCTATTTATTCTCCGTGCTGGTGTTCAGTCAGTAATATTATGTGTCACTGAGTATCAGAACCAATGGGACATTGTGAAAAGATTCAGAACCAGAGAGCAGAAAACTGAAATGGAAAAAGGACGACTAAAGACGACCATACAAGAAGAAAATTTGGATAGTGTATTAGTGATACAAAAGACTGAAAACACGAACTTTTAACTCGCGAATTGCTTTTAACTATTTTTCTGCTCGAGCTTATAGTAACAAAGTGCAGTGTTTCTAAGTAATGCCATTACACACCTCCGATGAACACCTACCCGCGTCATGACAAACTCCTGATGGGTGGGAGGAGGATCCCCTCTCCCATCAACAGAAGCTGGACTCTGTCAGTGACCTAGGTCGCTCCCAGGGGCGGCACCACGATGGACAGCTTGAACGAGGGAGCTCATCTGCCTCTAGCGCGAAAAATTTAATTCAAAGACTAGGGCTCATTATTCAGTCAGTCAAAGGCACTGTGGCCATGCTAAGCAATCGGTGGTGCACTGAGGAGCTCAGACAGTAGTGCCGAGCACTGTGCTGACCGTGCTAACTGAGTGGCAGATCCAGTGAGTACACAGATTCAGTTGGACAGATCATTGTTATCGTTACTTGTTGCCTACCAGAATAGTGTCCCATAATCGACAGAGATCGAAACTGAAATTGTCGGGAGTGATTTCATATTGCCTGCCAAATGCATTGTACAAGTGTACAGTTTCTGATGTCTGGTTTACTGTCATTATAAAGTACATTTCAATCTGACTAGCTTAGTAGCTAGACAACCGTTCTTTGCCACATGCTGAGTCAGTGTGTAAGGGAGCGCACCGGACAACCCTGCGCTTTTGCGGGCATATTCCCACAAAAAAACAGTAAAGTCAGGTGACAGAGTATTTATTCACCTTCAAATATACACCATTTTTGAAAATAAAAGCCTATAGTAAAGCAAACAACAGTAAACGAAGGTGAGAATGTATTCACCTGCAAATATACATGGATGAAGTGTTGCTTAGTGTCCTCAGATGTCAGTTGACATATTAGGGACAAGTTGTGACCAATGCCGAAGCACGGTTCAATAATTCTTCGCGTCCACGGAAACCAGAAGGCTCGTTAGGACGGACAGCCCAGGACGTCCACCTCGACTCTCACACAGCTCCTGAACTATCTGCAAATATACATCATTTTGAATAAAGCCTATAGTAAAACAATCAAAGAAAAATGTAGGTGCCTACGGCTGACACGTACCCCCTTTTCCCAATTGAAAAGACCTCATATACATATAAATACATAAAGAATGTCTGTATAGATAATGTACAATTATTGATTCGTTATTTGGTGTTCTTCATATTTAATGGTATCATGTAGATATAACGTACAATCCTTGACTTGTTATTTGGTGTGTTTTCGTGTTCATCACTTGTAATTATGTGTCATGGTTGTCATATGTTTGTTTCTTGGTGTGTTATTAAATTTAGAAACTTCAACTTTGTTCGAGTTTTATCATAAACCCTGCGCTACGGTTGTTGAGACGAGGAGACTAATGGACCTCTACAAGTTCTGCCATCAGCGGGGAGATAGTTCCGAGTAGGCCCTGTAAATGGGCGTGCAGTTTGCGGTTCCAGCTGTCTGCCTGCTACCTGTCCGACAGCCTCGCAGTCCGCCACAGACAGGCTACTGCCGAGAACTCCGTGTCTACAACAAAGACAGCTGTAGGCTACTGCCGAGAACTCCGTGTCTACAACCCAGCATCCGGCTAAGTGCTCTCTTTTATCTGATGACCTTTGGAGAGAAAGTCTTTATCGCTGATCTACTGCCCGTGCCGCTTCACTGACAAGCATTGCCGGCGTAGTGTCTTTTAGGGGATTGTCAGTGGTGTGGGGGGAGGGGGTATTTTTGTTTTGTTTTTTGGTGTGTGTGTGAATTTGAGTGCGTGCGTATTTGAGTGCGTGCGTACGTGTGTGTGTGTGTGTGAGTTTGCGCACGTGCGCATGTGTTTCTTTTTTTCAGCTCTTTTATTTTATTGCACGACTGCAACATGTACAAATGTTCGGTTGTGGAAGGCAAAAAATGCACGGTTAAACAGCACTAAGGAAAGGAAAAGTCTGGAATGTCCACTGAAAGCTGCCGCAGCGCCGACTTTCACATTCTGAGTTGAAGGGCTTTCCCAAATCATGGCAACGATGGCGGGGGGTTGATGGCGGGGAAGCTAAGTGGGTAAATAAACGGTGCGTGCCCTTCGCGCGATCGTTTAGCCCTCTAATTACCTCATCTGCCCAAATCACCAGGTGAACTCCACGGCCACTGGCAACGCTCACCTTTTGATGCTTAACGTATGGCCAGACTGCAAACCTGTGTGCTCAGCATGCTGCGAGAAAAGCTGACAGGACTGTATGTGAGTGCTGGGAAGCAGGCAAAAGCTGGCTGTAGCCTGCTTAGCCGGCCGTACACCTAATGGACATGACGTTTAAACTACACCCATAAAAACAAGCAGCATTAAACAGTCAACTCTGTATAAAGTGACAATTATTCCTACTTCCAGGCTCTTCTTTAACGCCGAGTGTGCACAGTTTGGGAGGGATGGGGGTCAGTGAGGGCTGACTTGCCTCTTCAAACGGTAGACATTCTGGAAATTGCATGGCCAAGTGAAAATCCGTCGACAGTCACTGTTGACTACATCCATGCGTGACACTTACCTTTTCAAATAGGAGCTTTTTCGTTTGTTAGTTTCAAGCATATTTATGAAACGTTCAAAAGAACGCTATTAATTAGGACAAAACACAAAATGCAGAATTCGGGGCAATCCCCTTTATCAAGCTACAAAACGACACTTAACAATGAAACGATGAAAAATTAGATGTAGAACTTGGACACATCTGCTTTTGGTTATGCTATCGTGTTTTCGTGTTTGTTAGTTTGCTTTGTATTTGGTTGTTGTTTTTGTTTTTTGTTGTTTTGCTTATTTTGCTTTTTGTTTGGTTTGGGTTTCCTTCATAGATTTGCTGTTGTTTTTTAGGAGTATTATTTTTGTCTAGTTTTTATTTTGTTTGGTGCTGTCCCTGCCCCAGTGCGGATTCAGAAACGCCAAAGCGGCACGCTGCTTGTCCCCTACTGCCCTGTCCAGCCACGCGCCAAACCCACTGCGCATCAGTCGTGGCCCTGCTCACAAACGTCCACGTCAGATCTTTGGTGGGCTGCCGGGAGGTCCTGTGCTATTGCTGAGTCATTTTGTGGTGTTCACTCGGACGTCTTCTTATTCAGCATACGCAGTACCTTACCTACTAGGAACCTCTGCTGACAACAGTGTTAAGTCACAGAGCCAGACTGAGTGAGCGTCCCATCCAGAGAGCAAACCACCACAACTTACGTGGACCTTTTGACCTTTTAACGTGGACGAATTCGCCTACTGTTGGTATTCGTTTGCAAATTTCATTCCCCTTGTGACACGTTTGCAAATTGTTTCCCCTTGCAACACGTTTGCAAACTGTTTCCTGTCGTCTGCTATCTATAGCCCCTTGATTATTTTGTTTCGATTTTTTTTTTTTCTTTTTTTTTTTTCTTTTTTTTTTTTCTTTTGATTTTTTTCTGCGCAGTACGGAATGTTCTCCACTGACGTGGACGACTACTTCGTGGAGCCCCTGTGGAACCACAGCAGTTCCGCGGGCAGAGCGGCCGGCCAGCCGTACCCACATATCGTCTACTCCAGGACCTCCATCAAGAACACCGAGCTCCACACACACTGCGGCGTGTCAGGTACTAACGGCTACCCCCCGCTGGGGCACCGCGGACGCTGAAATTAAGGTTCCTTTACTGAGAAAAAGGGCTTCTCTTTTGAACATACCGTGGGTCAGAATACTAGTACAGATTTACGTCCTGCCGGCAATGTTGTGCCTTTCAAATTTTTAACTTCCTGGTTCCTTCAGCTGAGGTGTTGTTGTTTTTCTTCTTCTCCCCCCCCCCCCCCCCCCCCCCCCGCAGAATTATTAACTATGACTTGTGTTATTGACTTCAGTCTAGATTTGATGACATTTTATCTTTCTGATATAACCGTCACGGTTGACCCGGCGTTAATTATTAAGTGTCTGTCCGATAGCAACATTGGACAGTTCAAACAGACAGCCCCAGAGTCAGGTAGCGACAACGAGCACATTAAACGGACATTACGGTCAGGTAACAACAATGAATTAACACTTCATACTAGCAGCCTGCTTAACAGAAACAGCTGTGACATGTTCACATGCTTGTGACATATCGCTTGTCGCCTTGCATTCTTCCTGGGCTCGGTTATACTTATCCCAGCCTCTTCTTTTGGTGCTAATGCTGCTGCGTTGATTTTCTTTCCTTACTATTTTCTTGCATCTTTTCAAAACTACGTCTAAGTGCAGGTTCCTCATTTTCTTTCCTGTCTTTGTTCTGCCGGTCTAGCTGCTTGCATGCCAGACGTCTGCTTGCTTTTGTTTTCTTTTTTCTGGAATCACACGACTGCTTTAGTATTTGTAGATTGCAAAAATTGTCTAGGAACCTTATCTGTACACATTCCGTATGTACTTTTAACAGCATATTTGTATTTTTGCAATCTGGCTATATTAGTATTAACTAAATTGCTGCTTAAGTGCTTGGAATATTTTATATATATATATTTTTAAATAATATTTTTATCAATCCTTATAAAGGGCGCCCGTCGTAAAAAAAAAAAAAAAAAAAAAAAAAAACTCGCCCCCCGCAGCTCATCGAAAGGAGTTGAATCCAGTTCTCTTCCTTCATATACATATAAAAATATGACACTTTTCCCGTGCTTCCTTGGCAGATTATCAACGGAAAAAGCACCTCTGGCTGAAGCACAAGTCGCCAGTCATTTTCAACGAGGTTCTGAAACCCAATCTACGACTGAAGGCATGGCGTCGCTTGTTCCGAAAGACTCAGGGGAAGCATCAGCTCATCCGTTCCAGACGTAAACCTCGCTCGGTCAGCAGGGAGCGACACGTGGAGACCCTGGTGGTGGTTGACAAGAAGGTGACGGAGTACTACCGCCAGCACCACGACGTCCGTCACCCCGACGGCCTCACCGCCTACGTCCTGACCATCATGAACATCGTAAGCTCCTACAGCAGACTGCCAGCACGCCCTGTGTGCACTTTGATACTCAACAGACACAGTACTTCAATATTGCACTGGCACGCCCTCTGTGCACTCTGATACTCAACATACACAGTATTTCAGCATTGCACTGGCACGCCCTCTGTGCACTCTGATACTCAACAGACACAATACTTCAATATTGCACTGGCACGCCCTCTGTGCATTCTGATACTCAACAGACAGAGTATTTCAATATTGCACTGGCACGCCCTCTGTGCACTCTGATACTCAACATACACAGTACTTCAGCATTGCACTGGCACGCCCTCTGTGCACTCTGATACACAACAGACACAGTACTTCAGCATGGCACTGGCACGCCCTCTGTGCACTCTGATACTCAACAGACACAGTACTTCAGCATTGCACTGGCACGCCCTCTGTGCACTCTGATACTCAACAGACACAGTACTTCAATATTGCACTGGCACTCCCTTTGTGCACTCTGATACTCAACAGACACAGTACTTCAGCACTGCACTGGCACGCCCTCTGTGCACTCTGATACTAACAGTCACAGTACTTCAACATTGCACTGACTCGCTTGCACTGACTCGCTTGGACTTCTCTTGCTCACAGTCCTTGTAAGTGATGCCGAGCTTCTTTGTTTTGGTTCTGTTGGTAGAGTGTCTTGTGGATCAGCTGATGGCTTGGTTGGCTGTTGTTTTTGTTGTTGCTGTTTTGACATTGTTGTTTATGGTCGTCATACACTTTACCTGCAGACATCACGGGACTGGCTCATTGACAACGTAAATACTATTTTTTCCTCTTTTTGTTTTCTTCTTTCTTGTGGGGTGTTGGGGTGGGGTTGTCTCGGAACAAGAGAGGTTGTGAACCCTATCTTGACGCAGACACTTGTGTCAAATAGTGATCGAGTTGCGTAATATATCCACCGATCTTCAGACCAGATTTACTTCTGTCCCATCATTTTGAGCGCAGAAGATAAGATGGCATTGTTCGTTGTGTGTTTTACCTTGTTACAACGTTGTATAGCGTTTTGGCGATTTAGACCCAGATGCGATACGTTCTGATTGGCTGAGTTTCTGTCACGTGGAGGTCAGGTGGCCAAGCTGTTCCATGACCCATCCATCGGCAATGCCATCAACATTGTCGTCAATCGACTGATTGTTTTTACTGGGGACGATGTAAGTATACGTGTGTTTGTGTGTGTGCGTGCGTTCGTGCGTGCGTGCGTGCATGCATGTGTGTGAGGGAGAGAGAATTTTACTTTTCAAGGATTGCAATTTAGGTTCATTTACTCCTGTCTAACAGCTAGTCCTCGCTAAACTACTACTGACTATAAAAAAAAATTAAGCAGAAAAAAGAAAACGGGTTTAAAAAAAATCGATATATATATTTAGAGACGGTAGCAAATAAACAAGTAAAAAATAAGAAACAAACAAGAGAGAGAGAGAGAATAAAATCCTTCTATTTCATTTTGATGATGTTGTGGATTTAAATCTACGAGGTAAGAAAAAAAAAGGTGTGCAGTGTGCAGTGACTCCTGTATTGGTAGCTAACCGTTCAGTTACAGAAAGCGTTAACGGGAACTGAAACAGGAAAGTCTGTCCCTCTCTCACTCCCCCCCCCCCCCCACCCACCCACCCCCGTCGCTGTCGTACAGTCACTCACTCATTCACTTATACTGCTATCAAATGTGTAAATTGCCAGGCGCCACGGGGAATATCTGGATCCGCCAACAGTTACTTGGAAAAAGAATGATTTCCGACGAAAGCGCACAAAAGGTCCAGAAAAAAAGAAGAAAAAGCAAAACAAAACAAAACAAACAAACAAAAGTAAGGAAAAGACAAACAAACAAACTAAACCAAACGCTTTTTATTCAGAACAAGACGAAGCGCAAATTTTAGCCAATATTTCTTTCTCCCCAGGAAGCCAACAAACTGCTGCACAAAAAAAAATGAAGCATTTGTCTGGGCAAGTTCATAGAAATATCGTTAATGGGAGGTGCTGTCAGGCAGTCGCATTTCGTGTTACTAGAGGCTAAGATGCCGACCGTAACAGGTAGGCCGCATAACAGGGGAGTGGGGGTGGGGACGGGGGGTCATTTGTCGATTGTTTTCAGCGAAATTAGAACCTTTGAGCTTACTGTTTTCACGTCTTCGAGCTTCAAACTGCAGAAGGGAAGGGGGGGGGGGGGGGGGGAGGAAGCATATGAAGTAAGATACTTTGATAGCCTATACTTTATGGAGCTTGAAGTGGTGGGATGTCTGCAGGACGTATTGTGTTCACATCTTCTGTACATCTCTTGCAGAAATAGCTCAGTTGCGAATTATTGTCTTCTTCTTTTTTCCCCTTCCTGCCCCCCCCCCCCCCCTTTAATCTCCTTTAAATTCCTTCCGTGCGCCCGTGCGGGCGAGGAAATTCAATATTATGTTTATATATTTCTTTTTTAGGCTTTATGTATACGCTACATTTATGTTGAGCTTGTAAAGCGCGCTGTGTTCACCTTTGTCGGTGAGATATTGCGCGATAGAATTGACCGCTATTATGATTATTCATATTGTATTTATCACCCATAAATTACAGATTTTCTGCGGCGTAACCAGAGAACCTTCCTTTTCACAGTTGCAATCCGGCGAGGGCAACATTCGTTTCCCGTGCAAGACTGGTCCTGGGACAGACTCGTTACATACGTGTCCATGACTTGACTCCGACAATACCGTCGTCCTGGTGACACACTCGTTTACATGTTTGTGTCCATGACTTGACCCCGGCAAGACCGTCTCGTTTACATGTTTGTGTCCATGACTTGACCCCGGCAAGACCGTCTCGTTTACATGTTTGTGTCCATGACTTGACCCCGGCAAGACCGTCTCGTTTACATGTTTGTGTCCCTGACCTGACCCCGGCAAGACCGTCGTGCTGGTGACACACTCGTTTACATGTTTGTGTCCCTGACGTGACCCCGGCAAGACCGTCGTCCTGGTGACACACTCGTTTACATGTTTGTGTCCCTGACGTTACGCTGGCGGCAAACTGGGCGTTCAAAACCATTGACCTGCTTTTGTATGTTCACCGTTTGAACTGTCATGGACGTGTTTATTATTGTTTTTCCACTCCAAAGGAGACCTTGCCACAGATCAGTTATCATGCCGACAAGTCGCTGGACAGCTTCTGTCGCTGGCAGTACCGCCTGAGTACACAATCAGCCAAAGGTCAAGGTCGTATATCTCACGACAACGCGATACTCATCACAAGGTAAGAGACAACAATGCGTGTCCGCCTAGGCAGGCCAGCCAGTCTGCGACCTCGTGTGCCTCTTCGTCTCTCATTTTCTTGTCATCTGTTCTTAATGATTTCGTTTCTTCAGCGGGTTTAATTGAAAACAAACTCCAAACTGTGCTGTCAGTAAAACTGCAACAATAAAGTCAAAATCATCACTGAGTCAGACTTGAGTTTCGATTAAGCGTCTCTCTGCATTAAAAGGCAACCTCTCTTACGGAGACAGAAACAGACTAGCCGTAAAGAGATGACAAAACACGGGAGTTTGAGCGAAGATGCTTGCTGGCCAGAAACCGTAGAAAATGAGGAAATATTCTCATTTGCAGTCTTCCTATGGTGGCTCTATTAATATTTCAGCAACAGACGTACTTTTTTAATTTACATTTGAACAGCTCAAGGCGCAGCCATGTTGCTTCGTGCTCTACCTACGAAGAGCAGAAAAAGGTTGGCTTCGTGACGTAAATGTACACGGATATGCCACACATACCAGGCGCGTTCATGATGTCACAGAAATCATCAAAATGGCAGCGCTCACGGCCGTGTTTTCGACACTTCAACTGTTGATTTTTCACAAAGAAGACCGTGAGTCGACTGGAAAATTGCTGTGAATGGATTTAAAGAAAATTCCATTCCTACCTGAAAGACGGGCGATATCTTTCCTCTTGGTATCCCCGTGACAGAAAGGTCCCGGGTTCGATTTCAGACAGGAGCGGCAGGAGATCTTTCTTCTCTAGTGTCAACTGTCAATGCTGAGTCTTATTTCGGTATCCGTTCCAACCCAGTGTTACCGCAGTAGGACGTAAAAGATCCCGGTCATTTTGCCAAATGTGGAGGTGGCAGGTTACAACATAACACATATGCACCCTCCGTATGTGACACTGTAAACTGGTGCATGGTTGCATGGAGTACACAGAACGTGCGCCGAGACGGCAGCAGTTTCACGTGGCACCAGCCATGTAACAACCAAACAGCGCTGTAATACATCACTTCGGCCGATATTGAAAAGTCGCTGTGTAATGTTAGTCACTCATTCAGAATCACATACGACTAGAACGCTGTTTACTTTAGAAAAGAAATCTTAACATGTGATTTTGTGTTCGGCTGCTTTGTTTGTTTGTTGCAGGTATGACATCTGCACCTACAAGAATGAACCTTGTGGAACACTGGGTGAGTTGCAGAGTTCGCAATGTGATCAACATGAGTTTTGATAGCAGAACCATCTCGGAAAGGTTAACGTGAACAACTTCGATTGTTGCTGAAAGCATGTATTCTTTAAAAAAAAAAAAAAAAAAAAAAGGGGGGGGGGGGGGGGGGGAAACCCTGATCATGAGCAAAATGTCTTCTTTTACAAATACAATTGAACAGAACATTGCTTTCTTCGACAATCGGAATTACATGGAGGTTTTGCTGGTTTCGCGTTCAGCACATGATTTTGTTTTCGCTGTGAACTTGCATCTTCTCGCGAAAAATATTTATGTTTGTTGTTGTTGTTGTTGTTTTGTTGTTTTTTGTGAACTATAAATTATCATTGATTCATTCTTTCATTCGTATGCTTTCTGGTTAGGGTAGATTAAAGAAAAGAAAAAAGGGTGCATGTTTGTTTCAGCCATGGGTGTTAGCAGGTTATGATGTAAAAAGAGAGATAGGGAGGGAAGAAGAAGAAAGAAAGAAGAAGAAAAAAGCAGATGATGGGTCCAAGAAAAAGGAGAAGAAAAATGCTGGTGATGGTGTAAAAGACAAAGGAGAAGAAAAAAGCGGGTTGTTGCGTAAAAAAAAGAAAAAAGGCTGGCGCTGGTGTGAGAAAGAAAGAGAGGAGAAAGCGTGTGATGGTACAAACAAAAAAGTGCTGGTGGAAAGAAACAAAAAGGGGGGGGGGGAAGAGAGAGAAAAAAGCAAAAACAAAAACAAACAAAAAAGCGAAAAAAAGCAGAAAAAAAGCAGGTAATGGTGGAAAAAGAAGAAGATAAAAGCAGGCGATGGTGTTAAAAAAAGAAGAAGACAGTGCAGTGACAGTGGCATGGCTAGTAATACAAGCAGATGATGGTGTAAAAACAAAAGAAAGAAAAGAAAAAGCAGGTGATGGTGTAAGTAGGTGAGCATGTGGCGACGTGGCCGTGTTGCAGGGCTGGCGCCAGTGGAGGGTATGTGCGAAAAGGACCGCAGCTGCAGCATCAACCAGGACATCGGTCTGGCTTCAGCCTTCATCATCGCCCATGAAATTGGACACAAGTACGTTGCTATTTCCTTTTGCTAGCCTTGCAATGAGGCCTCGTGATAATGATGATCAAAAACATTTTCGCCGGCGCAAGTCAGTTTCAGAAATGTTCATGAAGTCAAGGAGATCGTGCAAGAAAATAGTTATAGACGTCGCTGCTGGAGGCAGACTTCCATGTCTCCAGGTCCATTATTCTGATATTATTTATCCGCGGATGCTAGTTTTGATCCCACAACTATACTTCGGATTTTACAACTGCTAAACAGTTTTTAGGTTCAGTAGAGAATGAGCCCGTCGCCCCGTTTTAAAACTGCTGACGGCGACTTTCTTTCCGCGCACGCTGTTCATGCTTCCCGACACTTGCAATCCACGCACGCAAACCCGAATGTCTGCATTCCACGCATACCCGAATGTCTGCATTCCACGCATACCCGAATGTCTGCATTCCACGAATACCCGAATGTCTGCATTCTACACAAACTCGAATATCTGTATTCCACGCAAACTCTATATTCCCGATTGTCTGCATTCCATGCCTGACCAGAATGTTTGACAGGGCGTTTTATAATGTAAGATTTGGGGTTTTGTTCACAAACGAAATGAGTTTTGATGGGGGTGCCTGTTTGTGCTGTGACCCAGTTTCGGCATGCACCATGATGGGGCGGGCAACACATGCGGCCTTGCGGGCCACGAGCCGGCACGCATCATGGCGGCGAGGCTGACCAAGGACACGTCACCATTCCAGTGGTCCTCCTGTTCCAGGGCCTACATCACCGACTTTCTGGAGTAGGACATCACTCCTCTTGCTTGTAAATATGACACTAGAGTTCCCACCCCTCAACCGCACAGACTAGCTCTCTCACAAGAATAGTCCACAGTAGCGCACCCCCCCCCCCACCTCCACCCCAGCTCACCCCTCTCTGGTGGACCGCTACTCGTCCTGCATGTTATGATGTGTGCATGTGACATAAGCAGTGGTGTCCCCGCGCAGCAACTGCTTTTCACAGGACGGGTGGTTTGTGCGAAGACCAAAGGATTAGCTCTGCCATCAGGCTATACTGCTTCAAACAATAAATCGTGTCCTCACTCTATGTTGTCTCTAAACAGTATCAAAATGCATGCTTATTAAACGGTCGGCTACCGTTTTCGTCGCATGAGTACTAAAATAAACTTCCGAGCTGGTTTTCGTGTTTTGATATTAAGTCTGATGGCAGGTTTCAAGTTTTGATATACGTGCGTACGAGTGTGTATATGAGTTTGTTCACTAGTATTTAAGCCATACATCTGAACTTTCTTGCACGACAAATCCGTTTCTTTTTTTCACTCAAAGTTAGCTTAATATTTTATCCACTGGGCCACATCGTGATAGCAGCGTAACAGATCACTTGACACAATGGATGCTAGTTCAACGCAGTGTGAAATGTTCCATCAGAACATTACTTGTTCAGCGCAGTGTGAAAAGTTCCATCAGAAAAATGTTCGTTCAGTGCAGTGTGAAAGGTTGCCCCAGAAAACTGTTTGTTCAGCGAACTGTGAAATGTTCCGTAAGCAGACTTCTTGTTCGGCGCAGTGTGAAAAGCTTGGTTAGAAAACGGTCTGCTAGTTAGTACAATGACAAACGTATGGTAAGAGAAGTGTTGTTGTTGTAATCGTTGTGCTGGCTGGGTGCAGTGACAAAGGTATGGTAAGAACAGTGCTTGCTGGGTACAAAGACAAAGGTATGGTAAGAACAGTGCTGGCTGGGTACAAAGACAAAGGTATGGTATGGTAAAAACAGTGCTGGCTAGGTACAAAGACAACGGTATGGTAAGAACAGTGCTGGCTGGGTACAAAGTCAAAGGTATGGTAAGAACAGTGCTGGCTGGGTACAAAGACAAAGGTATGGTAAAAAAAGTGCTGACTGGGTACAAAGGTATGATACGAGAAGTGCTGGCTGGGTGCAATGACAAAGGTATGATAAGAGAAGTGCTTGCTGGGTGCAATGACGAAGGCATGGTAAGAAAAGTGCTGGCTGGGTGCAGTGACAAAGGTATTATAAGAGAAGTGCTGGCTGGGTGCAATGACAAAGGTATGGTAAGATAAGTGCTGGCTGGGTTCTGTGCGAGAGGTGACATGAGTGAAGTTGTGTTGTGCCAGCGCAGGGAAAGGCTGGTGCCTGGACAACATTCCCCTCAAACGTCAGGCCTACCCCCAGGACGTGCCGGGCGAGGACTTTGACATGGATACACAATGCAGACAGCAGTTCGGACCTCGCTCCAGGGCCTGCAAGATCAAGGTTTTCAAACCTCTCTCTGTCCTTGGAATCGTCATTGTTCTGTTGATTGTCATTATCACTGGCCGTATTCTTCTTTTATTTGCTGTTGTTAATTGTTGTGTAGCACTGTGCATGTTTCTGTACCATAGTTTTTGATTTACACACACACACGCACGCACGCACGCACGCACGCACGCACGCACGCACGCACTCGCACACACACACACACACACACACACACACACGCATCAACCCCCAAACAAAGCAAAAGTTTTGGCTGACCCAAAATGTGTACGTATTCAAACCGACGTCAGAGGTGAGGACAAGTAGGCCCACTGTGATCGAGAGCTGAGGGGCATAAGACACGAAAAATGGCATATTGCTGGCGCTTAAGCACAATCGAAGATATTATATATGAATAATTGCTGCTACTACTGCTGAAAAAGAACATGATAATGACGGTGACGATAATGTTACAATGACAAAACAGCGTGGTGGTGGGCGACAAGGCTAGTTGATGTGTTCGATATTTGCCTTTCAGAGAGCGTGTCGAGAGCTGTGGTGCGTGAACGACGACGCAGAGTGTGTGACGAACAGCATCCCCGCTGCAGAGGGCACGGAGTGCTACATGTCCAGACACAAGCGGGGGGTCAGTGTCTGGCGTTGCCGTATTCCCAGTGGAGGACGAGGAAACTACCTCATGTTCGCCACAGCAGTCCCTCAGTCAGCCTCTGCTTGAAATGTGCCGCGTTCTCTCTCTTCCTAGCTCTGGACACTGTCAATGTCTTAGAAATAACCGCTTGGTAGATAAATAACCTGCTGTAGACTTTGAAATATACCTCTTTGGATGAATTTCTTTCGTTCCATTTGTTTGTTTTCGCACATCTTTCAAGCGCAATGGTTTGTTTCAACTCATTTCTTCTTGCGGCCTCGCAATATCGTCTCCGCACATGCAAACAGTTGACTTCCTTATTTGATCATTGCCCATCTCATATGAAGTAGAGATGTAGCTCTGTCGAGTTTTGTTCCTGTTGTGCGAGACTTCCAAAAAGAGTACCAAAATTCATTGGTTCTATGAAGGTAAATTTGTCTTTTTTCAACATGGAAAACGCCATTTTAGAAATGCCAGCTCCCTCTTGATTGGTTGAAACTAGCAATATTGCGGGTTCAGCAGGGGGAAAAACACAAGAAAAAAAGGAACGCAATATTGTATCCCGGATATATTTCACGAAACGCATCCCGCAATGCCTGCCGCGAAAAATTGCTAGCCCGCAAGCCATATTTCCACACTGGAAGCATGAAGGTGTGCGGAACTCATCACGACACAGTCATTCAGTTGTCCCATAGTGAGTGAACGGATCTAACTGACGTCACTTCCGTTGGTGCACGGAGAGTTTGTAGCAATTGGCAAACAACTCCGCTGTGACCATGCAATCTACTTCTGAAGAGAAGGAAGAAATTAAAGAAGAGAAGTATCTGTTTTGGCGGGGGAGTGGGGGGGGGGGGGGGTCATATTTTAAGATCACAGAATTTGCTGTTGTGTTGTAGAGATTAAGCAGGAGCTCAACAACAAAAATCTTAGATCATGTTTATATAAAATATTCATTATGAAACATTCTTTGAAATGGAACCGACTATGAATGATTGCAGATCGCATCGTTTTATTATTGAAGTAGCTTGTGTAATTTCCTACAGAGCAGGCTTTGTTTAATGATTATAACCCTTTTCACATCGTTGTAATAATTTCTGGGAACGTCCGTATCGTTGCCGTGGTACGCTGCCGGTGTCCGGGTGTTGTGTTTTGTGTAAACAAGAGTGCCGCCGGGTGGTGTTTCAGTGGTGTCGGTTTGGGGACTGCGCCAACCCCCAGTACGAGGCCCACACTGTGCACGGCAGCTGGGGTCAGTGGGGGCAGTGGGGGGACTGCTCCAGGACTTGTGGAGGGGGAGTGGAGACCAGCCAGCGACAGTGCGACGACCCGGAGTAAGTCATGCACAGTAGGCAGTAGCTTTAGTGCAGCAAACATCTGTACTTCTGTGTATCTCTTCTCTTGTGGTTGATAGTGTGTTGCATCGTAGTTTCATGTTGTGGCTGTCCTCCTCGAGTTCTTCTTCTCCTTCATCCTTTTTTCTTCTTCTTCATTTTGCTACGTTTCCTTTGTCTTGCAGACCCAAAGACGGCGGTCGTTATTGCGTGGGTCTCAGGAAACGATACAGGTCCTGCAACGTGACGGTGAGTGTTGCTCAGTCCAGCATGCATGGAAAGTGTAGTCATCGGCTTTCAACAGGTGTACATTAGTAATCAACAATTTATTTATTCAGGTATATAAGATAAATGCGACATACGCCGTGAAAACATAAGTGCTTGCAATTTTGTAAGTTACTGTTTGGTTACTTTTAGGCAGACTTCATAGATTGTGCAGCAGTGAGTAAGCTGTCGCTTTTATCAGATGAAAGAGAAAGCACATATGTAAGTTGAGCATGGTTGAATGTCGATGGTGAGTACATTGTGACTTAGGGACGTCTGGTCCAAGCCTTCTGTGTCTGTGTTACAGCCATGTGGTCCCGATGCTCGCGACTTCCGTGAAGTACAGTGCAGCAGTTACGACAACGTACCTTTTAGAGGACGTTACTACAAGTGGATGCCCTACACAGGAGGTTGGTTTTGACATCATTATCGTCACTGAAAGTACCGTCATCATCGTTATCATTGTGACATGGAATTAATTACTGCTAGCTGTATTTGCTTTCTTGCCCGACCATCTCGGAGTCAGTCGGTGTTTGCCAGACTGAATGAACACCGAGGCAGACCAGGATTTTCCAGCAAAAACAGACACACCACGCAGTTTTGCTTACAAGGGAAACTCGTTCAGAATGACTGAGGTAGTGCCGTTCCAGATGTAGAGTTACATTATGTTACAGCGAGAAATGTACAGCTTATGTTTCAAATAAATGAAGTATGAGGGGAGGGTAGAGGCCTGGCTGTTTGCAAGATGCTCAGAAATGACGATGGCCTTAGCCTTGTCTCTGGTGCCTACAGGCGGCCAGAACCACTTTTTACAGAGTTCACTGGCTACCAACAGAAAATCAGGTCGACCTCATGTTGAGATAATCATGATGAATGCATTGAAGGATTTCGTTTTGCCGCTTCAGTGCAACTCGGTATAGTACTCGCGTGTGCTGGAGCCAGTGTGTCCGCGCGTTTAGAATTGTTCTGACGATCAAGATTTTGTGCATTATAAATGCTTTAATTATTCTGATTATTATCAGATTGGATAATAATGTTGAATAATGGCGTCAGGTGAAATACTCACCCACTCGTTGTTTCTGATCGACTGAAAAGACGGCATCATGGTAGCCCCAGTAACCGACTCCGGTGGTGAGATCAGAACTGTTGAATGGCTTGTGCCAATGACGACTTGTTTAATACGAAATGCTGCGGAAAAAATAACAGCACGCGGGCTTAAAACGTGCATTAGACTCAGTCTTTTTATTAGCTTAAATCATACAGAGCAATGGTGACTTAAACAAATTCAAAAGCTATCACATTAGAAGCGACTTTAACCAATGTCCTGCACTCTGATTAGCTGAACCTGTCGCATGCCGAAAGCATCAAGAGCTGTATCTAAATACAAAAATCTGAAACAAGAATGACTGCTAGCTTTCTAAAACAAGACCCAAACACACAAAAAGTTCAAAAGAACGCTTATTTATTAGGACACTAACACACAATCTGGAAATTTTCGGGGTAATCTTCTTTGTCAAGCTACAAAACGACACATAAACAACAGTTAAACGGTTAAAAACGATGAAAAATTAGACGAGAAGCAAAATAACTCCTCTTTTTTGGTTGAGCTATGTTGTTTTCCTGTCCTGTCCTGTCCAGAAGAATAAACTGCCAGGAAAACAACATAGCTCAACCAAAAAAGATAAGTTGTCTTCAGTTTTTTAAATTATCGTTTTCCCACCGTTTAACCGTTGTGAAAGTGTCGATTTGTATCTTGACAAAGGGGATTACCCCGAATATTTGCAGATTGTGTGTTTGTGTCCTAATAAATAAGCGTTCTTTTTGTAGGGGAGTGGGGATGGGGAGTTGAGGGAAACAGGTTGGAAGCATGGATGAAGAGTCACAAGTCAGAGGTTGCTATAACATAACTTTTATTTGTACACCAACCAACCAGGAAACAGTGTCTGTATTGGAAAAGACACAAGCAAACAAAACATTTAGAACACAAAAGCAAATGCAAAGTCTAAACAACAGAGACTACTAACCTAACAAACACAGCAACCATGTAGTTTACCCGTGGGCCACCATACCACATAACAAAATGATCAACAATCAAGCATACAAATCGCGTGCCTGACCCACACTTAAAACCCGCATCTCACAGAGTCACGGTGAGCACACAAGAGACGGCCAGTCAATCAACCGATCGCATTTTGTGGTGTGCGACTCCGAAGCCTGTGTCTGAAGCGTGTATACAGTACGTCGTGTATTTGAGTGTGGCCGTTGTTCCTTCCCTCTAGATACCGTTGTTGTCTGTGGTGAGTAGTTACTGAGTGAGGGTGGTGCAGTTTTTGTGTTCGCTGGACATCAGTGTGTGTGAGTGGTAGGTGTTCGCTGGACATCAGTGTGTGAGATTTTTGTGTTCGCCGGACATCAGTGTGTGAGCGTTTCTGTGGTTGTTGGGGCGCCAAGCTCTACCTTCTGGGTAGAGCCACTTTTCCAAGCAGCCCTCCTTCCGCTAGGGAATGGAGGAACACAAGAAGGACCCCCCCTCCAGGGAAGAACCGGGGAGCCAAGAGGTCTCGCTGGGGAGAGAGCAGGTAGAACCTGGCAGCAAACCCCCCCAGAGCCCGACAGTGGCCCCAAAGGACCTAGAGTCTGACTTTATCACCCCTCGCAAGCGAGGAAAAAGACGGCTGTCAAGCGACAGCTCCAACTCGGAGGGAGAGAGTCTAGACTCTCGAACTCCGCTTAAAATGACCAGAGTGGGAGAGGATGTGATGGCCGACACGGCTACCACCCCTCCCGCCAGCCCAACCGATACCATCATACCGGCTGCCACCAGCGGCCATGACAACGTGGGGAAGAAAAGCCCCCAACCGGCCGACAAGCCGAAGACTGCGCCAACAGTGCAGAAAGACAACCCTGCCCCCAAACTGAGGCAGGATTACCCCTCCAGAAAGGCTGGAAAACGGGAACAACAATTCCGAAGCCAGCCCGACGGCAACTCGCGCAGGAAGCAATTCCAGCCGAGTACCCGGGCACCGGCATTCGTGGAATTCCCGGTGGTGATCCACGACTTAGGCGGCGGATCGGCCAGGTTCGACAAGCTCGGACCATGGCACCGCAGCCAGCTTCTCAGCAACGCGGTGGGCGCAGTGCGCTCCATTAGGCCGCTTCCCTCCGGGAAGTGGCTCATTGGATGCACCACTGAGGCCCAGCAGAGCAAGCTGGCACGTTTAGATAAGCTGCCCGGGGGGACCCCCATAGGAGCCCGAATTCCACGACCCGTGGTCGAGGGAGTAGTAGGGCCCATCCCCATGGGTGGCGACGAACTGAAACTCGTGAAACAAGATCTTGAAGCGGGAGGGCACCGCGTCGCGGGGGTCGTCAGACTCAACAACCGCAAGCAGGAGCCCTCTCTTGCCATCAAGATCTCGCTTGAAGCTACGGAGCTGCCCACTGAGGTATGGCTCGGTGCCACACCGTTCACGGTGCAGGCTTTTGCCGCACCTGTGAGACGGTGCACCAAGTGTCAGACCCTCGGGCACTCCAAACAGCAGTGCAGATCAAAACAGACCCGCTGCTCTAGGTGCGGAAAAGGTTCGCACTGTCACGCCCAGTGCGACGCGCAGGTTTTTTCCTGCGTGAACTGCAATGGCCGCCACTCGGCGGCCTACAAGGGCTGCCCCGAGATGCAGATTCGCCAAAGGGCGAATCTGCTGAGGAGCCAGACTTACCTTCCCTACAACGTCGCCATGCAGAGGGCCCGCGACGAACTCAAACCAAAGGCTCCGCCCCCTGCACAGCCTGCCTCCGCCGCAGTGGACAACTGCTGGTCGCGAGACCGGACAGCACCGTCCTCGCTCTCTGCGGACACTGGGACTCCGGTGTCGTACGCGAGGGTAGCAGCGAGGGGAGGCACGGCCAACAGGGGGCCCAGCAGGAAGAATCCCATCAACCCACGCCCGGGAAAGAGCTCTCAGGCAGCGGTGGGAGTCCCAGACGGGAAACACCAGTCTGTGGCAAAAGGAGGCCACTCTGAGGAAGTGACCACCCTACTCGCCCGCATCGAACAGCTCACCCGCTGGGAGAGACCGATCATCAGTCCGCTGGAGTCCACCCCTCCGATGACCCTGGAGTCACCGGACGGAGTGGAGGACTCCCTATCGACGGACGACACCAAGGGGGAAGACAGCCCCAAAACCAGCAAGAAAAGAAGGAGGAGGCGCAAGAAAAAGTCCACCAAAGGCGAGGAGAAACAGGCTGCCCTCCAGTACCAGCTGGTCCTAGAGCAGCAAAAGAACCAGGCTCTGGAGAAGAAAATCCGAGAGCAGACCACCAAAACCGACGGGCTCACGACGGAACTGACCAAGTTACTGAACGAGTCCAGCGTCGACCTACAGCAGGAGACACCGTCCTTCGACGGTTTCCTGTGGAAACTGATGCTCGGACTGATTCAGGCCAAGCTGAGTGGGGACTGCGCCCCCTTCCTGCGCATGATCACAGCCCTCTACAACGGTATGACGGGCCATGAGGAAGAAACTCCGACGATGTCTCGTTCCCTCGACCTCCTGTTGGTCATGTCGGGGATGAGAGACTCGCTCGCAGACGGAAATTTGCCCGAGTCCATCGGCTGATGGATTCATAAGTGCAAACAACTGTGTTTTAACCCTGCCTTCTAACGTCACGTTCAATAGATTCACGGTTTGTCAGTGGAATTGTCGTTCCATCAACACCAACCTTGATCAACTTGTACAACATGTGTCAAGACATCAGTTTGAAGTCGTGTGTTTGCAGTCCCTGGCCTGCCCCCCGGGCAACCTGCCCAGACTGGAAGGGTATTACTACCCGCCAGTTGTCGGTCCGGTCTCTCCGAGGGACAAGGTCATGGCCTGCATATACATCAGACACAACGTCCTCTTTAGCAACGAACCGAACATCACAGGTCCTCCCAACGGGTACACCTGCGGAGTGAGGGTTCGTGTTCAGGGGCAGTTGGATTTCATGATTGTGAACTGCTACACCCCCCAGCCATGCACCAGTTTCGACTGGCTGACTGAGCTGGGAGGCAAAGGCAGATGCCTGGTCACTGGAGACTTCAACGTCCGGGACAGCAGCTGGGAGCGGGATTACGAGTCCTCATCATCCACACTCACCGCCCAGATAGACAACAGTGACTTCATCGTGCTGAACGATGGTTCTTTCACCCGCATACCTGACCGCTCGGATCAGAGGCCGTCGGCTATCGACCTGACCCTCGTGACTCCCGACACAGCCAGTGGTGCGGAGTGGGAAGTAGGTGCGGATTCTTTGTCGTCCGACCACCTGCCCATCACAGTCAGCTTCGTCTTCTCAGCAGAGAAGGAGACTCCTGCTACCACCAGCAAGTACAACTACGACCTGGCCAACTGGGACTTGTTCAGGAACCTTCTGGGAACCGCAGAGATAAACGTAGGCGATGCTGACCTCGACGAAGTGAACCGACGACTAGTCTCCTCCATTCTGGAAGCCGCCAGGGAAGCTATACCGGTGACCGGTGGTGGGCTGTCACGGTCGAATAGCAACCCTTGGTGGAACAAAGAATGCGAGGAGGCTGTCAGACTCAAACGGGTAATGTATAGGTACTACTCCAAAGACCAGAACGCTGAGACTCACGAAAGAATGAAAGCAGCCAACAGAGACTGCAACAAGATCATAGCACAGGCCAAGAAGGATCACTGGATAGCCTTCGCGGATTCTATTTCGGCTGGGAAGGCGGACTTAGGATCTGTGTGGAAGAAGATCAGAAGAATGAAGCAACAGTGCGTTGTTCCTGATTCTGACCTGCAACACGGCAGCACAAAGTACACGACGGCCCAGAGCAAAGCGGACGCTCTCGCGAAAGCTTTCGCCGAGGCCAGTGACACCGACAGTCTCCCGGCGGACAGGCAACAATTCCGACGAGAGATGGAGGCTACCTTCACGCACCCGGTGCCAGATGACAGTCTGGCGGTTAACACCCCACTGACCTGCACCGAGCTAAGACGAGCCTTGGCTTCCATCAAGAAAGTCAAAGTCTCCACCGGTGTGGACACCGTCTCGTATCGGATGCTGAAAGAGGCCCCCGAGTCGTTTCTGAAGATCCTGCTGGATTTCTTCCAAAGATGCTGGGATGGGGGCACAATTCCCGCGGGGTGGAAACACGCCATTGTCGTCCCCATCCACAAACACGGCAAACCGAGGAAGGAGCTCGGCAGTTACAGACCCATCTCCCTGACATCCCACCTAGGGAAAGTGTACGAACGGGTGATCAAGAACAGACTAGAATATTACTGTGAGTCCAAGAAAGTGTTCCCCGTGTGCCAGGCCGGTTTCCGACGGGGACGGGGTGTCACAGACCACCTGGTGAAACTGGGTGAGCACGTCGGGAGGGCAATAGGGAGGAGAAAGGTCCTACTGACGTGCTTCTTTGACATCTCCCGTGCCTACGACCAGGTCTGGCATGCCAAGCTACTACAGAAACTCAACAAGATCGGAATTTCTGGCAACATGTACAACTACATCAGATCCTTCCTGAGCGACAGATCGATGCAGGTCAGGTGGAAGGGAGCCACGTCGACCACCAAAGGAGTAAGTATGGGCGTTCCTCAGGGATCTGTGATCGCCCCCCTGTTGTTCAACATCATGGTCCACGACGTGGACTCGGCAGTGAAAGGAAAGGTAGTGCTGACCATGTACGCCGACGACCTGGCGATATGGACGGACACCCACATCAGACGTCTCCACACAAACAGCTCGTGGGTGAAACAAAGCATGAAACTGTTCCAGGAAGCTGTGGACGGGGTGGTCCACTTTATGCAAGTGAATGGATTCGCTCTCTCTTCCCAGAAAACTGTGTTCCTCCCATTCCACACCAACACCTCTCAGAACACGGAGGTGCACATCAGGGTGAACGGGCAGAGCATCTTTGCATCGAAAGAAGTCAAGTACCTGGGTGTACACTTCACTCGCTGGGGGCGTACGAACCAGCAGGTCGTGCACAACGCGCGGAACGCCTCCCGAGCCCTCAACGTGATCAAGGTGCTATCTGCTCAGCCCTGGGCGAACACCCCCAAGATCCTAGTGAACGTGGTGCGGGCCCTGGTGCGCTCACGCCTGTCGTACGGACTGGAAGCCATGCCCCACCTCTCGAAAACGGGTCTAGCCCGTCTCACCGCCATAGAGGTGCGCGGTCTGCGACTGGCACTCGGGCTGCCGCAGTCCGTGCCGCAGTGCCTGGTGTACAGAGAGGCCGGGCTCCTCCCGTTCCGCCGCCACATCCAGCTCGTCTGTAGCAAGTATGTTTTTAGATGCCAGACTATCGACAACTCCACCGTCGACGAGATAACTGCTACCTTCCGTAAGCCCTCCCGACTCCAGTCCTACTCCTCCATCTGTGACCTGGTCTGCGACCTGGTCCGGAGCGCGGGACTGGATGGTGTTGAAGTGGCGACGAGGCCGATGCATCCCTATCCACCTTGGCTCATGGAACGAGCGCACGTTGAGGTGGACATGGAAGGGCTAATGAAGGACCAGAATCCACTCGTTTTAGCAGTGACAGCTAGGCTATGCCTGGAAGAAAAGTACCAACACCACCTGAAGATCTTCACTGATGGTTCTGTGATGGAGGATGGTGCAGCTGGAGCTGCCTTTGTGATCCCAGAGTTCAACAACCTCACACACTCCTATTCACTGCCTGCAGTGTCGGTCTTCACCGCTGAGCTGCTGGCTATCTCGATGGCCCTGCAACACATCAGCGCGATACCTGTCACTCCCTTCGCCATTGTTATCTGCAGCGACTCCAAGGCGGCGCTGGCAGCCATCAAGTCCGACTCTCAAAACGCACGGGAGGATCTCGTGCGTGAGATCGCGACAACTACCCATCAGCTGATCACCCGCGGTACGGAAGTTCGCTTTCAGTGGGTACCAGCGCACGTCTGCCTCTCTGGAAACGAGAAGGCGGATAGAGCAGCAAAAAGAGGAGCCAAGGGAGTTGACTCCTCGACTGTGACGATGAAAATCGGCCTGGCCGACGTATATGCGGAACTAACCAAGCAGGCGTGGAAGCAGTGGGAGAAGGAGTTCCACCCAATGGCCACGGCCAAGGAGTGGGACGACACCTCTCCCCCCTGCAGGGCAGGAGTCTTCTTCCCTGGAATTCCGACCTACCTAGCTCGCATCATGCATCGTCTACACGTGGGCGTCTGGAGATGCATGTGCGTACCGACGAAGTGTGAGTGTGGGATGAGCGTCTCGTTTCACCACGTGATGTTCTCCTGCACCTCATGTTCAGACCACTTCCAACCGTTGACTGGGAAACTACGCAGCGTGGGACTGCCCCTGTGTACAAAAAGCCTGGCAGTGTGCGACCAGCGTGAAGGATGGAGCCTCTTGCGGGCTGCAGCCAGACTGGTCTACACCTGTCCACTGGCAGCCTACCTGTAGTAGCCTACCTGTAGTAGCGGGACCACCGGCTACGTTCAACTCTTTCCCGCAGCTCGGGTTAATCCCGGCGGTGGAGGAAGGGGTGAACGTCTCCGTGTCTCCCGCACCCAGTTGTAGTCTGCTGGACCTGACTACAGCGACCACCACAAGTGTATGCTTGCATACCCAAGCATTTTTAGCCGCCTGACTACAGGCCTCAAGTTTACTACAAGTGTATGTGAACTACCATGTGCGTCTTCGACGTTTTTAACTGTAAATACTGTGTGTGCCGATTGTATATATTACATGTTGTGCAGCCCGTCGACATAACCTTGCAAGTTTTTTATCTGCAGCCCAGTTTTTAACTGTAAATAGTGGAGGACGATTTTTAAACCGGACCCATAGCGTGCTGCTCAGTTCTACGAGTGAACGCCCCAGTACAGCCAAGACGACCCAGCACCCTGACCCTAGTATTGATCCGCAGGTGGACCCATCTCATCCCTCCCCTCACCCCTCATTCCCCCTTTGTTCCAGCGACCTCATGTCCCGATCCAAATATTGATCCGCAAGTGGACCAAGCTTACTTCGCTCCCCATCCCCCCCGTCTCCCCCCATGGTTTTAACTATGATATATCCAAAACAAGCTTACTTTATAGATTGTCCCTAATATGCTTTGGCATCTGAGGACATTAAGCAAAAACAGAACGAACGAACGAACAACCGATCAATCCATAGTTCAGGAGCTGTGTGAGAGTCGAGGTGGACGTCCTGGGCTGTCCGTCCTAACGAGCCTTCTGGTTTCCGTGGACGTAAAGAATTATTGAACCGTGCTTCGGCATTGGTGATGATGATGATGAGTTGATGCTTAATGTCCTCAGATGTCATTTGACATATTAGGGACAAGTTGTGACCAATGCCGAAGCACGGTTCAATAAAATCCACATACGTAAGGTGTATGCGTGTTTAGCTGTAACCTGACACCTGCACTTTTGGCAGAATGACCGGGATTTTTTACGTGCTACTGTGGTAACACGGGGGTGGAACGGATACCGAAATAAGAGTCAGCACAGAAAGTCGACCCTGGAGAAGAAAATTCTCCCGCCGTTCCAGCAGGGATTCGAACCCGCGACCTTTCAATCACGAGTCCGGCGCTCTAACCATTGAGCTATCCTCGCCCCCCTTCGGCATTGGTCACAACTTGTCCCTAATATGTCAACTGACATCTGAGGACACTAAGCAACACTTCATCCATCAACCGATCAACTCCCAGCATAATAGTATACAACAAAGTAACAGCGAAGAATGCGGATTACCAAGCTCATTCTTAACTAAACAGGAAGAGTGAGATAATCGTTACAGCAGTTTCACTTAAGCACACAACGAGATGGATAGTGACACGGGTGGCATTTGGGACCATGCCGTAAGCGGGAGGAAGTCATAAACTGACCGGCTCCAGCCTCGTCAAGTTACTCAAAGCGTTACAGAATGTTACTGTTACTGACTAGCAGAGCATATCCGGCTGTGAACAACGTCAAGCGTCTTACTGACGCGGGTAGCGCATCAAGAATCTAAGCTGCTGATCTAGCTGCTCGATTAGTGAACAGAAACAAAGACCTAATTGCCACCACTGACGCGCATCACCGGCCAGTTCGGGTACACCCACAAAGACCCGCCGGGAAGGGGTTTACAAGCTAAGTAGAGTGAAAGTCTGCGCGCCCAAGACTCGGCCATACAAAAGCCGGATCAAAACAGAAATAACATGTCTCACAGTTTATACATTCACCCCTATGTACTAAACCACATTCAACTAGTAAAATGAACATTCGACAATACTATGAAGTCAACATCTTCAAAGTGTTAGCCATGATATACCACCGATTTCGTGTAGAAACATAGATCGGCAGTAAACTAAACATATAAGTTATGCCGCACAGAGATCTGCACGGCCACGCTGACAAAGTATCCATACTTTAGAGGGATAACTTTGCATCGGCAAAGCATCACTCAAACTGAACATCCAACCATGGCAGCATTACATACTAGCTACATGTAACCGAGTGTAGTGTATACATACATGTTCCGGGCCATGACCCTATAACCTTTTCTTTGATGATGATGAATTGATGCTTAATGTCCTCAGATGTCATGAGACATATTAGGGACAAGTTGTGACCAATGCCGAAGCACGGTGCAATAAATCTTTACGTCCACGGAAACCAGAAGGCTCGTTAGGACGGACAGCACAGGACGTCCACCTCGACTCTCACACAGCTCCTGAACTATGACCTTTTCTTTCCGGTCCTTTTCCTTTTTGACTGGGTGGGGGTTTTATGGCCCAATTATCTAAGGTGTTAAAAGTTGTGTGCTGGGCCGGCAGCGTCCCTTTCCCCCCAGTGTCCCTGCAGAGGCAGGTTGTTTGTTTAACTGTTGCGGCCGGTGTTCATGTTTTCATCAGGGGAGAGCCTACACTGTTTCCTGGTTGGTTGGTGTACAAATAAAAGTTATGTTATAGCAACCTCTGACTTGTGACTCTTCATCCATGCTTCCAAACTGCTTCCCCTCAACTCCCCATCCCCAATCCCCTACATACATATCTACATACATTTTGGAAATACCGGTCATCCTGTGGCATAAAGGCTTAACATTCGAACGCACAACCAAGGTAGTCTGACGCCATAGCGGATGCAACCAGGCGGCAATCTAACGCCGAAATTACCCACGTTCAAGAACCAAAATCAAGGCACGGTGTGAACATGGTAACATTATAAACATACATTATTTACATCAATAAGAAACAACAGGACAACAAGCCATAGAAAAATAACTACATACAGGCTCTCCCCTGATGAAAACACATGAACACCGGCCGCAACAGTTAAACAAACCTGCCTCTGCAGGGACACTGGGGGAAAGGGACGCTGCCGTAAGTAAGTAAGTAAGTAAACATGGTGCTCAACGTCCACAGAAACCATAAGGCTTATTAGGGACGGGGAGAAGGGGGGGGGGTATAGAGGTGGGGGAGAGGGCGATTATATACGTATCGCTACACTGTCACCATCAGAATGACTTCTGCATTAAGATGGGCAGCGATGAGAGCCATTTTAATGTTTCAGTAGGAAGTGATGGACAAAGTCACAAGACAGTGTCCACAAACCACAACCTTTTTGAAGAGAAAGGAGAGCCGAAGCGGTATCGAACCGAGGTCCTTCCGCTTACCAGCCTAACGCCTTACCGCTAGGCCAAACCGGCTCACTAAGACGCTGCCGTTGGTTTAGTGTTGCTTTACGTCCACAGAGGCGAGTTGGCCTATTAGGGACGCTGCCGGCCCAGCACACAACTTTTAAAACCTTAGATAACTGGGCCATAAACCCCCCACCCAATCAAAAAGGAAAAGGACCGGAAAGAAAAGGTTATAGGGTCATGGCCCGGAACATGTATACAATACACTCGGTTACATCTTGAACCTTTTATGTGTTTGGATCTGCATCTAAATACGTTTGCTGACATAATCTGTTTTGGCTTAAAGTACTTGATGGGCGGCTGATGTTGAGTTGATGCTTAATGTCCTCAGATGTCATTTGACATATTAGGGACAAGTTGTGACCAATGCCGAAGCACGGTTCAATAAAATCCACATACGTAAGGTGTATGCGTGTTTAGCTGTAACCTGCCACCTGCACTTTTGGCAGAATGACCGGGATTTTTTACGTGCTACTGTGGTAACACGGGGGTGGAACGGATACCGAAATAAGAGTCAGCACAGAAAGCCAACCCTGGAGAAGAAAATTCTCCCGCCGTTCCAGCAGGGATTCGAACCCGCGACCTTTCAATCACGAGTCCGGCGCTCTAACCACTGAGCTATCCCCGCCCCCGAGGGCGGCTGGTTGCTCACTTTGATTATGTATACGACAGTTTCTTCTTTTCACGGAATACTGTATTCCGTCTTCTACACGGGAAGTTGAAGACGGCTAGTGGAACACTCACCCACTCGTTAGTGCAGCCACGGATGAAGTGGGCGCTGTCTCTACACAGGGAAGAAGGCCAAGTGAAAGAGGCTAAAGTTTTGAAGAGTTTGAGAGATACCGTCACCGCAGCCCGGAGTGCGGAGCGGAATTAGCCATCGACACGAGGTGGCCAGACAAACGTGTCAACCGCTTCAAAGGCATTTGTGAGAGTAACGTCTGCTTTGCGATGTGAGGTGCATTCGCAGACATACTGAATTTTCGAGTGCTTAGGTAATTGCTTGGTCTGAATGGAAAAGATAAGAAATGACCGAGATAAGAAATGAGTTATTTTCCATAAGCGCAGTGGGATTTTTTAATTTTTTTTTTATACGTTTCAGAGCAGGAGAAGCCTTGTGCGCTCGTTTGCATGGCAGAGGGCTACAATTTCTACACGGAACGAGTGAGCAAGGTGATAGATGGAACCAAGTGCTACCCAGACAAACCTCACATCTGTATCAACGGCGAGTGCAAGGTAGGTGCGGGAACAGATGTGGCACATCAGGCCTGATGAGACGTATGACATACTACATGTTTCAGTTATATTCCTTTATTTGGAAACGAAACATTCAAAAACATTTATCAGGCAAGCCCTCGAAACTCATCTGTTCAGCATGGGCTACTTAATTTCAAAATGTTCTCTCCTGTTAGCCACACATGTTACAGCTTAAGCATGCGATAACTGTATTTACCGTCGTTGCTAATTTGAAGCGCTTCGAGCCCGGACGAGATGGAACTCTATAGAAGTCTTTTCTCTTTCATGCGCTTAGAATGTGAATGTCAGGGTGACTGTCAGTGGCCGCTCATTGTCTCCTTGTCTCCTGTTTGGTCCGTGCAGTTTGTGGGCTGTGACGGGTACCTGGGTTCACGAAAGAAAGAGGACGTGTGTCGTGTGTGTGACGGCGACAACTCCACTTGCCGAACTGTGTCGGGTGTCTTCGACAAACCACTGCCGAAGGGAGGTAAGTCATCGACTGGTTTTTCCGCCCTCAAAATAACCTTGTGACGCTGTCTCCTGCATATATTAATTTTGCTTTGCTGCTTACAAATATTTTGTGTACAGGTAACGATAAATTCAGTTATCGTTGACACGTAAGAAAACATGTTTAAGTGCTAATTAACTCACCTTGTTTATTCAAAACTGAACTAAACAAGTATCATTGGTTTGAGAAAAGTGAATGACATATTTCAGGTCTTAACATTCGCCAGGAAAAGATGTCTGGTTGACAAAGGCTTGTCGACGAGTAATAATGACTTTTACGGGTGTAACATGTAATTTTTATGCTTGTTGCAAAACAGAAAAGGTATTTTATTTGGACGAAACCAAACATGTGCAAATGTTTGGTGCAAGTACTTTGTTTCAATCTATTAAAAGACAAATAATAACAAACGATGAAATATGAGTACTTTCGGTTGCTGCAGAGGTTTGTTGTGGAATACCTTTGTCGCTTGTTTATTGTCAGCCTGTGGTAAAACTGAAGGGCTTTTTTCTCACCATAATTCCTGCCTAACACTAACACTGATGCCCTGTTCGCAGCGTACCAAGAAATTGTCACCATTCCACGAGGAGCGATGCACGTACAGATCACTGAAGCAGCCTTCTCTTCCAACTACCTCGGTATTCCTTCATGTGTTTGTTCTTCTTCTGCAGTTCAGGGTTGTCTTCGTTAGAGATGTTAACCTCTACTTTGCTTTTTGCTGCGCTTTTTCGTGTTCAGGTTTCCTCTCTGTTGAAGTTCCACTGTTGAGGTACCCATCTACATTTAAACGAACTCAATGAGAAGCCCTATAGAATAGACAGACTAACCAATATTGGGCGATTCAGGTAGGGTTGTTAACTCCCTTGACTTTTGCCCGGAATCGCTTAAGTCCCTTAGCTTCCTTTACTTCCGGTGCGTACTTTCTTCACAATGGAAGGCGGTGACAGTGAATTTGCGAATTTTACTCTGCCAACTTTAAACGCATTTTTGGAGGCTCGTAGTCAGAATGTGTCTGGCAACAAGCAATAACTTGTTGCTCGCGCTATAGGATGCCCCAAAACGCATTTTTTTTCCACGAAATTGCGATCTTCTGGTCAGCCAAAAAAACAAAACAAAACGACGCAAAGACACTTTTTTTCCACCCTCCATCCCCTTTCCCCAGTAATTTTTGCAACTGCCACAGTGTTGGCATTTGTACTGTTTCGCAATTCTAAGTTCAACTTCCATTGTTATACACAGCATGAAGCAACGCCTACTCAGAAATTGGCCCGGAAGTGACACTTCGACCTCTCGCGACTTCTTGCGCGAAAGATTCCAAAGGGCATTCACTCTAGCAATCCAGCTTCACTGAACCGCCCAACAGACTTACAGTTTGTGCAGATCGATGAGCCTGAGTCAGCTGCGTGTCGCTCGAATTTCTTTTCTCATTGACCTCATTTACTTTCAAAAACTGTGCTTTCGTCAGGGCCGCTTAGTGTGGAAGTGAAGCAAACTTTCCTCATGGAGAGACCATTCTGTGCTTTGTCCTGCGTTTGGCCCTCTACAAATCTCCCCATGGACATTTGGATCGGCTCCTCCAGGGGAGCCAGCAGCGTCTAGTCTCTTTCACATTACATGCTGTATATGTGTATAAGGTGAGGGGATGTTTGGTGTACCCCTCAGGACGAACAAACCGTCATAAATCGGTACACACTCAGACCGCTTTTCATATCTCGAAGTATACCCAGGTCACAGCTACATGTTCACAAACAGATCTACAACGCGGAAAATCCCACAATAGTCCGGAAAGGTTACACTCCACAGGTAAAAATGGGGTATTAAATACTGAATTTAGCATATGTTGTATCTGAGCAATTTAGTGATATATGGCTAAATGGGTACGGGATCGATCGATCGATTGATTTATTAAATTCATTCGTTTCTTTACTAAATCGTTTATTTTTTGTTTATTTTTTTTAAATCTCGAAATCCTGATCAAGAAAAACTACACGAGTCGGGTCACTGCTGTCACTAGGTGTACGGTGTTTTCTTTCGACGCCTTGCTAATTTAAGTATACAACACTGTTGTGGGAAAAACGCTCAGTGAATGTTGGTTGATTGTAATCATACAAAACGATATTTGTAAGTAAGTGGGGTTTGATATAGACGACAATTGTCCCTGACATGTGGTTCATCAAGTACTGGCATCAATATTATGTGTGGAAGCGCTGAGAAACGTCAAGGATGAGTACTACATCAACGGGGACTGGACAATTGACTGGCCCCGCAAGTTCCCCATCGCAGGCACCGTCTTCCACTACAAGCTGGTGGAGCACGAGCCGGAGTCGTTTCGGGCGCTGGGACCTACGAGCGAGGACCTTGTCGTCATGGTAACAGTTTTTCTTATGTGGCAGCTGCCAGTAAGACGTATTTCATGTCTCCTTGTCGAGTAGGGCCTATGGCACGGGAGTATGAGGATCTTGCCAGCATTCATTTCTCTTGTGATGATTGAAAACACTCACCTGAAGTCAAGCGTATCAAAACAACTACATTCCAGTCTAATGGGACTTTATTGCCAAGTGACTGAATTGTACAAATAAACTGAAAACCCAGTAATAATAATGATGATGATGATGATAATGTTCAACATATGTTTAGCACATTGTGCTGACTAGATAACGATGCTGTGAGGTCCACTGCTGAGACAGTTTCATGCATTGTGACTGGCTACCGTTCAGGTGACATTACGTGGTTGTTGTGTTGTTATTGTTGTTTGTTTGGTCAGATGCTGCTCCAGGAGGAGAATCGAGGTATTGAATACCAGTACAACCTGCCTGTCAATGACTCGGCCACTGACCACGACATTTCACTCTACACCTGGGGACATTCGCCCTGGTCACCCTGCACCAAATCGTGTTCCACAGGTCAGTTCGTCACTGTCGCCACAACTGACCAGCAAGTTTGATAACAGGCCCTAATCTTCTTAACGTGTTCTGGTCAGTGCCACAAATGTACACCCTCAACACCACCTTCACCACCACCACCACCACCAACATCAACAGCGACGAAGCTTGTTTGTGTCCAAGTTGGTTATTTAAGATGACTTATTTTTCGTCATTGACTATCTACCGTTGATTGTTCGTAGTGCCTGTGCTTGTGCAGGTGTGAGCGTGTCCAAAGCGCAGTGTGTGAACAAGTCAGATGATAATGTGGTGGAGGATGCCTATTGCCGGCCGCAACCCAGGCCCAGTGACCACAACAAACACTGCAACCACCAGCCCTGTCCACCCGAGTACGTGTCTCTGCTACTGTGTCGGGCTTCTTTCTTTGTTTAGCCGCCTGTCTGGCTGTCTGCGTGTTTATCTCTCTGTCTTTCTGTTTCGATGTCAGTAGTTTTCGCTGTCGGTATTTGATCTTGTTGACCCTTTATCAACAAACGTCCATCGGCTACGTCCTCATCGAAAAAAATCCTTTAATTTATTTAAAAGTAGATATGCCGGAGATTCGGTTTAGGGATTTCGACTGTATCCCAGTCATCATATTGTATTAATATAGGTCGCTTTTATATTCACGTGGTTTAGAACTACGATAGATGCCGTCAGTGTGTTTGTAGTCAGTAGAATTTGACCGGGGCCGGTACTCAAAGCTTCCATTGACTCAGCTGATAATTATATCAGATCACCAACGCTCAGATGCCGAGCATAAAACGAAAGCAATCATTTCAGCATTTTCTGTATTGTCAATACTTACTTGTAAGCCAGAGTAAACTTGACGTGACATTATTCATGGGGCATTGCAGATGGTTATCCACACAGAGAGGCAATGTGGACTGTCTTTTTGGCTGAGAACATGCTAGATGATTGTGAGACAGGACAGTTCTATGTTGCTCACTACCTACTATGAAGCAGTTTTTTCCCTTCCCGCTGCACCAAGGTTTTGTTATGGTCTAACGTTTTCAAAATGACACCAAAATTCACATCTTTTTGTGCTTTACTTTTTTTCTGCATACTTTTTTTTTTCCCTTCCGCATATCCGTCGAAATGGTCACAGCGCTGTTTAGTTCTTACATGGCTGGTGCCACGTGAAACTGCTGTTGTCTCGGCGGACGTTCCGTGCACACCATACAACCATGCACCAGTTTACAGTGTAACTCTATTCGAAGCCATATGCGTAGGGAGCATGTTTGTTTAGCTGTAACCTAGCTGCCACCTGCACTGTTGGTAACACGGGGGCGGAAATAATAGTCGCTACAGAAAGTTGACCCCGGAGAAGAAAATTCTCCCGCCGCTCCTAAAGCCCGTTCTTAATTGGGCGAATGTTTCTTCGCGAACCTAGTTGGAAGTATTCGGCGAAGCTAGTTGGTTCTTAATTGGGCCAACTTTTCTTCGCGAACCTAGTTGGAAGTATTCGTCCAAGCTATATTCGGGATCCAAAAACCTTCGCTCAACATGTTCTGGGAACATTCGCCCTATTGGACGATCATTGCCTCTGATTGGCTGAGAGCAGAGCTTTCCTGTAAATGGAGAAAAAAACAAAAATAAAAATGGATGACGGTGTCGCTAGGTTCTTCACTCGCTTCGAAGGGAATTTGTTTATTTGTTGACTTGTGTTGACTTGTGGAAGGCGCAGCCTTGTCTCGGAGAACCCAGAATGAGATAGTAGTTAGCTGAATTACCCTGTGAGGGATGATTAAAGTATACTGACTTGACTGACTTGACTTTAGCCTACATTTTCGATCATGCTGTCTGCTGCGCGTCTGCCGCAAGTTCGGGCCGAAGCTTGCATCTCATTACAAGCTAGTTGAGAATGAAGTAAAGTCTGGACTGTCCGAACCATATTCGGCGAACTAAATGTTCAATTAAGAAACGAATCATAGTTCGTCGAAGTGTCCGAAGTATGTTCGGGCGAACAAACATTCGTCCAGTTAAGAACGGGCTTAAGGGAACTCGAACCGGCCATCTTTCGATTACGAGTCCGGCGCTGAGATATTCCAGCTCCCCGACTTACACAAGACGAGGCAGTTACGTCCGCTGGTTCAGGAAAAACACGGTAATCAAGACGCAGCGGTTGTAAAGCCATCGTCCTGGTGGGTTGCTGCAGATGGTCGGTGGGTCAGTGGTCGGGATGCAGTCAGACGTGCGGGGAGGGGGTCAGGACGCGACTCGTCGTCTGCACGCAGGTCATGAGCGACGGCGAGAAGGTCGTGCTGGACGACTCCGAGTGTCGCCATGGCAGCAAGCCTACTACACACCAAGACTGCAGTCTGCAGCACTGCCCCGCCATTTGGCACACATTTGAGTGGTCGCAGGTGATGTACAACCGTCCTCTCCATGTATCTACTTTAAATCAAAAGTATAAATGTAGTAGTAGTAGCAGTTGTAGCAGCAGTAGTACTAGTAGCAGTGGCAGTAGTGGTACTGGTAGTAGCCCAGGGAGCAGCAGCAATAGCAGTATGAAACAAACGGGAGAGGGAGGATTTAGCTACAGGACAGCCACTCATAAAGGTTAATGTCCCTGTATAGTGTGTGTGTGTGTGTGTGTGTGTGTGTGTGTGTGTGTGTGTGTGTGTGTGTGTGTGTGTGTGTTATCTCTGTTTTCTATTTTTGTTTTTATGTCAACAGTGCATGCCGTCTTGCGGCCCAGGGGAGAAAACTCGTAGGGTGGTGTGCATGACGTCAGACAGCAACACATACGTGGACGACAGTCAGTGCCAGCAATCAGGGGAGGTAAAGCCCGTCACTCGCCAGGCCTGCATCAACAGACGGTGCCCTCCCCCTCAGTGGAGAAAGGGCGACTGGGGACAGGTAGGGATGCGTGGAGGGCCAGAGGCTGAACAAAACGACAGACAGGTACATGAATGATGTAAATTAGAGCTTAATTCCTTTTGGGAACACTATAAAGCAATAGCCTCCTTTTTATATTCATCATTATTATGAATGACCAGGGCCTTCCAGCTGTATGCATACACTCTGGCAGACTGGCACTGTTGTTTGCGTTAAAGAAGACGACTGGCGGGGAGACCAGAGCCAGGATGGTGACGGTCTAGCCACTGGAAGCACTAGTCCCTGAACGTTTCACAAACGAGCGGAACAGAAGCCGAGATTCGGACCCACAGCCAGCAGATCCACATGTAGTGTTGCATTGTTATGAGAATTCACAGCGTAAAAAGTCGTGCCAGTTGTTTAACCAGTTGTTAGTGGACATCTCTAGCGATCCTGCTTTGGTTCTTACCAGTGCTCCGTCAGCTGCGGCAAGGGGAAGCAGGAGCGCAGTGTTCAGTGCCAGTCGTTCAGCGGCAAGCCCTGTGACCCGGCCCTGCGGCCCGCCGCTGTACAGGACTGCAACAGTCCCTGCAGCAAGAGACCGGATGTGGAGAGTGAGTATTGCACCAGCTGCTCTTTCCTTCCCTTCTCAGTTGTAAAAATTGTGTCATGTGACTTCTGATTAGCCGTGGCTTCGGCCTTTTGCATGTATGCTTTCACAATGTGACGTTTGGACCTTCGTGTACTTAACATTCATTACATTGTCCGCTGTTTGCTTTGGCTTTTAGAGGCCAACTGATGAGTTGGTTAGTTCTTAGATTTTAGCGTCCAGTCAGCCGCATAGGGCTAACCTCAGATTAATGACACATTCAGATTTCTTCTACACCAGTTCAAAACACAGGTCTCTATTTAATCACAAGCAAAAAGATGGATCACAGTTTACAGCACAACACAGCCAGCAGCAAACGCGATTTTCAGTCTGGCGGTGCAAGAAAGATTGTGAAACGAGATGTTTGAGGTGTGCAGGTCACTTTTCTATCCTTCAACCTCATGAAACTTGTAATATTCATTTCGTTGACCAGTTTGCCATTAAACCCCCCCCCCTCCCCCCCCCCCTCATCCGTCCATTCAGTATTGTGTTTCTGCATCATCTTCAGTGGAAAAGGGACATAGCTATACTTTCTTGAAATGAACTAGCATTCATGTTGCTGCGGGGCTGACGCCGGTTCATTGCCACAAATAATGAGACACAGTTAAGTAACAACTGTATGCCTTCCAACAGCTTGGCATGTCCACACTCACAGTGACGTAGGGTGTAATAAGCGAGCAAGAAGGTGAGAACAGTTCACAATGGGAAAATAGGCCGATGGGTGCTGTCATATTTATTCCGGGAAGATGCTGACGTTTTTGATTTGCTGTTTACAGAGTGCGAAGACAAGTTCAAAGTGGCGTACTGCCCGCTGGTGTTCAACTTTGGTTACTGTGAGCGGCCCTACTTCCAGACGATGTGCTGTGAGACGTGCAGCAAGGAGGGGACACCGCCCCCAATGCCGCCCTTTCCTCGGCGAAGGGCGCGGGGGTAGTCGCTTCCTTAGTCTACAGAAATAAAAACATTCATGTTGAAACTGTAAACAGTGAACGTCAAACATTTACTCCTATTGTTCCGTTATGCTCACATGGACGGACTTACTTTCTTCAATCATAAATAATTTGAGTCAACAAATCAACCTCAGTCAATCGATCGACTAGTTAATCAAGCGATCGATCCCATTCTGGGTAATATTCAAAGGAGACGGTCGGAAATTCCTGGGGCATTTTAAATGCCATTTTGGGCCCCAAATATCATCAGAATCACTCAAACAGGGTCATATGTAGCGAATGAGGCCAACATTTGCAACAAGGAATTTCCGACCGTCTCCTTGGATATTACCCCAGTGAGTATTGCCGCCCCATTCCCGTGGTTGAATGATGGCATGTCGATGTTACAGTGGATCGATTCAGCTGGACTGCCAATCAGCCAGCCAGTAAGCGTCCTTGTCTATTTCCCTAGTCACATGTCTCCTGAGTCTTCCTCAACCAGTTACCATGTGGAGGACAACAAACACTTGGAAACTGCCTTCAACAATTTTCGTGTGGCACATTGAATACTCGATAGTTTTTGTTTGCTATGTATTTCCATGGTTGTATAGAGGTATTGTCTCACTGTTTTGTATGTAGGTGTACAAGTGTATCACGTAATTATCTAGTCTTGTAATTATTCTTTACAGAAATGTATTAGAATTTTCGGCTGGTTCCAAACAGGACTGCTCGTTTCGAGGATAGTGAAATGATAGCGCTGAACTGTGCGAAGCCAATAATTAGGCTGTCTGTCTGTCTCTGTCTCTCTCTCTCGATTGCTTGCTCGCTCGCTCGCTTACTCTCCCCCTCCCCCCAAACATCTCTCTCTTCATCGGTGTTTCGTGTAGTGGTTGCATGGATATTTTTCGGGTTCACTGAAAGACACAGTATGAGGCTAATAGTATCTGAACTGTTTGATGCTTTTGTTATCTGTTTCCAGGAAAAATTCTATCTCGTGTATTTGTTTTTTTAAATGTTCGTCTCTGTAAACTAATGGGCCGGCTTCTCTGGCCGCAGCCCCCCTCCCCCCTCCCAGTTGTACACGTTTCATTTTTAAACTGTGTTTGGCATGACTATGATTCTTTTTGGCACTGATTTGATAGCCCGTACATTGAAAGTGATAATAGCCATTGAACGAAATACCATTTTTATCACAATACAAAGAAACGATAGGACGTAAGCAGTTTGAATATGTTCATAATTATCCTCTCAGACTGAGTGTGGTTATGGCTTTGATTTTCTTCACCCAAAGGCAAGAGTCGTATGTCTGGAAAACATGACCGTTAGAGATAGCTCGGCTGCTATGAAAACAGTTTTTAACCTCGCACTTTTAACCTACTCCGTGAAACGTACTGTTGGTAAAACAAAAATAAAAGTCACCAAATTCTAAGCTTTAAACAGTTTAAGTGTAGGAATTCAGCCACAGTAAACTATCTTCTTGTGAAAACGTCAGTGATGAATTAGCACTTACCTTCATTTTGCCTCTGGGAAATCAGTATTGTAATTCAGCGACCGTTCCTGTACCTCCGGGGTCAAAACGTTGGCAGCGTTTTTTTCTTTCTGCGGGTATTGTTTTTATTGGTATTTATTCAATATCATTAGTTTGTTGTTGAGGGGAATACTTTCCTCACATTGTATTCGTGTGTGTATCTGTCCATTGCATGACGTACCAGCAAGTCCAGCGCTGAGATGTATAGAGGGTTTGTTATGTGTGTATACGAATGAGCTGTCAGTAAACAGGAAATATAGATTACAAAATTGTATGTCATAGTTTCTCGGTTTATTTATAAAATGAATTCATATGACGATTTTGAATGCATTTGAAGACAGTATTAACTCCAGAATTTCAGGACTCGGCTGAGACCTCATTCGTAGATTTATTAAACAATATTTACACCAACACCCCAGGAATATTATGTGCTATTTCCCACATAATAGCAACCGTGTTCCTCGAAAAAGCGTGCATCCGTTTTCTGTAAAGTTGAAATCTGTAATCGCTACAGTTCTTTTGAAGAGAAAACCAGACACATATTTGGAAGCGCAACATGCATTGTAGATTAAATTTTTTTTTTTTTTTTTTCTTAATCGTGCACGTGTTCGCGCGAGCGCGCGCGCGCGCGCGCGCACACGCGCGCGCGCGCGTGTGTGTGTGTGTGTGTGTGTGTGTGTGTGTGTGTGTGTGTGTGTGTGTGAAAAGTACAAACTGAATTCACCACTTCCGATAGAATGGGAAAACAATGGATTGACATCGCCGAGAATGGCCAGCAGTTTCTAGAAACATGTTTTGTAAACTTCAACAAGCAGATCTTATTGTGTACACAAACAGCTCCGCCAGAGACACACACACGCACGCACACACACACACACACGCGCGCGCGCGCGCGCGCGCACGCACGCATACTCACACACATACACACATACACACATGCGCGCAATCCACTCACGCACTCGCGCAAGCGGGCAAGAAAAGGCACTTTTGATCATTTATTCTCGTCTTTGACAAGGGTAGAACTCAAAAGACCACACTACATGATTCCATTAGAAACAAATACATACAACAGAGAGCAAAATGATTCTCAAGAACATGCTCACTTCAGAATCAATCCACTCTTTTGTGCGCGCAAGCCGCACTTGACCGTTGTTGTTTGGGGGGCCCCAAGAAAGCATCAGCTTCATTTAGAATCCACCGATTTTATTCTCTTAAGAAACAAAGCTTCGCTTGTCAACAGGTCGTCATCAGAATACCTTCCTTTCCTTACAACTCTGTAACCTTCCAAATTAATTTTTAAACATGATATAATTGAAGTTTTCTTAAATGAAGTTGCCTCTGTAATTAAAGCGTTTAACAGAAACTGATTGTGGTCACAGGGTCACGTCCTTATTATTACAAATGTGAATGTCCAGTTTAACAACAGAAGTGCGCTGGGGCGTGGCAGAACAATTCCTAACTATGGCTGGCTCAGTCACTCAGTGCTTGAATATACTGCATGGTTTGAACTAGCACTTCAACATTCACACGCGTATCGTGCGATAACAGTGATGATAATAAAGCGTTGCACAGTGGGAACGTTGAAGCCTGCAGCAAACACGTGAGATTTAAAGTGCTACTGCTTGACCGCCTTGCTTGGTTCCCACCGTTCAGGCGTTCTTTGTCATTTAGTCTGTCATGAAATAAAAGTTTGTCCCTTGGTGGCTACTTGCGTTGAAGCTTCCTGGTCGTCAGCCTTCAGTGTTTTTCTTAAAGGCATTTGTGAAGAAAATTTGCACGTCCTGTTAAAAAGCCTTTTCTTCTTCTTTTTGCTTTCGTTTTGTTTATTTTTGTTATTTTAATAATAATAATAATAATAAAATAATGTCCTGTTTATGGATTGTCAGAACTGCTTCAGCTTCTGCATCCTAACAAACTTTGTTTTTGAGGGATTGGGGCGGGGTGAGTGGAGGGGGGAGAGAGAGAGAACGTCTTCAGATATTCAGCGTTGCCTTCGCCGTGATTTCAATGCGCTATCAAGCGCTTTCAATGCTGTGGTGGGCACTGAAACGGTTAACTGTTGCCTAACAATGGGGACAATAATCCACTACCAAGTGCACCCACTGGTGAGCGGTATGGTGGACATTGGTTTATGTGTCTAGTCTGAAAGAATTCGGCTGGTAAGACTAAAACAAAAATAATTTCACTCAACAATCAACACTGCAACATCCATCTTCTTCTCAGCTGGCAGTTCTTGAGAGTTCTTGAGAATCATTTTGTCTTTGATACAATAAAGAAGAGTAGTTACTACTCGACTGCTTTCGCAGTGGGAATTGTGAAAAATGGTTTAGTTTGGAAGATATAACCACGCTACTAACTTTTTTTTTTAATTGTCCCAAAAGTACAAGAAATTCACAAATGACTAACAACAACCGTTATGTATAACTTTATATTGCTACATATACACACACACTGAGAGCCAGGCTGTTCACAATGTACATTTTGTAAAGTCAAATACACACACCTTGTTATTGCTATCAGTGTCAACACGTGAAGCGTAATATGATGAGGATGATAGATAATGTCCATAGTAATATTAATGTAAATTATAGCTAATAATCATAATAATAAATGATGTTGATGATTAAGATGAAGAGCACGTCAATAAGAGTGACTGAACTCACCCAAGACAAGACAACCACAGAATAATAACAAATGGTAATGGTAACAGTAATAATGACCTCAGATGTTAACTTCTATAACATTACTGTATAATAGATAAATTACAAGGTGACAATGACAACGACATTTGATTGTGCGACAAAATCAAACTCATACTGGCTTGAATCAAATAGTTTGCATGCTGATTGGTCGTTGTTTAAATAGGCTGGAATCAGGGTTCCAAGTTTTTTTGTTTGATCACAGACGTGACAAAACATCTTGAGGAACTTGGGTGATTTGAAAGTGATGCTTTCTGTTGTTGGTTATTTCCTGTATAATAGTCCTAACAAAAGCAAGTCTGGTTAAATAACCAGTTCCAACAATGTACATCAAATCTCATTCCTATAGAGTACCCCTTTCAAAAAACAAAACAAAAAATGAGAGAGATGGAGGGAAGGTTTTAAGAGAACCAAACTGGATAATAGCTGAAGTGTTTTTAGCTATGGTTACTTATCTTTATTCTGCATGAAGCAAACGCTCCCGAACGATGAGCGTACACTCAGTACTTGAAGAGAGCTCTTTGTCGCTTTTTGCTGCATCAGGCAATGGAAGGTAATTCTCGCACAGATAATGAATATGAGTGATAACTGAACATGAGTGGGGGAAAAAGACAATGAAATAAAATGGAAGCCTCTACTGTAGACGTTTGCAGCATATGTACTGATATATGTCTATTAAATCATCACGAATGCTTAATGATCCGAAACGCAGGTTTCTGATCAGTACCAGGTCAACAGTAAACAAACACCATTGAAAAACGTACAACTCGTGGTTTCTAGGATGTCATCCTGGGAAAGGCAAAATTGAAGATTTAAATGAACACAGTATAATAATTATGTACTGTTGTTGATATCCCCCCACCACCCCTCCATCCCGCCAATCCACCGCTCCTCCTAACCACCATTTCCTGCCATTAACGCTTTCTGTAACTAAAGGGTTGGCTACGAAAGTAAGTACGGAAAATACGCACAGTTTTACATTTCACCTACTCCTCTCAAATGCAAGGATTTCACGATCTCTCTCTCTCTCTCTCTCTCTCTCTCTCTCTCTCTCTCTCTCTCTCTCTCTCTCTCATTCTCTCTCTCTCTCTCTCTCTCTCACACACACACACACACACACACACACACACACACACACACACACACACACACACACACACACAACATACACACACCACGCACACGCACTTTGAAAGATTTTTTTCATGATGTTACACACATTCCAAATTACGCAAAAATATCATTTTTGACATATACTGGCCCTCAAAATGAAGACGCTGATAGGTCAAAAATGTGTCACATCAAATCAGAGATCAATGTGCTAAGTGACAGAGACCCTGGTTTTGTTGTTGTTGTTGTTAACGTTCCAGCTGACCAGTCCAATTTATTTCAGCCTAACGTAATGTAAGCTTAAAGAAAACAGTTCCTGTTTCTAGTATGAATACATCTTAGCTGTCACGTGTAAGTCACCAAAAACACACACTTTCTAACGACAAATTCTATGCACGACGATGCAAATCACAAACATAACATCTGTCTACCCGTTGGCTTGTACTAGTGACGCGATTCCCAACACATTAAGACAACGAACAAAACGTCACGATTATGTACCTGCCATAAAACAATTGTATATCGACATAAAAAGACATCAGACAAAACAGTTTACACCAAAACACTCTTAAAAACTCTTCGCAGAAAAACGACAGAACATTTTTTCCAACCATAAAAACTGTCACATGAAATCGTCTGTTATATAAGTCTCTACAAATAATCGCAGAAAACATGCACACATTAACTGTGATACAATTATTACGTCTGCCTGGGACTGTTCGTGGCTTTAATGTAGTACCGTCGTCTTCATTCTGTGCTAAAAATGTTTCCAATCTGGATATTTGTTTAAAATCCAGAAGACACTAAGCAAGAGCTGACTAAATGTTTGCCTTTTCTTGCCTTGTTTCGTTGTTCAGTCATGGTTTCCCTAATTAAACTGACAACTTCATCGCCTGGCGACAATGCCATTGCCGTTACGATCTTCAAACCACTTGTTTGCTTCTTGGCGTCACAAAAAAAAAAAAAAAAAAAGTTTCTTTATTTGCCAAAGACGTCATATATTGCACAGATGGCATTCATCCGCTTACAAAAATCTGCAGCAAAATGTTACTTTACCTGACAATAATAAAAATGACTCGCACAAAATATTTCTTATTTCCGGTTCTTCTTTTATTGAAAAGGAAACAAAAAGCAACAAAAGACAAAAACAAAACAAAAAGGAACTGGGGGGCACAGCAAATGCATCAAGTGAAATACAATTCTCTGTACCGTGAATTTGATTGGCCATGATTCTGGAGTCCATCGGTCTTTTATTGAATTGTGAAGTCCATCTCTGGTGTGATGGGAGACGACTGACACGTGAAGCGGTATCACAAACACAATGACCACGAGCAGTGTGCGCCAGGACTTTTTCTGTTATCCCGCGGAACATTGTGACGTCACCACTCCTAGCTCCTCCAGGTCATGTCCAGTCAACACTTGGCGACGACCGATGGCAGTGCAGTCAACGTTTAGCAAGAGATGTCGCGGTTGTGTGGTTTCGCCTTTCTCATTTTTTTAAAACGTCATTGGGGTCGTGGAACCAGTGTTCACTGCGCCACGTGTCACGACAACATCGTTTCCAACACAGCATGTCATTTGTGAACGTGACAATGGTGTGGCATTCCTCAAGACGCCAGAAAAATGCCAGTCAATTTGCGGACAGTTCAAAAATGCGTCCTTTTGTCGGGATAGACCGTTTCGTTCACGTCCTTCTTTTAGTTCGCCGCGGACTTCAAAGCTAGAGATCCCAGCTTGCCTTCTTTAGTCTGGAAAACGACCTCATTATGCTGTCTCATGCAGCGTGTTTGTATCTGACGCTGCAACATCACAATGTTTCCAAATGAAGCGATTTAAACACACAAAATCGCCTTTATCGTTTCGGTCATCAAACAGCCCATAGACTATTTTACAAGCCGTAGAAGAATCCATCGTGCAGATTTTTTCTGTTTCTCCTGGCTCTTCTTCTCCCACCGTTCCCTTTCCTCTTCCTGTTGCCGACATTTCTGTCGTCCGCCCTGTAGCCGGGACTGGTGGCGGCGGTGGTTGGGCTGGAGGCTTGGGGCGGGACGATCTCACACACGTAGCGAGCCGTGTACTTGTTGCAGCGTTTGTTGCGCCACTTCAGGTTGTTCTTCACCAGAGCACAGTTCTTCTTGTGACGTCGTCGCTTGACACGCGGGCCCCCGCTCTTCCAGTTGATGACGGCCACGTCCTCTCTGTTCGTGAACTCCCACTGGCCGCGCTGTCGCTTCTCGTTCAGACCTGCCCACCGCAAGTGGTACACGTCAACGTCACTTCCTCATGGGCACTAAATACGTAACCGATCGATGAGGCTAATCGATGTCACCATGTTAACAACTGATATCTCATTTGATTCTATGAAAGGGGAATAACCATTTTAGTGTAGTATTACAGTTCTGGGAAACAATATCTCTCAAAGCAGCGTATACGTGCCTTTTATACGCTGCATATCCAATTGATTGAGAAACCAAACACAGTCTATACAGTTGACAAGTTTAGGTCAAAAACCCAAAACCAAACCATTGACAGTTAGTACTGATTGCTTCCATCATAACAGTATCTTTGAAACTTACCAATCCAAAATGACTTTCTGCCAGCAATCTCTCCAAGCCAGCGCAAGTGGCGCATGGATCGGACGGAAGTGAGATGGGCACCATGGGATACAACGCATGCACTCTCTGCTTCGTCCCAACTGAGGCGGTCTTGGACGAAGAAGTAGCAATGCTGATCGTATTCATGCCAACCTGGAATTTTGAGGAAGAAGAAGATGTTTCAAATAATTATGAGGCTAAGTACAAACATAAGGGAAGGGAGACACATTTGTGTGTGTGTGTGTGTGTGTGTGTGTGTGTGTGTGTGTGTGTGTGTGTGTGTGTGTGTGTGTGTGTGTGTATGTGACCATTTTTCTTCATTTTTATTGTTTCATTTTTTTTATCAGAAAAGGTAGGTCTACATTGCTGGCTACATTACCTACTTCAAATACACGGCGTCTGATGGGTGATGAAGACTTCACGTCAAAGTGTGCGCTTCTTTACATGAACTCGAACCCCATCGATTCTCCATCACGCCCCCCCCCCCCCCCCCCCCCTTTCTGTGTTCCTCCCCTCACTGCCCACACTGCCGTCTGCTGACTCCACCACCACCACGGTCCTAGACTGACTCCTGACTCCACCACCACCATAGCCTGGCAGCTGACTCCACCACGGCCCTAGCCTGGCTGCTGACTCCACCACGGCCCTAGCCTGACTGCTGACTCCACCACGGCCCTAGCCTAACTACTGACTCCACCACGGCCCTAGCCTGAATGCTGACTCCACCACGGCCCTAGCCTGAATGCTGACTCCACCACGGCCCTAGCCTGACTGCTGACTCCACCACGGCCCTAGCCTGGCTGTTGACTCCACCACGGCCCTAGCCTGACTGCTGACTCCACCACGGCCCTAGCCTGGCTGTTGACTCCACCACGGCCCTAGCCTGACTGCCAACAGTTTACCTTTCTGGCACTGGCTGGGGCGTTCGTCGTTGTTGGAGGAGGGACTCCATGGCTGCCACGACTTGCCGTCACAGCGCAGAAGCTGGAAGTTGTAGTCGTCAAAATGAAGTAGGCCCTTGGTTGCATCGGAGCACTTCTGTGGTGGCTATGCAATAAACACAAAGATACGTCTCCAAAACTCATCTTGAAATAGTAAGAAAGGGTAGTCTCTGCTCAAACATGAAGAGACAGACAGACAGACAGACAGACAGACATAGACAGACAGACAGACAGAGCGAGACACACAGAGAGAGAGAGAGAGAGAGAGAGAGAGAGAGAGAGAGAGAGAGAGAGAGAGAGAGAGAGAGAGAGAGAGAGAGAGAG
>OY757545.1:6674355-6676855 GCA_963584105.1 Alviniconcha strummeri
AGCCTGTGTAAGCTGGGCGATTGGGCAACATGTAGCTGTCATCTTCTGTCGATACAGTTCAAAAAGGGCAAATTCGTTACCCTACAGAAGCAGCTTTATTCCGAACAAAACATCAACAACAGTTTAATGGGTCTTAATGACAAAAGTAATTAAAATATATTGTTCAGTGTAATTCCAACATTTCTGAATCGTCGGATAGTCGAAAAAGAAGTGTTCAATGTAATCTACTGTATCATTGAAATATGAGCATATTTGATCATATCTCTCTTTCATCTTGCAAAGTAATATGTTTGTGGGATAAATATTATGGAACACATTTTCCACTGTAGAACCCGCAGCATAATTGCACAAAGGTCAAAAGTAAACGAATAAATCATATTATATTAATAGCAAAAATGTGTATAACTATATTTGTACAAAAAGACTAACGCTTTCCTTCCATTGTCCATATTTGAAATTCGGCTCAGGCTCCGAAATGTTTAATTGTGACAAAGCTTAAAATCGAAAATTATGTACACTGTGACCAAGGGGAAGAGGCATAGTTCAGGGTGTACATGTACACTGTGACCAAGGGGAAGAGGCATAGTGCAGGGTGTACATGTACACTGTGACCAAGGGGAAGAGGCATAGTGTAGGGTGTACATGTACACTGTGACCAAGGGAAGAGGCATAGTGCAGGATGTACATGTGAAAAATCATACAAAGACGCGTGAATGAGTGAGCGAGAGGAATATTCTAATCATGAATGAATGTTTCTCCATAAATGCCCCGCAATGATGTTCTTGGCAAAACAAAAACAACGAAAAACAAAAAAAGTCTACAGAAGCAGAAAATGCCGTCGGCGACAAGTTATCCTGGACTTGCCTAAATCGTGCAAGGCAGGTCTATAATACTATTCTGTTTTGCATACACTCCAGATATCTTTCCGACTGAAGTGCACCGCTGGAACAATAATAAAGATCGAAGCGTTCAGTATCAGATATATAATTATGCGCGCACCAGCGCTGATAGAAACAATCGCGAAGACATTCTTTATACATAATTATGCAGAAACCGTCCTTTGTCACCAGCTTCTCCATACGTCCATACATATCCGAATCTGTTGGCACACAACAGGCACTTAACATGCTAAAGCAAGCTTTCGGCTTCGTTATTTCTGTCTTGTAGTCCATTTAACATATAAAATAGGCTTTTCTGGAATGTCGACGTAAAGGCTGTCGACGCAGGCAAATTAATCACTACTGAAGACATGTGGGACAGACTGACAACTGTTTGATTTTTGTACATGTACATTACCATAACGTGTGTGTGGGGGGGGGGGGGGGGGGGGGGGGGGGGGGGGGGGGGGGGTACGTTCAGAAACAATTTACAGACTTTTTATGTGAATCTTTTCCATTGATTGATGGGCCTTGACAACTATAACAACAGCAATAATAATAATAATGATAATAAGAATAATGGGTACTTCAGTAGAGCGCCTAACTCGCAAAGGCCTAAAGAGTTTACACATTCTTTAAATGTACATATTTTCACGATTCAACGCATAAATACGCACGCACACACACACACACATACACACACATACACACACACACACACACACACACACACACACACACACACACACACACACACACACACACACACACACATACACACACACACACACACAGCGGACAATTTTGTTTAAAGAATTTATAAATGAAAGCATAATAACAGACAGAAACAGAATAATTTTGGGACATAATTTGACACGTTACTCGGAGAAAGAAAAAAAATGTACGTATTACACGGTACTCATGCAGTTTACCCATTTCGCCACCACACCCTCTTTTCAAGCTTTCAGGCAACAAAAGCGATTTCAAGCCTGAGCGGAGAATGCGATACTCCAACCTGCAAAGACTCTTCTCACGTGACCACAGCTTCCGAGTTCTTTGAAGATCCGTCATCGGGTGGCTCATTAGGAGGGTGGCCGACACACCCTTGTGTACTGTCGGGTAGATGTTGAGCCGCTTTGCCCGCTGAGGGGTGTGCTGAGACAAGAATTAGACCTCCGTTTTCCCTTCGCATCAAAGCTAGTGTGCCACAAAGGTAAACAGATCTAAGATAGGAAGGCGAAAGGTGGAGAATCTGGTAAAGATCGCATATTATAAAAAAAGAGAAGAAAAAAAGAGAAAAGGAAAAAAGTTACTCTACGAGAAAGAAAACGTTGGAGATAGTAGAGAATGACAGCCGAACGCACGCATGTATGCCCCCCGCGAACTTTCGTATTTATTCGCAAACACCGGGGAAGTCTAAATTTGTTGTGAGCCGGTTTAACAAAGCAGGAAGAAGCAGGGCTGGTGTCTCAGTTCCATCTGGTTCTTCCGGTCTCTCTCTTCCACATCTGTGGCTCGTGGACATTGTCCGGTTGTGAATTTGTACCCGCACAGTTCATGAAACATTCAAATGACTTTACACATAGATTCCCTCCCCCAACAAACACACACACACACACACA
>OY757545.1:6679355-6692157 GCA_963584105.1 Alviniconcha strummeri
AATGTGTATAGAAGAAAGAATTTTCTCACAACATATGCCGATTTCGTGTGTATTGAAATGTGTAGATGATGTTGTGCTTACCCCCGATTTTAAGCCCTTTTCCTTTGAAAGGCTTATTTGGATGCCAGAAAACCTGAGTATTTTTACAGAGAAACTAAAGGAGAGAAATACTATTAAAGATTTAGACGCAGCAAAACAGGCCATTCCTGTTAACATAAATCAGGCAGTCAGTATGTTCACTGCCATTATGAAACGTGTGTCTGAGTGCATGAACAAAAAAGTAAAGGTAACAAAGCAGTACCCGAGACAAACATGGTTTGATAAAGAATGCCAACAAGCAAAAACTGAAGTTAAGCGTACACTTCGAAATTTTAGAAGAAGTAATTCAGTGGAAGATAGAACTAGGTATGTTGAACTCCGCAAACAGTACAGAAAATTGCTCACAAGAAAATCTGACTGCTATAAAACTGAAATGAAAAACAAACTGATAAACAGCGCGAAAGATCCAAAGACATTCTGGTCTACCTTAAAAAGAATCTCTTCTAAGAAAAGAGTGACTGGAAATATTGATAAAGAAGTGTGGTTAGAACATTTTTCAAATGTGTTTAATGCCACCACTGAACCTTATGAGAACGTTTTTGATGGTTCTTTGCATGAAAGCTTTTCTGAAACATTTAACCTTCAGTTGAACGGGGATATTTCTCACAACGAAGTCGTAGAAGCGATCAGCCATCTAAAACAGAATAAGGCGGGTGGACCAGACACTTTAATTCCAGAGATATTTATACATTCCGCGGAAATCATAACTCCGTTCCTTGTGGGACTTTTCAATCATGTGTTCTCTTCGGGACAGTTTCCTGATGCATGGACAGAAGCAATAATACAGCCACTCCACAAAAAAGGTAACACACAAGACCCTAATAACTACCGGGGTATTTCATTGCTAAACGTATGTAGTAAGCTATATAGTTATATTCTTAACAAAAGATTGGTTACATGGATAGAAGAAAATGGATCTATTGGAGAAGAACAAGCGGGTTTTAGGCGGGATTACTCAACTACTGACCACATCTTTACATTATTTGCTGTTATTCAAAAATATTTATTACACAAGAAGAAACTGTATGTTGCCTTCATTGACTTTAAAAAGGCATTTGACTTAATATCGTATGCAAAGTTATGGCCGATTTTGTTAAAACATGGTTTGAGCGGTAAGATGTATTATGCTATACAGAGTATGTATCGCGTTGTAAAGGCTAGAGTCAGATGTGGCAACGGTGCAGGTTTGACAGACTTCTTCTTCTGTCAGAAGGGGTTGAAACAAGGGGAAATAACTAGCCCGCTGCTCTTCTCTCTCTTAATTAACGAGTTATCACTTGACATAATGAATAATGGGAAACACGGTGTCCAGCTACACCCAGATATCATTGAACTGTTCATCATGCTGTTCGCTGATGATGTGGTTTTGCTTTCTTACACTCCAGTAGGTCTACAGCATCAGCTAAATTTGTTGGCAAGAAACGCCGACGCCCTAGATCTTACTGTGAATTTAGAGAAGTCAAATATCGTTGTGTTTAGGAATGGTGGTTATCTTGCCAGATGTGAAAAATGGTACTATAAAGACTATGTTGTAAAAGTCGTTAATGCGTATAAATATTTGGGTGTGTGGTTTAGTACTCGTCTCTCGTTTTCTCATTCCCTTGAAAGCCAGAAAGCGAAAGCAAAAGCAGGTATTGTTGAAATATTCAAAACTTTATGGAAGCTTGGCGATGTTTCTCCGAATATTTTTTTGAAATTATTTGATTCACAAATTAAACCTATATTGTTATATGGATCAGAAATCTGGGGAATGCAAATGGATTTACAAATAGAAAAGGCTCACTTGTTTGCTCTGAAAAGACTTCTAAACGTATCTCCCAAAACACCAAACGATATGGTATACGGGGAAACTGGAAGAACACCACTACATCTGGATGCTAAAGTTAGCTCAATACGTTTTTGGCTTAGACTTATGAGAATGGAAGCTGGAAGACTACCAAGGAAAGCTTACAACATGCTAGCCAATGTACATAACAACGGAAGACAATGCTGGGTATCCGCCGTACACGGGAATTTGATGATGTATGGGTTTGGATACGTGTGGGTTAATCAAGGTGTGCAAAATGTAAACTGGTTTTTGCGTGTATTCAGGGAACGCATAACTGACTGCTGGAGGCAAGGATGGGATGACAGAATTCACGAACGTGACAGGTATTCAGTCTACCGTATATTTAAATTAGAACATTCACTCGAGCCATATTTTTATTGCGTGACTAATAAAGCATTGAGGGACGTCTTTATTAGATTCAGAATGGGTATTTCTGAGATAAAAACACACAAATTACGCTATTCAACTGATCCCTCTGACGATTTATCTTGTCCTCTGTGTAAATGTTGTGTGGATGACGAAATCCATTTTCTGTTTGTATGCAAAGCCACAGAAGCTTTAAGGTCAAATCTTTTGCCACAAGTATACTGTCAGGACTGGAGAAAACAACTAACCATTCTGAACGACACTGAGCATATGACCAACGTTGCGCGTTATATTTATCATAGCTTAAAACTTAGAACACAGCCACAGCTAAACTAGATTTTAAGCCTTAATCTGTGTTTTTCTTGTTTCTACTTGTATTTTACTATTTGCAGACCCTACCCAATGAGTACATGTTTATTCAGTTACATACACGCCGTGTTTAATCTGCAAATTTTGTCCGGCACGTTCTTGTGTCATTTTGGTATGTATAGTACTGTTAAATATATGCCGAGAATGAACACAGATCGCATATTTATGACATTTCCCGCAAAATTTGTAATGTTACAGAAACTAACTGAACTGTCACTAAACACACATATGCAACTCTATTTCTGTGTTTTGAGCTTCTTGACTTTATGTAGGAGGTGTTGTAGTGCTGCACCTTGATAATCTACCTCGGGTTTTTCTGCAGTGCAAGGGCTGGTGGCCACTTGGATCACAAAATACGTACATATGTTATTCGTGTACATGATTATTTTCCTTCTATTTTTTCCTTCCCTTTTTTACTCCCCCCTCCCCCCCCCCCCCCCCCCCCCGACCCCACCTCACTCCCCACGCTCCCATCCGCCCCTGCCTGCCGCCCCTCCTCCCCCCTCCCCCCCACAGCCCACAACTGATGCAGTTTTGTGACCTGTGTTACGTGGATGCACAGACGAATGGTTTTGTGGGACTGGGAACTAATGCATTTTCAGGCTTATGTGTACATTATTTTTGTGTACCGTTTTGTGTATGTTGATATGAGCACTCGCTCAAGTCAAATAAACCATTTGAGTCTTGAGTCTTGAGTCCTTTGGTCACTAAACATCACGCGCTTTGAAGTTGCCGTGTCCATCAGTCCACAATGGTGCAAACCCTGTGAGCTGAGCTCTTGAAATCATTCACATACACGTTCGTCGGGCCTCGGCCCGGGAGTTTGTGGAGGGTAAGATAAGTCAGGATTCGGTGACGTATTGTAACGAGGGTAGGTTGACAGTGGGCCTCCTTCCAAAGACGCCGTCACTTTGATGCGAGAGATGAGTTATTGAGCGGTCATCTAATAACCATCTAGCTGTTGGTTGCAGCAGAGACACTAGCGCTGCTCTCTCTCTCTCTCTCTCTCTCTCTCTCTCTCTCTCTCTCTCTCTCTCTCTCTCTCTCTCTCTCTCTCTCTCTCTCTCTCTCTCTCTCTCTCTCTCTAACACACACACACACACACACACACACACACACACACACACACACACACACACACACACCCGCGCGCGCACATACACATATACATCACAAGCACACACACACACACACACACACACACACACACACACACACACACACACACACACACACACACATATCACAAGCACACACACACACACACATCACAAGCACCTACACACACACACACCATGCAAGTCAGCTGTGACACTTGGTAGCATTTTGTATACATCAAGTTCCGCTAATCGCCATTTCACAATGACAAAACTCGGATTTTATATTTAAAATAAATTCAGAGTCGGTATAAAACAAATTAATCTCCACCACGTGTTGATCAAAGCATAATTACTTGTAATTCGGGTTAGAAACTCTCCTTTGCTAACAGTTACGGGACAAGTATTTTTCCTCACAGGCCAACAGGCTACAGATAGAAATCCTGTTGTTGTTTTCATCAAAAGCCATGTGCAATGCTATAGAGGTTGTGATGAGGCCCTACATTAACGACGACATCGAGTAGCCTAGACAATCGATACTAAGCTCAATGTTGTAGTGTTTGTGGTGAGGTACTACATTAACGAGGACCACGAATAGCCTAGTGTGAGACTAGGGAAGCTACACTAATCCCAGTAAAGAGTGTTTGTGGTTAGACACTACATTAACGACGACAGCGAGTAGCCTAGTGTGAGACCAGAGCTACACTAATCCCAGTAAAGAGTGTTTGTGGTTAGACACTACATTAACGACGACAGCGAATAGCCTAGTGTGAGACCAGAGCTACACTAATCCCAGTAAAGAGTGTTTGTGGTTAGACACTACATTAACGACGACAGCGAATAGCCTAGTGTGAGACCAGAGAATCGACACTAAGCCCAATGTCATAGTGTTTCTGGTGAGACACCACACTAACGACGACCACGAGCAGCCTAAAGCCCGTTCTTAATTGGGCGAATGTTTGTTCGAGAAGCTAGTTGGAAGTATTCGGCGAACCTAGTTGGTTCTTAATTGGGCGAACTTTTCTTCGCGAACCTAGTTGGGACTATTCGTCGAAGGTATATTCGGGGTCCTAAAAGCTTCGCTCAACATGTTCTGGGAACATGCGCCCTAGTCGACGAACATTGCCTCTGACTGGCTGAGAGCAGAGCTCTCCTGTGGATGAAGAAGAAATGAAAATAAAAATGGATGACGGTGTCGCTGGGTTCTTCACTCGCTTCGGAGGGAATTTGTTTATTTGTTGACTTGCGGGAGGCGCAACCTTGTCTCGGGGACCCAGAAAGAGATATAGTTAGTTGAATTACCCTGTGAGGGATGATTAAAGTATACTGACTTGACTTGACTTTAGCCTACATTTTCGATCATGCTGTCTGCTTCGCGTCTGCCGCAAGTTCGGGCCGAAGCTTGCATCTCATTACAAGCCAGATGAGAACGAAGTAAAGTTCGTCGAACTGTCCGAACCATGTTCGGCGAACTAAAAGTTCAATTAAGAAACGAATCATAGTTCGTCGAACTGTCCGAAAGTATGTTCGGCGAACAAACATTCGCCCAGTTAGTAGACTGGCTGGAAACCCAAACTCTTGCTGCATCTTCACATCTTTGCAGCCACCTTGCCGCCCTCTGTAATTCGGGGTCAGACCACACATGCAGCCAATGCTGAGGCAGAGCAGAGGCACGTACGTACTACACTACTTTGCCGGTCAGACAAGCTGTGGCTGGTCAGACCGAAGCTGTGGCCGGTCAGACAGAAGCTGTGGCCGGTCAGACAGAAGCTGTTGCCTGTCAGACAGAAGCTGTGGCCGGTCAGACAGTAGCTGGACCCGGGGCACAAACGGGGGATCGGTATCTCGTGCGCCTCTCCAGGGGCGATGACAATCAAAGACTCCAGGCCGGCACGGACGTGCAACATTCCGCAACTGGGGCCTTTGCACCACGGCGAGAGCGCCGTGCTTTATTTTCCCTATAAAACTCCTCGCACGGCGCCCTTTCATCCTTTATCAGTCGTGCACCTGCTTGTCTACCTTTGGCGTTGTTGCGCGGGGAGTTGTTTCCCTTTGATGTCGGCCATGTTGCTGTGAGGCATGGGGAAGAAGCCTTCTTCAGACTTGAGCTGTCGTTAAACTGCATCATGAAGTGGATTCGACTGCTGAGATAACGGTGTCTTATCGCCGTGGGTCCAAATGGTCAGTCGACAGCACAGATCAGGGGGAGGGGGTAGTGGAGGAGTTGGGGAAGGGCGGGGGCGGGGTGGGGGGGTATGGGTGCTTTTGCTTGATGGAGGCTTTTAAACCTCCTCAGATGAATTCACTCAGAGATCTTGGAATTTAATTGTACCGACAAAGTCGGTTTCCCGGCAGAGTTTTGGAGATCTTAACATTTATCGATGGACCCAAAAGAATAAAGAACATTCCGTTGTTCCGACAGTGTCTGGACTTTAGGAAATCTTGAAGCTTGATCAAAGGCCCAAAGAGGAATTGCGCGTTTCCATTAACCTGGGACACAGGCGATGCAGAGAGGAGCTTACACTAATTTGTTTGTTATGTTGCTGTAGTTGCTGTTGGAGTATGCTTCACTGCGCCACTTTACGATTGTCCAAACCAGCTGCGACCGTGTCAGCGAAAATGACCCACACGGATGAGTGTCCCACTGGCCAGGACCTCAGCGCACTCAACACATCCTTCAGCACTGCCCTACCCACGTCACGTTGTTCAGCACTGCCCTACCCACGTCACGTTGTTCAGCACTGCCCTACCCACGTCACGTTGTTCAGCACTGGCCTGCCCACATCACTCTGTTCAGCACTGCCCTGCCCACATCACTCTGTTCAGCACTGCCCTGCCCACATCACTCTGTTCAGCACTGGCCTGCCCACATCACGTTGTTCAGCACTGCCCTGCCCACATCACGTTGTTCAGCACTGCCCTGCCCACTTCACAAGATATCTCGGTCCCCGCCAGTTCCTCTCTGCAAGCAACTCGGCGTTAAACAAGCCAAAGGAACGAAGGAACAAAACTGAGAAGAACTGAGAAGAACCCCGGTTTAGGGAAAGACCTTTGATCAAGCTTTACGATCGTCACACTACACGGGTATATTCCTAACGTTAACGACTTGTTTGCCTGCCAGTTTAACTCTAGACTCTTGTGGTTTGTTTGTTGGTGTTTGCCATTTGATAACACATGTTTAGACCAGTTCCTCACGCTGGTGGGACAGAGGCAGAATTTGTCAGGACACAGCTTCGGTCGCCGTGGGATCTTTAACGTGTGTATCCATGCATGATAATAATTATTATTATAAAGGATAATTCTTATAAAGCGTTAATTCTTAAAGCACGGTGCTGTGCACATGTTAAAAATCCCAAGCGTTGGCAGCCATACCACTGGTGGAATGCCGGACCGAAAATCCAGGCGCAATACTGACGCGGGTTTGATTCCACAGCGCAGCAACGGATTTTTCTCCCAGAATCAACTTTCCTATCCAACTGTTCGTACAGTACAAACTGAGCAATCCCGCCCGTTTTTTTTTTTTGTTTTTTTTTTTCGTTTTTTGTTTGTTTGTTTGTTGTTGTTTTTTTTGTTGTTGTTTTTTTTTTTTTTTTTTTTTGGGGGGGGGGGGGGTGTTTGTTTTCGTTGCTTTTTTGTTTTTGTTTTGTTTAGTTTATTTTTTTGGGGTTATTTTTGTTGTTGTTGTGCTCTCTCTCTCTCTCTCTCTCTCTCTCTCTCTCTCTCTCTCTCTCTCTCTCTCTCTCTCTCTCTCTCTCTCTCTCTCTCTCTCTCTCTCTCTCTCTTGTGTGTGTGTGTTTTGCTGCCGCGACAGCTGTTACATGTTGTTTGTGACTGAGACTTTGACGAGAATGTCCGACAGGGTTTTGTTGGTTTATCTCTCTTTAATTCTTTGTGGTCTGTTTCGCAGTTTTTGTCATGTGTTTGTGTTCGCTTGCTTTAACTTTCTGGCTCATTTCAATTGTGCAACTGTGTGCAGACAAGGCGATTAACAAAGAAAGAAGTAGCATACAAAACTGACCCATTTTGATTGCCCCACTCCCAATAATCCCCCCGCGCACTGTCGTCTGTCTGTCTGTCTGTCTGTCTGTCTGTCTGTCTGTGTCTCTGTCTGTGTCTCTGTCTCTCTCTCTGTCTCTCTCTCCTCGTCTCTCTCTGTCTCTCTGTCTCTGTCTCTCTGTCTCTGTCTCTGTCTCTCTGTCTCTCTCTCTGTCCTCTGTCTCTGTCTCTGTCTCTGTCTCTCTCTCTCTCTCTCTCTCTCTCTCTCTCTCTCTCTCTCTCTCTCTCTCTCTCTCTCTCTCTCTGTCCGTCTGTCCGTTTCCTCTCTCTGTCTCTCTGTCTGTCTCTCTCAGTCTCTGTCTCTGTCTCTCTCTCTCCTCTCTCTCACTATGCCTACCCCCATCTAACCCCCATCACATTCTTTAAATCTCCTTTGTTCTTTGTTCGTTTTCGTAAGAGAACACGGGAACAAAGAATGGTGACGTCGTTTATTGTGAAATGCTATCCCTCCTCCTTTGAACCAGCTGTGAATGCACCCCAGCAGACGAATAAAACACTTTGTAACAGGTAGATTCATTGTTTAAGAGTTTTTCTTTTTAAGTCACTTGATTTTCTTTAACTTGCACATTAAGTTTTTATGCACATTTCCTTTATCCTAACGTTAGCTCGGTCGTTAAATTCTGTATCGTAGGCACGATAACGCCGAAAGTATACAAAAAAATACTAACCAAAAAATATAAAAAAATAGAAAGAAGAAGAGGAAGATGCTGTTGTTACTCAGAAAATCTCTGTCTCGGTCGACTCGAACCGGTCGGAAACATGAAAGGAAACCCACCACCACGACGGGGGTCAAAGTGCGAGCAATAAAAGAAAAAGTTTTTTTCGCATGATTTGATGACTGTGAAGAATTGTTTACCAAGCGTGATTTATGCCCACATTTTTGAGCATTTTTTGTTGCGTGTTTTGTCTTCTCGTTGTCTGTCCAATGCGTGTTTGTGTGTGTGGTAACAGCATGTGGTCCCGTCTGTCCGTCAGTGTCTGTGTACGGCATGGGGTTGTCTGGGAGGTGTGTGTGTGTGTGTGGGGGGGGGGGGGGGGCAGCATTTTCGCTTGGGGTTTAATTTTGTTACGCTCCAAATAATTTTCAACAGCTGACAAGTTTAGTAGCAATGGAACGGTACGAAACTACTTGGAAACAGTCGGAGACACCAAGAGAGGAGAGAAGAAGAAAAAAGGAGAGAGAGAGAGAGAGAGAGAGAGAGAGAGAGAGAGGAGAGAGAGAGAGAGAGAGAGAGAGAGAGAGAGAGAGAGAGAGAGAACTCGAACTCGAAAACTTTATTTGACAAGGATTGTACTTTAGGTTCAGTCAAAAACCTGTCTAACAACTAGTCCTAGAGAGAGAGAGAGAGCATTTAATTAATCAGGTTGTTCGCTTAAGAGAGAGAGAGAGAGAGAGAGAGAGAGAGAGAGAGAGAGAGCATTTAATTAATCAGGTTGCTCGTTTAAAATAGGTATGTGCATACTGAGTTGAAAAGATAACAGCGTTACTTGCAGCGTTTGTGTGCATAATTTATTATCTGCCGCAAAACTGCTTGTGGGTAGATCACATAGATATATAATTCCACCATACACCTTTATCTAACAACAAACGGACAAACAGACAAAGTATTTACTCGCATGCCAAGTGGCAGTTACCGTAGGCGACTTACGTCTTATTCTAGTGTTGGTTCGGCGACATTCGCGAGTTAATTAACTCCTTTGTTTGTTGACTTTGGACTAACAGTTTACAGTGGTTATCAATTTTACAACAAAGCCATCAAATAATAAAATGACTTATCTTTCGGTTGTCATTATTTTTCTGCTTCTGTGTGTGTGTGTGTGTGTGTGTGTGGTGTGTGTGTGTGTGTGTGTGTGTGTGTGTGTGTGTGTGTGTGTGTGTGTGAGTGAGTGTGCATGTGTGTGTGTATGTGCGTGTGTGCATGTATGTACGTGTGTGTGTGTGTGTGTGTGTGTGTGTGTGTGTGTGTGTCTGTCTGTCTGTCTGTCTGTCTGTCTGTCTGTCTGTCTGTCTGTCTGTCTGTCTGTCTGTGTCTGTCTGTCTATGTGTGTGTGTGTCTGCCTGTCTGTCTGTCTGTCTGTCTGTCTGTCTGTCTGTCTGTCTGTCTGTCTGTCTGTCTGTCTGTCTGTTTGTGTGCAGTGTGTGTGTGTGTGTCTGTGTGTCTGTCTGTCTGTCTGTCTGTGTCTGTGTGTCTGTGTCTGTGTGTGTGTGTGTCTGTGTGTGTCTGTGTCTGTGTGTCTGTGTCTGTGAGTCTGTGTCTGTGCGTGAAGAAGGTTAAAACAAAAACTCAGCTTACGTAACATGCACTGGCACCTGATGTGGTCTGTATCTGTTTAAAACCAACAGCATGTTTCATCAAAACGCATTTTGCTTTAGCTGCCTGTGGTACGTACCATGCCAATCCAACTGAAAAGCAATTTAAACACCCATCCACCTACACCCTCCCACCCACCCCACCCCACCCAACCCAACCCCACTCTCTCTCTCTCTCTCTCTCTCTCTCTCTCTCTCTCTCTCTCTCTCTCTCTCTCTCTCTCTCTCTCTCTCTCTCTCTCTCTCTCTCTCTCTCTCTCTCTCTCTCTCTCTCTCTCTCTCTCTCTCTCTAAACCAGCCAAACAACAAAAGACATAACCCAGCAAGACTTGGGTTGCGTGTGTGTGTGTTACACGTGACGCTTGGTCGCAGGTGAAGTATGCGGAGTTTTCTTTCAACTACACCCTGTGTCAAGGATCTTCTGTCCAGGTACGCTGTGGCTCTGATTGTAGATCTTCCAGTCGGGCATGTTGCGGGTGTTACCGCTTTGAATATACGATGTGGATTTGTGCGAAATAGATATTACTATTTCCTTCACTGACTGGTCTCCCTGCCAGGTATATTAGTCTATGGGGTGGATCGTATCGTCGACCTTTCTTTCAGGAATGCTTATCATCTATCTTCCGTCGAGGTATGTTGTTTATGTTCGTGTTCCCAGGTATGGTGTGGATCTTTCTTCCAGGTATTTTGTGGATATTATCGTCGATAGTCCTTCGATAGTTGTGGGTCGTAGATATTCCTTCCAGGTGTGTTGTAGATCTTGCAGATCTACCCTCCATGCATGTTGTGGGTCTTACTGTAGTTCTTCCTTCCATGTATGTCGTGGACCTTATCGTAGATCATCCTTCCATGTTGTGGGTCTTATCGTAGTTCTTCCTTCCATGCATGTTGTGGGTCTTATCGTAGTTCTTCCTTCCATGCATGTCGTGGGTGTTATCGTAGTTCTTCCTTCCATGCATGTTGTGGGTCTTATCGTAGTTCTTCCTTCCATGCATGTTGTGGGTCTTATCGTAGATCGTTCTTCGCGTATAAGTGGATCATCTTGCTGATTTTATTTCAAGGTATGTCAGTTGTCTATCTTACTGTGGATTTTCTTCAGTAAAGGTCATACAGCTTCCTTCCAGACATCTTGTGGCGCTTCCTTCAATGTTTTTCGTAGATCTTTCCAGACATGTTTTGCATCACCAAAAAGTACACGTCTGCTTGTTGGCGACTGTACATACTTTTCAAATTCTGGTACGGAGAAACTGTTCCTCAAACGCCTTCGCCCTGATATAACCGAAATGGTTGACTGGGCGTAAAAGACCAAGTTACTGCTACTACAACCTCAAACGCCAATGTTGGAGTCTGTCAGGCAGGGCAATACGAATCGAAGATTTGTGAATCGTTCCAATTAATTACGCCGTTCGGTTGGTCGCGAGCAAGGGTACGTTTATAGCACACGGAAGGGTGGAAGGGAGGGTAGGGGTGTGTGTGGGGGGGGGGGGGGTACAAGCGTTAAAAACTGGGCACTGTGGGAACCTGCCCCGCGTTCGTCTGCTGATTGTATGTTTGATCGCCACCCCGGGAGCTGAAAGTAGACACTGTATTCAGCACGTTTTGTCATTTCATAGGCGCACGATGCGCGGGGTAGTAACACTGTAAAGGACGATCAACCGCTCTGGCCGCTTTGCATACATACATACAGACATACAAGTAACATTGCAAAGAACGACCAGCCCCTCTGGCCCGCTTTGCATACATACATACAGACATACAAGTAACATTGCAAAGAACGACCAGCCCCTCTGGCCGCTTTGCATACATACATACAGACATACAAGTAACATTGCAAAGAACGACCAGCCCCTCTGGCCGCTTTGCATACACACAGACATTACAAGTAACATTGCAAAAATGATCAACCTCTCTTGCTGGCTTTACATACACACAGACATATAAGTAACATTGCAAAGAACGATCATTCTCTCCTTCTGGCTTTACATACATACAGACAGACATACAAGTAACGTTGTAAAAACGATCAGCCTCTCTGGCTGGCTTTACATACATACAGACATACAAGTAACATTGTAAAGAACGATGAACCTCTCTGGCTGGCTTTACATACATACAGACATACAAGTAACATTGTAAAGAACGATGAACCTCTCTGGCTGGCTTTACCTACATACAGACATACAAGTAAAGTTGTAAAGAACGATCAATCTCTGTTTCTGGCTTTACCTACATACAGACATACAAGTAACGTTGTAAATAACGATGAACCTCTCTGGCTGGCTTTACATACATACAGACATACAAGTAACATTGTAAAAACGATCAACCTCTCTGGCTGGCTTTACATACATACAGACATACAAGAAACGTTGTAAATAACGATGAACCTCTCTGGCTGGCTTTACATACAGACAGACATACAAATAACGTTGTAAAAACGATCAAACTCTCTGGCTGGCTTTACATACATACAGACATACAAGAAACGTTGTAAATAACGATGAACCTCTCTGGCTGGCTTTACATACAGACAGACATACAAATAACGTTGTAAAAACGATGAACCTCTCTGGCTGGCTTTACATACATACAGACGTACATACAAGTGACATTGCAAAGAACGATCAATCTCTGTTTCTGGCTTTACATACATACAGACATACAAGTAACGTTGTA
>OY757545.1:6692357-6710046 GCA_963584105.1 Alviniconcha strummeri
ACACAAAAGAAACAGTGACCTCACAAAAACAAACAAACAAAATAATACAAAAGTGCAAAAAACAAAAACAAAAATTGACCCCCCAAAAAAACAACAACAACAACAGACCCCCCCCCCCCCCTCTAAAAAAAAGAAAAAGAAGAAAAAAAGAAGAAAAAACCCTCAACAAGAACACTCAAACAGACACAAAGCCGGACAACCCGAGATAACAGAAAATTAACACCTACATACACGCATCGCTGCTCCACCCTCCCCCCCCCCCCCCCTTTTCCCCCATCTCCCAACTCCCCTACTCCTCCCCACCGCCTCACGCACGCCCCCCCCGGCCCCCCCCCCCCCCCCCCCCCATCACTCCCGCCATCCTCTGCCCTGCCGGTCACAACACAACCACATCACCCACTTTCTCAAGAGACATATATATAATGTTGATTTACTTGTTACCACTAAGCTGACAAACACCGGCATCAATCTATTCAGCAGCCCTTGCTTTGAACTTTGCAACAGCCGTGAGCACGACACAGCCATTTTCCTCGATCCCTGGTGTCGCTGTGGCTGGCTGTGAGATATTTCCTGCTCGGCGGCGTATGGCGGCTCACTAGCGTCAAAAGACAAAGTGACTAATTATGTGCACACTATTACAATGACGCAAGTAAGCCGTTAACTGTGAGACAAAATACAATTTTTTTTTGTCGTCAGATAATTAGTAATTATGTGCACATAAACACAATCAGTTGAAACGGGAGATGGGGAAGCCTGATAGAAACGCATGTGTTCATGACCAGCAATGGGTGTGTGGTCTGGGTTTTCCCAACCTTGGGAAGCAGTAACATTGAGTAATGTACACTTGTATTTTACAACAACAATTATATTTGACAATAATTATATTACTAATTATCTGCATATAATTACATATTTTGTATTATTTTTGACTCACAGTTTACGGCTTGCTTGCACCAAAAGTACATAATTATTAGTATTTGACAACAACTATTACATTTGACAATAATTATATTACTAATTATCTGCATATAATTACATATTTTGTATTATTTTTGACTCACAGTTTACGGCTTACTTGCACCAAAAGTACATAATTATTAGTAATTATCTTAATATAATTAGTTATTATGTGCACATAGTAGTAATTGTGTGCCTTTCGTGCTGCTTCCAACGGCTTACGTGCGTCAAAAATACATAATTACAGACATCATCACATAATTATTCACATAATTGCATACTTATTAATTATGTTGAAACGGTGTAAGTGCGCACGTGCAGGTATGTCAGCACTTCCCATTTTCTTTGTGGCAATGGCGATCGCCGACGGGTTATTTGAATATAATTACTAATTATCTGAACATAATTACTAATTATCCTTTTCTTTGAGTAAATATGTCGTTCGACGCTTGGTTCTAGCGGTTTAAATGCGTCAAAAGCACAGACTGACTAATTATGTGCACATAACAGTAACTTTATTAACCTTTCGCACTGCTTCCAACGGCTTACTTGTGTCAAAAGTACATAAATTACAATTATGTGGAGACAAAATTACAGTTATGTGCGCATAAATCTGAAACAGAACGAGGCCAAGAGCGCTCGTACAGAATCAACACACAAGGGATTTAATTAGCGCTCGAAATACACAAGTACAACAACAAAGACCCGAGTCGCCTACGGTAACTCTCACCTGGCATGCGTGCAAATACAAGGTACAGAAACTCCACCAGAGGTGTACCCTCAATACTGAGGTGAGAGTTACCGCAGGTGACTCAGGTCTTTGTTGTTGTACTTGTGTTACGTATTTTGAGCACTAATACTAAATGCCAAATTACTAATTTATACGCATAATTAAAATCAACACGCAAGGGGGTTACCCTTGCGTGTTGATTTTAATTATGCGTATAAATTAGTAATTTGGCATTTTGACACTAGTAAACCGCCATAGCGACGGGTCAATCTGCTTGTGCCACTAACATTTGCAGGGTTCGATATGACCAGCAGCAGACAGATTCCTCTCCGGTTGGGCCAGAAGGCATACATATTAGCCAGGCGAGGCAAGGCCGTGTGAGTCTTGTCTGGCGATGCTGTCACGTACTCCATGCACAAAAGAGCGGAAGGAGTCGACTCAGTTCTCTCCCTTCTATTGTATCGTGTTTTGTTTTTGTTTTTTTGTTTTCCCCTTCTTTTTCTTCCCCAACTAGTTCTTGAAAGCGACGATAGTTTCGCGGGTCGAACCGTCGCGGGAATGACGAGATGTCTGTCTTCAGGAATCGTCGTAACTCGCTGGCAGGATTTATGTGAGATCCTAGAAACTCGGTTGGGGTGGAGGTTTGTGTGTTGTGTGTGTGCGTGTGTGTGTGTGTGTGTGTGTGTGTGTGTGTGTGTGTGTGTGTGTGTGTGTGTGTGTGTGTGTGTGTGAGTGACTGTGTGTGTGTGTGTGTGTGTGTGTGTGTGTGTGTGTGTGTGTGTGTGTGTGTGTTGGTGGTGGTGGTGGTGGTGGTGGTGTGTGTGTGTGTGTGTGGTGGTGGTGGTGGTGGTGGTGTGCGTGTGTGTGTGTGTGTGTGTGTGTGTGTGTGTGTACTGTGTGGTGGTGGTGGTGGTGGTGGTGGTGTGTGTGTGTGTGTGTGTGTGTGGTGGTGGTGGTGGTGTGTGTGTGTGGTGGTGGTGGTGGTGGTGGTGTGTGTGTGTGTGGTGGTGGTGGTGGTGGTGGTGGTGGTGTGCGTGTGTGTGTGTGTGTGTGTGTGTGTGTGTGTGTGTGTGTGTGTGTGTGTGTGTGTGGTGATGGTGGGTGGTGGTGGTGGTGTGTGTGTGTGTGTGTGTGTGTGTGTGTGTGTGTGTGTGTGTGTAAAGTCGATACCCTTGTAGCCCACGTACCGTTTTCAGCGTTGATGATTCTCAGGCCCATCTTGCGGCGGTCGCCAATGATGGTGTTGACTGGGTCACGTAATGACAACCTCAGCTTCTCGTTCTTCTCTTCCAGACCCTCGTCACGAATTGTCATCTCCCACGTCACCAGCGACTCACCTGCACGTCACAGTTCTTGCTGTCAAGGATACGTTGTCCGTTTTGCAGTCGTGGAAAGATCGACAACGAAAATATCAAGATTCGTCCCTCTGCACTATCAGTGCCATCCCATAATTTTGAATGAAGTAGATTTCAGCTTTCCGCAGTGAGCCCAGGAAACAAAAAATCAAATGCAACTAAACTAGGCCATTGATGCTGTCGAGGAAAGGCCACGCCCAGTTATGCAGCAGTCCGAATGTTTTGAGAAACAGGCTATCGGACACTGTTGACGTACTCTGTGTGTGTGGGGAGGAGAGAGGGGTGGTGGTGGTGGTGGTGGTGGGGGGGGGGGGTATTACTATCTCTAGCAGGATAGTATAAAAGCAATCCAACTGGCTCACAGCGACGCACCGACATAATATGTTTTGTTGCAAAAGGTACAGAAGAATTTCAGAAGCGTTGGTGGGGGGGCGGGGGTGGGGTGGGGGTGGGGGTGGGGGTCATTTTGAAGAGTTTAGTTGTAAAAGGTTGGAAAAAAAAGGAAAAAAAAGGGGGGGGGGGGCAAATGTTCGAGGCAAACATCTTTTTCCAAGCAATGGACTGACAGGTAAGCGATCATAAATGAAAAAAGAATTTGTTCAGCAGACCTAAAACATATCGTTTGGACAAAAGCGTGACGCCCAATAATGTTTTTGCAACTGATATGTTACCTCGTTACCAACCTTTGTTACGGGGCGGGGGATTAGAATCAACAGAATTGGATAATCAATCACTAACCTGGATCGAACTGAACTTGTTTTGCAGAGCTGGGGATGAAATCTTCTCCAATCTTGGCCGAGATTTCCCGAACCTGAATGCTGACATAGGCGGAGTGCTGGAGGTTTCCGTGACGCCGGAGGGTGATTGACAGTCTTCCTATGTTCTCACAGGCCACCACCTCCTTGCGTTCAAACTCAACTCGAGACCAGCTCATGTCGAATCTACGAAGTGTGAAATCAAACACATATTCCTAATGTTTCCATGAAACTGCGTCCTCCTTTCCAAAGGTCATGTCTCTAACTATAAAATAACGGGACTGGTAGTTTTAGGCATACTATGTGCTGTCTCTTTCTCTGTGAAAACTGCATACAATGTAATAAATAGCGTTACCATAGAAAAAGCACAATGAGGGCCGTACATACATTCTTCGTACACTACTCAGATGAGTTGCGGATGCAATAATAATAATAACAACACATCACAAGATGGGGGAAAACGACGCACAGAAGCATATGCACTGAAGATAGACATAAACACATCAAAATGGACAATTTGTCTGTACACGAGAAGGCAAATAAGCACATTCCAGTCTGAACACACATCATTACTACTTCCGTCGTGAACATCAGTTCAAACCTGATTCGGCCATTAACATTTTCAGATTCTGAGAAAAGATTTTTCTCTTCAGCATACCATAACAGAACTTGGAGCTTTATTTTGATTAAAAAGAGCTTTGTCAGCAAGACTCCTTTACCACGAGTCTACCAGTCTGAAACAGAGCGCTCTATCATACAAGCATAGCATCTGACAGACACATGTAAACCTTTCTAGCTTTCATGCCATCACCAATGGCCGTATAGAAAATGTAAGAAAACTCACCGTTGGTCATCCAGAGTGTTGCCCCTGGAGTCCTCCACTCTGAAGGTGAAGGTGTCATTGGTAGCCGCGGTCTTGGGGTCAATGATGAAGAGCAGACTGTCCTCGTCTAGGTCTCGTTGCGTGAACCTCCTCCTGACGTAGCGCTTGGCCACCGTGTTCTCTATGTGGCCGTGCCGCGGCCTCTCCGCCATCACGTACAGCAGGCTGCTGCTGTCCGTGTCCGAGTCCACCGCCCGCAGTCGCTTGCTGTTCAGGCGGTACCCGTAGCGACGGCGGCCGAAGTACTGCAGAGTGTCTGGAGACTGGTTCGTCACCAAGGTCGGGGCGTCTGACACATTGAAAACAAACACAGCTGGAATTGCAGTCCTGTGAGAGTGACATAATTAGAGACCCTTTACGTATGTTATACAAGGCAGTTTGGGCTCCGTGTTTCCTGTTTTCCTGTCTTCTTGTTGGCTGTAGAGGTGGTAGCGGCGAAATTTTCGAGAAGGGTTCGCGGCCTAAATGACCCCAGAGTGCTACTATGGACACATGACTTTCCTGTCCCGAGAAATACAGTTTTAACAGTTTAATTGAATCTGCGCATGTGTATGAAATGGACGTCATTGTATCAGCTAACGTTTGGGTCAGTTTAGTTGAAAGCGATTTTTAAACAGTTATCTCATCCAAACATGTAAAGGGTTCGAAAGAAAGCTATTTATTAGGACAAAAACACAACCTGCAAATATTCGGGGTAATCCCTTTGTCAAGCTACACAAAAACAAACACTTAAACAACGGTTGAATCTGTTTTTGGTTGAGTTATGTTGTTTTCCTGTCAAGTGCTTGGAAGAATGTTGGCATGACAGTGACGCGTAATACTTCATCACTTAAAAAGAAATTCCTTGTAACTGGCGCTGCTCTAAATCAGCACGGATTTTCCCCCATGTAGGCAACAAATATTCTGTTCATTGCACCTCCTTATAAGAAAATGATTACACACACACACACACACACACACACACACACACACACACACACACACACACACACACACACACACACACACACACACACTACGCATTTGATACTACCAAATATGTGTTACAATGACATTACACGTGTAACTAATACGCAGAGCCCCCCTTCCCCAACACATTTTCTGTGTTCACTTGTTTACTTGATTGCTATTTTCCCTTTTCTTTAATATAATTGCTCACGTATATAACATATAACTGTAATGCAAGGTTTCAGATAAGTTGTATTCTTAATTTTCCTGCGTAGTCCAGTCCGTATTTTCAGGGCGAAATATTCTGTTGTATATCTAGTAAAGCTGTGTTTAAGCCAATAAGAAATCTGTAGTATCTGCCAGAGCCATAATGCAATGGAGGTCACGCGGGGAAACTGCCTCCTTTACTAAAGAGCTAGGGCAAGCAGGGCAACCCCTGTGTTGCTGATTTCCACCTAAGTGCTTGAGAATGCTCAAATGTTCTTGCGACGTTAAAGAGCCGTAAAAGTCACAAAAACACGTCAAAAACGAGACCTTGAGTTCCATGAAGACTCCATAAACTAAGTTTATGCCCCTTGTTTATTGGGGACGACGATGAGCACCAGATTTGCCTCCCTTGCACGGAACTCAACACGGCCTTCCGCCGAGCAGAAATTGAACGCACGCTGGTTTACTCCCAAATCACCTCCAGGCACCTTCAGAGCTCCCGTCTTTCGCGGTTTTTTCCCCCTCATTTCCTTTTCAGTGGAAGTTTCTTCCGTCCTCGTTTTCTTTTTCTCTCAGCGAAGTTTACACCGGTAAATTATGCTCACGTCAAATCGACATCCTGCACCGGAATAGTGTCAAAGAGGGCACTGTTCAGTTCCTGAAATGGGTGCATGCATTTTCTGTGGGATAATGAACTTGTTCTTTCATTTTATGGAAGACCTTTCGATGAAAAAAATGAAGGGAAAAAAAAAAAGAGCTGATTCAGGGCTTGCGTAAAACAAAAGCATTCAGTCATTGTTTTACCCCCTGCCCCGGACAAATAAAAATCCGACGGCTCAGTGATAGGAACTGTGATAAGTTTGGGGTTTACCCACAGCTAAGGCGAAAAGTTCTTCCATATGATATTTGGCCACAGTAAAACACTGATTATGGCAAACTGAACAAAACGTAGATCAAAATGATTCTACCCTCAAAGCTTTGTTCACCAGCGAAAAGTTTTGTCTTATCATTTAGAAACAGCAGATTCTGGACGTGAAAAATAATGAAGCTATGGTCAACAAAACTCAAACGGAGTAGTTATTATCATTTAGGTTTTGTACACTTCATCAAATCTGATTAAACAGACAAATTAAAAACGAAACTAATGCAGATTAAAACTGAAAATTTATTAAAACATAATCAACTTCTGGGAAGGTGTTTGTTGCGAAATGTTGATTTGCATCGGATATTTGGACTCTTTTCGGTCTCTTTGATCAGGGTACATATTACTCACCTACACACAACGATGCGCTAAACCAGTAGGTGTGTGGCTGGCCCTTCTTAGGTAAAAGAAGAAAAAGAAAAAGACTTTTTTCGACAAACCTGCTAGGCAGCTTATAATCATTATCACCATCAGCAGCAGCAGCAGTGAAATTTATCACAACAATTATCACGATCACTGTGGGGGCAAATCATTACACTGCCCCCCCCCCCCACCCCCGCCCTCCACGCCGCCGCCCAGCCTACCTTCCACCAAAGGCTTGATGAATATGCTGGCCATGGCGGGCTGGGTCTGCAGAGTTCCGTTAACAAGAAAGCCGGTGTGGCGGCCATCATCCAAAGAGAACAGGAAGTTGTCCAGACCTGCACGTGACCCGTCACTCTCGTAGCGCACGTGACCCAGCTCCACGTCGTTCTGCGTGAAGGCAGAGGCCACCTGGCCGCCCCTTATGTACAACTGGCCGTAGGTAGGCGGCTTGACCACACGGAACGTGATGCTTTGGGCTGCCGTGTCCGGATCCATGGCCTTCAGGTGGTAAGGGGAGATCTTTTCTTCTCCCCCTTGCAACACCTACAAATAAAAGTGAGGTGTTGACCCAGACTTGATTCTCAATGGCAGATTATCCAATGTAGAATGCAGAATAATTATTATCATTTGCTGTTAAGAAATTAATTCGTATCAAATTAACATCTTTACTACTCCATTATTTTTCCAAACTTTCGGCAGCATATCTTCGTCTGTACCATCAGACCACACTGAAAACAATGCTTTGGCTTAAAATGCACAGAAACCGGGTGAACCTGACTAACCTCAATGAGAGAGTTGGCCACGAGGGATGGCAGCACTCTGTCCATAGGCTGAATGTCGATACGGAACTCCCCATCTTTCGTTTCACTCAGACCATTAGTCACGGTAAAAGTGAAGGAATCCTCCGTGATGTCGTTCTTGGTCAGGTGGTTGTACACCACTTTCTGCGACGCTATGTCCATTTGGGTGAAACTTCTTATGGGAACGAACATGCGGTCGATAAACTCCAGCTGCCCAAGACGTGGGGGGCGGATCACAGCGAAGACGATCTCTTCTGCCTTGGTGCTCTCGTCTGAGGCACTGAGGTTGGACGTGCTGATGGCTACTCGCTCTCCTTCACGCACAGTCATGCCGCGGTTGAGCAGAGCGATGTTGGCCTTGCGGGAGTTCTTCACTTTGATCTCGAACGTCTCCTCGTGACGCCTGTGGGTACCGTCGGACAGGACGAAGACGAAGCTGTCGCCCTGGGTGACCCCCATACGGGTAGTGTGCGAGTAGCGAATCTTGTTCAGGTCCACATCAGTCTGGGTGAAATTCTCACCCACCTTGGGATGGACAGAAGAAGAAATTGGTGGTGAGGGACATTGTGGCCGCATCATGAGATGTCATTACGTTTCATATGCAAAATATCTAGCAGAAAAAGCCAGTATTTCGATTTTTCTGAATTTATACAAACCCACGGGGAAAAACATGAAGTTACCTATTTTACGCGTCTAAGCATAATAGGGATAGTGGCGGGTAAAAGGGTACAAATCTGAAACGTAAATGATGGCAAGCCTAATCGTTCACGCAGATGAGCTAATGAAGCCTTTCTGAAATTGAATAACTATGCGTAGGCACTTCACTTTGTTTGATGATCAGTGAGATCCAGGGATCTTGTAATCAGTTTATTTATGTAGTAGGATAAAAGAAACACTCTAGAACTGAAATTTTCAGCTCACCTTGATGTCGCGACAGTCAAGCGACAAGACAGGTGAGAAGGGGTCTGGACAGTACTGCAGCAGTCCTTTAACTGGCAGTTGCAAGATAATGTAAAAGAGCTCCGTGTCAGCATTGTCCCCGTCTCGGGCCTCGAGGACGACTGAAGACACCACAGCAGAATCTCCGTAGTCTAATTCCAATCCGGCATTTTTAATCACCTCTGGTTTTTCATCGTTGGTAAGTTTAATGGTGATGTTGCATACTCGTTTGATGTCATGTTTGCCGTCGGACACGGTGACAGCAAACTTGTCAGACACGGTTTCTGAGCCGTCGTGTTTGTACTTGAGCTTCAGACCGCTGTGGAGCTCATCGATGGAGAAGTCAGTCGCCTCTGTCTCCATCTCGCCCTTCTTAGTGTGTATCATCATGACGATCTTGCCGTGGACAGGCAACTGAGACACGCTGAACATCAGAGAGTCTTTAGGCATATCCAGGTCGATAGCATCCACCATGGACTGGTCAATCACCATATCCTCGCCCTCGGGAAGAGCAAAGTCTTTCAGCATGAGGTCCGGAGCCTCGTCGTTCGCAGGAACAATCGTGATCGTGATGGTCTCTGGCACTGAGTTAAGCTTGCCGTCAGTGGCGTAGATCTGGAACTTGTCGCTGAGCGGTTCCACGCCCCTGTGGTTGGCCTGTATGTAGTTGATGGATCCATCCAGAATGTCCTCGAAGCTGAAGGAGTTGGCCCTCTTGCCCACGTTGCTTTTCTCGGATCCGGGGCTGGGTTTCGTGTTCTCGATGAATCCCCACTGAGGCTGCTTGGTGATCATGAACTGGATTGTCTTCGTCTTGGAGTCCGGGTCCGTGACGCTCAGAACGTCCCTGGAGAACCTGAATGACTCCCCTTCTGCTACCAGTATAGGGCTTCCCACCCTGATTACTGGCTTCTGGTTGTTGACGGGGGTGATGGTGATGTTAAGATCAAAGATGGGAAGGTCTGAAGACGCCATGTAGTTCTGGTCAGAGACGATGAAGGACACGATGTCTCTTTTTGAGCTCGTACCAATTTCTCCACTTGTATGCAAGTAGCTAACAAGGCCGTCCTTGACTTCTTCTTGTGTCACCTTGGTGGCAGGTTGACCCCTCAGTTGCAGGACTCCGTAACGAGGTTGTTTGACGATGAGGAAAATGAGGGACTCGTCATCAGTGTCTTCGTCAGTCGCCGATAAAATCCTTTACAAAATAAAGAAACAAATTTGAGACTTGGCTAATGCTACCGCTGAAGGAAAGAGAATGCAAATCCGTGTTTTCAAGCAGGAGTGGTTTTTGTTTCTAACAACTGAATACTGCAGAATAAATACAGCCAACTCGCTGCAATTTGTCAGTCTGCTGTTTCAGAGTTGTTGTTGTTGTTTTTTGGGGGGTTTTGGCGGGTTGTGTGTGTGTGTGTGTGTGTGTGTGTTTTTTTTTTTTTTTTTTTTTTTTTTTTTTGCTACTGGTGTTGTTTTTCGCCGCAATAAAACTGTTAAGTCAAACTACAAAAAAGAGTGGATTGTATGACACCCACCTGGACGTGATCACAGCCTCGTCCCCCTCAGACACAATGAGCAGTGGCCTCAAGCCCTGAGACAGCTGTGGCGATTGGTCGTCAATAGGAACAATGTCCACGGAGATGACCTTAGTTTCCTGATTCAAGCCGTCGGTCAAGGCCAGCGTGAAGGTGTCAAGGATGACATCAGAACCGTCGTGAATGTATCTGAAAGTAAAGTCGCACATACGTACTGCTTGCAAATGACCCCGAGGCTTCGAGGCCTGATTTTCAAGGACGTGTTGTGTTGCAGTTTTGTTAGCTGGAATAGTAGCAGCTTGTTTCTTCTCAAAACGTACATATAAAACAACAATCACAGCCGTTGTGAGCAATTTTTCGTACCTGATGTGCTTCTTCCGCAAGTCGTCCAGTACAAATTTGGCCCCCTTTCTCAAAGTCCTGCCCTCTTTTTGTAGTGAGCCAAAGCGAGGCAGGGCGTCCACCATGAATACCAGTTCGCTGCTGAGTGTGTCGGCGTCGCTAGCCGACAGCTGAGAGATGGAGAGGCTCAAGATCCCGCCTTCTTCTACCAGCAACTTGTTTGTTTCAAACCTTGGTACCTGTGTAAAGGCAAAACGCAGATTTTGATGGCACTGGTGATTTCACACAAGCATGAGCTTGTGCAATCAATAACCACAGCTAACCAAACCAGTGAGCCGTGCTCATATAACGGTTGGGTGTCAACTACATGGTCACACATCGGGGACACCACCAGCGATATGACAACAAGATGGACACGTACATGCCGCGACAGCAGCCTACCTGGTTGTTGACGGGCAGCACTTCAATGTCGAAGGTTTGGCCATACAGCTTGTTGCCACTGGAGTCCTCTATGGTGTAGGCGAAGCGAACCAGGCGGGATTCAGGACCGATGTCAGACAGCGGCGGGATGTAGGCCACCTGCACAATGCGAACCGTTGTTATTTCCACCTGCACAGTACAAAGCGTCATTACTGCTACCTGTACCACACAACCCGTCAGTGCTGCCACTTACACAGCGTAAATCGCCATTACTACCACCTGTACAAGGTAAACCGTCAGTACTTTATTGCTTTCAGTTCTCTTGTGAGTAAACCATAGCCTTTGGACCCTGGCCTGTAAGTAAACACAGGATGAAGGGACTCTGGAAACTGGAGCTGGGGTCCAAGTGGCGACTTTTGTTGAAATCGATTCAAACCTCTATTACGAGCAAAAATCTCATATACGCATGTATTCCGTTTTCGTGAAATGCGTTAGCTGATTGTTTCTCATATAATTCAAACTTGCTGAAGGTGATCCCAAGCAGAAAAGCGCCATGGGCCCTATGAAAAGGCGCTCGATCAGTGTCCCCTTTAAATTTAATGCAATGTGAAGCTGAACGGCCTGCCAGAGAAAAGAGTCAGCTGGGATCGACTCATCGGCACAAAGTCACATTTCGCAGCAAAGTAAGTACTGATCGTCCACATCGGTTGCACCTACGGGACGTGAAGGAAGACGTGCCTCACCTTCATGTGGTTGATGTCGGCCTGCGTGAACCTGACGGCCACGGGGATTCTGGAGTCCTTGCCGACCATGGTGACGTTGTGGGTGGTGACCAGGCGGCCGGCGTCACGCTCGCCGCGGTTGTAGACGAAGTAGGGCGGCGTAGTCACCGTGTAGAGCAGCTGGTGGGGCTCCGACTCCACGTCCGTGTACAGCACCTGCACCTGCACACAGCGCAAAGTCCGCAACCTCCCTCTGTGTCTCTGCCCTTCTCTTACACCACAACGCAATTCAGCTCAGTGACGCAAGGCATCTAAGGGCTCAGAAAAGCCCATATGCGCTCCACCCCGTCTCTAAGAATGTTGCCTTTGAAAATTAATAGTTGCCCCAGGCAACAATGTCTTAGACTGATTTCCCTGCATGTACACTTCTTTACTAACTCTGAGTTGAGATCTAAGCTTACACAGCTGAAACGTTTGCCCTTCCTTCCTTCAGGTGATGCTTAGTATCCTCGGATGTCGGATGATATATTAAGGACAAGCTGGGACCAATGCGTGAACATGGTTCAGTATTGTTTTACGTCCACGGAAACCATAAGGCTCGTTAGGACGGCCAGCCCAGGACGGCCATCTCGACTTTCACACAGCTCCTGAACTATGGCGGTTGCCCTGGACAGATTGGTTCGATTATAGCCTATGGTTCAACATAATCAGAATCATCTTGGTCACATAAAAAAGCTTTGCTGGTCCATCACAAGAAGTGCAGTAAATTGTCCACAAAAATACTAATCGGTCGTCGTGGCAGGAAGGCTGTCTGATGGAGATCCTGATGACCCTGGTAGGCAAAGTACTCATCAGGTTTATCATTTAACTTTTAAAGGATAAATTCTCTTTTCACGAGCTTCTTGTTCGTGATATAAGATTCGAGATTATTAACCACCTCATTTTAGAAATTAAATATGTAACTAAATATACACATCTCAAAATAAACAAATACCTTGCGTTGTCCTCAAACAAACAAAAACTGTTGTTTACCTATACAGCATAAAAGAAATAGAAGAAAAACAAAACAAAACTAAAAACACATCCTCACAACGCATAACTGTGCGGTAATACATCAAAACAAGAACAAAACGAAACAAATGAAAGAATAAAAGGAAAAGCAAGAGAAATGCAGCTACCTGACTAATGTAGCCAACGCTGGTCTCTGGCACGTACATGATGCGCGTGGCTTCAGGCGACAGTGCCGGCGGGTTCTCGTTCATGGGAGTGATGAGGATGTGGAATGTCTGCGGCTCCGACTCGTTGGGTGGATCTTGCTGGTCCTGCAGCGTGAACTGGAAGGAGTCTCTGAACACCTCAGCCCCAGCGTGACGGTAGTAAATCTGACCCTTCAGCAAGTCTCTCTGCCTGAAACCGAAAATCTTAGTACCGGAATCCGAGGGCCGAATCTTCCTGAGGAGGTCTCCGGCACTGGGCGACCTGATGACGGTGTAGATGATGTTTTGGTCCAAGGAGTCAGCATCATGGGCCAGGAGGAGCTCCTCGTGGATCTTCTTCATGCCGCCCTCGTTGATCTGAAATCCCAGGTTGTTGATGAGGTAAGGAGGCGTGTCGTCTTTGGGAATGATGGTGACGGGGAAACTGGAGAGAACGGTGTGTGCTCCGTCGCTGATCCTCAGCTCAATCCTGTCCTTGGTGGAGTCGCTGTCGTCGTGCTGGTAAACCACCCTCTTGTTCTTCACGTCCTCCATTGTGAAGATCATAGCCGGGCGGCCGTTGACCAGAACTCTGCCGTGGTGCAGGCCCCCTTTGATGTAGACTCGCACCCTCCGCGGGTTGTCGCTGTCCACGATCTGCAGCTGCTCCGCCGTCAGGGGTCTGGACTGGCCCTCCAGCAGCACGAGGCCCGAGATGTGGGAGACGCGGGGGGCGGTGGTGTCCGAGGGCCGCACGGCCACGTGCAGCGTAATGGGCACGCTGTGGGCGAAGTGGCTGTCGAACACTCGGAACTGAACCTCATGCACACGCTGGTCCCGGTACGCTCTGCAAGGTCACAATAACAACACTTCAGCTTCAAATGGCCAAGGAGCGACGGTGATAATAAGATGACAACGATAATGGGAAGAGTATATACGGCGGAGTATGAAGAAGGAAAAAGAAGATGAAACACAAACAGGAAAACAACAACACAGCAAAATCCCCCCCCCCCCCCCCCCCCCTGCGAAATATGTAACACAAAAATAACACAAACACAACTGTTCAGTACGCATTCTGTTTCTTCAGCGAGATGTTATGGTTGACTGACCTGCTGGGAGGCCGGTACGCAATCCTGTGGTTGTCCAGGTCGTCCTGCAGGAAGGAAGAGATAGGCTTGGCGTGGTTGTCCAGATGAACCAGGTAACCTCTGCCCGCCTCGAAAGGTTTACTGATGTTGAACACCAGCTGTCCTTTGGGCGTCTCATAGTCCTCAGCAGAGATGACGCCAGGGATAATGGTGGACAGGACAAACTGGTCCACGTCCATCATGTACATGTTGACGAAGCTGGCGTGAGGCGACGAGTTGGGCAGAGCGCCCTTGATGTAGATGGGCAGGTAGAACCGCTCCGAAACCACGTCCTCGCTCACTGACGGGTCGAAAAGCTCCACGGTCAGTGGAAGGTAATCCACTTCCGGTGTGGGCGACCTGAGATGCTCGTAGTGGAGGTTCATGAAGAGGAACTCTCTACAGTCCTTTTTGACAGAGTCCACTACCTGGCGCCTTTCGCCCATCACGATCTGGCCCACCAGAGGCCAGGGCGAGTAGAACTTGGAGAAGCTGACTGTGCACGACACGTTCATGTTGCTGCTGTTCCGGAACCGTATGGACGAGGCGTCAATGGCGTTGGACAGGCCGTTGAATTCCGGCACGACCACCGGCCGGAGTCCTCGCGTATCCACCACGTCGTGGGAAGCATTGACGACATTGACGGTCAGATAGACAGTCTCAGAGTACGTGTCAGAAGTAGTGAACCTGTGAACGCGCAGCTTGACCCGGTCTGACGTGAGCAGAGGTGACCCGTTGTGGATATATTGCACGGTGCGAGGGAGATAATGACAGTCGAATATCTGGAGAAACAAGGAAGAAAGAAAAGGCAATGACAGTAAGGTACACTTCATGCAAGTTTCAGAAGCAAATGTTGACAGATCCCGCCCCCCCCCCCCCCCCCCCCGCCCCGCCTCTGTGTTCCTCTTGACTGTGATCATAGCTTTAAAAATGCTCTTAAGAATGCATGGAATTTCAAAGAGGCCACAGTGATGCATGTACTGACACATCCCATTACCAGTACACACACACACACACACACACACACACACACACACACACACACACACACACACACACACACACACACACATACACCACACACACACACACACACACACACACACACACACACACACACACACACACACACACACACACGTGCGCGCGCGTACACACGCAGGCACGCACACACACACACCTCGCACACATAAACACAACTCTGATCTGTCCTGTGTACAAGTGGACAGTGTATTTATGAGGTACTATGTCGCGGACATGGAAGACGGGTAGACTCGTGAACCGGCGAGTGGTTACCGGCACGAAGAGGTCTAGGTCAGGTGGAGGAGGAGTCTCTCTCTCTCTCTCTCTCTCTCTCTCTCTCTCTCTCTCCCTCTGTGTGTGTGTGTGCGTGCGTGCGTGCGTGCGTGCGTGCGTGCGTGCGTGCGTGTGTGTGTGTGTGTGTGTGTTTCCTGTTGCCTTCATTTTGTGTTGTTGGTTTTGCAATGACTCGAACGTTTAACGAAGAGCCAGGTGGGATTCGTTTACAGTTTATTAATAGCTTGCGGGAAAACCAAGACTAGCGTCGTATTGGAAAAGAAACTGTGATACACGATCAGTTTCAACTGTACAGTTGTGGATATGATGTAACACTATGACTGAGTCATTCTGTTTCCTCCAGACGGAACATGGCCTCCAGGCAAGCTGGACTCGCTCTGTTTGTATCGGGTGAAAATGTGTGGATCAACCGTCCAGTTATATGGCTGGTCGTGCTACACTGTGACCTTTGGAACCGGCTGGAGCGGCGGCTCCGAGCAAATGGCGGGCTCTCGTTCGTCGTTCGGTTCAGTCAACCAAATGTCTTATTTAATCGAACATTCATACACCGATCCGAAGGGCAGCATTTCCAAGCCACCATCATCCTGACAGCGATAAAAAAAAAATAAAAAAAAAAAAAAAAAAAAAATCGTAGCTTACACTGTCTGGCGCAACAACATGCCCTTCCGTCTGCGTCAGCCGTGGCGTGTGGAACCAGTTGCTTTCAGCGGAAGGCGTGTAACGCAATCGCGGTGCACAGTATGGTCCCCGATCTGCAGCTGAGCAGGGGTCTGACCCATCGTGCATCAGCTGCTTTAGCCGGCTGCAGCAGCCGCAAGAGCAGCGCTACCCAGTCCAGGCAACCAGTGGGTGTGATGTCTTTCAGGTCGAAGTGTAGAAAATGACTGAGGCATTACATTTAGATCTGGAAGACCTTAAGGAGAAACTGAGAAGAAAGTCAAATTCCTTTCATAAACTCCATCCCCCAGCCAAATCCAGTTTTGGGTGAGATGTTTTTGTGTTACTTTTGTCGGGGCAGCAGAAACAATTGTGATCGCAATGGAGTACAGACTTAAGCTTGCTGCCAGTGGCGTAGACCACACTCCGCTGCTCATTTTCCGACTACAAGGGTAGCTGGGTAGTTACCAAAAGTCACTGAATCCGAGCGTGCGCCGTGCCCTGGTCAGTGGCGACAGCATCAAGCCTGGACCCTTGCCGCGCCCAGCTCTGGTCATAGGCGACAGCATCAAGCCTAGACCCTTATCGTGCTGCGCAACGCTAGCAGATAAACCGAATGTTAGACGAAGAACCCCTCGGCCATTTCTCCTTCAATTTCCTGTAAAGATATGGTCTAGCTGGCGCTTCAGTGTACACAGTTTTTACTACAAAGATAGCGAGTCATTATATTACAGTCTTTGGGGGCACTTCATCCCGGTGGTTACATTCCTGTTTCATGACAAGCGCTATGTAGAAAGTGAAGACTTACTTTTCCGTAACTTCTGGTTTCCAGTCTGTTTGCAAGCAAATGGGCAATGACAGCACTAAATTAACAAAGACGGCAACCCGAGAAAAAACCCACCCCCACCACAATATATATTTTAAAAAACAACAACAAAACAATAACAGCGAATGTAAAACCGTGGACAATAAAATGAAACGAGAGAAAGAGGATTTCGCATAACAGCAAGGGGGCCCGAATCTCCAGCGAACAGCGGGTTTCTCAACGTGACAAGCTTATTACTGGACCCCTGCCCCTAACGTTCTGCACACTATGCTATACCCACGCTCAACTGACACTCAAACAATATAGCGACGGACACTGATGAGGTGGCGTCGAGCAAACAGCGGACCTCCCGTCACGCCACAACAACTAGAGAGGTTTTCCACAGACTTCAGCCATTACTGACATAACATCAATCACAGGAACCAGGAATCAGTGTGTCAGTGGCCGATTGTCAGACTCGCAGCAGGAATGTGCGAAAACGTAGACTAGACTGAAGAAAAGAGAAAAATCGTTCCCGAAAACTCGTGGAGATCGAGGCAGCAAGATCGAGGCAGCATTGTGCGAGGCGATGTCGGATTGCCGTCCACCGTGGCGCAGACCGGACACACTGGAGATGGGGTCCGGGGTCCGAGGAGACACTGCGTGCTGTCTGGCGGCCAGTTCCGACCGTCGCTAGCGATAGAATCAT
>OY757545.1:6710246-6785246 GCA_963584105.1 Alviniconcha strummeri
CAATTATCTAAGGTGTTAAAAGTTGTGTGCTGAGCCGGCAGCGTCCCTTTCCCCCAGAGTCCCTGCAGAGGCAGGTTGTTTGTTTACTGTTGCGGCCGGTGTTCATGTGTTCATCTCAGCCTGTAAGTAGTTATTCTTCTATGGCTTGTTGTTCTGTTGTTTCTTATTGATGTAAATAATGTATGTTTATAATGTTATCATGTTCACGCTGCACAACCTGGCAGTCAACTCTTACCCTGAATACTGGTCAAGACATTCAGCAGTATGGTGACACCGTCTGCAGCTAATCCGGTTTGAGCAGACGACAAAATAATTGTGCCAACTGTCAAACTGGCAGCTGTTGACCCCCCACCCCCCCACCCCCATCCCCCACCCCCCACCCCCATCCCCCATCATTGTCTACATCCTGAATTCTGCGTATCTCTTTGACCTTACCACAGTATACACACCCCTTCCAGGCATTTCGGTGTGCAGTACCTGAATGGACCTGACTGGATCAGGACACCTTCACTTGCCTACGTCACGACACGGCATGCAGTACCTGAATGGACCTGACTGGATCAGGACACCTTCACTTGCCTACGTCACGACACGGCATGCAGTACCTGAATGGACCTGACTGGATCAGGACACCTTCACTTGCCTACGTCACGACACGGCATGCAGTACCTGAATGGACACCTGGATCACGACATCTCCCTTTGCCTAAGTCACGACACGCATGCAATAACTGATATCCAACGGACTACACTGGATCAGGACACCTTCACTTGCGGATGTCAGGACGTCTCACCTGCCATGTCACATCACGTCACTTCACGCTAGGAACAAAACTGGACACCGACATCGTTGAGAAGTCTGGGCACATAACGCACAATCGATTGTCTGTCAACGGAGTAAGCAGGTTTAGTGAGGATGGCGGGTTGATGCGACAGAGCTGTGGTAGAGCTGCAGTGGGAGGCGCAGTGGTAGAGCGGCGGACTCGTGACCGAAAGGTCCCGGGTTCAAGTCCCTGCAGGAGCGGTGGGAGAATTTTCTTCTCCAGGGTCAGCTCTCTGTACTGACTCTCATTTCGGTACCCGTGTTGCCGCTGTAGCATGTAAAAGATCATTCTGCCAAAAATGCAGGTAGCAGGTTACAGCTAAACACGCATGCACCCTATGTATGCGGCTTTGCATTAATTGACGCGACATACTCATGGTTGTATGGTGTACACAGAACGCGCCGAGACAGCAGCAGTTTCACGTGCCACCAGCCCGGCAACAACTAAATAGCGCTGTCAGTACATCACTTCGCTGAATATTGTAGGACGCACTATAAAAGGATAGTCATTCACTGACAATCTCAGCGCATGAGCGCGGTGAGTCTGCTCGAGAGTAGAGAATGGCGTTATATCAAAGTGATCAAAACAACAATCTGCTCTGCCTTTTCTTCGCCTATAAGGCCTAGCGAAAGGAAACACGGCGAAATTAGACAGTAATAGTATCATCTTTTGTCGGTGATCAATGTTCAAGCAACTTCATCCAAGGAAATTGGCGATACCGTAAAATCTGAAGTCATGCTGATTGTAGCCTATCATCATTTCACCTGGAAGCACCAGATTATTTGGAGCCACATAAACCTGCATAATACTTGTTTGTATGTGTCTGCATAATGGCGACAAGGATTGTTAATCTCTCTTTGTCTAGCGGCACAGCCCTGCGTGGGTTAAAGCAGGCTGTCTTGATATCGCCATTTGAAGCAGCTTCTTGAAGCAGATGATCTAAAACATTTCGCAGCAGTCACCGCACTCCCTCCGTTTTTCAGCAGAACATTCCGAAGAAAGACTGACAACTTCCGGTGATTGCCCGCTTGGTTCCGCTGTTCCGACCGCCTAGAACTCGCTACCGGTCGACCTGAGAGCCTCTGTCCAGTGTGTGTGTGTGTGTGTGCGTGTGTGTGTGTGTGTGTGTGTGTGTGTGTGTGTGTGTGTGTGTTGTGTGTGTGTGCGTGCGTGCGTGCGTGCGTGCGTGCGTGCGTGCGTGCGTGTGTGTGTGTGAGAGAGAGAGGGGGGGGGGGAGAAAGAAGTGGGAGAGAGAGAGGGGGGAACACTGGAACAGTGTACTAGTTCCCTGGCGAGTGTGGGGTGGAGGGGATTATCTTTTTGTTTTGTGTTCCATTACTCAAAAATAATGTTTTGAAAAAATGAATGTCGGAAATTTGTGTTTGTAAAGCGCACTCACTTTATAAATATCTATATAGAGAGAGAGAGTCCAGGCGAAATCAAGAGGAGGGAGGTGAGCTGGACTCTCATGAAGAAGTTAGACACTTTTTACGGGTCTAGGCGAGATCAAGAGGAGGGAGGTGGAGCTGGACCCTCAAGTTAGTCCAGAAGAGATCATGAGCAGGGAGGTGGAGCTGGGCTCTGAAAGTTCGACTTCTTTTTTGCTTTAGGTTTTTTACTCAACAGCGGTGCAACGGACATTGTCCTTGTGACTCTGCCACGCACAGCAGTTGAAACAGCAATTACGTCGTACACTAGTTGCTGCTCAATGGCGAGGGGACACCGCCTTAACACTTCCATTGTTCTGGCGGCGATCCACGGCCTCCCCGGTCTTCAGGGTCGGTGCGCGCGGTCCAGCCTTCACTCTCTACCCCCGCCCCCTCCCCACCCCCGCCCCCTCCCCACCCCCGCCCCGTTCCCGTCTCTAATAAGCATCCTTACTTCTGTGGACATTAAGCAAAATGTTTACTTACGCCATATAAAAGTATCTATCTGTATTGCTATTAATACTTAAACAGTCCCCTTGTTTACCGAACCTTTCAATTACAAAACTGAACAAAGTCCATAACTTTCAGTTAAACTCTTAAGCCTCTAAAATGCTTTAGCTTGCCTGGTTTCTCTCAACTCACTTTTTATTAAACTCTTCTGGCTATCCTGAACTATTCATGGACCGACTGTCAATTGAAAGTGAATAGCCATATCTGTTTCATGTCATAGTTTATTTGCTCTGGACAATTTCTCCCTCTCAGCACACGACGGAAGGCAGCTAACGACTTGCTGAACATCTTAAGGGGTCCTTCGCGTGCCCACAGTAGCGAGGGTTTTCTTCTGTTCTTCTGCCACTTCACTCCGTGAAGAAGAAACAAAGTAGCTTCTTAATCCTAATAGACTCACAGAAATAAAGCAAGAGCTAGCGGAAACAAGGGTTGGCTTTGTCCTGTATCTGGGAGCTTCTAGTGTCCCTCTGCTAAATTGTTGGTTTACCCGTTTTCTGAACTGAGTTACACAATAGCATTTGTATTGCGACGGTTTAACAAGGGCACTTACTTTTGTGTAATGTTGTGTGATAAAATATGGGCTCACCGTGTAATAAACATAATACTCCTCAGTATGCGTTCGTGACCGCGTTTTTGTCCTGTTCGTGACCGGATATTTTGTTAGTAGGTTCATAAAACACATTGTTATAACCACATTAACGGCAACGCCGCGCGCGCGAGTATTTTACACCTGTTATCAACTTGGTTTTGTGTATATTTTGCCACTAATTTTGTCTACCCCCCGCCCCCTTTTGTTTAACGTCTTTTGCTGAATCACACTGTTTTCTTCTGCTTCTTCTTCTTCTTGTGTGTGTGTGTGTGTGTGTGTGTGTGTGTGTGTGTGTGTGTGTGTGTGTGTGTGTGTGTGTGTGTGTGTGTGTGTGTGTGTGTGTGTGAACTAATTATTTGATTTGAAAGCCCTATGTTAAAAGAACAGACAAGTTTTTGCCTGCCACGATCACCAAATTGCAGGTCAGGAATGCAGTTCTCAATGACGTAAACCCTTATCTGCCTCGGGTCTCAATTCTGCAAGCAAAAAGGTTAACGCCGGGTCCTCTCCACTCATGCCTTTAGGAAACAAACTCGGTCATCGAATGTGCCTTCATTTCATTTCAACTGAAAAGCTTATCAGAAGACCAGTTCGAAGTAACCTAAATGCCAAGTACATAAAACTTTCCACCTTTTCTTTTTGATTGTCATGTTTCATCCTGGCTTTGTGTCATGTTGATACTGATGTATGCATTTATAAAACTTGTGTTTTTTGATTGTCAAGTGGATTTTGATGTTGATAATGTCCAGCGCCGCGAGCTCGTAAATTTGTACGGGGTATAGCGCTATATAAGAGTTATTATTATAAAACTTCTACCACCAACAGCCTGGTTGTCAGTCTTATCAATCAAACATGCCTGTCCTGTCTGAATCCAGTGTGTTACATCCAGAACCACCGATATCTGTCCCGTCTGAATCCAGTGTGTTACATCCAGAACCATCGATATCTGTCCTGTCTGAATCCAGTGTGTTACATCCAGAACCACCGATATCTGTCCTGTCTGAATCCAGTGTGTTACATCCAGAACTGCCGATGCCTATCCTGTCTGAATCCAGTGTTACACCCAGAACTACCGATGCCTATCATGTCTGAATCCAATGTTACATCCAAAACTACCGATGCCTATCCTGTCTGAATCCAATGTTACATCCAAAACTACCGATGCCTATCCTGTCTGAATCCAATGTTACATCCAAAACTACCGATGCCTATCCTGTCTGAATCTAGTGCTACATCCAAAACTACCGATGCCTATCCTGTCTGAATCCAGTCTGTTACATCCATAACTACCGATGCCTATCCTGTCTGAATCCAGTGCTACATCCAGAACTACCGATGCCTATCCTGTCTGAATCCAGTCTGTTACATCCAAAACTACCGATGCCTATCCTGTCTGAATCCAGTGTTACATCAATAACTACCGATGCCTATCCTGTCTGAATCCAGTCTGTTACATCCATAACTACCTATGCCTATCCTGTCTGAATCCAGTGTTACATCCAAAACTACCGATGCCTATCCTGTCTGAATCCAGTCTGTTACATCCATAACTACCGATGCCTATCCTGTCTGAATCCAGTGTTACATCCAAAACTACCGATGCCTATCCTGTCTGAATCCAGTCTGTTACATCCAAAACTAACGATGCCTATCCTGTCTGAATCCAGTGTTACGTCCAGAGCGACAGACGTCGGCATTGCTGCCAAGCGATTATCAACCAGTACCGAGCACTCCGAGAAAAACGGTACGTTCTCTTATCGTCTACTGATATGCTTGCAAGTAACATGAAAACATGAGATGTGGGCGAATATAAAAATCTAAACTAAATATGAATAAATCAAGTCGGCAACACAAAGTCAACTAAACACGTTACATATTGTACAACTTTCCTATTCAATGACAGCTCTAAGACGTGAAATCAGAGGTAGAGTGTTGGTGGCTGAATGGAATGCAAAACAGCAACGTCAGCCTCTGTGTAAACTCTTCCCAAGTGCTTTTGTTTGCAAGGCTGTTAAACACGGATTAAATAAGATCAACTTGTCGGCACCAACGGACAAACAGACAGAGAGAGAGAGAGAGAGAGAGAGAGAGAGAGAGAGAGAGAGAGAGAGAGAGAGAGAGAGAGAGAGAGAGAGAGAGAGAGAGAGAGAGAGGGGGGGGGAGAGGGGTTGGGAATGCGACCGCCTCCTATCTCTGACTTACCCAAGAAGTTGTGTGGAGCCATACACTGCTGTGAGGATTGCTCACGCCGGCTTTTCTGTGGGCGAACGGCAACTCTTCAGGGAATGAAAGTCCCTGTTGACCAAAACCATAATAATATCCGAGTCCTTGGTCAGAGTCCACAAAATACAAGGACCAGTGACTTATACTTGGACATGTTTGTTTGGAAAGTCCAGCTACTGGACAATAAAATGGGCTGCACCTATGCAAGGACTAAAGGTAATAAGCATTCTTTCAGTCACACTCAGTAACCCTGAGGGCGTGTTGAAGATCAGTAGGTATTGAAGTATAACACGCTTCTTTGCTGCAAGGAATAGGCAATGCTTCCAGTTCCATCCCGGCTGGACCTGGTGATCAGTCGATATATCAATCAGTCAATATCTTTATGATGACTGAAAAGAATCTGGAGGAGAGGGGGAGGGGGACGAAAAAACGTGTATTTTAAACTTTGGTCTTAAAACAAATCCAGTGTAACAGTCACAAACGGACGCGCGGTCTGGCAGCTGGGACGCGTTCAGGGGAAGGAATTATCAGCAGCAGCAGTGTGACTGGCGTTCGGCTGCCAGGAGGAGGAGAACCGCACACGACTGTGGCCAGATAAGCTCCCCTTACATCGCACCTCCAACCTCAGTAAAGTTTCGGCACCGTACCAAAGGGGGTGGATCTTTAGCGTATGTAGTTCTCATTCACTGTGCACAGGACCAGACGTATTAACGGGAAGTACAGGAAATGAAATGTCGAATCCATTCCCTCGATCTGTTTTCTAATTCTGTCAGCTGCGGCATGCCGGGTTAGTCGGCACGGCCGGCACTCCACAGACTGCCTTTGGGCTGTGACGGGGCACAACCACGGTGACCACTATAACTAATTCCAGTCAAAACAAACCACGGTGACCACTATAACTATTACCAATTAAAAAAAAAAAAAAAAAAAAAAAAAACTTAACTGCTCACGCCGTGTATGGCTCTCTCCACAGTATAACTAGTTCCAATCAAAGCAAAGTGCTCCGGAAAACAAACCAGGCCTTGTAAAGTAGTGCAGCTGCCTTCATGTCGATTTCACGTTATAGAATGAAGACTAAAGAGGAAAAAGTAAGTAACAAACTGTTGTGTCTTTAAATTCAAGTTTTGAAGACACAGACATAAACCGACAAAAATGGGGGAAAGCCTAGTCTTTTGATAAAGAAGCTATTAGGTGCACCAGTCTTGCTCTTTCTGTTTTATCATTTTTCTGCTAACGGTCCATTCTCCTGACTTTTATACAGCAAATGTTCCAACATTTTTCGTTAAGAGACAGGCTTTTTTTTTTGGATGGCTCTTGTTGAGCAGATAGGAGATGATAGCTCTAGGTGGCACGCGCAGCATGCTGCCATGTGGCACCGATATTAGCCATTATGCATTTATATGATGTTGTTATTGTTTTAACTTTTCTTGTTTCTGTCCTTTCCCTTTTCTTCTTTAATACATTATCGATAAATTAGACGGAATGGCCGACGATATCAGCATATTATGCCTTTTAATAAGGGCAATATTGAAGGAACTACCACCTCGAAAGTTTGTGTTTGGTGTTTGTGTGTGTATGTTTGGTTTTATATTTGTGGAGAGACTGATTTTGTGGATTTGACCTGAGAAAATAGTTTTGAAATATGCAGTTGCTTACGGCAGAGTTTGATTGTCCTCACGTGACCCTTTGCGTTTGACAGGACGTTAAATCCAATTACTAATATCAGTCCCTCCATAGAGCAACCGAATCAGATTGTGTGGGCCCAACGCCAACGAAAGGGAAGCCCTGTTTTCAGGAGAACATACCCCAGTGGAACAGGGTTGTCAAATAAATCTGATCAAGGGGGAAGACGCCTCACTGCGTTGGATGCCTCACACCAGAAACGACCATTCTAGCTCAGTGGTTCCGAGTCATGAGTGTTTTTTTTACAAGCGCTGGTAGGAAGTCACAACTACTGCACTGACACCAGAAAATAATTATGACGGTCAGTAACCTGTAGCTAGAATTTACAGCGCCACTGACACCAGAAGATAATGATGACGGTCAACGCCGTTGACATCTTCAGGTGTGAGTAGCACTGTAAAGACTGGCCACAGGTGACCATCATGGTCACCTGTGGCCAGTCTTTACAGTGCTACTCACACCTGAAGATGAGATGATGACGGTTACCTGTGGCCAGTCTTTACAGCGTTACTCACACCTGAAGATGATATGATGACGGTCACCTGTGGCCAGTCTTTACAGCGCCAGGGTCCAAAGGCTGAACCGTGTCTGTCCCCTCGCTTAAGTGATGATGATGATGATGATGATGATGATGATGATGATGATGATGATGATGATTTAGAGCTTCATGTCCTCGGATGTCGGTTGACATATTAGGGACAAACTGTGTGACCAATGCCGAAGCATGGTTCAGTGTTGCTTTACGTCCACAGAAACCGTAAGGCTCATTAGGACGGAAAGCCCAAGACGGCCACCTCGACTTTCACACAGCTCTTGAACTCTGATCACGCTTCAGTAAGTACGTAAGTAAACATGGTGCTTAACGTCCACAGAAACCATAAGGTTTATTAGGGACGGGGACAAGTGGGGGGAGGGGGGGGTATGGATGTGGGGAAAGAGGGAGATTATATACCTGTCGCTACACTGTCACCACCAGAATGATTTATGCATTAAGGTGGGCAGCGATGAGAGTCATTTTAATGTCTCAGTAGGAAGTGGTGGACAAAGTCACAAGACAGTGTCCACAAACCACAACCTTTTTGAAGGGAAAGGAGAGCCGAAGCGGTATCGAACCGAAGTCCTTCCGCTTACCAGCCTAACGCCAAACGCTAGGCCAAACCGGCTCACACACGCTTAAGTTGATGAGTTGATGCTTAATGTCCTCAGATGTCACTTGACATATTAGGGACAAGTTGTGACCAATGCCGAAGCACGGTTCAATAATTCTTTACGTCCACGGAAACCAGAAGGCTCGTTAGGACGGACAGCCCAGGACGTCCACCTCGACTCTCACACAGCTCCTGAACTATATGATACGCATAAGTGTCTGTCTCTATGCTTAAGTGTGTCCCAGAGTACACAGCAACAAAAGCAAAGTATCCTTCAGTCCTGGACACGGATACCAAGGCATCCCACCGCACATGACAGGGTGATCGCGAGAACTGTTAGGATCACACTCGTGTCATCAATCCAGCTGCACTTGCACCTGGCCTGTGGCAGCAAGACTTAACTCATCGTCTTGCTTAATCTTACATAATACTCTCCGCGCCTATCGCCCACAGGCTTTTGCAGACTTATCCGTGCAGGTGTTGGCTACAAAAATAGTCTGCTCCCCACCCCCATTCCTCACCACCCCACCCACCCCCCAAAAAGGGGGGGGGGGGGAGAAAAAATACTCCCCCCCCCCAAAAAAAAAAAGAAGAAGAAGAAAACCCAGTAAGGAAAACAACCCAAACAAGAACAAAAGAATGCACAGCAGACAAGGTGGATAAAGTTTTAAGTTTCACTCAGAAACTCTCCCTGTGCATGTGTGTGTGTGTGTGTGTGTGTGTGTGTGTGTGTGTGTGTGTGTGTGTGTGTGTGTGTGTGTGTGTGTGTGTGTGTGTGTATTAAAATGAAATCGGCAACAAAACTTAAACCCTTCTGTGACCTGCACCAAGGACTGAGAGCTTCTGGTGTTCTATCCGTGACGTCAGAGACATTTTGGTGACATCAAAACTAAAACGCGGGCAAAAGCGGAAAACTAGGGAATGAGCGGAAGAATAAAGCGTCAGTGACGCTGACAATCGATATTAAATCAATGGTAGTTGCAAAATTGTTACTGCAGATCATGTTATTTTCGCCTATTTTTAAAGCAAGCGCTTGAGGAATTATTTTCAATTCGGCTCTAATACGGCCCGATCCTTTCAGTCAGATCATTTAAAGAGCCTTTCAGCCAGATCATTTAAAGAGCCTTTTAGACCGCCGTTCTGGCTCACACAGGCGGCGGCAGCAAACCTGCCACGTAGACAACGGGGTGGTGCACTTAGCCACGTCACCATACCTGTCACTTACTTGAAACGATGTACAGCACTTAAAAACGTCACACACACACACAAAAAATCCATCATCCTCACGATCAGGAATACCTGTCCGCCATTACCGCCACTGACCCTGGCTTTTATGTAGCAACAAAGTATCGGAAACGGTTTCCATGTTAGCCCATGAAGCGAAGTAATGGATTCTGTCAGCACTAGGCTTGCATCTGCACCACACGCAAAGCTAGCGGAAAGGACGAGGTAGGGAAGAACTGGCACACGATCAGTGGAAGTAAGAAGCAGCATCTCGACAGTTAGCTGTCTGTTGATCTGGCCTCTTACACCGTGCGTGCACGCGAAAGCCGACTCAGAGGCGGACCCTAGATAGCAGACCCTTCGGGACACACTGGACATTGACTGGCGCAAGATTGGGGGCGCTGTGTGATTATCCAAAAGATTTCCACCAGCAGACAGATGACAGAAAGCCGTGGCAGACTTCATCAATCTTTTACGTTAACGCCGGACCGGCTCCCGCCGCGCAGTTGCCAGTGCTGTCAGCTGGCGATAGGGGTCGTATGGGCAGAGTCAAACGATTCAAAGAAACGTAAAACAGACCGACCGAATAATTGACAGGCTGTGATTGTTCTTTTGCTTGATTGATTGACTGATTGGCTGCCTGATAATTAGCCTTGTTGTTTTAATTTTCAGGTCAGCCGGACCGGCTGGGTGTCTTCACCTCAGCTTTAACGATGCATGCAGTGTGATTTCAGAGTACTTGAGGCTGATACTGATTAGCACCTAGAAGGAGGCTGCAGCAGATCGGTCCTGCTGAAAACAGCATCCACGTGTGAAGAGGGGGACGTGAGGCAGACGTTTGAGCAGAGGCAAAAAATGCAGTAAGCACAGCCACAGTGCAGACCCGAAACACACCACCCATGAAGTGCAGCAGCTGCTGTAGGGTCCAAGTGCCACTCGGACATTGTGGGCCCGATGTTCAGCCACCGACTGGCAGATGCTGTACTGCACCCCCATTTGCCCAGCCCCAGTTCCATGTTGCTGGGTTTTTTTTTCTGTTTGTTTTGTTTGTTTGTTTTTGAAAATTGAATGATGTTTGCTGTGTTGTGAGAGAGATGGCGGTTACTGTTGGAGTGCTCAAGCCAGCAAAATCCCAGTCAAGAAGATAATCATTTATTTTTTACATGAATGAAAACGAATTCTTTCGAGGTGGAGGGAAACATCTTTAGTTCGCAAAAACCGGATCCAGAAATTGGTTTCTCCCCCCCCCCCTCCCCCCACCCCATCCTTACACACGCACAACATACACTCCCCGTGTGTCTCGTCGTTTTGTTTTCTCTCTGTGATGTACATCCACATCACAGCTACTGTCAGCTCGTCGTGGTACAGCGGCTTGGTCTGACATCACCCCGTACCTGTCCTTATAATGGATGATCCATCCTGGGCTCTACCTGTATCGGCTTCACGTGAATGCCGCGTTGGGAGCGGAATGCGTAAACTGAGTGAATGAGAACATGTGCAACAGGATTGCCAATTTTCAGCCCATTTCCCAACACCATTAGGCATTTGTGTGCAAGCCGAGCAGTGATCGCTTTGAACGCTTTCCCGTGTGGCGTCTGTTCAGAATGCAGCTCGCGTAAGGCAGCGGTGTCATATACGTTGCAGGTATGGCTACACTGGCGTTCCTCGTTGTCCCGTCTACTTCGGTCATATGAAACAAACTCTCTCTCAGTCTCTTCTCCCCACAGCCTCTCTCTCTCTTCTGTTTTTTTTTTTTTTTTTTTTTTTTTTTTTTTATCGTGTACAGTTTTGGCGTATATCTGAAATATATATATGTATGTAGTATCATTAGCATTATGTGTAGTGTCAGTAGAGTTAAGTCCCTTATTTGCGAGGGCTGGATGTAAAAAGACCCTGTGGCTATTCCACCACCTTTCTAAAATACAGTTTATTCATTCATTCTCCGCGAATTAGTTCATATCCGACACCTATGGTCATAGGCCAGGTCTTGAAGAGAGTTTATCAATTGCGGAGTGAAAGTCTGATTCGTTGTTTATAACACGCACCCCTTTACGTCTGAAAAGAACAGGGGAAGTGAAGCTCAGAATTAAAAGGGAAGACAAAAATTGAGGAAGGCAGCAGGCGAGGCACACACGGCTGTATTCTGATCTACTCCGGGGTTTACAGCAACCGACAGGCTTCGGATTGTGGGCAAAGGAGACGTTAAAGGGGGCCCAAAGCGGTGAATCATCATGGGCCCAGTCGACAGGAATGGAATAAGAGAAAATAGACACAACGCAGATTTTCACTCGATTTCTGGTCCGGTTTGTTCAAGAGCGACGTTTCAAAATCTCGCAAACACGACCGTGAGTGCCGTTATATTGTATCCTGCAGTCTCTACCAATCACGTCACGAACAACGCCGAAACGTGTGGCAAACGTAGGAAATACGCCACAGGCCAACCCTTGGTAAAGAGCGAACAAGCATGGCTGCACCTTGGTGGGCTCAGGTTTAACAACAACAACAAAAACAAAAACAAAAAAGTACTACCCTGGTATAAATATTGATACAACAACCAATGAAGCTTGCAGATGGACATCGTTGTACATTTTCTACCATTTCAGGTCAACATGCGTCTTGGCTTGGATGTCCCTTTAATCAGCTTCTGCATCGTTGGTAGCCCAGCGTGTAAGTGCGTGAAGGCGGGAGTTCACTGCTCCCCCTGTCGACTGGCGAGCACGTGGTTGTATTGATGCAAGAAAGCGGAGTTTGGACAGTCAATACGTGTGCTGTTTGGATGGGTTTGGGCTGAGGAGGCAACTCTTCAACTGGCCCTAATTCCCTGTTGGGGGATTAGGAAAACGGAGGCAGTTTTTCCTTTCGGGAGTCCCGTTGCCTGAAAGCAAGAGAGAAATATAGCAGCAAACCGATTCTGCTTGAAGCTGAAAAATCCTTGGTGTATCAGTTAAAGGAAAAGTCCAAGGTTTTTAAGCACGCAAAATGACCATCGCAATGATTCACAATTGAGTCACTAGTTTGAGATTTAACTGCCATCTTAGATTGTTCATTGAATGTGTATGCGTGTGGTCGTCAAAAAGCTCTAACCATGCCGGTCTGTTGTGCTGCAGCAAACTGTAACAACTCACAAGCAATCCAAAGCATAACTATGAACGAGTTCCCGCGGAATCGACCCGCTGTGAGGCGAAAATGGGTCAAATTTGTACAATTCAAACGAGCTGACTTTAATGCTGCGCCATTTGTGTAGCGAGCACTTTGCTGAGTGCGATTTCGTAAACTTTATGGCGGAATACCAAATGGAGTTTGCTTCAAAGCGGAATTTGTAGGGCTATCCACAGGGTAACCGACTTGAAAAAAAAATCAAATCTCCAAGGATGAAGCTGACGAGCAGCAAGCGCACAGCATAATACCAAAAATTGACAGATACACTAATACCCTGAAACAAGCGCTAACAAGGCAAAGACAAAGAGTCTAACACGAATGCCTACGGCAGAAAAGGCTGTGAAAGAAAGAGACTGTAGGCAGATGCCTGTGGCAAAGAAAGAAAGAACAAACCACAAATGCTGGTGGCAAACGAAAAATGGCTGCCCTAATCAGGCAAGCAAACAGCTGACACCAAATGAAAGAAACAAAACAGCTGAAACCACCTCAAAACCCCAAACGGTTGCCTACCTGCAAGCATAAGGTAGAAACACACACACTCACACACACACACACACACACACACACACACACACACACACACACACACACACACACACACACACACACACACACACACACACACACCAAATCACAACAGTCTAATAGGCTACTGTCTGCAACAAAGGAGTGGACGACTTCAGTTATAAGAGCACAGAACAAAAACAACTGTGCCATCGACAAACAGATGGAGAGCCAAACTAACCATAACTAACTCTAACTAACCCGGCTTCCATCTAGAAAAACAAAGGCTGCAGACTGGTAAAGCAAAACACTAATCAGGACTACCGATGACAAAGCATCGGGATGTAAACAAATGCAGACAAGAGAAATGCAAAATGGCTGCCCTAATCAGGCAAGCTAACAAGCGGGCACGAAATGGCCAATAAGCCAAAGATAAACAAACAAACAAAAAACAAAAAACAACAACAACAACAACAAAATATGAAAGAACGCATGGTGAAAAAGAAGGGGAAAAGAGAGAGAAAACAACAACAACACTTTCTGAACAGAAAGACGAGGCAAGTAATGTCAGCGAGCAACGGGACAAAGGCTGGATACACGTAATCCGTGTCAGTACACGATACAACCCACTTAGCAGTGACAACAACACGGCAGGGCAACAGACGCTCACGAACTACCCCACAAAAAGAAAGAATGAGCGGTCTCGTTAAACATCGAGACTACCCCCATCACTCGTTACATCGTAAATGAACGATGTAACTCGAGAAACAAAAGGGCAAACCAAGAGAAAAAAAGAACAGTAAATGGCAAGAACCGGTAACTAGCTCAACCCCAAACCCTAACCCAGGGAGGCCACGAAATCGCTAGTCTACTTTTTTCATTTTTACATATGATGAAACAAACAAGGATAAATTGGGAAAATAAAATAAAATACCTAATAAAAGGCAGGCTCCCTGGTGAGGTCCAGCCTGTTGTAAAAGCTAGAGTAAACAGAACGAAAAAGACTGAAACGCCACGCACCTAACAGGGCTCGAGAAAGACGAAATAGCAAGGAGGAAATAAACAAAGGCCCAACTACTGACAATAGTGTCGGAGCTTCATCTTTGGAGATTGGAACTGGAATTTTTTCCAAGTCGGTTACCCTGTGGTTACTAGCCATTTTTTCAGCGACTCCCCAGTGACGTAGTGCGCATATGTGCACATGATTTTCAGCGTCATGGCGACGCTTTCGGTACGACAGAAAATGCCAGTTTTCGTGCATTTATAACCCTCAGATCACAATTTCACCTACATCATTGTTCTCAGCGAACTTTAACGGAAATCGTGTCAAAAACCACCCCAAACCTTGGACTTGTCCTTTAACATGCAGGCAGCGGCGCCGAAACCTGGCCGCGCGTCACTCCCTCTTTCGTCTGCCATGTAGTATCAACCATTTTAGTCTGCGTTTACCACCACAACAACGATAAAACAAACAGTGATAATCATCATCGTCATCAACTACATGATGAATATTTCTTGAGCGTTTCTTTTTCCAATGATCCGTAAAACAGTGCTGTGCGCAGAGCTGAAAGCTTTGAATGGAGCCAGTGGGCGCTGTCTCCGGCCCATGCAAACTACCACCCCGCTGCTTCTCTTCTGGACTGTAGTTCACATATACCGTCATCGTTGTGCAAGTTGAGACAGAAGATTCCTTTAAATATTTCGAACGAACAAGTTGAGGACTGGATTATTGCTGTAACAGAGGCAGTAAAGAACTGGACTAAACGAAGAATATACCCTGTACCTGACCCAAACTAAATAGGACCAGAAAACAGTCAACATTTCTTTGCCCAGAGTCAGGTAGGACCAGGTCGCAGTCATTCCTCTGCCTATCTACCCTCTCCAGATTCAACTACAAACTCTCAACTCTCCTTCACAGATTCGTTTCACTCTTACCTTCAGTCTCCACCGTACATTTCTGACCCCCTCCCCAAGACTACTTGGCACTTTAAAAACACACAAAAACAAAAGCTTTCGGTTAAAAGTCCTTCTCTTCTTCCGGCCCTACACAGTGGAATTGATTTCCCTCTGAGATCCGCCACATAAAACCTCTAAAAATATATATATAAATACTTTTTTACTTTTTTTTAAGAAGTAAAAAAAAGAAAGAAAGAAAGAAAGAAAGCTCTAAGAACACATTTTTAAATGTGCCTACGACCTGTCTCGATGTTAACAAGTGAGTGTCGATCCCTCTCAGTCTCTCTCTCTCTCTCTCTCTCTCTCTCTCTCTCTCTCTCTCTCTCTCTCTCTCTCTCTCTCTCTCTCTCTCTCTCTCTCGATATGCTCCATTTCCTCTGCACAGTTTGACTTCTTCTGAACCCAGTTTGTGTGTATGCACGCGCGCGCGCGTGTGTGCTTGTATGTGTGTGCGGATATATACTAGTGTCTGTAGAATTATTGCTGTACGATATACCTTTATGTTTGTATTTTATTGCCCTCTCATCTTGCTTGCGCTTGCAGATCAGTAGCTGACAATCTGTTTAGCTGAACTGAGTGTGGTCGGCATCTGTCAATTTACCACTGTTCGTGTTCAGTGCGATGTTTCTATCCTGGTTGACTGGCGTAAAGCGCTACAGAAATCCACTTCATTATTATTACTGTCGTATGGATTCATTGGGAAAATAATTAACGTTTAATTTTGGCGTTACAAGATTTGATCATGATATTGTTTTGATCTAAATCATTCAGGGAAATAATGACTCAAACGACAGAACACACACACACACACACACACACACACACACACACACACACACACACACACACACACACACACACACACACACACACACACACAATCCAAGCAATATCAAATGAATTTTTACACACAATCTGTTTCGTCTTTTTTGGCTGATGTCTCACACGTTTTCACACACGATCTAACTGTTTTGTCTCAGGTATGTGATAGGTGGCTTATGCCTACACGTTTTTACACACGATCTAACTGTTTTGTCTCAGGTATGTGATGGGTGGCTGGCTGCCGAGGTTGTTTGCGTGACTCCGGCGAGAACTCGTTTCCACATACCATTTAGGCGCCAGAGCCCCCCAGATTTTTCGTTTCACCAAGACACAACAAGCAGCCGGTGTGCAGACAGAGCGGAAAGGAAACTGAAGGCTGGCCAATTAAAACACACTTAATATTGATTGTTCAACCAACTGCAGCCGCTGACAGTCTGCGTGTATACTGGCTGTCGGCAGCTCAGTCTCTGAGGAGCCAGGCTAAGAAAGTGCCCCACAAATCTGTGTCATGACCCCCGCATCCTCCACTGTCCCCAGGGACCAGTCCAGCCCCACTGACAACCTGCTGGTGGTGACAAGCCGACCAAACAATTAAGCGACTGGGCCACGGGACCACGGCTTTGGTTGGGCAGCTGGTGCGGAGGGAGATGCAAGGACTCACAGGTGACCAACGATGTCACGCAGGCCTTCAAACTGACACAACGTTATTTTATATGGTAGATATGGCAGGGAAGAACTGTGTACAATCCACTTTTCCCACTTGGCTGTCGTGGTGAAGGCGGGTGTGGAAGGAATCAAGCGCTACCTGGGTGGGAGTTCACCTGCCACAGACACCTCTGTTTTGCTTGCCCCAGCTGCGCTGTTGTTGGAACCTCACTGCCACCCTCCCGCTCACTGACATTTGTGACATCACTATGATCGCCCGCACCGATAGAAGAAAACTTCCCCAAAGTCTGCCTATCATGTGGTGTTAACCTTCAAGCAGACATTTCTTATCTCTGTTTTCAGAGAATCTAGGTTTTGTTCTTTTGTTAGACCGCTGCTCCAGCCTGTCTTTATGCACGTTGAATTTCAGACTGTCAGGTCTTTGTCCTGCTTTCACCGCCATCATCCCGATCCAGCCTTATACTTACAGGAATAAGTACCATTGTGCTGTATTAATAGCACACGAAGATGTCAGTCTTCAGGTTGTGCCAGTGCCGAGTGCGATGAGTTTTACTCGTAAATTCTTCCTCGTCTATCTTCTTACGTCGCCTCTTGAAAACTTGGGCACTGTTCTCGCCGTGAGGTGTCTTGGTGAGTTCGTAACTTTCTTGCCCAGCAAACTGTAATTGCGTGTTGACAGGTGGTACGTGTTGACAGACACTTAGCATCCCTTCTCGACACCTTAGAGGACTTCAAAAAATTCTGTACCAGGCCCTTGGTTGTTCAGTGAGTTCCACGCCACTCGTCGCCCCCCACCCCACCCCTCCGCCCCACCTCCCGACGAACCAGATCTTTAATCGCACCGGCCTCGGCACACCGGATCAGCAAGACTGCGTGATAAATCTCAGTCTACTCAGCGGCAGGCTGCTAACTCGACAAATAATAAACAAGTCAAAATTGCATCGGTTCGACAAGATGAAAATATGTGCCATCAGATTACGCTGGCGTGTTCCTCTCTGCGATGTTGCCTGCGTTCTGTCGTCCGGGGACTCCATCTCTGTGGACAGTGTGACCGTTGGACAGGACCCGCTGTGACGAGGTGGCTTGCTGTCCTGTCGCTGCGGGCCCGCTGCCTTAGCCAGTGCGCCGCGTCCCTGGGGCCTTGTGCTAACGCCTGCAGTCCTCGCCAACACTCACGGCCCCAAGGACCACCGGGAAGACACACGTAAAACTCTCAATGAGGCAGCCCAGGAACCTCGCACGGGTTATTGTGTCCCACGCCCATGCAGCTCTTCCATTCAAGACGGGTTTGATTCGTCTGCACCTTTCTAAAATAAGGATGCACAGATCAGTTTCCCTCATCAGTCTAGAAACCCATCAAGAACCACTAATAATTACTGAGATATCTATGGCTTCTTTTCCCGTGAACACTAGCTGCCCTTGTTAAAATAAACCGTCCTCTGTGGAAACAATCAGGGAAATATAAATGAATCTTCAGCTACTGACATAGCAGCATGCAATGTACTATCCATCAGGAAATGCAGATTAATTTGTGTTTTCGGAATACAACCATGCACCAGTTTACAGTCACTTTATTCGAAGCCACACATGTAGGATGCATGTATGTTTAGTTGTAACCTGCCACCTGCACTTTTGGCAGAATGACCAGGATCTTTCACGTGCTACTGCGGTAACACAGGGGTGAAATGAAAACCGAAATACAACAATGCACCAGTTTACAGTCACTTTATTCGAAGCCACACATGTAGGATGCATGTATGTTTAGTTGTAACCTGCCACCTGCACTTTTGGCAGAATGACCAGGATCTTTCACGTGCTACTGCGGTAACACAGGGGTGAAATGAAAACCGAAATAAGAGGCAGCACAGACAGAAAGTTGACCATGGATAAGAAAATTCACTCTGCCGGGACTCGAATCAGAGACCTTTCGATCACAAGTCCGTCGCTCTACTACTGAGCCATCCCCGCTCCCCGGGAATATAAACACACACACACACACACACACACACACACACACACACACACACACACACACACACACACACACACACACACACACACACACACGCGCGCGCGGTTCTGGTTTGTGGACACTGTCTTGTGACTTTGTCCATCAACTAAACATTAAAATGGCTCTCACCGCTGCCGCTTCATCATTCAGTCTTGCGCTGGCGTGGTTATCGCGGCGTTGTCCTGGAGCCGGTTTAATGAACACAGTTATAAACTAGGTTAGCGGAAAGCCATCCGACCCACTGTGCGGTTATAGTTATGTGCACGATTCGAATTTACGACAGCCCCGCCAAATCGCGGCCACGATGCACAAAATGCTGTTGGTTACAACTGTAGCCCGTTCTTAATTGGGCGAATATTTGTTCGCGAACCTAGTTGGAAGTATTCGGCGAAGCTAGTTGGTTCTTAACTGGGCCAAATTTTCTTCGCGAACCTAGTTGGAAGTATTCGTCGAAGCTATATTCGGGGTCCAAAAAGCTTCGCTCAACATGTTCTGGGAACATTCGCCGAGCAGAGCTCTCATATGGATGAACAAAAAATAAAAATAAAAATGGATGACGGTGTCGCTGGGTTCTTCACTCGCTTCGGAGGGAATTTGTTTATTTGTTGACTTGTGGGAGGCGCAGCCTTGTCTCAGAGACCCAGAATGAGATAGTAGTTAGTTGAAGTACCCTGTGACGGATGATGAAAGTATATTGACTTGACTTGACTTTAGCCTACATTTTGGATTATGTTGTCTGCTGCGCGTCTGCCGCAAGTTCGGGCCGAAGATTGCATCTCATTACAAGCTATTTGAGAATGAAGTAAAGGGGGGGGGGGGGGGGGGGGGGAACGAAAAATAAATAAATATATTTAAAATAAAAAATAAAAGAACTCAAAATGCTTCACTTACAGTTTCCACAGAGTACATCGTAAAATGCAAAATCAAACTAAAAAAGGCTCTAAAGAAGTACAATAAAACACACGCAAGTACAGCTCCGGCCACCAACAAAAGCAGACGCGAGGTACTGCAAATCATTAAACTCATCGATTGCCTCAAGGATCTCACGGCGTCCAAAAAACAAAAAACGCTGAAATAATCGTAGATCATCGTACACGCAGTGGTTTTATTCAGTCACCAAATTTACGATCTCTTACGAGTCGGATTGGGCACGTGTACCGAACCGGTCTTTTGGCGGCCATCATGAATCTCGTATCAAACAGCTGATTTTGTACCCAGCGGCAAGCTAACGCCAGCGCAGAGTAGCTTGTGGGGGGGGGGGGGGGGGGGGGGGGTATAAATTATGACCGTGATTAGGATGTCGGTAGCCACTGTAACCGCTTCATTGGCCGCAGAAATATCACTTTGCGCTGTTATAGTTTATAACCATCGCTTAGGACGGCGTAAATGGCGTTATAACCGCTCTGTTAAATCGGCTCCTGGTCTGTGGCAATTTTCTTCTGCCCTGATGACTTGATGACGTGTTCGCTGGCGATATTTTGTCCATGAAGGACATCATGGACAACCTCAGAAAGGGACATACCAGTTTCAGTCATGCAAATGACGCGAGCCCTATCTTCTCTCTGTATAAGCCCGGCACCGTTTCCGTTTTGTCAATTTTTTTCCGGTCGTTTTTATGGCCCTGTTCAAGCATTTCTGGAGCTGAGATCTGACAAACCCTGACAAAAGCTGCGCTATTGCGCAGAATAACAAAAAATGATTCATGTTAATGACTCATGAATAAATCAAATTTACCTAGAATGTCTAATGTATGAGTGGGAGTGAAGAATTTAGCTGTACGTTTGTTATCAAGTTAAGTGTAAGTTGAGTTTGCCTCCGTCCACTCCCTGTTTTAGTAATGGACTATTAAGAATTACAGTCTGGCATGATACAATATCCCCCACCTTCGACTTGTCCAGTCAACAGACGCCAGCGAACTAGATAGATAGATAGATAGATAGATAGATAGATAGATAGATAGATAGATAGATAGATAGATAGATAGATAGATAGATAGATAGATAGATAGATAGATAGATAGATAGATAGATAGATAGAATACATACACATTTACACCAGTACATATGCCGCACTGACTAATCAGCGGTGATCCGCTGTTACAACTAAAACCAACAGTGGAGATTGGCAGTAACTCAGAAACTGTAATTTTGACAATTTGCATTGCTTGATACAGACTGACCACGATGAGGCTGTGCAGGAAGCCATAACGCTGGTTGTTAGGAGGATCATACGGAAAATGAAAACTGTTCCACCAGAGGCCAGGCGACGTATTAAAAGAACTCCATGCTGATGCATTGCAGTGTCACACAAGTCCGTGTGAACATACTAGGTAGGTATAAATAAGCCCCTGCAACTCTGGAGGTCTCCGTCGTCACAAAGAACCTTTGGCCAGTCACATCTCAAAAGCACTATTCATTTTAAACGTAAAGTAGCGAGCAAGCAGGCAGAGCAAATACAGAATTTTGTACAGGCAAAAATGTCCCACGAGGCAAAAAAACACCCCTCAGGTCTGTCACCTTTCATCGGCTATTTGGTCTCTGCGTTTCTTTTCTGCACTGAAGTGCGCGTAGCTTGGCTCTCTTCGCTTTGGGAACAGCTCTCTAGGCTTTACACTACAACACTTTGCTTTTCCCTGCGTGCTGCAAGTTAAACTCCTGACAGCACAGCGTCGAACGGGTCTTTAGAAGACATATAACACTAAATGATGGTGTAACCCACTCCTTAATCGTCACCGACAGACTTATTGACAAATGAGTTTACACCAGTCCATGTTGTCGATGTCGGCCGTTATGATAGTGCAGCTTTGACGAGGGGGCGGGGGGGAGGGGGGGGGGGTTCCAGTTTCCATTTATTCGCACCTAACAAGCAATATTACTTCTGTCAACAAATGTGAGGGGTAAACGCCCAGCATTTTCTCCCGCTCCCAGGTACACGATGTGACAGACACAAAGCGCTGAGATGAGAAGATGAGAGAGAGAGAGAAGTACTACGGTGACCCGAGGAGAGCGGTTTGCCGCCATGGCGAGACCCGGGGCAGTGCGCAAAGCAGGGAACATCAGGTGGGGGACGAAAACATGTTCCACATCAAAGACCCTCTGACTGGGAGAGAACAGTTTTACGCGATGTTCTTTCTGTGTGTGTGTAAGCCCTGAGGATCAGCACAAATACATTAAAGACGTAGTTAGAACATTCACCAACATCGCTGAACGGAAGCAGGGCGAAAGAAATAGGCTACTGCCAATAACACAGAATGAAAATGTAATAAAAGTGGTTTACCCCTTTTTATACTGACACATTTTTACAGCCCTTTTTGGTGACGCCGTCCAGCGTATCGACAAGGTCATCTTAGACACCATCCCCTTTGAAATCCTGAGGCGAGCTCTTGGAACCAGCCAGCTGTCAATGAAGCTGTCATAAAAACGATAACTGAGCAAGCTGTGTGGTGGTGCCAACACTGGCAGGGCACATCACTCGTCATCTCTGTCGGCAGTCAGAAAACGTCGTGAGTGGACACTGAGATAAACCCTCCGACCAGCAAAGCCACATTAAAAAAAATAAGTACGCACCTACTTGGTTCCCTCGGGGTTTGCAAAGATGTTACTCGCTGAGTGATCTCAAACCTTTGTTCTTCGTGTCATAGTTCTGTTGGTCTAGACGCAGACTGTCTTACTAGGTGATCGAAGTCGCTTACATCTAGTCGAAGGGGACACCCGTTAAGCTCTCAGTACTGACAGTTAGTGTGTCTAGACAGGCTAACAATGTTGTTGTTTTAACCACTGAATGAAATCGAGTGCATAGTCCACACGAGCGGTAACCATCTGAGAGACATAGACAGTTTCCTCTGAAGAATATTTATGTTGTATTGTGTAACCAAACCCGTTCGTCCAATGCAAAGAGTGAAAATAACAAAGAACTACTGAGGATACAAAGAATACACTGAACACACAGACTGAGAAGTGTTGCCTATAATGTCTCTCGGGCGTTAATAGGGCAATGAACCACAGAGAGGGGGGGGAGCGTCTCACATGACAAAAGCAGAGGACAAAGTCCAAAACAAACTCCGCCTCGTGTGACAATGTTGTCTCAGCAAAGTTGAAGAGACCTCAAAACCAACATTGGGCTAACGCTTCCAACGCTCACTTCGCCAGTCCTCGCTCCTTCAGAAGCCGGATGAAGCCTTTCTCAACAATGTGCATGATTACTCTAGGTTGATGATAGCAGGTGGACGGTTTCATCGTTTTCGACGGTTTAGCTAAAGGTCTTCTGGAAGTGTACGAAAGTACTCCAGGACCTCATCTTAAAGGGGCCAAGGGGGTAAACTGTCACAAATCACAGAACGCTTTTTTGTGTGTTTTGTCCCGTGTTGTAGTTTTGTAGGTCTTCAAGGGCGGACCTGTCAGAAAGCAGACTGCTTCTTTTCTTCCTTGGTTTGTCCTGCCTCCTCGCCCCGTTCAGCTCTGTCGATCCCCAAAGACAAGAACTGAAAGGCAGGAGGGGCACGCCACAGACACATCTCGCTTTCCCCGCGTTGGAGCTGAGGAGAGGGACTCCCGGTGTCTCCTGACAAGGCAGATAGCAGCGCGGCTGTCACTGGGCTCCAGCCCATGTGACAGGCAGAGACTTAGCCCGCTTTTGTCCGTCCGTCCGCCTCCCACACACAGACCTGCCTCACGAGCTTTAGGCAGGACAAATCGTTGGTGTGAGCGGTCAAATGAAAGATAAGGGAGGATTTAACAAGCGCTGGAAGGTTCGCCGTAGTACTGATAACCACACGAGCTCGATCTTGGCTCGTTCCGTGCCTGGATTACCCTTTGTGCACAGCTAATCCCGGCCGGTTGGGAACGCGCGTGCGGCACTAGCCGCTGCTGATCCAGACCTAGGCCGCCGGTCAGTTATATCCATTCCATCGATAGGATGTGTCACTGTTCACTCCGGCATAAAAGTATGTTGCCCATAACGATCATTTTGTTCCAGCAGCTATGCAATTTGGTAACGAGCAACATCCAAAAACATGCATATCAAAGCAGTTAAAGCCGTTTGATCCACCAATGGGGTCATCTAAGTTTTCTGTGCTCAAATGTGCACAAAAAAAGCATTGTGCAAGGAACAAATGCTATTTTTTGCCGTCGGAACAACAACTGAAGGTAAACAGAGACCGCCTGTTTTGTTAATGCCCAGTTCATCCTACATTTTAAAGTAAGAATGCAACATTCTTCTCCAGTTTATCCTCCAAACCTGCAACGAATTTAACCAATAGGCCTAAACTAAAGTCGTAACAGAATTTTACACTGAAAGGAACACTCCTCGCAAGAAAGCATACTGCATGCACGAGTCTGTGGATGAACCTGAGAAAGATACACGTGAACATCCGCCTTAGTAAACATGGTGCTTAACGTCCACAGAAACCATATGGCTTATTAGGGACGGGGAGAAGTGGGGAAAGGAGGTATGGAGGTGGGGGAAGAGGGAGATTATATACCTATCGCTACACTGTCACCACCAGAATGATTCCTGCATTAAGATGGGCAGCGATGAGAGCCATTTTAATCTTTCAGTAGGAAGTGATGGACAAAGTCACAAGACAGTGTCCACAAACCACAACCTTTTTTGAAGAGAAAGGAAAGCCGAAGCGGTATCGAACCGAGGTCCTTCCGCTTACCAGCCCGTTCTTAATTGGGCGAATGTTTGTTCGCGAACCTAGTTGGAAGTATTCGGCGAAGCTAGTTGGTTCTTAATTGATCCAACTTTTCTTCGCGAACCTAGTTGTAAGTATTCGTCGAAGCTATATTCGGGGTCCAAAAAGCTTCGCTCAACATGTTCTGGGAACATTCGCCTTATTCGACGATCGTTGCCTCTGATTGGCTGAGAGCAGAGCCCTCCTGTGGATGAAGAAAAAAATAAAAATAAAAATGGATGACGGTGTCGCTAGGTTCTTCACTCAATTCGGAGGGAATTTGTTTATTTGTTGACTTGTGGGAGGCGCAGCCTTGTCTCGGAGACCCAGAATGAGATAGTAGTTAGTTCAAGTACCCTGTGAGGGATGATGAAAGTATATTAACTTGACTTGACTTTAGCCTACATTTTGGATCATGCTGTCTGCTGCGCGTCTGCCGCAAGTTCGGGCCGAAGATTGCATCTCATTACAAGCCATTTGAGAACGAAGTAAAGTTTGTACTGTCCTAACCATGTTCGGCGAACTAAAAGTTCAATTAAGAAACGAATCATAGTTCGTCGAAGTGTCCGAAGTATGTTCGGCGAACAAACATTCGCCCAGTTAAGAACGGGTTTAACGCCTTACCGCCTATCCGCTTTGGTCGAACAACGCTCTTTCAAGCAACAGCCAAAGGAGCAACGATTGCCACGACCAGCGTCTTGCGTCAAGGTCACGACAGGACAGCAGTAATGACCTGTCGCGGGTCTCGGGTGACCAGAGTCATCAATCAGACCCCCAACAGGTCTACTGACAGCCCCTGCTCCAGGGCCAGCCTCGCAACAGTGAGTGTCGCCTGAAAGACCTGCAGCTGCCTCGCTTGAGCAGCAGTCCGAGGAAATGGGAACCCACTACACATCACACCACGAAAGTGTCACAAAAACCGCACAAACGCACGCACGCAGACGCGCGCGCGTGCACACACACACACACGCGCGTAACGCGAACCGGCGCTTCAAGACCGTTTTGTCGTTATTCGGGGTCCAGAGTAGCGGACCGTTGCGAACTGAAGCGGACATTCGCTAACGGTGAGTGGAGCTGGCTCACCACGTCAAAAGGATAGCAGCAAATTCGGGAACGTCCAAACAACTTCTTTTCTTCTTGATTGTATTAGAAAATCGAAAGGTCGGATCGCTCAGAAAGAAAAGTAAATAGAAACAAACTTTCTGTGCATCATTTTGTAATGATTAAACTGATCACAACGGGTGAAAGTGAAGTTACAGCGGGTGACATGTAACTGGGAATGTTCATCAGGCAAAAGGGAACGTAATGTATACATTCTGACTCTTACAAGAAACTGAAAGAAAGATAGTTCCTCGAAGAAAAAAATTCTGCGAAAGAATTTCCATAATCAAACTCTCCAAAAGGAATTTAATGAAATAACTATTTGGAATATTGCTGCAGTTTCCACGCTGCAAAATATCAGAAACCGTCCAGCTGCCTTTCCTTCAACGCCGAGAAGAGAAGACGAAAAGTACTGATTGGCTGATTGCATGAGACTACAAGCAACGAGCGACAAGATTCGGGCGTTTCCGTAACGAGCACTGATTGGTTGTGACACGTGCGTGAGATATCGAGAAAACACGGGAATTTTGGCCGGTCCCGAAACGACTGCTGATTGGCTGTGACAGGCGCGTGACATATCAGCGATTGGAGTTACAAGATTCGGGAGGGCCCGAGCAGGAAGTTAATTAGTTCCCAAGTTTCAACACTGCGAGTCGGTGAACCAAGCATGCATTGAGAAATTAGGGCCGTCATGAGTGATTACGCAAGTTGCGAACCTGATTGAACTCCTGATGGAAGGCAAAGCTCGACTTGTGCGGTACAGAGTGCAGCAACAGCTACGTTAGTGAAGCGACTGTATCGAGATACAGTGAATGCAGACCGCCCCCCCCCCCCCCCCCCCCCCACTTTCCCTTTTTTGTCAAATCTTACATATATGTTGAAGATAACAACAGACTTGATTTTTAATATTCTTCATAAAAGGCGAAAAAAATACCTTCTTTATAAAGACTACAATATATATATATCTTTCTCTTACCAGGCTCCAGTTATCTGGAACCAACTCCCTGTTTCTGTCCGCCATTCTACCTCTGTCAGCTCTTTTAAATCTTCCTTGAAAACCTTTCTCTTTTAAAAAAACCTTTTCTTCAGTCTGATTGCCCTCATATGCGACTGATGTGTGTGTGTGTGTGTGTGTGTGTGTGTGTGTGTGTGTGTGTGTGTGTGTGTGTGTGTGTGTGTGTTTGTGTGTGTGTGTGTGTGTGTGTGCGTGTGCGCGTGTGTGCGAGTCTGTTTGTGTGCGTGCGTGTGTGTGTGTGCATTAATGTTGTATGCGCTGAATTTTGACAATATGTACTTGTAAAGAACGTGTAAGCGTTTAGGGCCTGTGCGGGTTAGGCGCTCTAAGTATTCATTATATATATTAGTCTTTATAAAGAATAGTAGTCTGCTGTTTGAGTAAGGTATTAACAAATATTAAACACCACAGACACGAATCTGAAACAGAACGAGGCCCTGAGCGCTTGTGCAGAATCAACACACAAGAGAGTTAATTAGCACTCGAAATACGCAACACAAGTACAGCAACAAAGACCCGAGTCGCCTACGGTAATTCTCGCCTAGCATGCGTGTAAATACAAGGTACATAAACTCCACCAGAGGCACCTCCTGAACTAAAACTACACATAAAAGTACATAAACTCCACCAGAGGTACATTTTGAGGACGTACCGCTGGTGAAGTTTATGTACCTTGTATTTGCATGCATGCCAGGTGAGAATACGGGTCTTTGCTGATGTACTTGTGTTGCGTGTTTCGAGCGCTAATTAACTACAGACACGAATTATGACATTATTTGAACTGTTTCTTTTATTACACGCAAATTTTATAATTTATTTTTTTAAATCCTATTTTAATTAGACAATACGAAATATGCACAGTTAATGTTAAATGAAAACACCTGTTTCAAGCAACAAATAGCTAATACACAGCAAATGATGACAGAAATGAAACTTGATAGACAGATCGGAGACGTGTTTTGGCGGAGACTGCAAGCACGAGGTTAAAGAGCAGTCATGTCTCGATCCCTGCCCACTCGTGAAGAACAGGAGGGCTAGAAGCACCGCTGGTACGAAAACACACAGACACCTTCTAGCGCAGTGTCTAGGCCAATCTGTGTCACGAGCTAAACATAGCAGACAAAAATGGATCATGTCCCTTCCCCAATACCGGACACGAATATCGAATGTACCTGGAGCTGACCTGTTGTTCAATTAACATTTCTGAAAGGACTTTTTCTCTCCAGCTGCTGCCATCTTGTAACCGGACGTCACACGTGGCATTTAGATATGACGCAGTACATGTACAACCCAGTATTGAGAAAGGGTTCACAGACGCTACAGCAGTAGGAGAATGATTAGAAAAGATGATCGTGGCAAAGTAAAATCAACGACCATCCATTGTGAAATGGGTCGGTCAAAAGCCCGTTCTGCAGTTTGAAGACAGAAGAGAAACAGCCCGGGCATCTGGGAAGGTCGCAGATTGGAAACGAGGCATGACGTCGTGTTTGTTGCCGACCTGACCAAGACAAGGCTTTGGGTGCTCTTTTTCGCCCACTGAAAACAACCAGACTATTATCTGCCATATTTAACAAAGATTTAAGACTTACTGCACGTAACAGTAAAACCAGACAGAGCGAACTGGCACAATTATATTAACTGTCGCCCAGCCTGTAACATTCTGCGCACAAACATGGCGGCCATTATGGCCGTAGCCGTTTCGCGTCGAAAGGGACGCAACTACCCTGCGTTAATTACGGCTACCCTCATCTGCTTTCTCAAAAGTGGTGGACCATGTTTCTACGGGGTGGGGGGGGGGGGGGGGGGGAAGGAGGACAGAACAAACAAACCTGCGAACACAAAATATGACCTGCCCCCCCCCCCCCCCACCCCCCCACCCCCAACAGGGCGAGCGGGACCGAAGCCGGAGGCGGGGCTGCAGAAGCGGCAAAATGACGGCGCCCTGGGACCAGACAAGGGAAGGAACACGCAATGGCGGTGAACGGCGCTTTCTTCTTGGCGGATATAACCCACCACTCTCCTTCTTCGAGGCTATGGGATGAAACTAAAATGAAAGATGTAAGACGTACAAGAAGGAAAAGATGAAAGAAGATAATTATAGGCAAACAGTGCAGTAAAAAAACACTAAATTACACACGAACGTTTACATTATCACGTGACCTCTGTGTGTGTGTGTGTGTGTGTGTGTGTGTGTGTGTGTGTGCGTGTGTGTGTGTGTGTGTGTGTGTGTGTGTGTGTGTGTGTGTGTGTGTGTGTGTGTGTGTGTGTGTGTGTGTGTGTGTGCGCGCGCGCGCGCGCGCGCGCGCGAGGAGTGTGTGTTTCCCACGTGTGTGTATGAGAGTTCTTCATTGATTTGTCACAGACGAACTTGTGCGTTGTTCATTTCATGCTACGAGCGCGTCAGACATTTAAATACAATATAAGGTTGTGACTACCCCCTCACAACTGCAAGCCTGTCGTTTGTGCGGAGTATGGACTGGAAAACTGTGCGGGGACTAACCGCGGATGATTCAGTCGGACAGTTAATGGCGTGAACATCAGCGGCGGACTGATAGTACGTCCAAATACCACCCTAACAATACCTTTGTATCTGGTGCCGGATATTCATAATAATATTCAGAGTGATAGTAGGATATTATGAGATAAATGTACCTCAGCTAGAGAGCAAAAGCATCCCAGAGACTGAGCTAGAACCGGAAAGCGCGGGTTGAAGTCGGGCCAAATAGCACGCTAGCAACCCCAAGCATCGGTTTACCATAGGAACGGTTCCGGAAAGCGAGACTTGCAGTGTGCACCTTCGGGTATGCTAACCTTACCTGGTATTACTCTTTTTTGACTCCACACTGTGTGAACAAAAGCACTTGCTGCTACAAACGAGGGTTTATACTGACAATAGACTAAAACCATTTGGTACATGGAACGAGGCGCAAGTTGACGTCAGCAGCGGCGTGAGAGGCCGAGACGAGGCTGGGGTGCAGGCCATTCCCACAGCGGAGAGAGGGGCCTCCCCACCCTACCGCTCCACACCTCCACCTGGCAGCCGTGTTTACCAGTCAGGCTCCACAGAGGCCGCACCACACTCTCACTACAGCTGGCCAGTCCCAGTGCAAACAGCGTTGCCAGCTTACGGCTCACCTGGCCGCCTGATGGCACGGCCTGCTGCAAATCACGGTGTTACTGTCAGTCACTGAGACTGCCACCATGCCTACAGTCGTTTGTTATCTGGTCTTGAGGGTGGTGACGTCGTTGAGGATTATCGTGATGACTACGTGAAGATATTCCTCACCATCCTACCTGAAACTGACCTTAAAGAACCACTTCCGCCTTTTAGTACAAAGAAACATCTCTTCACGAAATCCTAACTCTACGGGAAACATGGCATGTGGTCGGTTCAATGGCCTGATTTTATACACACAATAGCCTTCGTACTGAAGGCATCGTAATCCTTGCCTGTACATTTTACAGTCAGTGAGTCAGCTTCCTTCCTTCCACAGCTGACCGACGCCGGACGGGAAGTCACAACTTCTCCCCATCCAGTCCCGTACCTGCAACATTTCACACTTAACACTTTGCTTGCTCCTTGGTGGAAGCCACTTGGAATAAGCGCAACTGTCGGCTGTTACAAGCCCGAGAAGGACCGTTTTGCAGTGCCCGGAGAAAGCTAGCTGCCACAGTCCGGAGCGACCGAAATCCACACCACACTCATCAGCAGCCAACCGGGACGCTGCTCTATTGACCTTTTTTTTTTAACGGTACTCTAACATGGGCTCATTCTCTTCTGCCGTCGGGCAAAAGTGAGCCTGGATATCTTGTTAAACACTTCCTTTCAAAGGTATATGGATGATAGTGCACGGCTAACTGTCATCCAAATCTTGACTTCAACCGCCTCACTTCCCCAATATTAACAGTATTACTAACGCTGTTGCTAAAAATGTGTATTTGCTCTCTCGCCTCACTTTTGTAACAGTGAAGCTTGTAATACGTTTTTTCACGCTCACATTATGTCCAGAATTAATTATGTCTCTAATGTATGGGATGGCTGCAGTGATGTGCATATCAAAAAACTTAAAACTGTACACAAACGTGCAGTCAAAGTTCTTTGTGCTGCTTCGACAATGCTAACTGGACGAGGGCACTTTTCATATGGTCCATTACCTTTAAAGAGCATCTTCAGTGTAATAAATGCATCTTAGTGCATAAAGTTATCCATAACAAATCACCACAATATCCGAGACAGCTCGTGCACACTGGAGCGCGCAGCGACCATAGTTCACGGAACAGCATTCTTATTTTGCCCAAAACAAGAATTGACATTTATAAGATGAGTTTTGCTTATTCTGGATCCCTTTGTTGGAATGCGCTACCTAGAAGTCTAAAAATAGCATGCTCAGTGAACACGTTCAAATCTAAAGCTCTTCAACATTTTCGTACTAAATGTAACATATAAGCTTTTAATCTTGAACTGTACAGTATTTAGTTTCCTAATGTTTGATAATCCTGGAATTCTAAGTGTTTATGTATAAGTGTGTGCGCACGCCCAAACGTGTGCGTGCAATTATGTTTTAAATATATATGGATATATTTTCCTTGGATGGTGAGGTACATTTCTTGTCTTGATTGTATACCAGCTCTGTGCTAAGTGTAATGGTGTGGAGTGGTCAAAGGACAAACACAGGCAGCGGAGTCAATAAAGTGGAGACCACAGCAGGCGCCGGTATGGCAGCAATCAGTTTTTACTTGTTCAGCCGCAGACAGTTTTCAGCACACACCCAAAATTATCACGCTCACGCATAGATAAGAGAACGGCGCGGGCCACAGGGAACACACGCTATCGCTACAGTAAAATCGCCCCTCTGGACCACAAAATGGCTGACAATTGTGTTTCCCTGGCCCGCACAAATACACTTTCCTCTACAATAACTAAACTAATTAAAACATCAAAAACATCAAATAAAAGCTACAGTTACCATCTTTTAAACCGTATAAACAAAATGTACACACATGACTTATTTTATTTACAACAAGAGTGGGAAGCGTGGCTTGCGCCTGTCTATATACAGATTCGTACAACTAAATCACAACTAACACAATGTACAAAATATAGACGTCACTAAAACTTACATCGGAATAAAGAGCACGCTCCCACGGTTAAAATGGTACATAACAATTACAATACAACGCTCTGTAAGAGAAGCAAGACAAACTCAAAGACTAGCATTAAAACAATCGGTGCGAACTTTCGCCTGGGGCGCGTAACCTTAGTCGCAGCAGCGCTGATAGTGAGATTAAGTAGTCTATGAATACAACTTAGCTTCTACAGTACACAATACTTAATAAGTTAATTTCAGCCCAAAATAAACACTAAACATGAAGTCAGCTAAGCAAAATACTATACGACAACGCATTGATCGACACAGAATTACTTTAATCGAATCAAAACAACATTTCACTACCATTTACTAGTACTAAACAAAGCGCGCCATGCAGACGACGGCTATAAAAGAATGGACCTAGAGAGGCATCGGCTACTAATCAAAGCTCGATCCGGTGTCTGAATAAACGTTAAATAAACATTCTAAGATGCCAAATTATATTATACATAGCTTAGTGCATAAAAAGGACTAGATAGACAAAGAGTAGGTAAACAAACAAGCGGTCAAAATGTTAAGGGAGAAAAACAGATTTGAAAAAGGCGCGCACTGGCGGCTATCGCCGGTCGGCTGTGTGAAGGCCATGTGGCGTTACGCCACACGCCGCGCTTCAAAACAAAAGCGTCGTCTGCTCCGGTTCAGTGAGCCGGTGTGGCCTAGCGGTAAGGCGTTAGGCTGGTAAGCGGAAGGACCTCGGTTCGATACCGCTTCGGCTCTCCTTTCTCATCAAAAAAGGTTGTGGTTTGTGGACACTGTCTTGTGACTTTGTCCATCACTTCCCACTGAAACATTAAAATGGCTCTCATCGCTGCCCATCTTAATGCAGGAATCATTCTGGTGGTGACAGTGTAGCGATAGGTATATAGTCTCCCTCTCCCCCCACCTCCATGCCCCCTTCCCCCCCTTCTCCCCGTCCCTAATAAGCCTTATGGTTTCTGTGGACGTTAAGCACCATGTTCACTCACTCACTCACGCTCCGGTTCCCGGGTTACTAAAGTACAGTAATGAAATTGCATTGATCCGTTAAGCGGGGCGGGATTACTGTAAAACGTACAAAGAGCACTTGCTCACATAACTATACAAAATATTGATTTAAATGATGTTTTATTCCTTTTAGCTTTCCAGTTTCTGTTCATGGTAGTAGCGGTAGTATATTGTTATCTTCGCAGTGCTATTAGCATATTCATTGCTACATCATTGCTATGTATGTGGAGGAGGGGGGGGGGGGGTGCGCGCGCGCGCGCACGTGTGTGTGTGTGTGTAATATGTGCATACATGTCTGTGTATATATATATGTATGTATGTATGTGTATATATATATATATATATTCATGTATATATTCCTTCTATATCTTTTACTTATTAATTTGTTTATATTTAGTTGTAGTTGTGGGGTTTTGTTGTTGTGGTTCTTGTTTTTGTTTTTAAATTTGATGTACTAATTTAGTATCCGTTTCTTTTTTGTTATTGTCGGTTTTTTAATTTTAATTTTATCTCTCCCCTTCCCCTGCTCTCTGTAAATTACCCTGTGTGTGTGTGTGTGTGTGTGTGTGTGTGTGTGTGTGTGTGTGTGTGTGTGTGTGTGTGTGTGTGTGTGTAACTGAGTTTTAGACTTTTTCGCTCCAGTTGCAATCGCTATGTTGTTGTTGTTATTATTATTTTATTAATTGTTATTTTTATTTTTATTGATGCTGTATTTGTCTATATCTTTCTGTAATAATATTTCACTGTGAATGTCTTGGTTATTAGTAGCATTGTAGCAACGGCAGAGTGAGTCGGCCTTTGCGCTAATATCTTCACCGTTGAGAAATAAAGTTAAATTAATCAATCAATGGCTATCGCCGTTTTGTTAAATAAGCGTTTTTTTGTTTTGTTTTTGTTTTTTGTATGTGTGTGCGTGTGTGTTTCTTCTTCTTTTTCTTTTTTTTTACCTTTTATGTGTTTGGATCAAAATATTCAAGAAGAAAAAGTTTAATCCTTTCGATCACGAGTCATGTTGCACAATGGCAGACATATTCCGGACTCGTAATCAAAAACATGTTGTGACAATGGTGATGATCAGCACTGACGTTGACGATTCTGCGGTGATGGTGGTGGGTTTCTGTTTGTTGTTTGTTTTTTGTTGGGGTGGCGGAGGGTTGGGCAGAGATGTTTTCTTTTGCATTTCTCGCTTTCTAGTTCTGTGTACATGTCGGGGGTTGGGGTTAGGGAGTGGGCGGGGGGATGGGGGGGGGGGGGGGTGCTGTCCTTGTCAGAATACCACCACAGAGTGTCCGGGAGGGAGAAGACATTGAGGCGAAAATTGTTGCCAGGCTTGCCAGAAGAACACACCACCTTTCGGCAGTCCGAACGCCCGCGCCGTTACCCAACGGACACCGTTCCTTTTGCACGTAGGTAGTGAAAAGGACCCAATCAGCCGAGACCAAAGCGTGGATTAGTGCCGCTAGGCCCCGACATTGGCGTGATGGAGGTGATGAGCGCTCCAGGGGCCGGGCGGAAGGAGGTAGGTAGTTGTCAAATCTATCGCGCCCGTCCTAAGCAGGGGTAAAATATTGACACGCGGAAACCGTTAGCCTTGCCACTGCAACTGGAAACGTTGGAAATGTCAGCCCTGCGCTTAGCTTTCTCAACAAGGGCCGTCTTCCTGTACCGACTGTCCGTGAAACGCCGGCTTCACCTTCCACTCCAAGACTCCCCGTCTAACTTGTTCTCCTGCCGCAACTGTTCAGCAAATCGCCTCTCTTTTATTTCCACCGGTGTGTAACGACGAAGCCGAGATGTGCACACTATTGTCACCAAGCAAAATGGTTTCCTGTTTTTGAGACTGGTTTCCGGTGGTGCCAGAATATGAACCTGGATGTGGAAAAAAGTTTCTTTTGCTTTTTTGCGCATTTGGTTCAACATTTGTTTACCTGTGTATTTGTACTTTCGTCTGTTCTTATAATTGTTGTTTTTCAATTTTGCTGTTACTAGGCCGTCTGGTGGAACTGCCCCTTGTGGGACGAATAAAGTATTATCAGTCGATTGAACTGAACATGGTTCTGTCTGAAGAAGAAAGGAGAAGAGAAACAGGAACCTAAGCTTTTGGGGAGGAAGTGTGAATGAGAGAAAAGTGACAAGCAGAGGGGAAGGAATCCATCTGCCACAAATAAAATAATATACAAAGGAAACAAGCAATGACGAGTGAAACTAATCCAAAGTTATACACGAGCAGTACCTACCTATCGGGGAGCGAGGACAGCTCAGTGGTTAGAGCGCCGGACTCGTGAACAAAAGGTCGCGGGTTCGAGTCCCTGCAGGAGCGGCGGGAGAATTTTGTTCTCCGGGGGCAACTTTCTGTGCTAACTCGTATTTCGGTATGCGTTCCACCCCCGTGTTACCGCAGTAGCACGTAAAAGATCCAGGTCAGTCTGCCAAAGGTGCAGGTGGCAAGTTAGAGTTAAACACGCACGCACCTATGTGACTTTGCATGAAGTGATGTGACATGGTGCATGATTGTATGGTGCACACAGAACGCGCCGAAACGGCTTCGCGTTTGGCACCAGCCCTGTACAACAAAATAGCGCTGTAAGTACACCACTTAAAAAAGACAGTCACTCGTTTAGAATCCCATGCGACAAGAGCGCAGTGAGTCTGCTCGAGGGCGGAGAATACTGCTGTATAAAAGCGATCAACAACAACAACAGCAACAACCCTCAGAAAGCCGGTTTGGCCTAGTGGTAAGGCGGTAGGCTGGTAAGCGGAAGGACCTCGGTTCGATACTGCTTCGGCTCTCCTTTCTCTTCAGAAGTGGTGGTTTGTGGACACGGTCTTGTGACTTTGTCAGTCACTTCCTACTGAAACATTAAAATGGCTCTCATCGCTGCCCATCTTACTGCAGAAGTCATTCTGGTGGTGACAGTGTAGCGATAGGTATATATACTCTCCATCTTCCCCCACCTCCATACCCCCTTTCCCCCCATTCTCCCCGTCCCTAATAAGCCTTATGGTTTCTGTGGACGTTAAGCACCATGTTTACTTACAACAACCCTCATAGTTCAGGAGCTGTGTGAGAGTCGAGGTGGCCGTCCTGGGCTGTCCGTCCTAACGAGCCTTCTGGTTTCCGTGGACGTAAAGCTATATTGAACCATGCTTCGGCATTGGTCTCAGCTTGTCCCTAGTATGTCAACCGACATCCGAGGACATTAAGCAATAGTACCTACCTACCAACAACCTGCAATGTGAGGTGGTTTGGCCTGCTGTTGAATAGACACTCTTGCTTGTGCTTGTTTCGTGTGAGCCTAGCGGTAAGGCGTTAGGCTGGTAAGCCGAAGGACCTAGGTTCGATACCGTTTCGGCTCTCCTTTCTCTTCAAAAAGGTTGTGGTTTGTGGACACCGTCTTTGTCCATCACTACCTACCGAAACATTAAAATGGCTCTCGTCGCTGCCCATCTTAATGCAGAAGTCATTCTGGTGGTGACAGTGTAGCGATAGGTATATCATCTCCCTCTCCCCCCACCTCCATACTCCCTTCCCCCCTTCTGCCCGTCCCTAATAAGCCGTACGGTTTCTGTGGACGTTAAGCATCATGTTTACTTACTTATTTCTTTCGTTTGTAGTCACCCTGAATAACTGGCCAGTCGGGGCAGAAGTTTCAATCTAATAATAACACTGAATACTTTTAAGTATTTTCCCCTTCCATCGCATATGAGCGAAAGGCGTTTCACATACTGTCCATTAATAATAAAACAAGACTTTAAAAAATATTTTTTAAATGCACAAAACACTCGATTTCTCTCCCCATTCCTCTTCCTGTTTCTCACAGTCACGCAGTCCACATACATGATAATTTGGCGATTTTTTTTGTAAGTATGGCATAGGTGCTGCTGCCTTGTGAAAGGACATTTTTAGAAGATATCTAAAAGATATGTCTCACATTACTGGGAAGTTTGTTCCAGGTTTAGAGGCCTTGGAAAGAGACAGATCTTTGACTTTTATGTTTGGCTTTTAACATTGGAAGTCGGAAAATCATATCTATAATCGGAAGGGGGGGGAAGCTGACAGTAGCGTGCAGATTTGCGCGGGTTTCGTGTGTCTGTGTAGGCGTAGTGAGTGTGCATGTCGCGCGCTCGTGTGTGTGTGTGTGTGTGTGTGTGTGTGTGTGTGTGTGTGTGTGTGTGTGTGTGGGCAAGTGTCTTTTCTACTTTTTTTCTTCTTCTTTTTTTTGGGGGGGGGGGCGGGGGGGGGGGGGGCGGAAGGTAGTAGTGTTGTATAAAAGTGTGACCGCGACGGAGAATGAAGCCATGCGTGTGTTCTCCGAAACACTCCAGGAAAAAAAGTTCATGGCTGTCAGTGCGAGGGGTGCCGTGTCTTGGTGCTGACCGCACAAAGTAGCCGGCAGTAGATGACCCCTACTTTCACCTGATTAGCGTGGGTATCGGCTGTGAAAACACGCCACGCCATCCAACGTCGCCCATCTGAAGCCCTGTGTGTCGTTACTTTCCATTGGACCGACAACCAACACACGGCGCCATTTGAGCACGCTACAGATCAGCCAAGCGGACAATTTGTTTTCCGCAGTTTGCCATCGATTCTTTCGAACGACGATGAAAGCGTTTTGGCTCCTCCAATTTGGTGGGTGGCGGAGAGGGGAGGGGGTGGGGGGGGGGGGGGACGAGTGGGGTTGCTGTTTTTACTTCGTGCCCCTGCAGGGAGTGAGTGATAGGGAAATAACACTAGTGGTAGATTGTACGCGGCGAGCTTTTGCTGAGCGTTCAACCAAGTGTCATGCTTCCTGCTGGAGACCGCAAAGACTGACTGGTGGTGAGAGCGGCTGCCCCGTCATGGGCCAGTAACTTCATAGTCTCGGGGAATGAATAGAGCCTTAATCATTTCCGCTTCTTCCAGGTGCATTAACGTAGGTGGGAGTGACAGACCACAGCGACGGCAGAGCCGTCTGTGGGTCCTGTCGGTCTCCCGGAGTGTCACCCGGAAAAGGCCAAGGACACCGTTGGTTAAAGTTCTTTAACGCCGAGTTGTCTCCAAAGAGATACTAGCGGGAATATCCCAGCAGGTGGTGGATCATAGTTCAGGAGCTGTGTGAGAGTCGAGGTGGCCGTCCTGGGCTGTCCGTCCTAACGAGCCTTCTGGTTTCCGTGGACGTAAAGAATGATTGAACCGTGCTTCAGCATTGGTCTCAGCTTGTCCCTAACATGTCGTCTGACATCTGAGGACATTAAAGTAAAAGTCCAATGTTTTTAAGTATGCAAAATGACCATCGAAATGATTGACAAATGAGTCACTAGTTTCAGACAATGATGGGGAAGGCCACCTACGTTAATGCACCTGGAAGGAGTTCATGTGGTGGCGGTGGCCTGCACGGCACTGCAAACTGTAAACTGCGTTTTGATTTCCATCGCCTTACTCACGTCGGCACACCTTGACTTGAAACCCACCATTCACACCTCATTTCATAATACTGCGCGTCAGTGACAAGACTCTTAACCTTGTAAGCTTGAACTCTGATTACGACCAAGTCAAACCTCTCGCTTTTCATTTGCTGACCGCAGGCAGACAAGACTGTCCACTGCAGCACCAACTTTCACACTCGGCTGTCTGCCGTGTGGCGGCGGCCTCTTGAAGATCAGCGAGGGGTGAAAGTTGAACCAATATTGTAGGCACTGCATGCCTTCGCGGCCAGTCCTGCAAAGCATGTTTTGTGAATGGATTTCGGCCTCTTTCTTCACTCGCTGCGCACACCCTGGCTGCTGCCTGCACACCTCTACCACTCACACAAGGCACACAAAATGTTCTCACAAGGCAGAGAAACTGATCACACAAGGCAAAACAACAACAACAAAAAACGGCCACGCAAGGCAATGATTGTGCACAGCGAAAACAACAACAAACCAACCCAAAGCGACAAACAAGTTGGGGTGGGGGGGGGGGGGGGGAGACTGACTACAAAAGGCAAAGAGATATATTACATCTAGGCAAACGAACAACAGGATCCTACAAAGCAAAGAAACTAATCAGTCATTGCCAAGAAGCAATCAGGGGTTGTTGGAAAACTCGCATACTGCGGATTTGTCGTTTTCTTTCTTCTGATCCTACACCAGTAATTATGCATGTTTGTAGTGTGTGTGTGTGTGTGTGTGTGTGTGTGTGTGTGTGTGTGTGTGTGTGTGTGTGTGTGTGTGTGTGTGTGTGTGTGTGTGTGTGTGTGTGTGAGAGAGAGAGAGAGAGAGAGAGAGAGAGAGAGAGAGAGAGAGAGAGAGAGAGAGAGAGAGAGAGAAAGACAGAGTCAGAGACAGACAGACACAGAGACAGAGAGTGGCAGAGAGACAGACACTGAGAGAGAGAGAGAGACAAACGTCAGGTTTGTTGTAGTGCCGAAGTACCGGCATTATGTTCTGTGGGACTCGCGGAAACCAGCAGCATTGCAGTGTGGCGTGGTGACAGTCTAGTTTTAAAAACGCACTTTAATTTCCAGAAGTAGGCAACAAGCTCACATCATGTTTTTAGGATCTGTAGTTGTGAGTGTGAACCCAGTACAGAGGAACACAATACTCTAGCCTATTAAATAATTAATCCACTTGCCGCTCCATTCCCCGTAACATGCATTTTCTGTCTACCCCCACCCTTGGGAAGTATAAACAACAACAACAATAAAATACCGGCGCCATGCTGAGTCAACTAATCCCGCAATTATTTGGATGAATTTACCGCATCAGTAATGGATTGGTTTGAACTGAAAATAGTTCCTGTGTGTGTGTGTGTGTGTGTGTGTGTGTGTGTGTGTGTGTGTGTGTGTGTGTGTGTGTGTGTGTGTGTGTGTGTGTGTAAAGGTATGCACGATCAGAGTGACATAAGCGGCATGTGCGAGAGGGGACTGGGGGGGGGGGGGGGTTGTTCACAGTGTTTCTTGACTTTTAAAAATCACATTTAGCATTGTGTGCACCAACAGCATTGCGCTCTAAGTTGTCTTTGTCGGGAATTACGCACTTCAGTCGTGCATTCGTGGCATGATCCACAGCAATAGTTATTTTCTAATCTGTTATCAAAATGTGTAACATTCTATAGTTTTCCATGAGTCAGTAAAAAAAAGGTTAATAACAACAATCAAGACAATGCTTATCGCCTTGCACGGCAAGCTGCCTGCACCCTCTCACCCGTCCCGTCCGTTGCGTGCCTAGTGATACCGTCAGTGCTGCTTTCAGTATAAGGCCACCTGGCTTGCATTTGGCCCAGTTATCAGTAACAGTGCATCTGAGTACATAGCCTAATTGCAAAGAGATCAATGATACAGAAACTTTAGGACTGACAAACATATACAGAAACTTTAGGACTGACAAACATTCAATGAAGTTTTGAAACTTCGCTGTGACTTTGACCTTGAACACAACAGTCCAATCTTTCCACAAGACCGATGGTGATGTACCATCCAGCTAAGTTTGATTGCAAGAGGATCAGCAGCTCAGAAGACAATACAGTCATAATTATTTTTATATCAGCCCTCGCTGTAAGTTCGATTTTGAAGATAGCAAACAAGTCTTTTCGCATAACACTCCGGCTCATTACGATGCACCACCATCTCAAGTTCGGTTATAAAAGACTGAGCCGTCGTGAAGATGTTGTCCGGACAAAATCTGGATACACGGACACGGTGATTCCAACACGGTGTGTGTGTGTGTGTGTGTGTGTGTGTGTGTGTGTGTGTGTGTGTGTGTGTGTGTGTGTGTGTGTGTGTGTGTGTGTGTTTCATGACTTAAAGTTATTAAGATATGTTCTTCGTTGTGCGATCGACCGACAGCTTTAATTTCCTGCTGGGATGAATAAAGTATATTGTTACTGTTTTATATATATATAATGTTGTACTCTCTCTCTCTCTCTCTCTCTCTCTCTCTCTCTCTCTCTCTCTCTCTCTATATATATATATATATATGAGCAAGTGCCCTTTGTATATGTTTCTACATTAATCCCGCCCTGTTTAACGGATCAATGCAATTTCATTTACTGTACTATTAGTAAACCGGGAACCGGAGCAGACGACACTTTTGTTTTGAAGCGCGGCGTGTGGCGTAACGCCACATGGCCTTCACACAGCCGACCGGCGATAGCCGCCAGTGCGCGGCAATTTCAAATCTGTTTTTCTCCCTTAACATTTTGACCGCTTGTTTGTTTACCTACTCTTTGTTTACCTAGTCCTTTTTATGCACTAAGCTTTGTATAATATAATTTGGTATCTTAGAATGTTTATCTAACGTTTATTTAGACGCAGGATCGAGCTTAATTAGTAGCCGATGCCTCTCTGGGTCCATTAGTCTTTTTATAGCCGTCGTCTGCATGGCGCTCTTTGTTTAGTACTAGTGAATAGTAGTAAAACGTTGTTTTGATTCAATTAAAGTAATTTTGGGTCGATCAATGCGTTGTCGTATAGTATTTTGCTTAGCTGACTTCATGTTTAGTGTTTATTTTGGGTTGAAATTAACTTGTTAGGTATTGTGTACTGTAGAAGCTAAGTTGTATTCATAGACTACTTAATATCACTATCAGCGCTGCTGCGACTAGGATGACGCGCCCCAGGCGAAAGTTCGCACCGATTGTTTTAGTACTACTCTTTGAGTTTGTCTTGCTTCTCTTACAGAGCGTTGTATTGTAATTGTTATGTACCATTTTAACCGTGGGAGCGTGTTCTTTATTCTGATGTAAGTTTTAGTGACAGTTATATTTTGTACATTGTGTTAGTTGTGATTTAGTTGTCTAAATCTGTTTATAGACAGGCGCAAGCCACGCTTCCCACTCTTGTTGTAAATAAAATAAGTCATGTGTGTACATTTTGTTTATACGGTTTAAAAGATTGTAACTGAAGCTTTCATTTGATATTTTTCATGTTTTAATTGGTTTAGTTATTGTAGAGGAAAGTGTATTTGTGCGGGCCAAGGAAACACAGTTGTCAGCCATTTTGTGGTCTAGAGGGCCGTTTTTACTGTAGCGATGGCGTGTGTTCCCTGTGGCCCGCGCCGTTCTCTTATCTATGCGTGAGAGTGAGGATTTTGTGTGTGCTGAAAATTGTCTGCGGCTGAGAAAGTAAAACCTGATAGCTGCCGTACGCCTGCTGTGGTCTCCACTTTATTGACTCCGCTGCCTGTGTCCTGTCCTTTGACCACTCCGCACCATTATATATATATATATCACTTTTTCCCCCTCCAAGTCCGTTTGAAGGGCGAAAGAATGTGTGCGCTTCAAGATCCAATACACCATGTTAATTTCGTTACGGAGGTTCGTGGTGGGAGTATAATAACCTTGGACAAAATTCTTGGCAAGTAACAATTTTGACGGTTTCATGGGATAGTCGTCCCTGGCAAGGATTAAAAACAAAGCCAGCTCCAGAGAAAGTCTATGCTGGCCACAGTGGCGGGTGTCGCGGCGCTGGTCTACCAATACAGCCGGAGCGCGCCTTCACCTGCCCCGCTACCCAACGTGCACTTCACACAAAAAAGGCAAGCTCGCCTTACACAAGTTATCTGCAGGCAGTAAATAGCCTGTTATCTGTCGACTGTCTCGCGAGGGGGAAATCTAAATTGCGTCTTTATCACCGTGCAACAGGACTCGGGAGCGGGACACGGTAACTGTGCGCGGAAATGGGGGAGCTCGTGCAGCACGTGGCGAGTAACGAGTCTGTTACACTTCCTTGGACGCACCAACTTCACTGATAAGGCTATCGAAAGTCGAAAGGAATATGAACAGTTATTTGTCTGTCAGGCGTGACTCGATGGCATACTCCAAGCAGCAACTACCCGCCTGCCCAAAGAAAGGCCGCAAGCCGATGCCGGTGTCTGTCTCCGTCTTCTCCTAAGAGATGGTTCCCGCCAGGAAATGAAAAGGGCAAAGTCAAAGTCATTGCTGGCTGACGCTGTGCTGACCTTAATAAGCTGCAGAGAGGAGATTGAAGCGCACACATTCTTTCGTGCTTAAAACGGATTTGGTGGAGAAAAAAGTTATATATATATATAGATAGATAGAGAGAGAGAGAGAGAGAGAGAGAGAGAGAGAGAGAGAGAGAGAGAGAGAGAGAGAGAGAGTATAACATTATATATATATATATATTTGGAAATAAGAAAATTGAAATTTGATTCATCAATCAACAGAAATTACACAGGAAAAAAATGCAGATCTAATTTTTTTACGGAATTCCAATCAGCAGATGCTGTTTGCATTAGTTGTCTCCGGCAAGGACGTTCCGCACACCAGCACCAGACATTCAGTATAAGTTTCACCGCTCGCGACTTGCCCTAGAGGGATTGTAGTGTCAGAGCGGTGTCACCTTATCCTTCCAGATAGCGCCCACCATCAGCTTGACACACCAAATTGGGAATCGCGTTTTATGGTCAGATTAGCTCGAATCGTACACTTTTTTCTTTCTTCTTCTTCTTCTTTTTTTTCTTTTTTTTTTCTTTACCGAAGCTATGCATGCAAAGAATCCATCTGGGTTGTTAACAGGCTATGTCATCAAACGCTATCATTGATTTTCCCCGATTTCTTTGCCTGGGAAGGGGGAGGTAATCAAGGGAGGTAAATAACTGCAGTGCAGATAAAGGCGGCACAATGCAAACACTTCATTCCTTAATTTACATGAGTATGTTATTCACACGTTCATAAATGACGGATGATGACTTGTGCCAGCAGCAGAGATAGGACGCAATAACAGATACGCCGGGAAACGGGGGGAAACGATGGAATCGCTGTGACACACAGATGTGAAAACTGAAAGTCAGGCATTCCGTGCATTCTGCCCCCCCCCCCCCCCCTCCTCCCCCCTTCAACTCCCAGTGTCAGGGAGTTGTGTGTGACTGCAGTGCTATCACACCCCTAGGGTCAGGGACCTATATCATAACTATATCTCCATGCCTAGGGTAATTAGTTTTTGGTCCTCTATCGTCGTCTTGCTTAGCGCAGTAATACGTGAAAGGCGGGACCCAGTCCGGTGAAGGCGGCCGGGGCGGAGGGGGAGCGGGGAGGCGGGGGCGGGGGCGGATGAATCCATTAAGCATTAATTGACCGGTCATCAGCAGGCAGCCGCCGATGTGCGGTGCAGCTACAAGTTCACTTCAACGCTTCCTCTCCAACCAATGGAGCCCGAAACGGCGAACAATGGCGATGAGAGGGTTGAAAAAAGAATCCCCTTTTTCACATCTGTCATCAAAGTTTCAACAGGCCCCCTCCCCCTCTTCCCGGCCCCCCACACACATTCAAACCAACCTGGGAATAATTAGGACGTTGAACAGCGCGAACACGTCACGACATGCAGTCTCAAAGGAACAAATAAAAACAGAACTGCAATTTTTTTTTTTAACAATTAAAATAATAAAATGTGAAATGCGTTTTTGTCCCGCTTGCTGGTGTTAGCTACATGTGGAGTGCGATTACGGCTGTAACGACGCAAAATCAACAGCTACGTGTGTTTTCGAAATAAGCAATTTGCTTAAATATATTATTATCGATGACTGGTTACAGTGATTCAAATACTAGATGCAACATCAGTTGCCACGATTGATACCTAAAATCCTCTGCAACGCTGTGGACGCCAAGTGAAGTGTTGCGGACAGACTGGAAGACTGGTGTATCAGAGGAGGGAAGTGGCCCCGCAGCAGACCAACAGCTCCCCGCCCCTGTCTTTCAACGCGCGGTCATTTGCCTCTCCTCCCTCCCCGAGACGTGCTGGACCCTCGTCAACCCAGCTAAGCGGCCTGAAAGCCTTACCACGAAAGGCTGAATGGAAAGGGCGGACAAGGAACAGGATATTGCCAGAGGCAGAATAAATCGGCTGGAAAACGTATTTTGGGGACGTCTTTCTATCTGTTTGAGGAGCTCCTTTGCCAGTGAATTATTATTGTTGTGGGTAACTCGGCAGTGGTCGCGATGTCTACCAGCATTAGGGAGCCAGTGAGTTGTGGTCTGTTGCTGTGGGTGACTCAGCAATGGTCACGATATCTACCAGCATTAGGGAGCCAGTGAGTTGTGGTCTGTTGCTGTGGGTGACTCAGCAATGGTCACGATATCTACCAGCATTAGGGAGCCAGTGAGTTGTGGTCTGTTGCTGTGGGTGACTAAGCAATGGTCACGATATCTACCAGCATTAGGGAGCCAGTGAGTTGTGGTCTGTTGCTGTGGGTGTCTCAGCAATGGTCACGATATCTACCAGCATTAGGGAGCCAGTGTGTTGTGGTCTGTTGCTGTGGATGACTCAGCAATGGTCATGATGGAGCCAGTGAGTTGTGGTCTGTTGCTGTGGGTGACTCAGCCATGGTCTTTATGGAGCCAGTGAGTTGTGGTCTGTTGCTGTGGGTGTCTCAGCAATGGTCACGATATCTACCAGCATTAGGGAAGCAGTGACTAGTTACTTCTTGCTGTAGGTGAGCGTTAAGCCCGTTCTTAACTGGAAGAATGTTTGTTCCCCGAACAGACTTCGGACAGTTCGACGAACTACGATTCGTTTTTTAATTGAACTTTTAGTTTGCCGAACATGGTTCGGACAGTTCGACGAACTTTACTTCGTTCTCAGCTGGCTTGTAATGAGATGCAAGCTTCGGCCCGAACTTGCGGCAGACACGCAGCAGACAGCATGGTCGAAAATATAGGCTAAAGTCAAGTCAATATATTTTCATCATCCCTCACAGGGTAATTCAACTAACTACTATCTCATTCTGGGTCCCCGAGACAAGGCTGCGCCTCCCGCAAATCAACAAATCAACAAATTCCCTCCGAAGCAAGTGAAGAACCCGGCGACACCGTCATCCATTTTTATTTTTATTTCTTCCTCATCCACAGGAGAGCCCTGCTCTCAGCCACTCAGAGGCAATGTTCGTCGAATAGGGCGAATGTTCCCAGAACATGTTGAGCGAAGCTTTTTGGACCCCGAATATAGCTTCGTCGCAGTTCGACGAATACTCCCAACTAGGTTCGGGAAGAAAAGTTCGCCCAATTAAAAACCAACTAGGTTCGCCAAATACTTCCAACTAGGTTCGCGAACAAACATTCGCCCAATTAAGAACGGGCTTTAGGGAAGCAGTGACTAGTTACTTCTTGCTGTAGGTGACCCGGCAATGCAAACTCCAAGCACTGGTTTACGACATTCTTTCTTCAACCACTGCCGTGTTTAGTTACGCCACAGGGTCCAGAAAACTGTCAGCTAACGAGCAGTTTTTTGTTGGTGCTCAAACAGTAGTACGTTTGTTACAAACAACTCAAATAAAACAAGGCGTCATTTATAGCCGTCAACAAAGTTTACACCAGCGCAAATAAACCACTATCGTTTGAATCGAGACGGAACTCTTTTTTCTCTCTCTTTTTATTTTTTATTTTTTATTTTTACCCGGGTGGATGCGTCTCATGTTTACGTGCGTGCTTTGGCGCTAGGTTGCTTCTACAGTCATATTAGTACCCGAACCTTTCAGAGGGCGCTGACCGCGTCGCTGGACAGCTGCGCGGAAATAAAGAGTGTCCCTTCAGTGGCGTAACTAAATCTGGCAGAGTTTGGAGTGAAGGTGCCGGAAAGCGGTGCTCGGAGTGTGCCGGCAATGGTCACGATATCTACCAGCAAGGAACCTACAGAATTGCTACATCTTGGTCTAGGTGACTCGGCAATGGTCACACTATTTGCCGACAATGAACTGTTGCTTGTTACTGTGGGCAAAGAGGGTAAAAACTCCATTTTCTGTTGGGAATCATTATTAGGGAACCAGTGAATGTTGGTGACTCAGCAATAGTCGCGATATACTCTAGCATTAGGGAACCAGTGAGCTGCAACGTGTTGATGTGGGTGGATCGGCAATGGTCACGTTTTCCGTCACTGCAATGGTCGTCACTGGAACTAATGCACCTCTAAGATACTCACCAAATGCAAGCAACAAAACATTATTTTATTAACTACTTGGCAATAAAAAATTCTCCACTGAATTCGGTCTGCTTCTTGCCTAAAGCATATGTACCCTACCTGGATTGGATTTTTACCGAACAAGACTTAAAAGCCACACACAAACGAAAAACAAAACAAAAAACGCGTATTAAAAGAAGTGAGAGAAGTGGGGAGTCACAAGGAAGGCGTCGTTATGAAAACAAATTACACCTCGAAATGCAAGAAGATGGACGTTATTGTGTGTGCACATGTCCCCATCCCGAGCCTGGGGATCCGTAAGACGTCTGAGGTCGGAGAAGTAAAAGAGACTGTGACACATCAAGTCCCGTTGCTTCACAACCGCCCGTCGCCTGCCTCCTAACGGCTTCTCTTCATACGATGGCGAGACCTGACCCAACAGCAGGTCAAAAGCCATAAAGAATATGTACGTCGGTTCCCCCCACCCCCCTCCCCGTACCCCCCATCGGGACCCATCTGACAGGCGCTGTAAGATAAAAACCAATAGACCTGTCTTATCCCCTCTTTTTTCTTTTTTTGTGGTCGCTATCGTCATCGATATTACTCTCTTTATGCGTAGCAAACGTTAAAAGAGGTAACCGGCGCAACCGAGCGTTAAGTACTTTTTGCCCGTTTTACATGAAATCGGATTCGTTTGAAGTACGTTTTGAGAGAAATAAACGTAGCACAGAGACAGACGTGTGAGTGTGTGTGTGTGTGTGTGTGTGTGTGTGTGTGTGTGTGTGTGTGTGTGTGTGTGTGTGTGTGTGTGTGTGTGTGTGTGTGGAGGGTGATGGTGAGCGTGTGACTGAGAGAGAGTGGGGGAGGGGGAAGGAGGCAGGGAGGGGACTGAGAGGACAGGGGATGGAGGGAGCGTGAAGGGCGTCAAAAAGGGATACTGAAGGGAAGTCAAGAAAATGTATTTCTATTACTGATTACTGATGTTATGCAACTATTCTGTTCTTACTATCCTGTCTAGTTAATGACAAATTTGTCTCACGACACAGTACAGTTTTCTGTATTCTAAGCTTTCGGCTTTAGACGCGTTATCTAAGACCAATAACAATGAGAAGAAGAAGAAAAGAAAAAAATAACAGCTTCATGGCCCGAGCACAGACTCCATTTACCCGATCCCACAGCTGAGGGAGAAGCAACGAGTAAAATGCGAAACCTGCCGCTGGCAATGGCAGCGGGGATCAGGTTGGCAGTGTCCGTGTGGCCAGGTAATTTGTGACACCTGTCCACTGGCCGCAGCCACAACTGATACCCCTACTGGATTAGACAGGCTACGCCCGGGACTGGGGATCGTCTCTGTAGGATTACACACGCTAGCGCTTTCACTTGGCGTCTTTCGCCTTGTGAAATGCGGGGTCATGGTGTCTGCTCCCCCCCCCCCCCCCCCCCCCCCCAGCCCCCTTTCTTCTCTCTCTCTCTCTCTATACGTATCTGAACATCAAAGGGGCAGGAAAAGGTAACAGTGTATGATATCGGCGGCATAGAAAAACAGACCCACCCAAACCAATCTCCAGCTGCTCTATGAAAAATTCAACAGACTATGCGTGTCACAAAAAGTGATTGCAGAGCTGAAATCGAGGAAAAAGTAACTAAGAAGAGAGAGAGAGGGCGAGGGCGTGTTTGCTAGCGTGTGAGTGCGTGCTTGCGTGCCGTGTGTGTGTGTGTGTGTGTGTGTGTGTGTGTGTGTGTGTGCGTGCGTGCGTGCGTGCGTGCGTGCGTGCGTGCGTGCGTGCGTGTGTGTGTGTGTGTTCGTGCAACAAGTTTCGAATCAATAAGCTGCAAAGCACACCAGTTGCTAGTAGGTACCCTACCTCCGTCCCTAATAACCCCTATGTGTTTGTAGACGTTAAGCATCACTCGTCCACCGGCACCTGAGAGAGATGCAAAGTAGAGAAAGGAACAGACTTAAAGTGGAAGTGCATTAACCACACCTTAAAGACATAAACAGAAGTTGCGACAGGCTGTAATACCACTTCTGATTTCTCTGCTAGTTCGCAGGTGTGTGCGCTGATAGAAGACAATTCTTATTTTGAGTTTGTTTAGCTTTTGTTTTTGTTTTTTGTCAGCCACTCGAGGCACAGCATGGATGGAACTTGCTGAGAAAAAACAACAACTTCCAACTGAAGTACAGTTCTTCTGCAGATCTAACACAAGGGGGATAGATAGACAATAGACTTTTACCGCCCAGTAAGCCATGTCGGCTATATAACGGCAAGGGGCCGGGGGATCAGTCCGCTGTCTCAGTCAACCAACGTCTGAAGATACCAGTTTCAAACCCGGTTGATGACGTCTAACATGACCCGTGACGAACCGGCCAGCAGCAGTTAACACAAATCCGCAAACAAGCACACGAGGAAGGTAACAAAGAAGCACAGCTAAGTGGCGGTCAGCGACCTACAAGACGCGGAAGGTCCGGTGCCAGTTCTGACAGACAAGGCACAGCCCGCGGAGGATCCAGCGTTGGTGAGATGCCAGGCCATTTCTTTGGCAGGATCACGACTTGACGGCGGCTTCCGGCACTGGAGGCAGCTTAGACGGCTGGTGGCCCAGCCGGTCTGTGTGACATAATCAACAGCGGTGGGCCAAGCCGGTCCTGTGTGACATAATCAACAGCTATCGGCAAGGTTGGCCCGTGTGACCTTATCAACAGCGGTCGACAAGGTCGGTCCAAGTGACCTTACCAACGGCTGTCGGCAAGGTCGGTCCATGTGACCTTATCAACGGCTGTCGGCAAAGTCGGTCCATGTGACCTTATCAACGGCTGTCGGCAAGGTCGGTCCATGTGACCATATCAACGGCTGTCGGCAAAGTCGGTCCATGTGACCTTATCAACGGCTGTCGGCAAAGTCGGTCCGTGTGACCTTATCAACAGCCGCCCTCATAGCAGAAATTGCACAGCAAACTTGGCGCCTTCCACTCTCTGTCTCTGCCTGTCTGTCCGTCTCCCCCCCCCCTCTCTCTCTCTCTCTCTCTCTCTCTCTCTCTCTCTCTCACACACACACACACACACACACACACACACACACACACACACACACACACACCAATTTAATGTTTCGTTCATTTGTTTCTTCCCCCGTCATTCATATGTATGAACTCAGATGACCAGATTAATCTGGCGTAAGACCTATTGATCCCTGGGCTCGCAGTTCGGTCCAACAGTCCAGTGTCCATTGCCTCTCTTGGCCCACCACTTGACCGCTGGCTGTCTCGTCCAACAGACCAGCGGAAAGACAGCTGAATGGCCGGTAATGAGGCTCGGAGAGAAAACGAAAACTCGCTGAACCGTTGGGTGATCTGAGCACAGAAATACTAAGATTTCAGATTAGGAAACTGGTTCCTCGTGTTCTCGCACAAGTCATGTTACGAGCACAATAGTCAAGTTATAATACTGCAATAATAATAATAAAGAGGATTTCTAGAGCGCTCATCTGCCACACTAGGTGGCAGCTGCGTAATGACTGAAAACAAATCAGACCCTTCAGACACACAGCAACACCAGGCAGTATTCGTGAAATGCTTGATCGGACATTAACACGGAGAAGATTCAAACAGCTCATTGTTCGTTTTGAAATATAAGATCAACAGTCCTTGTTGCCCAACAATAAAAAATCAAGAAAGGTTATCCCTCTTTACTTCTCCCCTTCTCACTCCACCCTTTTGTTTCTCTGAGCAGCTATTATCAGGCAAATCAAAAGACCACCGAATCACTTCCAAGTGCGCATAGCATCGTGATCGATTCACAAGGAGAGTAGAAACTAAGAGCGCACGGGGGCTGAAGCCTCGGGGAAGGCAGCAAACCTCAAACTGTCAAACACTGTCATAATGGAAGCCAGTACACGTCAAATATTGAGAAAAATGGAAGTCAATACACCCAAACGCTGCTATAATGGAAGTCAGTACACGTCAAATGTTGCCTAACGGAAAGCAATACACGTCAAGCATTGCTCAAATGTGAAGACACGTCAAACATACGATAATGGATGTCGCACGTCAAACGTTGCAATGTCTCAATAAAACAAAACAAATTAATGTGCTAAAAATAAAATGTACAAGAGACAATTAAAAGAACAACAAAAGGAAAGGAAGCAAAATTTTTAATGCAGACAGTCAGATTATGTGTGATTCTTCCCTGTCGTCTTGTTACAGCATCCGCAAAAAGAAAATACAGCGCCACAAAGAGAGAGCGGGAGGCGGAGGGGGAGGGGGACGGATGTGGGAAATGGGGTGGGGGGAGTATTTTTTTTGGTGGTTTGTTCCCCCCTCTCAAGTTCAAGTAAAAATGTTGATATGAGATTCAAATGTTATAAACAATCGCGTACAAATTTAACGCTATAAAGCTTTAAGCATGATTTATTGCAATTTGTGGTTGCAATTTTGTCAAACAACTTCTTCGCTCTTAAGTTGTGTTCATGCAAAATTTATGCGGTTAGTGTTTCTCGTTTGCGACACAAATTCCCATTGCCAAAAGTGAACCACCTGTCTCTCAACAAGCAACACATCACGGTCTAGGCTGGAAAGAAAGAAGGTCCGCACAATGTCCTCCATGGTCCTTTCCCCGTGCCCTTCCTCACTGATCCCCACCATAAAACGATGGAGTTAAATCGGGCGGGGCGGCCTATTAAGTGGGCGGCAAAGCGAGTCGGCCAAAAGAGTGGACAGCGGAGAAGCGGATAAGGATCAAGTGACCAGAAGAGCGTGTCCAATAAACCACGGTCATGTGTCCACCCCAGCACAAGCCGCTGACCGCTGCTCACCTCACAAGGCTGAGGGGCTTGCCCGCGGGAAGGACAAGTTCACAGAGAACAGTTGGTGTCCATCCTATTGACGCGCATGGAACTAGCCTGCTCCTGCAAGACTATATTGAGCACCACTGACTGCGTGGTGACGCCCTGGTCAGGAACCAGTGACATTAACATTTCGGGCTTTCTGTGACATTAATGGCTTTCGTCTTAATTCAGGACACTATCAGTCAACTGTGTTTCAGATTTTTTTCCTTTTCTTCTCTTTATCTACTTATAGCTATACTGCAACGGTCTGTTGTATATTTTGATTTCCGTATGTGCTTTCCAGCTGTTTTTGTGTTTTGATCTTACAAGATGAGAAGTATAATTCATAGATATACTTAGCAAAATTAACAATAGTCTAATATATGGCGACGACATAAATGACAACAGTAAACTACCACTGACATATATGTACTATTATCTTTTTGTCCTATCAGTCTTCTGTGTTCTTTGTAGTATAACACCTGTTGAAGACATTCTGTCGAAACTATCGTGTATCATCGTTCTTGCTTTGATATTGGCCAATACATTTTCCTACCTCTTTTTCTTTCTGTAAATCTCATCAGCAGTCATCGCTTGTTTTCTCGTACTGTTGGCGTCATAAAGAGATCTGATCTACAAGAACGGTCACAAAAAGCGAAGTCAAAGAAGAAAAGCACCACTGCAGTGTGTGATGTGAGTGACTCAATGTCTCTGGCCGGATTACTGTGTCAGCTTCACGCGCCGCCTGTCCACCTTGCCATCCATCTGGGCGGGAGGGTGATGACAGTGCTCTTTACAACCTCTCTCTTTTGGCCTCTCGCCGTGTCACAGTCGGCAGGTTTCCCTGTTTTACAAGCGTTCTGTGTCATAAAACAGGATTGCGGGGTATATATGCCACAGGGTAAATGGCGTTTAACACCGATGTTGTCACATAAAGAGTTTTGTCGCACGACTGCTTGATGGAGATGAACTCCTATTGACCGCGGGCCAAGCTTTCACAGCTGACTTTTACCCGGAGACAAATAACCTGTTGTTGTTATCGTCTTCTTCTTCAGTGTCTTGTATTCAGGTCGACGAAAAAGTCACATAAACTAATACATTTTGTCTGTTTCACACTCAGTGAGAGTTCTTAAGTTTAAACGCAGTGAATGATTCTCAATTTTTAACCCCCAGTCATCCGCGAAAGCAACATCTCAGCAAAACACAGTCCGTTCAGTCACAGGTCAAAGTCTGGCTTGTGCCCATGCAATGGTGCACAACGCCGCAGAAAACCGACTGGCTGTGTTCCCAAACCAACTCTTTGTCGTGAACACCTCCAGCCAGCTGCACGATTGATGAGCTGGTATTGGCCGTAATGAAATCTTTGAGACCTGACTGTGTTCCCTGACAGATAAACGCCCGCCGCCCCTCTGACTCAGGTTCACTCAGCCGGACACCGGAGGTGCCTCTCAGCAAGGGAGGATGGTCACGGCTTCTGTGAGGGACGGGCGGGGTCAAAACAGACCGGCCCAGGTATTAATCACTGTGGCCGCTGCGTTTTCTGGCCATGGTTTATTTCTGCATGCCACCTTCAGTGTGTTTGACAATCTACCAAAACGTGCCATTGTAGAATGTCGGAATCAAGAGGTTATTTGTCACGCGCGGATGCCAATAAGGAAATAAAAATCGTTCTGCAAGACGTGTCTCGAATGCTTTGGGTTTCAGCTTGTGGGTTTCGCTTTGGATCTCAACTTAGAAGCTTCACTTTGGGTATCACCATTAGAGCTATGCTTTGGTTCTCCAAGGCTGGGACTTTGCCGTCCGTTTCAATGCTTTGCTTTGACTGATTTACACTGGGGCTTTGCTTTCTTCGTCCGTTAGTCGACACGAGGCGAGTTCCGAGGTGATCTCTGTGAAGCCGGCCATCGACGCAGCAGCAACCAGAGGCACGAACATCCAAGACTAAGCTGTGGTTTTGGTTGTTGTTGATGTTACAATGATTCCTTATGCTGCTTATGCCTTTGGTGCGGCGCATAGTTTCTCCTTTGGAAACTGTTCATTATCCAACGGTGGGTGGACTTTACCTCTTGATTTTAGTTTGGTTATTATGTATCTGGATCAAATACAGGAGACCTGGAAAAACTTGTTTGTTGTTGTTGTTATTGTTCCTATGAAGGGCAGTGTATATATATGACAACTAGTCCCTCACCTTGTGTGGACAGGGAGTCGGAGCCACGCTAGCTGCTTTCACTGGATTACCGTGCAGCACGTTAACCCGTCACGCCACCACCAGCCTACCAGTGCCTCATGTCCTCCCTTCTTCAGTGCTTCTTCTGCCTTAATAATAATAATAAACAACTGAGATTTGTATAGCGCCGTGTCACTGCGCGTTTGTTGTGAATCTGCCCTTCGGGCGATCTCGGCTGTCTGCCTCCGCCACTGGCTCCCCTTTGATCCCCGCTTCATGGCCTGGCTTTACAACCCGCAACAGTTCCACAAAATGACCATAAACAGCAGAAAGCAGGTCCGCCCACTCATCGACTGAGGTATTTCAGGTAACAAAGACGATGTTTAAAATCTTGTGTCCTTCTCGACTAAGATCTGCACTGTTGCAGAAAAGTGCATTTTTTTCGGCAGGGAGTCAGTATCAAACTCTGAGCACGTTGAAATGTGTATTTGGAAGTCATTGAGAAACAACGATCATAACGTGTGTGCTCGGGAAATTAACGGCATCATTGGCCGATCTCCTGTGAGGTCAGGTACTGAATCGTGGACAGTATAACGTGAGGTCAGACAATGGATAACAGCACCGAAAAATAATGTATGAGTCTGTCATGTAGTGGTGGACAACAGCACAACGTGTGAGGTCAAGCAGTGGTGGACAACAGCACCAGCCAATAACGTCTGAGGTCATGTGGTGGTGGACAACAGCACCAGCCGATAACGTCTGAGGTCATACAGCGGTGGACAACAGCACCAGCCGATAACGTCTGAGGTCATATAGCGGTGGACAACAGCACCAGCCGATAACATGTGAGGTCATATAGCGGTGAACAACAGCACCATCCAATAACGTGTGAGGTCATGTAGTGGTGGACAACAACACCGGCCGATAAGGCGTGAGGTCATGTAGTAGTGAACAACAGCACCAGCCGATGACGTGCGAGGTCGTGTAGTGGCGGACAACAGCATCAGCCTAAAATGTGTGAGCTGTAGGTAGAATGGATAAAATGCACTGGACGAGCATAATCCTATTTTACTCTTATATTATCTCGGCAAAATAACATTAATAGAAGCTGCTAGTGGGAAAGGTGCTCGGAAGTAATATTCAGAATTAACACGAGAAAGGACTGTTGAATGGGTTTGCATGTCAAAGGTTGTGTGTGTGTGTTTTTTTCCCTACCTGTACCCCAAGGAGACAATTCATTATTCCACCAAACCCCGAAATATCGCCATCCCTTCATCTTCGTCGCTGGTGTCTCAAAGGAGACGGCAGGCTACGGTATTTCAGCGAAGCGTTCAAGTGGAGAGAGATGAAACGAAAGCCAGTGACAAACCAAAGAGTTCGCGTTTATTTCGTTCCCCTTGTATCTAAATGTATCAAGGGAGCTGCAAGGTGCCAAGCTAAGCACAAAACATGATGTATCTCTCTTACTCATCTCGCCTTCGTTAAATCCCCCCAGGCCACCGTCGGTAGCTAAGTACCTCAGTGTACCTAAGGCAGCGTCTGCACTGACACTCCTGCAGCGTGGCTGATTCCAGTCCACAGAACCAAAGCCGGTAGACGAGGATTATGCAGTGATGTAATGTACATACAGCATGTCATTCACGAAATACAGGAAAAAGCAACTCGCCAGTTCCACTGATTAGTCTGTTTCCTGGTTTGCTATGCATGCATTCTGACTGCTTCAGGCGCACGGAATAAAGATTTGACTGGCATGAAAACACTCCGGGAAAAGCTGCGGCCCTAACTGCCTGGTCAACAATCCGTCACAGAGTGCATCCGGGTGCGTGGGTGACAGCCTCTTGCACAGAGTCTGCCTGTCCAGGCACGCTAGTATCTACACTGTGGCAGCCAGATGTTGGGCAGACAAATTCCCCTAACGTAAACTGCCGACAACAATCCTCTTAGTGATACACTCGGCGGTTAAAACACAGAAGAATGCACTTGAGTGAAGTATGGTCGAGGCTGTGCACGTCATTTCACGGTGCTGAAACACACCCTGCATCTCCGGGAGCCGGACGTTAAAGATGCAGCAACTTTCACCGGAGCCACGACGCCCTTCAGAGCAATGCTAGTGGTCAAGTAAACATGGTGCTTAACGTCCACAGAAACCATAAGGCCTATTAGGGACGAGGAGAAGGGGGAGAAAGGGGTACGGAGATGGGGAGGAGATTATTTACCCATCGCTACACTGTCACCATCAGAATTACTTCTGCATTAAGGTGGGCAGCGATGAGAGCCATTTTATTGTTTCATAACTGTGAGGACAAAGTCACAAGACAGTATCCACAGACCACAACTTTTGAAGTGAAAGGAGAGCCGAAGCAGATTCGAACCGAGGTCCATCTGCTTACCACCCTAACGCCTTACCGCTAGGCCAAACCGGCTCACGCCTAGTGGTCCCAAGTAGCGTCACTGGCTTGTTCACGGTGTATTTTGATTGGCTGTAGGACAAAAGCAAAACTCCAACAAGCATCAGTTTACGTAAGTAAATATGATGCTTAACGTCCACAGAAACCGTAAGGCTTATTAGGGACGGGCATCGGTTTACGACATCCTTCTACGACATAGCCACTGCTGTGACTGGTTACGCCATAGGTCTCCGAGAACTGTCAGCTGCTAGTTTTCAGTCGTTGGTACTCAAACAGCGGTAACTTTCTAATCAGTAGATCATGCCGCGTTTCTCTTATAACGCTAGGACAAAGAAAGAAAACCAAAATCGTTCGGCGAATCGAGACGGAACATAATTTCTTTTTACCCGGGGCGGACGCGCCCTATGTTTAACCAGAGACACTACACTTGCTACACTTGCTGTAGTATCTCTGGTTTTAACCGCCTGCTTCCACGCTACGTTGCTTCAACCGTCTTAGTACTATTATGCGGCGGAGGGCGCTGACAAGGTTGCTTTACGTCCACAGAGGCGAGTTGGCCTATTAGGGACGGGGACAGAGTGGGAAGGGGGCGAGAGAATGAAAGGCTCGACCGCGGGAACCGCCCGAAAAAGACCGGAGAGACCGTGGACCGCCGCCAGAACAATGGAAGTGTTAAGGCGGTGTCCCCTCGCCATTGCCCAGCAGAGTCACTAAGACAATGTCCGTTACACCGCTGTTGACGAACAACTTGGACAACTCGAAGCAATAGACGTCCAACTTGCTCAGCCCAGCTCCACCTCCCTACTCATGATCTCTTCTGGGCAAATGTGAGGGTCCAGCTCCACCTCCCTCCTCTAAGACCTCTTGATCTTTTGATCTCGCCTGGAACCCTATGGGCGCTGACAATGTGAGACTTATTGGGGTGATTTCGGTAGACAGATACGCGGAAAGAAGTTGTGCCCCTTCGGCAATGGCATAACCAATTACGGCAGAGTTTGGAGGAAGGGTGCCGGAAAGCGAGGCTTGGAATGTGGGACGAGTAAGCAACTGTTGGTTTTTTTACGCCCAGTCAGCGAAGACGGTTATAACAGCGCGAGGGTGTGTGTGACAAAAGCTCACCAGACAAAACGTTTATAAATTACAAAAGCGAAGAGGCGGAAGAAAGAGCACCAACAAGAAGACGTGTGTTATCTAACACATTCTAACGTCATTTATATAGTGTCCTTCCTAATTATACATTTACAATCTGTAAATAGTATACAGTAGTATGTAAGTCAGTTAACCTAAGTACCCTCAAGTCAGTAGAGAGGCATGTAAGTCATATAAGCTAAATACCCTTAGAGGCCTAGGAGGCACGTAAGTCATATAACCTAAGTACAGAGGCAATCAAGTCCATTAAATGTCCGACGTGACGTCAGTGAGCAGGTAAGCAATCAAGTAGGCCACCCTGCCATCGCTGTAGAGGCAAGCCACCCTCTAGTCCTACAACAGTTCTGTGATGTCTTTCACTGCTGCCAACCTCGCCCGACCCAACTCTCCGTCCAAACATCCCTCCCACCCCATGACAACAGCAGGCCAGCTGTCCTTGTTCCCCTCCACTGCTGCCAGTCTCATCCGGCTCCAGCCCCTTACCGAGCTCCACTAAACCACCCACACTACCTGTTCACATCAAAGAGCAGACCAGCTGCGTCGTTGCAGTTTGCATAAAGTCTGCCGGCGGTAACATTAGTATTCTACACGATAGCTACATAATGGCTGCTAGCTTCGACAGATTCCACCAGGGCTGCAACGACACACATAGATAATAATTTTATGATGTTTTCGAAACAGTGGTGGTCGGCTAGGCCTCAGCTCAAATGGAGTATCAGGTGATGAACACAGTGGTCTGTTCGGAAATCACAGCTTGATACTACTCATTTCTGCCTTGACCTGTGAACAATGATCCACGAATAAAGTGTATATATCTATCACCCATCACTGCATGTCTTCGCTGCAGTTGTACACACACCGCAAGATGCCAGCGCTGGAAACAAAACACGAAAAGAGTGATGAACCTTCCCGTACCAAAGCTTTGCTTTGAACTTGGCCTCGCAAAGTGTCTGTGGTTGAAATCAATGACGGGGAGATACAGGGCACCTTCTGATGGCCCAATCACTGGCAGAAAAACTAGCAGGGCCACTTGAGCTGAAGTGGGGCTGAAGCCGTGCTCGATCCTCACGACCACCGATTGGCAACTCTCCCGAAAGGACGGCAGGCAATGAGCTACCATTTCTACAGCTCAGTGATGGTAGCTAGGCCAGTTAGTCTTTGTGTGCAGTGTGCGATGTAACAGGGCCTAGGCGCTGCCCTGGCAACAGTTTGTGCATGCATAAGGAATGCACTGGGACTGCCGTAGCCTTTTCCTGTTAGTTTATGCAGGCTGGCTAGAAAGAGGCCTGAAACTAGCTGTTTGAATGCACCTGGGAAGAAAAAGCAAAACTGCACCTGGGAAGAAAAAGCAAAACTGATCTATTGGTTTAAACAAAAATATATTCCAGACAAAATAAAGATGCAATAAATGGTTATGGGCTCATCAAACAAGCTTTCTGCTTATAGGCGGAGAGCTCATTATACACAGCTGAAAAGAAAACAAATATATGGCGGACTGATCTAGTCATCTTATTGTTGTAACTGTAAAATAAAGCAGAATCTTGTCACAAGGAAACTGAACTGTGCATATCATGCACATCGCGTGAGATTTCTTCTTCTTCTTTTGACAAAGGAGACTTACAAAATGAAATCTGTATAGTAACTCGTCATCACTGATTTTATTTACCACGTTATTTTGCCCCCAAGTTTCAGTTGTCCGTTGTCCGAAAACGGCACTAATATAGATCAGCACGTCATTTCGAAATGTATCTCACGCTTCTTAAAACGTCTAGGAAATCATTTTTGTCTGAGTTTAAAAACAACAACATTTTTATACCCTTTCTTCGTTTTTTAAAATATTTTTATATATATATTTTTTTTTATCGACCTAGATCTGTTAAATGTCGGGTACGGTATTCGGAATTTATGTCGCTGTTTGCTCAAACGTAACGTTTAACTTTATTTTTAAAACTGGGCAGCAAAGCACGAGAGTGACTATAACTGGTATTAAATGTTGACACAGAGTGTGTTAGATTTCCCCGACACTGAGGGCTGGAGGCTGTGTCCTGGCTGTAACTCAGGCGGATGACATGAACCGATGTTGACTCTGAATGGAAATTCACACAAGAGTGCGTGTAGCTGCGGGAAAGGAGCCACCCCAGATAGCTACTGGTGTTGACTCAACTTTTTGCCGCGTCCACACTGGCTCCAAGGGAGCGAAAGAAGCTGCGGAGGAACGGCGAATAGTCCGGCATGAAATGAATGCACTGTCACGAAATGGCCATCAAAAGTTTCCTCTCGTGTCATTTTAGCCAACCAAATTTACCACTAAAATGATTGTTTCGTTTCGGTATTTGACACTCTGACACACGAGGAATGAAAAACTCTTACACTGACCTCGAACTGACTTTTGAATAGGAAAATCAATTAAGTCAAAGAAAAGCAAATAAAGCAGAGAGCAAAATCAACCAACTTACAGGCAGGCCGCCACATACTGACTAATTTGGTATTCTTTTAACAATACCAGTCTTGTAGAACTTTATAAGCCAGATTCCGAGCGGATCGTTAGCCTATCTAAACTCGGCTGTACTGCAAAAAAGGTTTGTCTGTGGTCAGTCACTAACCGTTTGCCTATTCTGTTCAATGACATCAAACGTTTGTGTTTGTTACCATACTATGTGTATTCGTGAGCATGAAAAATGCCAAAAGGAAGAAAATGTCAATGAGAACCTGAAGCCTGTAGTGACTCATACATTTTGCGGTTTCAAAACAGAAACGGCACATTTCCGTCTCAAACAGCAAATATATTTCCATATAGCTAAAAAAAAAACTTAAAAAAAGAAGAAGCTTGCTATATTATGAAAACCGTGGTGAAACTAACTACACAGATCAATCAATTCGGACCCAAGTAGCCTACAAAAAGAAAAGGAGAACTCGAAAAACTGTATAGGCATAACTTTGTTCTCTCATTCTACCTACATACGGTCAGCAACCTACGTGGGTTACGTATACGAAATGACCTGAGCTTACTAACTTCATAAATCGCACTCAGTTAAAAACAAATTCAAATCTGTTAAGAGTTTGGGGTGATGACGTCATGGTCGGTTACTAATTTTTTTTTTTTAAATCATTTCCCCAGCTGGACAAAAGCCAGATAGTTTGACAAATCATGTTGTTGTTATTGGTCTGGGTCTATGCGTGATACGGCCGGAAACAACTGGCATTCACATAGACACACGTACACAAATCTGCCAGACGAACCGTCGTCTGACTAGAGGGTTGTTCTCCTTCTAGAGTGGAAGAACAAACCGCACCACAACACTTTAATTCTCCTTCTAATGAAGCTGTCGGAAGCGTCGATCAATCTTTTCCCCATCGATGGATACGAGCCAATTAGGACAGTGGCGCATTGCTCTCTCTACCCGAGACATTTTGCCCGTGCTTGTGAAAGCTGCGGTGTTTTGCCTGTGCATTGGCCGTGACGAGAGGCATTGATTTCTAGCAAGCGATGTCCTGTAGCACTCCATTTGGCCAGCAAGTGGTGACATTTTCTTACATTGCTCCACTACTCTGGAACACACTTCCAAAATAAATCTCTTTCGCGAAACTCACCTTTTTTCAACATGATCTTGATCTGTGTGTGTGTGTGTGTGTGTGTGTGTGTGTGTGTGTGTGTGTGTGTGTGTGTGTGTGTGTGTGTGTGATTGCTTGCTTGCTTATGTGCGTGCGTGCGTGCGTGCGTGCGTGCGTGCGTGCGTGTGCGTGCGTGCGTGCATGCATGCGAGCGTGCGTGCCTCTGTGTGTGTGTGTGTGTGTGTGTGTGTGTGTGTGTGTGTGTGTGTGTGTATGTGTGTGTGTGTTTGTGATAAACAGGTTGTATCTGCTTGACTCAATGTGGCTGTGGCACTTGCGCATTTGTATTAGTTGTAACTGCTGTTAATAATTGTTAAGCGCAATGAGCTCTTGTGAGCAAGGACGCTTAATAAATGTAAAATATTCTTGTCATAAATGCAGCACGTCATTTTACCAACAAGTGGTGGAATGCAGCATTTCCCTTTGCCAGCAAGTGGTGGAGTGAAGTACCTTATTTTGCCAGTGACCCGGCACTCCTTTTTGCCAACAAATTCTGTGATGAGGCACATTACAGTGCCACCTGCTTGTGTGTTGCAGTACTCCACGCCGCTGTTTGTCACGGTGGGCAGTACTCACAAACACTAGCCAGTTATTACTGCAACTGAAGTTGCGCATCTCCAACAATTTTTTTTTTTTTTTAAAGCGAAAGAAAAAAAGTAGAAAAAAAAAAGCAATGAAGCCGTTTTGAGCCTTTCGTTTCATTTGAAGGGGTCGTATACTACATCCCAACATTCCCATGATTTCCCCATCAAGCGCTTTCTAAATTGACTAACAAAAGGGTGATTTTTGTTGTTGATTTTGAATATCGGGCACAAAAATACGTTATCAAAACCTAACGACAGCCTCAGAACGCCTAAAACCACCTCCATCCTTCAGATCGTCTGGAAAACCCGCATTCTCTTGAGAGTACCATCCCTTGGTTCGCCCCCCCCCCCCCCCCCCCCACACACACACACACACCCGCCCCGCTTGTTCTCTCCGCTAGCACTCCTCGTGGTGCCGCGTTTTCCAGTTCACGGTCTTTTGCTTCTCATTTTGCACCTAGTGAACAGGGCGCTGGGGTCGACTGGCTATGCATGTTGCCAAACTGTCAGTCAATCAATACCGCCGAGGTTTCGTCCCGCCAGTCATCACGGATCAGCCGCGCTGTACCATCAGTTCAATCACGCCAGCACCAGGGAAAGGGGGAGGGGGACGTATGTGTGTGTGTGTGTGGGGGGGGGGGATTGATCGCTTGATTTAAGAATTTCACTTTGCGGGAATTGCAGCAGCCTTCAACAAGTTAGTGTGATCATAAATTGTGTGCGTTCGGAGACAGTAGATATAATTATTCATCTGCTGTCTCTGGTGCGTTTAAGTGAGACAGAGAGAGAGAGAGAGTGAAGGGGGGGGGGGGGGAGTTGAGGCTCCAACTTGACGTGATACACATTTTCCCTGCAATCCATTTATATGTAAACCCTTTCCACGAGTTACACAAAAACAAACACCAATCTATCAGTCACCTGGAACGAAATGCAACCCACCAGACAACCCACCAGCCAACCAACCAAGAGAGCGACAGACAGCGAGGGTGGTATCAGAAAGACTCACGGGAGGGTCCATGTGGCCCACGCGCTGTGTAATGGGGTCAGCCATGACCACTTCCACCCTGCAGTCCTCCCCACGTCTCGTGCTGCCGATGTGGAGGTCATCCCTGGACAGGTACACGGAGCGTCCCACCCTGACGTCCAGCTCCCGGGTTTGCGACACCAGGCGGCCGTGCGCCGAGCACAAGACGGCCAGGAGCAGCAGCCCGCAGTGCCGCCAGGTCGTCCAGTTCCCGCGAGACGGCGGTCTTGACGAGCACGTCATGGTGACGGTGCGTGGCCGAGAAAGGCCCCTCACGTCCTTGGCTGAGCTGTGAACGATGTAAGTTTGTCTTGGGGCCTGGTCGGCTGCGTTGTGATGGATGGTTGACTGTATTCTCATGGAGGACTTACTTTGTCCGTGTTGCTCCGCACCTGATGTGCTGATGGAGAATCACATCAGGTGACGTGAAGATAGGTTCCTTTTGGTTTCCCGGACATTGGAACACCTGAGTGGCACCTCAAAATGGTATTCCTGGTAGTTTGGTACTCCTCCTAGTCAGAGCAGTGGAAATCACACGGTGGACCGACAGCATAGACTATCCACCTTGCATCTGAAACGTTGAGAGCAAATGTTACAATATGAATAATACCACAAGAACTGACACAAAGCATTACTTGACACATGAGTGGCTCAGCAAATGGACACATGTACTTGACACTCGCAGTGGTTGCTGCACGAAAGGAGCAAAAGACAAAAGTACGCATTGCTATCACAAACACAAAGCAAAACGGCATCGACAAAAGAAAGGCCAAGAAACAAAACGAACGCATTTTCTTTCGTAGGTCGGGTTCAGTTATAAAAGAGATGGGGCGCGGGGTGGGGGTGGGGGGTGCTTGCCCGTTGCTATTCAGACAACCAGACGTCTGCGAAACATCATGCGTTGGATGCTGACGGCCCACTTGCTGACATGCCACAGAAATAAGCATCCGCAGGAGTGGGAATGAAGTAGCCAGCCCTGGAACGACATGCTGAGATAACAGGGAGGGATGATCCAAGTTTAATCGACAGACATGGCTGGGCGGAATCTGCCCCTAAACTTGGTTCCTTCTCGAGTCTCATCTCCAAATGTATGAAACCATCGCTAATTCAAACTCTGATGTGCCAGTTCCGGGGGGGGGGGGGGGGGAGGGGGGGGGGAGGAGGGGGTGTTTCAGATTGGAGGAAAGAGATCGAGTCTTACCGGAGATGTGTAAGTATGTATGTGACACTATCTTCATGAAAAGTAGTAACAGCAACGAAAAGTCCTTTCATTAGTACGAGGAAGAAGAAAGTCAGTACAAAACTGTCATTTTATGCAGAGCCACTAACTATGTATCCTTTCGCTGTACGACTGTTGTTGCGCCATTTGCAGAGGAGAGGGGAAGGAGGGAAGAGGCAACGCTCGAGTCCAATAAAACAGTTTGACTCCAGTCCTCTGCCCGTGAACGCCTTCCTGCCCCCATCAAACCATTTCCTGGTCCATAAAAGCCTTGGCAGGAACCTTGTCGATAGTTCCAGCGGCCTAATATTGCCCTGTGGGGGGGATCGCCGAGTCGCTTTCAAGTGTTTCCCTGCACAAGGCCCGCCTTCACGACGAAGGACAAATCAATGCTGGAGCCCCGGTCTGAGGCCGGACTGCCTGCAGGCCGCTCCACTAGCAGCACGACCAGAAACCCAGCTACACGACGTGTAAGGGCTCGGCTCCAACCCTTCAAGCTCAAGTACTCTGGTTTCCCGCTTCTCATCCACTGCTACTCGTTTTGACACAAACAGAGGATGTAAGTAAGTAAACATGGTGCTTAACGTCCACAGAAACCGTACGGCTTATTAGGGACGGGCAGAAGGGGGGAAGGGAGTATGGAGGTGGGGGGAGAGGGAGATTATATACCTATCGCTACACTGTCACCACCAGAATGACTTCTGCATTAAGATGGGCAGCGATGAGAGCCATTTTAATGTTTCAGTAGGAAGTGGTGGACAAAGTCACAAGACAGTGTCCACAAACCACAACCTTTGTGAAGAGAAAGGAGAGCCGAAGCGGTATCGAACCGAGGTCCTTCCGCTTACCAGCCTAACGCCTTACCGCTAGGCCAAACCGGCTCACAAAGAGGATGTACCTCTGGTGGAGTTTATGTACCTTGTATTTACACGCATGCCAGGTAAGAGTTACCGTAGGCGACTCAGGTCTTTCTTTTGTACTTGTGCTATATATCTGAGCGCTAATTAACTCCCTTGTGTGTTGATTCCAAACGTTCCTTCAACCTTCTGCCTCTTTACGTCCCATGAAGTCTTGCTCAGCTGGATTTTTGCTTAAACTGCTGAGCTTTAATACCACAGCACAACGAAGAAGACAAGGTTTATACCTTCACATAAGGCGAAGACTCGGGCGGGACAGCTCTGCAGATAGTCGTCACGGTACCAACCCGGGTTCTTTGGTCTGCCCTTATCGAAGACGGACAGCAAAGGTTTTGGTGTAAGTGCACATCAAGCAGTCCTTCACCCCGCAAAGTGAGCAGCCAGTCAACCAGCTCTGGGTTCAGTCAGCCAGTAACAACGACCTGCAGTGTCAGCAGTCAACAAGCGAAGGCAGTCTGGTGGGCAGGGGGGCTGGGCCAGGCCAGGGAAGATGAGTGTGGAGTTTAATCCCACGCTGCCGTGGCTAGGAACGGGACGGCGTGGGCGGATCTGCTGCTGTCTACTAGTGTAGCAACAGCCAGCTGATTAAGACTCGGACACGGAACACGGCCCCGGGGGTGGCTGGCCACGCTGGCAGTACCCCAGGGCGACAATTTCGGAGACCAGTGCGGACTGGTGTTTGAGTTGCGAGAAGTGTGGTGAGAACTTCAGGCTACGTGTAAAAGTCGTGGTTTGTCGGCGTCAGTGTTTGGTGAAGCGCTGCCCGGGTGGGGGGTGGGGGGGGGGGGGTGTGTGTGTGACCTGGACAGCGACGGAGAGGCAGTCAGGAAGAGAAGGGAAGGAAGGCCTGGCCTAGAAGTGCTGTGGGTTTGACGGAACTACAGCTATGTTTCAAGTTCAGTATCAGCTTTACGTCCACAGAGACCATAAGGACTATTAGGGACAGCCGCTTCGACTTTTACACAGCTCCTGAGCTCTGAGTTGTGATTTACTACAGCTTTTCTATTTTACATGACTCTCATATTGTGCTCACGAGAACAGACAAACAAGAATTATGATTTCTGCCGGACAGAGTAAAAAAGATAGAACGGTCAGTGGAGCAACAACTGAGCTGCTATGTATATTTTAAACATAAGCGCTGGGCGCATCCGACTGAACAAAAAACTCTCTCTCTCTCTCTCTCTCTCTCTCTCTCTCTCTCTCTCTCTCTCTCTCAGAGAGAGAGAGAGAATCATTATTGTTGCATGGTGATCAAGGAAAGGAGGTGTCCCTACCGGCAGAAAGCAGTCGATAGCTAATCTGACACGGAGAGGGTCATTGAAAAATTTACATGCACATAGACAGTCGTGATGTAGCTGGTCAAAAACAGTGAAGCTCGAAGAGACGGCTCTTGTGTGACCTTTCTCACAACAAACAAAGGAATCCGTCCAGAGGCGTGTCTATTAAAACATTGTATTGTACTCTCCAACACTTAAACAAATTTTGTTTCGTTTACGCGACTAAAAGCTCCAAAATAAAGTGTGAAAAGGAGGCTGCTGTTAGAGCTGCTTGTCCGCGGGGACGAAGGAGGTTCCAGGAGGCGGGAGTCAAACGGGGGAGAGGCGGGGAGTGGGGATTAACTATGCCCAAAGATGCACTGTCACCATTTGAATGATTCTGCATTAAGATATGCAGCGTTCTCAGACGTTTTAATGTTAATTTAATTGCGAGGGCAAAGTTGCAGTTAATTCTTATATACCGCAACTTTTGAAGAGAAAGCTCAGCCAGAGCGAAATCAAACCAAAGTCCGATTGCCTACCATCCTAGCGCCTTAGCGCTACATCACTGGCTCACTACATCAAAAGAGGCCTCCAATTTCATTGCACCGTCTAGTCATTATCCAGCGCCGAACCGCTATTTCTGAAGTCGGCCTGCAGATATAAAAGCCGGAACACAAGGAAAACAGATGCAAACCCAGTTTTGTCAAGCAGTGCACAAATGCGAACTGAGGTGTACTGAAGTGCGACAAAGTCAAACAGTCAATGGCAACTGCATCACTAGGAGCGGAAGCTGCTTACTGGTTGTTTCTTGAATCAAAAATAAGAAGTAGAAACTGCAAGCCGCGCGTATTACTAAATGCTTTGGTGCAGAGAAAGTCAGTTTATCTCGCTAGCAGCCCGTACTTTTAGCCCGCCTTTCTAGTTCGTTCCTTCCTTGGGACCCACGACTAAAAGTGTTCGGAGGGCAAGCCCCTGGATTGAACAGGACCTCAAAAACGCCAAAACGACATCTTTAGCAGAGGAATAGCCCAGACTTGTAAAACCGGGTTCAGAAACAAATTTATACAAGAGATCCAGTCAGTAATCAGACCCAAGATCACACAACTGTCGCTGCCCGTCTGAGTGCAGCCATTGCGAGCTGGGTGCTGCCCCATGGCCCTGCACACCAGCTCCCTCCGCCCGCCACTCCAACTCCAAATAACACCCCCTTTCTCTGAAAGGCAGCACAAATACATAACCATGAGATGTGCCCGCGATGTTGCCGACTGCCTTTCAAGCCTGTGGGCGTGTGCGGTCCGTCAAAAAGACGTGTACACGTTAATGTAGGTAACGGGAACGTCAAGTCTGGCGTCAAAAGGAATGATGTTTGGACGACACTGGCCTGGTAAGATGTCCACGGACACCATCAGGATGGCGGCGATATCTCTTCGGATCAAAGCTTAGGTGAAATTTTTGGTGTATAGTATTGGTAGAGTGGTGAAGGCAAAACGTCAGTTATGCAAATTTTGTGGGAGAGGAGGAAAGCAAACAGGAAGAATACACGCAAGCAGAAAGGGACGAACGCAAATACTGAGGAAGGGAGGCAAGCAAACAGGAAGAGAGGCAAACAAATAGCAACGGAATCAAAAGGGGAGGCTTCAAACAGCACAAAAGACGTACAAATAGGAAGGAAGGCTTGCAAATCGGACGAAAGGCGAGCAAAAAATAGAAAAGGAGGCAGATGAATCTGAACTAAGAACAGATCGTAAAAAAACGTTCACTCAAACACACGTGAATGCATGATCATCGTCCATCTACAGAAAGGTTTTCATTATTTTGAACGTCAAAGCGCCGTAGGCTGGAAGCTTTGAAAGCCTACCGCTAACAAACATGATTGCCTTATGTGCAAACCTGCCTAAACATTACACGACAGAACAAAAGCTTCACCTTTTTGTAATTACAGACACGTGAATCCAAAAAGAAACAAATTAAGATGCGGAAACGATTCTTCGTATCATGAGACCCCCTCCCCAATAAATAGATAAACAAAAACACTTTCAATGTATATCATAATGGAAATGTAGACGAAACTCCTGTCGGGAATCAAGCTCCTAGTGTCCAACAGGGATTGGTAATCAGTTATCCGGACCGGACCTGTCCAACCAACTGACCTGTGACCGCTGCCGATCTCTGTTCAACCACACATTTTAAGCGAACTGCAGGACATCACTCTTGTGCGGTTTACGGTTTGATACTTGACGATGCACGGGCTAGGCCGAAGAACTGGCTGAAACTTATTTCGTTTCAAACCTATTTTTAGGGATGTCCTCACTTCATACACCCACGCACTTGTGTGCACAGCCAATAACAAAAAATAAAAAACTGACAATACTTCCAAGTAAATCCAACCAGTAAAGGTTTCTTGCGTAACTGATTGGTACAGCCAGTCTTGTGGCTGGTGTTTTCTGTTACGACAATGAAACAAGTCATCGTGGTTGCAGTTTCCTGTTACAACAATACAAGTCATCGTGATTGTTTCCTGTTAGAACATTCCAACAAGTCATCATAGTTGCTGTTTCCTGTACAACAATACAATTTCCTGTTACAACAATACAGCAAGTCATAATAGCACAAACGATAAGGTCGACGTCACGCGAAAATAACATTCAAAGATATCAAAATATCTCGTAAAAGTTATTGTAACATGGCATGATGGGTAACAGATAGACAACATTATTGCCATAGCGGAAAAATGTTTCGTTCACCGAACGTAAAATATAACTGCGACTTCAACTGACAGCGCTTAAGCCGCTCTAAATGTGGTTCTCCTCTTCTCGTTAACCTAAAGAAAAACAAGAAGTTTGCTTTGCTTCTGAAACCGTTGGTAACCAATCCGTGTCACGGATACCCTTAAGCTAAACGCCTTTTTGCCCCAGAAAACTATGATGAAAGATCTGAGCAGTTTTCTTTCGTTTAAAGCCCGGCTCAGGCTAGTTTTTATTTGCAGACGCGGGGAAATTGTTTAGTTAGCGAAGCAGCCTGCTGGAAACTCCAAATCACAGTCCCCAAAAGCGACCAGCAACTGACGGAAATGTTAAATAAGTGTGAGAAAGCGCTGAAAGGCTGACGCTTACCCGTTTCATCGTGTCATTCAAACAGTGCGCAAAAATCAGTTTTAGCCAATCAGCGACAGCATGTTAATGAAGGCAGCGTGTGCAGCTTGCGGTCTGGCAAACAAATGTAGTCAGGTCTCTTTCCAATCTGTTGAAGTGCGATTCTACACCATGCCGGCAAAACACTGTTGTTATCAAAACTCTGTTCAGAGTGCCTCAATGCAGAGTTAATTACCGTAGGAAAAACACACCATTAAAACTGTTCGACGCAAAAACACGGTTGTGCGTGTTGATTTTATAAGTGGTAGTCATCAGCTGACTTCTAAGCGGAATTGTCGGTGGCAGTCCATCGACTGAGGTCAGGAGGAGCCGTCAGGATAAAGCACAGTCACAAAATTCTAACAAACCCAACAGACAACTCGTCCACGCCGGACAGCGTTGCTGAATGCCTTCGATTCCGTACAGTAAGTAGCCTATACTGACACTAAGCGCGCTTCCCCACTGCAAACTCGTACAGTACTATGTCTCATCTCTTGTCCAGTATAAGTTCATACAGTATCATGCCTCATCGCTTGTCCGCCACTGTAAACTCGTATAATACTATGTCTCAGCTCAGTCTTGTCCACTGTAAGTTCATACAGTATCATGCCTCACCGCTTGTCCGCCACTGTAAACTCGTGTAATACTGCGTCTCAGCTCAGTCTTGTCCACTGTAAGTTCATACAGTATCATACCTCATCGCTTGTTCACCACAGTCAAAACGTACAGTACTATGCCTCATCGCTTGTCCACTGTTAAGCTCGTACAGTACTACGCCCCACCGCTTGTCCACTGTAAACCTGTACTGTACTATGCGGCCTTACCGAAAGCAGCCAGTGCCAGACTTCAGTCTCTGCGGTTCGCTGGGAGAATGAGCCGAATCAAACGTGAACGCTGTCTGTAGACGGTGATTTGCGCAAACCAAACCTGCACCCTCGCTAGCAGAAAGAAAAGCGTTCGATTGATTTCAGCTTCATTCACTGCCAACTAGAATTTGGAGAGATCACACTTCTGAGACAGTCTTGGTCCCATGGACAAGGAAACGACGAGGTCAATACAGCGAGTATCCTGTCGGCTTGTTACAATAATATCAGTCAGGTTGCAACCTTTCATCACTAATCCTTCGGCTTCGGTTCAAAGTGATGCTTCAAAGGTTTCTGAACATATGTCTTCATGCAAAGAAAGAAGAAAAGAAGAAGCAGAAAGAAAGAAAAAAACTATGAAGCTGATAACGAGGACAAGGGAATCAATCTGGGTCATAATGTAGGCATGTAAAACATGTGCTAGGAACGTAAACAGCAAAGCACAGGAAGGAGGGGGAGGGGAGAGGAGGTGCGGTGGGAGCGTGGGGGTCTTAGAAGGGAAGGAGAGAAGGTTGTGGTGAGCAACGAATGTGGCTAACGGGGTGAGAGTACAAACACGCAGTTTAGTGTCAAAACACACAGGCTGAAGAATGTAGCGTGTGTTCGACACCATTCTTTGACGCCAGTGTAACGAGTGTGTGTGTGTGTGTGTGTGTGTGTGTGTGTGTGTGTGTGTGTGTGTGTGTGTGTGTGTGTGTGTGTGTGTGTGCGGCATGCATGCGTGCGTGTGTGTGTGTGCGCGCGCGCGTGTGTGCGTGTGTGCGTGCGTGCATGCGTGTGTGTGTGTGTGTGTGTGTGTGTGTGTGTGTGTGTGTGTGTGTGTGTGTGTGTATGTGTGTGTGTGTGTGTGTGTGTGTGTGTGTGAGGGGGGTAGGGGCATGAGCGTGACTGTGTGTAGGTGAGGGGAGGGGGGCATAGCAGACCTAATACTACTAGCCCAAGATTTGTTAATGTTCTCACTGCATCATTATTTAGTATTTCAATAAATCCGTGCTTGAACCAGGCTGAATACAAAAATTGCGAGAACTGAAGGCATTGCATGAACAGTGCGCGAGGAAACAAACCGCAGTGTTGGTAAGGACGGGACGTAAGCCGGAACTGGTTTGCAGAGGCCACGACCCGATCCAGATCCACATGGGCAATGCCAGGCAGACTGTAACCAAAGACTATTTGAATAACCTCTGCTGTTCCTGTGCGAGAGGCATTCAAGCCCGTTTTTCCAGTCAAAACCGCTTGAAGATTGTGCAGTGCAAATTTCAAGCCGAGGCTATGATCTTTTTGTTGTCCATCTCAGGTGCCAGGGACACTGTCGGCAGATCCACTGCGCGCAGAAAGCCGCCTCTTCAGTCAGTTTCCGTGCAGTGGATCCAGACAGAACACCTCTCTCGGCGCCGGTCGTGCGCCATTGCCACTTCCTGCTAAAACAAATATTTTCTCACTCGCTGCCTCACAGATCGCGTTTCTGTCAACAGACGCGAAGTCAGAGATCGTGTCTCACAGTCTTGAGTCTACAGGTGCAAAGTCAGTGACCATGTCTCACTCACAGTCTGAGTCTACAGGTGCGAGGTTAGTGAGCACGTCTCCGTCACAGTCCGAGTCTACAGGTGCGAGGTTAGTGAGCACGTCTCCGTCACAGTCCGAGTCTACAGGTGCGAGGTTAGTGAGCACGTCTCCGTCACAGTCCGAGTCTACAGGTGCGAGGTTAGTGATCGTACCTCAGTCTCAGTCTGCGTCTACAGGCTGGCGCGAAGGCCAGGTTCACTTTCTAGCCCCTTTCTCCGGTTTAACCGTGCTGAAAACATCGGCATGTTTTACATTGGGACTCCCCTTTTGTCCACATAGGGCGTGCTGTTCGACACTCCAAATCCGTATCAGCGGGCACTTTTTGCTCTCTCGTTCGCGTTTCATACGTTTTCGTTTGTCAGTCAATTAGCTGTTTATCTGCTAGCTACCTTGCAGGAGTGTTCATGACCTGCTTTCTATTCGGAAAGTCACATTGTGCGTGTGTGTTAAAATGACGGTTAAAATTTGACGATACGTAATTTGTATCCACCGAAACAGATCTCTAGATGCTTATTCGGTTTGAGCAGCTGAAAACTGTGATCATGTGCCTTTAAATTCTGTTCACGTTCGCGGGGTGTGAACGCCTTTCATGTAGGATCTGGGACCTCCGCGGTGGAGGTCTTCCCTTTCCCCACAGGTGCCAACTTAAAGATACGATGTCGTGTCGTGACAACAACTTAAAGATACGACGTCGTGTCGTGACAACACCAATTAATTTATGGCTGGGGTGGTCTCGTTTTCACACAGCAACAAAACCCTCTTGTTACTCTCTCTCTCTTACGAAGCGGATTCGTTCCTGATGATCTCTTTCCAGAATAATTGTGTCTGTTTGCTGGTTTGTGCAAGCGCATGTCTGCGGATGTGTATGTGTGTGTGTGTGTGTGTGTGTGTGTGTGTGTGTGTGTGTGTGTGTATGCGTGCGTGCGTGCGTGCGTGTGTGCGTGTGTGTGTGTGTGTGTGTGTGTGTGTGTGTGTGTGTGTGTGTGTGTGTGTGTGTGTGTGTGTGCCGGTGCGTTTACGTGCGTCAGTTGGTGGGAGTACGCACGCGAGTTTGTGTTGCAGTGAGTTGCGCCGCGTTCCAATGAGCTGACGGGGTCACAGACATGGACTAGCACAGCTGCCAAACGAAATGAATTCAGCTGGTTTTAAGACTGAAATGATACTGACAGTTGATAAATAATACTTCTTTTTTAGCCTTTCACAGCAACGAGGAAAGTTTAGTTCCAGCGGAGGTCGCTGACTCACGCTGTGTGACGAAGAGAAGGCCTGTAATATTGCAGCAGGAAAAACCCAATCTAGAACTGTGATGCAGCGAATGAAAGCGGAAATCAAAACATGGAAGCACCCAAAATTGCCCCCACACCCAGATCAGCAGATGTCATTGACGAGAAACTCATAATGCTTGCATGCTATGTAAACACGTTCCTCTGAGGCAATCTCTCTGTTTGGGCCTGAGGGTAAAGATTCTTCCTGATTCCAAATGGACCCGGAACAGCACGCTGTTTTTGTCTCAATTCCAATCGAGTTCAGTTCAGTTGTATCTTTCGGTCTGTCACGGGCCATCGTGTCTCCGTCGTATTCTCTGTCTGTCTGTCTGTCTGTCTGTCTGTCTGTCTGTCTGTCTCTGTCTCTGTCTCTCTCTCTCTCTCTCTCTCTCTCTCTCTCTCTCTCTCTGTCCTTCTCTCTCTCTATCCCTCTCTCTCTCTCCACGCACACACGCACTAAACATTCACACACACGCACGCACGCACGCACGCATGCACGCACGCACGCATGCACGCATGCACGCACGCACGCACGCACGCACGCACACACACACACACACACACACACAGCACCTGATAGTCAGTGGTCATCGTATACTGCTTCCTTTCTTTTCACAAAATAATCAGAATGCCGCATAATAGCGTTATGTTTGCCTATATGAATGCAGCTGGAGCTTCATAACACTGTTGGGTGGGTGAGGGGCGGGTGAGGGGCGGGTAACAGGCGAATGGCGGACTCTCACCGGGAAGGCTGTCAGCACTAAGAACGCACGTAGGGTAAGACCCACAGTGCAGGGTTTCCTTGCAGCACTAAGGACACACGTAGGGTAAGACCCACAGTGCAGGGTTTCCTTGCAGCACTAAGGACACACGTAGGGTAAGACCCACAGTGCAGGGTTTCCTTGCAGCACTAAGGACACACGTAGGGTAAGACCCACAGTGCAGGTTTCCTTGCAGCACTAAGGACACACGTAGGGTAAGACCCACAGTGCAGGGTTTCCTTGCAGCACTAAGGACACACGTAGGGTAAGACCCACAGTGCAGGGTTTCCTTGCAGCACTAAGGACACACGTAGGGTAAGACCCACAGTGCAGGGTTTCCTTGCAGCACTAAGGACACACGTAGGGTAAGACCCACAGTGCAGGGTTTCCTTGCAGCACTAAGGACACACGTAGGGTAAGACCCACAGTGCAGGGTTTCCTTGCAGCACTAAGGACACACGTAGGGTAAGACCCACAGTGCAGGGTTTCCTTGCAGCACTAAGGACACACGTAGGGTAAGACCCACAGTGCAGGATTTCCTCAGTTGCAGCACTAAGGACGCACGTAGGGTAAGACCCACAGTGCAGGGGTTTCCTTGCAGCTCCGCTTAACCTGTGTCTTGTCGCTTCCAAACCGAACTGACAGTCCATCCGGTCACTGAGAAAGAAACTAGTGACCTGATCAACATGGCTAACTCACAGAACGTAATAAGATCCACAGTTTCTGTGGAAGGTTTCGTAGCGGCGAGATTTTGCATGCAAGCGAAACTCTACATAATCAAAGTTCTCACAGGGTGCTGTTTTGACTGTCTGCCGGGAACTGATCGCCTGAGACTTGCATGTAATGTTTTGCATACTCTCACAAGGATATGAGCTGCTGTTTGATGAAATCTTTCAATGTCTTCCTGGATTGTATTTTGATGAAGTAGCTATCTGATGTCATCTTCTTGAGGGATGACTGGGGCGGGCATCAAAATTGCTTCAACTCATCGACAACACATCCAAAAATACACCACTTTTACGGCAGCCCTGCGGGGGTGTCCCCTGTCCGGAGCTATCAAAGGTCTCTCTCTCTCTCTCTCTCTCTCTTTCTGCCCTGCCCGAAATAGGTCAGAATAGCTCGCCTACTGCCAAAAATGTTCTTTTTCTGATTTTCAACCTTCCCGGTTCATTCAACTTCATTTGGCCTCAATTCTCTTCAAAGACAGAAAGTAATGTCTGTCACAAACCACGACTCAGACTTTCACTTTGTGTGACTGGCTGAATTTCCTTGTACCCTGCCATACGAAATTCGCGGTTTGAATGACTGGGAGTTTCGGAATGACGATGAGTTGATGCTTAATGTCCTCAGATGTCATTTGACATATTAGGGACAAGTTGTGACCAATGCCGAAGCACGGTTCAATAAAAGCCACATACGTAAGGTGTATGCGTGTTTAGCTGTAACCTGCCACCTGCACTTCTGGCAGAATGACCGGGATTTTTTACGTGCTACTGTGGTAACACGGGGGTGGAACGGATACCGAAATAAGAGTCAGCACAGAAAGTCGACCCTGGAGAAGAAAATTCTCCCGCCGTTCCAGCAGGGATTCGAACCCGCGACCTTTCAATCACGACTCCGGCGCTCTAACCACTGAGCTATCCCCGCCCCCTGGAGTTTCGGAAATCTCGTCCGTTCCTTTTAACAATGGTGGGTTCAGCTCGCTGGCTAAGTTT
>OY757545.1:6790231-6811480 GCA_963584105.1 Alviniconcha strummeri
AAAGCTGGCAAGCAGGCTGACGTCGGTTCCAGTCCACTTCGGCTATCCCTTTCCCTCAAAATTTGTGGTTTATGGCCTTTGTCTTGTGACTTTAATTTGTCCTTGACATGAAACATTAACATAGCTCACACTGATATTAATATTATATACAATTTATTTATAATATAAGAGAGAGAGTGAGTAGAAGGGTGGATATATGTAGACATATTATGTTTACATATATTATATCCACCCTTCCTACTCTCTCTCTCTCTCTCTCTCTCTCTCTCTCTCTCTCTCTCTCTCCTCTCTCTCTCTCTCTCTCTCTCTCTCTCTCTCTCTCTCTCTCTCACACACACACACACACACACACACACACACACACACACACACACACACACACACACACACATACACAAATTTGTGTGTCAAATGCCAACACCCTTCATAAAGAACCTACTAGGTGCATCGGTCCCTCCCGGAACCGATCAGATTCTTGCTTCCCCAGAGCCAAGCGGAGGGCAGAATGAGTTATCAAAAATCTTATCCTGGTGAGGACCATTATTATGGTGATTGTCTGGGTCAGACAGGTGTCAAACCCAACAGCGGGTCACGGAATGATGGCTGATCGACAGGTTGGACAGGTTAGCTCGGGCTCTGATTCTATACCTCTTGATTAGGGAGTGCACCTTTCTGCTGTGGGATTTCCTATGTTGCATTGTGTTGTGTTTGGACTGAGCTCGGAGGTATCCCACTTGAGGAATGTTTTAGATTTGAGCTAAAATTTGAACGTGTGGCCATGTGCGGTTGACATCCAATTTTTCAAATCAGTTTACTAAATAGCTAACTAACCAAGTGCCATTACATAAATGTGGTATCACGCATCACAGCGACAAACAAACAAAACAAAAAAACTAAATGCCAGCTACATAACCCCCGAGTCTGACGTACGTGAGAATGACCTGCATATGTAAATGAGCTTTCTAAACGCTGCTCTATGCGGTTCCATCCCCCGCGCGGCAAAATATTTACACATTTTAATTTTTTTTAACAACAGAACACTTTTAAATGAATAATGTGACTTTATTTTAATTCATTATCTTCGTATTTCTCTTCTTTTTCTTTATTTTTTATAAATAATGACAGGGTCCTACGACGGGTGGGTTGGCAGTATATAACTGCTCAGTCAGTTTGAGCAGAAGGGTGACTAGCCCCACGTGGTCTTGTTTCCCCTTGCTGTAGCAACATTACCCAAACCCTGCCCTATCGTCGATCTACAAGATATGTTCAGGCGAGGCACTACCCCGTCCGAATGGCCGCACAGCCGCCGCCGTGAGTAGCAGGTGGCATAAGCAGCCAGTCCGTGCTGCAAGCTGACGGGTCTGCTGCAGATCAGTCCCATCCGTCGTCAGCAGTGTCCAAGGGCCCTGACCTTGAGACGGCAGCATCGATCAGCCGCACTGATGATCACCTCGGCCCCTTTCAGGCGGCCCTCTCTCCGCCAGCCTTACCAGGAGGCCGGCAAGCAGTAAGATGGAACGAAACTCATCACAAAGCAAATCGAATGTCGCAGAGACTGAGTGAAAGAAAGACGGGAAGAGGGGATGGGGTAGGAGGGGAATAGAGGAGACGACAGTCCAATTCCCTGCAGTCTTCCTATTCCACTTTAAGGGAGAGAGAGAGAGAGAGAGAGAGAGAGAGAGAGAGAGAGAGAGAGAGAGAGAGAGAGAGAGAGAGAGAGAGAGAGAGAAGAAAGAAAAAAAATAAGAAGAAAAAACACGACTGTCTTTGTTGCTGAGAAATGGAGAAACAAAAGTCTGTAACTGACTACCATGTGTCCTTCAGATGTTGCTTTACCTCCACACAGACCGTAACGACCTCCACACAGACCATAACGACTGTTGGCAACCGGGAGCCCAGGACGGCCACCTCATCTTTCACACAGCTCCTGCGCTCTGTAATGTGTCCTTTTGATGATGGTGTGGGGTTTCATGTCCTCGGATGTCGCGTGTCCTTTTGCATGCTTGGTATAATATATCTGCACTGATTAATAACATCTCCCTGGTGTTGCCTTTTTGTGTGTGTGTTTGTTGTCTTTCTTCTTCTGCTGCTTTGTGTGTGTGTTGCTGTTGTTCTTGTTGCTGCTGCTGTTGCTGCTGTTATTTCAGCTTTTCAAGTTTTCATTTCCTTGAGTTAGAGGTACGTCTAGGATAACCAGTTGAGAATTATTCTAAGTAGGCCACAACTCAGCACCTTGTGGCAAGCTAACTCCTCACCGATAAAAGACACTTGACAACTGTCCTTGGGCAGTTGTGGGACCCATCACAATGGCTTCATCTCTTACAAGCCTCCCCCGTCCCGTGCCCGGGTAGGCGGCTTTGTCACAACGCGGTGTTGCTTCCCCGTAATCCAGTGCGGCGCTCTGTATCATTGTCCAGTCGTGGAGGTTGTCGGCCAACTTCTCTGGCTAAAGAAGCTAATTACGTCGGCTCATCAAGTGTCTCCACTTTGCTGCTCCCCCCGTCCCCCCGGCTCCTCCCCGCCACCCATGTGAACACAGCCATCTTCCCAGTTGTAGAGAGTCCCCCCCCCCCCCCCCCCCCCCCATCACGATTCATTTTCCTTGGGGTAGCCTACACATGCACAGTCAGTCGTTCTGGTGCTTTTGGCATGACCCCTTTGCTCTCGTTTAAAAAATAAATTTCAACAAATTGCATTTGGTCTGCAATGCTTCAGTGATAATGCAATAAATCAAGTCGGCTCAAGCAAAACACTGGTAGACACAGGCTGCTCTTTTTTACAGAACGAAACAGAAAACCTTTCACGCAGTGATTCCGTACAGTGGGATATTTCATCATTGGTCTTGCAGATCGAGTGAAAGGCGGTGAGACCACGGGAGGTAATCCTTGGGTCAAGGGAGGTAATCCAGAGGCCGGCTGCACGCAGCCAAAAGACGAGCAGGTGACAGAATGTGGTGTCAGTTTCACATAGATTTGCCGCCCTTTTGTTCAGGGCGACTGATGCGACGCAATAAAATGGGGGAAATGTAATGGTTTGATGTTACAGCCCAAGGCGTCGGTGCAACGTGGAATTTTTATTTTGTCTGTACAGCGTGTTGTGTTGCAAGTCAATTAACCGTCAGACACTACGAAGGCCTTTAAACGCTGAACATGTCACATTACACAACTAAAGGAAATGCCTTTTTGCATGTGGGGGCTGCCGCAGCGATAACAGGCCAGTCGTCTTCTATCTCTGGGCTTTTATTTCTTCTTCTTCTTCTTCAGTTTAATTTGTGTTGCTTATTTGTGTTGGAATGTGCTATACATTTCCTAGGTAAGTTCATTCAGCTGTACTTTACAACAATCTAAAGTCCCCTTAGTATGTTTACAGAAGGATAAACGTACTTCTGTCAGAAATATAAGTAACAGGGCAGCAACTGCACATTACGTTGCGCCCACTAGCAGCAGGCGTCAGTCAGATTCCTGCCCTACTGCGCTTTGGGCTGGTATGGAGATAAAGCGCTTATATGTATGCATTTCCCCCCCTTTCATTTCCATCTCTTTACAGACTTTTTCTTTTTCCTGGAATATGTCAGTTCATAGTTTTGAATGCTTTACCCACTGCCAAAGATTCTACCTTTCTAATGTAACTGCAACTGGATAAGTACATTTTTATTGATCACCATTTAACTGTTGTTTAAGTTTTGTTTTGCAGCTTTGAAAAAGGGGCGTTCCCCGAAAATTCACCGTTTATGTGTTTTATTTTGCCTTTCCCATTCATTCAGCTTGAAATTTTTTCTACAGAGAGGGGACCTTGATTTCTGAGTCCGCGATACCCCGATGCAGGTACGCGTTAAATGGCTCCCTATGTTATTGGTTGTGTTTGTCGTGTGTCACTGGCAAGGAACCGTTCATTTGATATTCTCTATGGTTAAAGGTTTACCGACTGCCACATAAGATCTTTGCGGTGTGTATCTTTATGCATCTTGCATTCTGTCTGAGACTGAAGAGCCCGTGGGATCTATTATTTTATCTTTGGAACACAACTGACTTCGGGAACGCCGGCTTTTTTTCATACTTCTTTAACATACACTTCTTTATGTATTATAACTGTTACCTTAATTTTTTTTTAAGCAATATAATGGTTTTGAAAATAACATGATTATTGCGTTACGAATGATTGAGAATCATTTCCATATATACAATTAAACGGACGGAGTCGTATGGTGTGGATTTCATAAACGTTAATCTATTTCTAGAGAAGCCCTATGCGGCGATACTAAGGAAAATGCATAGTATCTATGATGATGATGAGTTGATGCTTAATGTCCTCAGATGTCATTTGACATATTAGGGACAAGTTGTGACCAATGCCGAAGCACGGTTCAATAAAAGCCACATACGTAAGATGTATGCGTGTTTAGCTGTAACCTGCCACCTGCACTTTTGGCAGAATGACCGGGATCTTTTACGTGCTACTGTGGTAACACGGGGTGGAACGGATACCGAAATAAGAGTCAGCACAGAAAGTCGACCCTGGAGAAGAAAATTCTCCCGCCGTTCCAGCAGGGATTCGAACCCGCGACCTTTCAATCACGAGTCCGGCGCTCTAACCACTGAGCTATCCCCGCCCCCAAATAGTATCTATATATATATTTAACGTTTTATATACCGGCAATGAAGCACACAAGATGATAAATGACAATGAAAAGGTCGTAAGCACTGTACAAGATCGACTCAAAGGAGTGGCACCGCTTGATTGGTTGCGTACTTTCGTAACAGGTGCTCCAACATGTAGCCTCGCCTCCAGAAGAGACTGTTTTAATCTTTGGCCCGGGACACGGGTGGAAAGGCGTAACGAAGACGAGTAATAGCCAATTAGAACTGAAGACGCAAAAGGTTTGGAGCCTTTCGTGCTCTGAAACGGTTTAAATTAGCACTTGAAACTCGGCAGGGGTCCAGCCGCGAGGTTCCCTCCCGGGGCCTGGGGGGTGTTACTGTCCTGCAGGAATAAACAGACCTGCACCCTTAGTCGCGCTGCAGGTGGGGGGGGGGGGGGGGGGGGGACTGTCAGGGTTCCGGCGGGAAATCCCCATTCGTTTTCACACAGCTTTTGTCCGGGATAGAAACATCTGCTGTGCACGCCGTTGTACACAGTGCATGCCGTTATAAATACCATTATACTCAGTGCATGCCTTTATGTCGTTATACTCAGTGCATGCCGTTATAAATACCGTTATACTCAGTGCATGCCTTTATGTCGTTATACTCAGTGCATGCCTTTATGTCGTTATGCTTATGCCGCTATAAATACCGTTTTACTCAGTGCATGCCGTTATAAATACCGTTATACTCAGTGCATGCCTTTATGTCGTTATACTCAGTGCATGCCGTTATAAATACCGTTATACTCAGTGCATGCCTTTATGTCGTTATACTCAGTGCATGCCGTTATAAATACCGTTTTACTCAGTGCATGCCGTTATAAATACCGTTATACTCAATGCATGCGTCTATGTCGTTATACTTAGTGCATACCGTTATAAATACCGTTTTACTCACTGCATGCAGTTATAAATACCGTTATACTCAGTGCATGCCGTTATGCCGTTATACTCAATCAGCCCATGTCGTTATACCGTTATATTCGCCTCAGCGGCTAGTAAACAGGATCGTGCAATCGTGGTGTGAACTGAGGAACAAAGCCAAGTTTCCACAGTTTGTGAAGAATCTCTCTCTCTCTCTCTCTCTCTCTCTCTCTCTCTCTCTCTCTCTCTCTCTCTCTCTCTCTCTCTCTCTCTCTCTCTCTCTCTCTCTCTCTCTCTCTCATGGTGTGAAGTGTATGACCAAACATCAATAGAACACGGAGCACGTAACGAGGTCGACCCTGGGCAAAACGTTGCCCTGGAGGAGCGCGGGTTCCTAAAGGCGGCCATAGCTAAGGCGAACGTTCGCGAAACGTTTCCAAGCTCAAGTTGGCTCGTAACGTCAGTGTGGCCGACTTCGCCTTCAGCGCTCTCATGCCGTTTGCTAACACGTGTTAGGAGGTAACTTGCGCCGTGAAGTACACAAAGGTGTGAATTTTAACACCATCTGAAAGATATCCGTCGAGAATGAACAAAACAGTTCTGTAGCCAATGTTAACACCGGCTTGTGGTAACGTTCGCGTTGGCGGGGGGGCGCTCGCGTTCCATAGCGAGAGTGTTCGGGCAACGTTGTGTCGTTCGGATTCATCTGGCGTGGCAGCTCATTACCATCGCGGGAAGCCTGAGGCAACAGAATCGAAATTTGCTTTACCATTACTTTTTCTCAGTCGATTCAGCACAGTGTTTTGAAGACCACCAAAGCAACTTAGTAGAAACTGATGCACGTTGTATGTCCCGATGACGTAAGCAGAACAGTGGAGAATGATGTGAGCAGAAGGATGGAGAATGGAGCGAGCAGAAGGGTGGAGAATGGAGTGAGCAGAAGGATGGAGAGTGAAGTGAGCCGAAGGGTGGAGAATGATGTGAGCCGAAGGGTGGAGAGTGAAGTGAGCCGAAGGGTGGAGAATGAAGTGAGTGGAAGGATGGAGAATGGAGTGAGCAGAAGGATGGAGAGTGAAGTGAGCCGAAGGGTGGAGAAGGATGTGAGCAGAAGGGTGGAGAATTGAGTGAGCAGAAGGGTGGAGAGTGAAGTGAGCCGAAGGGTGGAGAATGATGTGAGCAGAAGGGTGGAGAATGGAGTGAGCAGAAGGGTGGAGAGTGAAGTGAGCCGAAAGGTGGAGAGTGGAGAATGAAGTCAGCAGAAGGGTGAAAATGAAGTGAGCAGAAGAGTTGAGAATGAAGTGAGCCGAAGGTGGAAAATGAAGTGATGGTAACTGCGGTGTGCGTGGATAACATGGAACAGAATCCACTAAGTTGCTTTGGTGGTCTTCAAAACACTGTGTTGAATACCCAGAAAGGCGGGCCTCCCTGGCCCCTGGCCCCCGAGCCTCTACGTGTGCGTTGGTCATTGGTGCTGTAACGTCTGAAACGAATCTGCCCTATCCTGTAGTTCAATATTGTACTGTTTTGAGCACGCTGACGCCGTCTTGAAAACGTTTACAGGGGCGAAACACTTGAACTTGGCGGTGACGCTCGCCGTTTTGGGAAACGGAGAGCTGGTGGTGAGCGGCCAGGGCACACCGGTGAGCCGGCTTGGCCCAACGGTAAGGCGTTAGGCCGGTAAGCAGAAGGACCTCAGCTCGATTCCGCTTCGGTTCTTTTTCTCTTCAGAAGTTGTGGTCTGTGTACACTGTCTTGCGACTTTGTCCCTCACAATTAATGAACCATTTAAACGGCGCTCTTCGCTGCCCATCTCAGTGCAGGAGTCATTGTGGTGATGACACTGTAGCGTTAGGTATAGTCTCTCTCTTCCCCCACCTCCTGGGATCTCGGTCCCCGCCAGGACCTCTTCGGAGACAACTCGGCGTTAAACAAGTCTGACGAACCAGAGGGCACCCGGTGCGCGTAGGACACAAAACCACCGACATAATGACTACCCCTTCAACCACCCACTTCTGCCAGATGACATGAATCACAGGCGAGACGTAAACGTGAGTCTTTCAGACAAAACTCTCAGCGAGTGACAAACGGAATGACTCGCACAGCGCTCTCGTCCGGTGACATTGTCATTGCCCCTGCTGTCTTTCGTTTGCACGCTTGAGCAAGAAATTCTTTAGGTTAAAACGTTGAGACCTTATGTCTGGTGTTGTCAGTGAATCAGTTGGCTTTTGTCACCGCATTGATGGCCTGTTTCCCGGCTAGCTGGGTTGATGGATGGTTGGCTAACTGAATGAATGGTGGCATTTTAAGAAGGAACGTTATTTGCTTACTTATGTTCAGAGTTTCTGCATGTAAGCCTATTTCGTTTTTCAACAAGATACCGAGAATGATGATGATAATCTTTTAAACAGCATTTCACAATAATAAAAGATATTCCACTCATTGCTTTGCAAAATAACAGCGAGGTTGAAACATTAAATCTAGGCACATCTGCCTCCTAATTTGAAAGCTCTGACGCCGTCACTGTTCTGACGACCCAGTCCACCGGTGGTAACCTTACACAGACGTCAAAAACGTAACAGCCACCGTGAGAATGACGCTGTTCCCCGTCTTTTCAACCCAGACCATGACCGAGCTTTGACCAACTGGTCGGTGATGATGATGAGTTGATGCTTAATGTCCTCAGATGTCATTTGACATATTAGGGACAAGTTGTGACCAATGCCGAAGCACGGTTCAATAAAATCCACATACGTAAGGTGTATGCGTGTTTAGCTGTAACCTGCCACCTGCACTTTTGGCAGAATGACCGGGATTTTTTACGTGCTACTGTGGTAACACGGGGGTGGAACGGATACCGAAATAAGAGTCAGCACAGAAAGTCGACCCTGGAGAAGAAAATTCTCCCGCCGTTCCAGCAGGGATTCGAACCCGCGACCTTTCAATCACGAGTCCGGTGCTCTAACCACTGAGCTATCCCCGCCCCGCTGGTCGGTGTAGATTGAAGTGTTGCTTATACGTCCACAGAAACTGTAAGTTTATTAGGGACGGGAGCCCAGGACGCCCACCCCGACTTTCACACAGTTCCTGAGCTCCGAGGTGTAGATGACGATGTGGGGCTTAATGTCCTCAGGCGTCGGGCAGACATTACGGACCAGTCGGTGTAGAGGTGATAAGCTGAATGTTTGTACGCCTCGTCGGTGAGGTCACAAGCTGTACAGTGCGGAGGCTCAGTCTCGCAATATAGCCTTTAAATGTCTTGATGATAGCATGGCTCCAGTCAGGGGTCTCTGCGTGTTGCAGTATAACCACTAATGTGTTGATGATAGCATGGCTCCAATCACAAGTCTCTGTGTGTCACAGTATAACCATTAATGTCCTGATGATAGTATGGCGCCAGTCACGGGTCTCGGTGTGTTGCAGTATAACCATTAATGTCCTTATGATAGCGTGGCTACGATCACAAGTTTCTGTGTTGCAGTCTAACCATTAATGTCCTGATGATAGCATGGTTCCAGTCATAAGTCTCTGTGTCGCAGAGACTTGCGTAACCATTAATGTCTGGGTGACAGCTAGGCTACTCCCGTTTTCCAGCGTTGCTGTAGTAGTCAGCTGTAAGGGGACAGTCTGTGGTGTCCAGTGTATGGTAACCCTCATTGCACGCCAGCGGACAGGGGTCGTAGCATCCAGCTGTCCACTCATGCCTTTCCCCCACACCTCAACCTAATCACCGACCAGGACCCGAAGTCAACCTTTTGTTGCTACTGGACGCTAGATAGTGTCTCACCATGACCTGCTTAACGCTTCTTTCACAATTGACAGGTTAACCAACGCCCGAGTTACGCTTTTCACCTGTCAAGATTGTACGGTGAGCCACAAACGTTCACGCTCTGTGTCTGTCATGTTTTGTAAAGTGAATAAGTGAGACTTCTGTCTGTCGGGCAACTTGCTGGCCAGTCGTCATGCAGCTCTGGCTACGCCGAGTCGCCTCTCAACTTGATTTATGTGCAAATAGCAGCGTCTTCTGTCGGTATAGTCATTATTCTTTCAACCAACGGCTAAAAACGGCACTATGTTACGATGTCCCTGACTAAATCTCCAAGTCAGTCGCTGAGAAAAGACAGAATCAAAGCGGTTCAAAAAGAGAGTTCGAAAATTCCGAACTGTGACTCAGGATTTTAATTTGAGGTGGACGTCATCGGCACAAACCCTCAACAACTTTCAGTGCGGGATAATAATTCAGCCCGCTTATTAAGTCTAGCACTCTCAAGGGCATTCCCAACTGCATCCGCCTAAGTGATATCCGGCCGATTGGGGGTCGTTGAAAGTCCTCCACACAAACCCCTCCGCCATCAGCTGGCTTCCTCGCCCACTCGGTCCACGTGGAGTGGCCGAGCTCTAAGCTGAGCGTGGTGTCGGCCAGAATAGAAGTGATGGAAAACAAACGGGGAACGAGAGGTTTGCCCCGAGGCACCCGCCACTCGAGCTGGACACGCTGAAAGGGACACCCGAGTCCTTGACGTTGTGACAAAGAGTCGGTCCAAGCTGTCAGTCCACAACTCGTTTCCTCACCCCCCCCCCCCCGACCCCCCCACCCCACCCCCCCACGCCCCAAGCAGAGGGAGCAGGGATTGCAAGTCAGTCGCTGCCGGGCTTTGCTCGCTCTTGTTTGATTGCAGTCCGTTCAGTCCGTTTTCGCAGACTGTTTCCCCCTGTTCACTCTCACCAGTTTCTTTTTGTTGTTTTGTTTTTTCAGTCGTAAGAACTGATTCAGTGTAAGTGCTCAGTGTCTGATTAGAACTATTGTTCTTTGACCCACGTTACACTGGCTGGTGTTCGGTTGATGTGTGATTTGTGTGTTGTGTTTGAATTTGTTACTGTTTGTTGCTTTTCATAGGCTCAGTAGGCCTTACTGGTGTGCTGAACATCGCCCTCGTTCCACCCCACCCCTGATACCCTTACCCCACCACATCTTGTGTCGTCCACTCGAGACAATTCCATTTTGTCTACGGTTATGGCTGTTTTTTTCTGCCGTTTTGTAAGCCCATTAACATCAACTTTTTCTCGTCAGGTTCAAGTCAGCACATCTTTCTTTGCCTCGTCTTCTCCCTTCACCAGCATCCCACGTCAACTCCAGTGCCCGGATTCCTTTCCTAAGAGAGGGAAGATTGAAACCTTTATTCCTCTGGGATTAAATATTCCACAACACACACACACACACACACACACACACACACACACACACACACACACACACACACACACACACACACACACACACACACACATTGAAACCTTTATTCCTCTGGGATTAAATATTCCACAACACATACACACACACACACACACACACACACACAACACACACAACACACACACACACACACACACACACACACACACACACACACACACACACACACACACACACACACACACACACACACAAGCGAACAAACGAAAAACAAAACAAACAAAAAACTAACTTTAAAAAAAAAAAAAAATCTCTCTCTCTCTCTTAGAATGCTCAGTGTTATTTACCGTCGTTTCACCAAACACCGAGCACTTTCTAACGTACAAACCGTTCAAACATGCCTGGTTTTGTTCTGCATATTACCATGCCAGGAGTAATTACGGGTGCCAGGAACTAATTTCAGAAGAATTAGGCAACTAATGCCGTTAAACCGCTTTTAGCGGTAATGGTGATGGAACGATGGAGGAGTTCCACGCCAAAGTCAGAGGTTTCAGTGCTGCTGTTGTGCCTATTGCTTCTCGAGTCACTCTCTTCCTCGGTTCAGTCAGAGTGTGGTTGTGGGTAGCTAGTTTAAAGCCGTCGGCACTGAACCCACGTAGGGCTACATGAGTCTGACCAACCAGGGATACGCTAGCTGTACTGTTCATGGACCCTCTTACAGGAACTGACTAACCTTCTCAAAACTCTACTCGTCAGTCCCAAGGCTGGGCAAAATAACAACTTACAATTTACTATTTTGTTTTATAATGCTCTGTTGATTTGATTTGATTTTAGTCTCATTTTAGAATCCTACTTGCGTCAGTGACGCTTAGCGGGACTGGACCGTAAAAACACGCACAGTCAAGTGTCACGTAGCTGGCCTTGATCTTGTTTTTAGGCGACGTGAGCACGCACCTTCAGTACCCGATATCAAAGAGGCGTTACGTGCAACACAGACGACTGGGACAATTGTTCTTGTTTTGACTGATTGATGATCGCTTATATAGCGCTATTCTCCGCTCTCTTGAGCAGACTCACTGGGCTCGCCTGTGGTTCTACATGAGTGACTAGCTTTTATAGCGCGTTTTTTGAATATCCACTGAAGTGGTGTACTTACAGCGCTGGCATGGCTGGTGCCACATGAAACTGCAGCCGTCTCGGCGCAAGTCCTGTATACACCATACAACCATGCTCCATGTCACTTCATGCAAAGCCACATACGTAAGGTGTATGCGTGTTTAGCTGTAACCTGCCACTTGCACTTTTGGCAGAATGACCGGGATCTTTTACGTGCTACTGCGGTAACACGGGGGTGGAACGGATACCGAAATAAGAGTCAGCACAGAAAGTCGACCCTGGAGAAGAAAATTCTCCCGCTGCTCCAGCAGGGATTCGAACCCGCGACCTTTCAATCTCGAGTCCGGCGCTCTAACCACTGAGCTATCCCCGCCCCCCTATCCCCTTGTGTGCAGCCATTCCCGCTAATCGCTATTGGCAAGATTCAGAGTTAGAACGAAGCTTAATCCAAGGATTCATTTTAAAACAAAACCTTGATTTAGAGTTTTGTTTCAATTTCTGTTGGCCAAAACATGTACTGAGAAGTATATTTCACCGAGAATTAAACCTCCGCTTAACCGAGAATTGTTCTCAGCTTATTCTTCTGTGCCATTTTTGGAACGAACATTAATTTTTTATGTTCCGCCACGAATGCAGTTTTGATTTCGTATTCACAATGATGATGATGGTGGTCGTCGTGATGATGATGATGAATCAAGTCGTTTAATGGTTCATGTTTGTTGTTTTTGTTTTGTTTTAGTTTTTTGCTGTTGCTGTCTTTCTCCATAGTGTGTCGTTCAAGCTGCAAAACTGTGTGTATTATGCGTGCAATTGTCGGGCGGGGGTGTGGGCGGCGGGACGACGGTACGAACCAGAAGATCCCCTGTGTACAATTCACTTTACAGCAGAGAGGTAACAAATGTACTCAGCATTACCGAACTGGGAACTCCTGATATAGATACACGCCAACAACTCCAAACATCTCAGGCAGCCAGTGTTCGTGGATTCTTGCGTGGAATACCTTTCTGGTGATGAATGGAATCGCTTGGGTCTTTTAATGCCTTTCTGGTGAAAAATGAAAGGCTTATCACGTTTGGCAGTTTGGTTTTGTAAGTCCCTTGTAGAGCTGGAGGGCACAGACGTTTGCACCTGTCGCTTACGGAGTCAGCCCCATTTCGGTCAAAGCTAGTTCTGTTACTCAGTGCTGCTCTGACGCCTAAGCTCTCTCTCTCTCTCTCTCTCTCTCTCTCTCTCTCTCTCTCTCTCTCTCTCTCTCTCTCTCTCTCTCTCTCTCTCTCTCTCTCTCTCTCTCTGTTTCCCGATGTAGGCTCTAGTTCTCTCTACTCGCTCAGTCTCGTTGTCACTGTTTTGCGATGTAGCTACTGGCTCAGTACCGTACTAACCGTGTCCCACTACTTCCACTAGTTCTCGTCAATGTATTTCCTAATGTAGCCACTAGTTCTCGCTACTGACTCAATGCCATTCTAACCCTTAGTTCTTCCACTACTCCCCGTGAGCCGGTTTGGCCTAGCGGTAAGGCGTTAGGCTGGTAAGCAAAAGGACCTCGGTTCGAATCCGTTTCGGCTCTCCTTTTTCTTCAAAAGTTGTGGTCTGTCGACAGTCTTGTGACTTTGTCCCTCACAATTAATGAAACATTAAAATGGCTCTCACCACTGCCCATCTTAATGCAGGAGTCATTCTGGTGGTAACAGTGTAGCGATAGGTATATAATCTGCCTCTCCCGCCACCTCCATATAGGGGGCGGGGATAGCTCAGTGGTTAGAGCGCCGGACTCGTGATTGAAAGGTCGCGGGTTCGAATCCCTGCTGGAACGGCGGGAGAATTTTCTTCTCCAGGGTCGACTTTCTGTGCTGACTCTTATTTCGGTATCCGTTCCACCCCCGTGTTACCACAGTAGCACGTAAAAAATCCCGGTCATTCTGCCAAAAGTGCAGGTGGCAGGTTACAGCTAAACACGTATACACCTTACGTATGTGGCTTTTATTGAACCGTGCTTCGGCATTGGTCACAACTTGTCCCTAATATGTCAAATGACATCTGAGGACATTAAGCATCAACTCATCATCATCATCACCTCCATACCCCCTTCCCCCCTTCTCCCCGTCCCTGATAAGCCTTATGGTTTCTGTGGACGTTAAGCACCGTGTTTACTTACTACTCCCCGATGTAGCCACTATAGTTCTCGCTACTGACTCAGTCCCGTTTTAACTTTATTTCACTATTTCCCGATGTAGCCACGAGTTCTCGCAACTCAGTCCCGTTCTATCCCCCAGCTTTCTCACTACTTACCCAATGAAACCCTTAGTTCTCGCTGCCTCCTGCTGTAATCCTTAGTACTCACCAATTCCTGTTGTAACCCTCAGTTCTCGCTGCCTCCTGCTGTAACCCTTTTTTCTCACTCGTACCGGTTGTAACCCTCCTGATGTAACCTTTAGTTCTCGCTGCTTCCTGTTGTAACCCTTAGTTCTCACTAATTCCTGTTGTAACCCTTAGTTCTCACTGCCTCCTGCTGTAACCCTTTGTTCTCATTCACTCCTGTTGTAACCCTCAGTTCTCGCTGCTTCCTGCTGTAACCCTTAGTTCTCACTAATTCCTGCTGTAACCCTCAGTTCTCGCTGCTTCCTGTTATAACCATTCGTTCTCAGTAATCCCTGTTGTAACCCTTAGTTCTCGCTGCCTCCTGCTGTAACCCTTAGTTCTCACTCATTCCTGATGTAACCCTCAGTTCTCGCATCCTCCTGCTGTAACCCTTAGTTTTCACTAATTTCTGTTGTAATCCTTAGTTCTCGCTGCTTCCTGCTGTAACCATTAGTTTTCACTAATCCCTGTTGAAACCATTAGTTCTCGCTGCTCCCTGCTGTAACCCTCAGTTCTCACTAATCCCTGCTGTAACCCTTAGTTCTCACTAATTCCCGCTGTAACCCTTAGTTCTCGCTGCTTCCTGGTGTAAACCTTAGTTGTAAATACATCATACTGTAACCCCTAGTTCTCAATACTTCCCGCTGACTCTCGTTACTTCATGCCCCGTCTTGATAGAGTTATGAAAGGTGAAGCTAATGTGTGGAAGTATCGAACTAGAAAACAAAGGGAGTTAATTAGCGCCCGAAAGAACTCACACGAACACAACAAAGACCTGAATTGCCTACGGCAACTCTCACCTGGCATGTGAGTAAGTACACGGTGCATATTAATTCCACCAAAAGTACATCATTAGAATGATGAAGTAGCGAACAGCCTCCGTGTTTTTCTTGTTCTTTGTTATGAAGAGAAAGGTGGGCTTTATTAGTTGTTATTTTTGTAAATCATTGCTTTGCTTTGGTTATCTTTTGTTGTTGGAAAGTAGACGTTCCGCTGATTAAAAATAGCTAAACAAAACAAAAACAAAAAACAACAAAAGCGAACAATGTTGCGTGCTTCGCTTGTTGAATTTATAACAATATCAAACTTGCATGTGTTTTCGCTTATTTTTGGAAGAGGCACTAGGCGATCAGATTTGGATCTTTGTTGTTGTTGTTGTTGTTGCTTGGTTTTGTTGAGGTTGGTATGTCTTGTTGTGTTTGTTTTGGTTTGGGTGGTGGTGGTGGTGGTGTGCATGCGTGCGCGCGTGCGTGCGTCATTCAGGGTATCCTAGCATGGTAATTATAACGTCTAATTCGTCTGATCACTCGATGGATCTACTTCATCTAGTTTTTTTTTTTAAATCCCACAAAAAAATCACTTATAAATAAGTAATAGATTTCGCTTGCCTACTTGCAAAATTACAAATGTTTATTAAATAGCAACACATACGAAACAAATGCCTTCCTGAATATTTTCAAAGCGGGAACCCGCCATCAGTATCGAAGGGACTGAAAACTTGTTCAGACTCTCGCGAACACTGTCGTACACAGTCAGAACGAGAATGGAATGCATGGACAAAGGAAAATACTTTCGTGATTTAAGAATATTGAAAGATAATAAGAAGACATTTTCTTTGAAGATGAGAAACGGAAATACGTTAACGCACATCAGTGCAATGTCAGAACTTTCTGAAAGTACACAGCTCGTAAAGTCAAAAGGAAGTGTGTCTTTGGGTATTTTTTCTGCTTGAATTATTTCTCGTCATGTCTAGTAAATCGGTGCGAGTGCCGTGCCTTTGATAAAAAAATAAAAAAAAAAATAAAAAAAAGTTTTTTATATTTTTATCTGACTTTCCTTTCCCTAGAATTCGCCTGCCATTCGGGGCCTCTAATTCCCAGTTCAAAGCGTTGGGAGAAATCAATATATTGTGTTTCCGGTGACTTACTCGTGTGAGAGAAAGTGGAAGGGAATTCAATCGCAATGCTGCGGGAAAGGCGTGGACCTTCAGAAGGCGAGATGGATGGAACAAAGCCGGGATTCAGGGAACAAGTAACGTCAGCACGAAGGTCTCGCTTTGCCATTGGCCAGGTCCCGTCCGTTCCCACCACCGATTACTCGGCCTGGGTGTGCAACAGAAAGATGAAAATAGTCCATGTATAAAGCATTCTCTTATCCCATTACAAAGTGTCTGTACATCGCTCACCGAAGACATGAAACTGGACCAAAGTGTACTGATGCAATCGCCTACAATTGCCTTGTGTTTGTTTGTTTGCTTTTTGCTTTTTTTTTCTTGCCTTTTTTTTTTCTTCTTTTTTTTCCACATTGGTATTCATGTACTCCAACAATCGACTTCCGGCCTACCCTTCCGCTAAAGGACAGTGAGCCAGTGGTCCCAGCGTGGAGTGTTGGGGTCTTCATTCATACCGGTACAGTTCTGCACATGTAGGAATGACCTTCCCCTTCCTCTCCGACCCCTTCAGATCAAAACTCAAGACATTTCCTTTTTTCCAAAACAAGAGACCTGCCATGTTTTTCGCACCGAGCTGCTATTTTCTTCCGTCTAAAATCTCCGATTGCTGTCTAAGTTGTGTGTAAATTAAATTTTGTATAGTAGCGCGCGCGCGCACACACACACACACACACACACACACACACACACACACACACACACACACACACACACACACACACACACACACACACACAACACAACACAACACACTGACTGTAGCGAAAACAGGGTATTCATATTAGTTGGGGTGGAAGTACTGGTAGAAGAGGAAGGTTTTCAGTTTGGTTTTAAAAGATGATAGAGTTGAGCAGTGTTAAATGTCTTGTGGGAGTGAATTCCAAATGTCAGATGTATCAGCCGAAAAGCGTAGTGTGCGAGACAGAGTGTAGACATGTAGCAGTTCAGAGAGGTAAGCAGGACTAGAACTGTTAAGCCCGTTCTTAAGTGGGCGAATGTTTGTTCGCCGAACATACTTCGGACAGTTCGACGAACTGTGATTCGTTTCTTAATTGAACTTTTAGTTCGCCGAACATGGTCCGGACAGTCCAAACTTTACTTCCTTCTCAACTGGTTCGTAATGAGATGCAAGCTTCGGCCCGAACTTGCGGCAGACGCGCAACAGACAGCATGATCGAAAATGTAGGCTAAAGTCAAGTCAAGTCAATATACTTTCATCATCCCTCACAGGGTAATTCAACTAACTGCTATCTCATTCTGGGTCTCCGAGACAAGGCTGCGCCTCCCACAAGTCAACAAATTCCCTCCGAAGCGAGTGAAGAACCTAGCGACACCGTCATCCATTTTTCTTTTTCTTTTTTCTTCATCCACAGGAGAACTCTGCTCTCAGCCAATCAGAGGCAATGATCGTCGAATAGCGCCAATGTTCCCAGAACATGTTGAGCGAAGCTTTTTGGATCCCGAATATAGCTTCGACGAATACTTCCAACTAGGTTCGCGAAGAAAAGTTCGCCCAATTAAGAACCAACTAGCTTCGCCGAATACCTCCAACTAGGTTCGTGAACAAACATTCGCCCAATTAAGAACGGGCTTTAGAAACACTGAAACACATACAAGTGACTTGCATATAGTTGCCTTCACGGCAGTCTTCACACACACTAACACAGTCCTGTATCCGTGCACGTAGTTTAGTTCACGGTGGAGACCACATAATTCCATACCTGTACACCTAGTTTAGCTGTCCCTGTACACGTAGTTAGGTTCACGGCGGTCTCCACTCACACAATCCTGTACCTGCACACGTAGTTAAGTTCACGGCAATCTTCAGTCACACTAATTTAATCCTGTACCTGCACATCTAGTTTAGTTCACAGCGGTATCCACTCACACAATCATGTACCTGTACATCTAGTTTAGTTCACGGCAGTTTCCACTCACATAACCATGTACCTGTACATCTAGTTTAGTTCACGGCGGTCTTCACTCATAGCGATACAATCCCATAGATGTACATAATTAGGTATAGTTGTGACCACAGCGGTCTTTACTCACACCGATATAGTCCTATAGCTGTACAAGTAGTACGTGTCGTGTTTATGGTGGTCTTCGCGCACACCGACATTTAAGAGCGTACGAGTACACACCTCGACCAAGGACATTCATTTTTATCTGTGGACAGCTCAGAATGTCCCTTGGTCAGAACGACCTCGCTGATTTAGCCTTTGAGTCTGAATCATGGCAGGGTTGAAGACATACTCAGCTTTACGATCCACTTAACTCTCTTGTGGACGTGCACAAGCAGAAGCAATTTGCCGAGCAGAACAATCAAGGGATGGCTGGGTGCCGAGAGGGAGGTTTTGCAGGGAGGCCTGCGCGCACTTACCGGTTTCGATTTTGTCTGACACCGCTCAGCGTGAAGGCAAAGGAACTCCTTCACGTCGTTAGAGGAATCGTCAGTATTGCCCCCCCCCCCCCACCCCACCCCCTCCACCACCCCACACCAAATCGCCTTACAGCTATCAATAACAACGTTACATGCATCAATACAACGTTGCATGCATCGATAAAAACATTACGTGCACCGTTTGGTGACCACCGCCAGTAATGAGTCTCATTCGGGTCTAGTCGATGGAAGGATATGAACACTCGCTCTGTGTGTGTGTGTGTGTGTGTGTGTGTGTGTGTGTGTGTGTGTGTGTGTGTGTGTGTGTGTGTGTGTGTGTGTGTGTGTGTGTGTGTGTGTGTGTGTGTGTGTGTGTGTGTGTGTGTGCGCTCTCTCTCTCTCTCTCTCTCTCTCTCTCTCTCTCTCTCTCTCTCTCTCTCTCTCTCTCTCTCTCTCTCTCTCTCTCTCTCTCTCTCTCTCTTCGGTTGGGCCATGCTTAATTACACCTCAGGTAGGTATAGCTGCCTGCAGCCATCCAACTGTGGACGTGTAGTTCGGACAGTTACTAATGTTATTTCCACTGTGGAAAGGTGTCCCGACAGTGGAAATGTATCTCTGTTGCGGAAATGTAATCCTGGGTGTTTATTTACTTTACAATATAGACAGGCTTCGCCAGAGTGCTGCGGTGCTACCATTTGCTGCTGTTTTTCGCATCACTTGGTTCCTTTAAAAATTTTTTTTTTTTAACTCTCCTTTGCATTCTGTTCGTTTGCAAGCTTTTAACTCGTTCTCTTATTTATGTCATTGTTGCCAACCTCGTTTTTGTCCTTGTTTGTAATCCTAGTTGTCAAGTCTCTACTCAAAACGCCGACTCAGCCGCTGGAACACTGGAGTTATTTGTAGATAGTTTAAAGGACTGTTCTTGATTTTGAGCTCCTTGTGAAATGAGGAACAGGCACTGATTGTCACAGTAGAGCGGAGGGTGGGAGTTGTATGGTGGGACAGAGTACAGAAGATGCCAGCTACAGTGAAAAATAAATTGTCCCCTTGAAAAGCAATGGATCAACACTGTCTCTGGGCTAGGAAAGCGCACGGCGTTGAGAGCCAGCTGCTGGAACTGAATGAACAAGAAAGGCTCGCATGGTGAAGTCGATGCAGCTGCAGAATTCATCTTTCAGCTCGCGACAGCGGAGAAGACATCCTGTACATAAAACACATCATTTTCTCACCTTCACGCATGCTCAGAGTTGCGTTAAATTGCCTGCACACCAGACATGTACTTCCGGTGAAGTAGAAAGAAAACTGTGTCCGTTTTTTAAGTTTAGGGGAAGGTCGACAGTCAGAACGGCGAACGTGTGCTTTAGTTGTTGTGACTTGTATGTCTCTCTGCGCCCCCCCCCCCCCCCCCCCCCCCCCCGGTGTCTTTTTATGATTGTGGTTTAACGTAATAAACATGATTAAAAACATTTTGGGAATTTAAAGAGACAATCCCTAATCGAAATATCTGGTATACTATTTCTAATGGCTGCAGTGCAGTTGTTCTTGATAATACGTTGCCTCTGGCCACGATTTCCCGCTCCTAAGATGCACACCCGGTTGCATCCGTTTCTGTTGGAATTTTTTTAAGCAAGTTTTTTTTCCTCAGTTTTTATTTTTATTTTTTAGGAACGCCAGTGTTGTTTACGCTTGCCTGTGTTCCGGAGATAAATGCCTGCCTGCCTGCCTGCCTGCATGTTTGCATGTTTGCATGTCTGTCTCCAGGAGATCATGGGCTTAGCTGTGTTGTTGACTAGCTCAACACATATTTCTGTTGTCGTTGTTTTGAACCGGCATTTTTGCTTCTGATAAATTTGCGTCCACCTGGAACATCTCGAGTAACAAGGCAAAAGCATCGTGAGTCGTTTTCCCCGCAGACAGGAATGCCGTTTCCCATCGCTGCTGCCAAAGGCACGCAAACTGAACGCTTGCCTAATAAAAATGACACCCAGCATCGCTCAGGCGTGACAATATATTCTAACAAGAGCAGCTGCTTCAAGTCATCGCCGTCCCTAACAAGTCTTGTGGTTTCTGTGGACGATAAGCACTATGTTTACTTACTTTGCTTCACGTTTACCGCAAAACAGAATTATTCATTCAAGGAAAAATACAGCGTAGCAGAGAAAAGCATCCAAAATGTGTATTAAACATGGGCGCAGATAAGTTGGTTCAAAAGTTATCACATGAATTATTACACCAAGATACAGTTCTTGTGTTTTTACTTGGCAAGAATAAAATTGTTGTTCTTCTTGTTATTCCAATACTTTACCTCTGGCGCATTCTGCATAGAGCTACGGTCTTCTTTTCTGAGTATTAAAGAATGTTTAAATGAGAACAGATATATCGCCGAAGACTCAGTGACGCAGAGCAAGAGTAATCCCTCTCGAAAGCCAAAGTTTAACACTATCAAGTGTGGTCAGCAAGTGGATGGGTGACGTTATGTGCTAGGCTTTGCGCCCGCCCTGAGATGTCTCCGGAATCAAATTTTCTGCACTCTACAAGTCTTCTGGATGAGACTATAAACCGAGGTTCCCCCGTGAGTTTACGCATACGAAAAGATCACATAGGCACGTTAAAGATCATGTAGTCTATGTACATTCGGTTGATTATGGAAAGACCAAAATAACCCAGCATGCACAAAAAATGTCAGAATCTTCAAAGTGTTGAAGTTGGACACTATACGGAAGAAGAAGATAGCCACAACAGGA
>OY757545.1:6811680-6834506 GCA_963584105.1 Alviniconcha strummeri
CTGGTTCTGGCCGTTGTGCCCCAAGTAGTCTGTCCAGGCTCAAGCCTGTGTTGGCCAGTTTCTCCCCCGTGCTTTCACTCTGGTTTCAACTTCACATATCTGCTGTGTCCAGCTCACGCAGTCGTCGAGGGTCGCACCCAGGTACCTGGGAAGCAAACACTTTACTTAACGTCCACAGAAGCTAGGAAGCTTATTAGGGACGGGGACGGCCGTCCCTAGTAAGCCTTATGGTTTCTGTGGACGTTAGCACCATGTTTACTTTTACGGGGACAGAGGGGAAGGGGAAGAAAGTGAAGGCTGGACCGCGCGCTCCGACCCGGAAGACCGAGGATGCCGTGGATCGCCGCCAGAACAACAAAAATGTTAAGGCGGTGCCCCATCGCCATTGCATAGCAGCTAGTGTACTACACAATACTGTTTCAACTGCTGTGCGGAGCAGAGTCACAAAGACAATGTCTGTAGCATTGCTGCTGAGAAACAACCGAAGCAAACGAAGTCCAACTTTCTGAGCCCAGCTCCACCTCCCCGCTCTTGATCTCTTCTGGGCTGAACTTGAGGGTCCAGCACCACTTCCATCATCTTGGTCTCGCCTGGACCCGCAAATGAGTCTAACTTCTGCGTGAGAGTCCAGCTCACCTCCCTCCTCTTGATCTCGCCTGGACTCTGAGAGTACCCGGGAGTGCCTTTTGCAAGCCTTGTATATCTTAAGATACAGGATGTTCGCCAGGCCTCACACCATAGGATACGAGGCCGAGGGCAGGCAGGCATCATATCTTGAGAAAATGTCTTAGGCCTTAAGATACGGGGCAAGCTGTACACGGTAAGATGTCTTGGTGATGGTGGTGGTGAAGTGTTGCTTAAAGTCCTCAGATGTCAGTTGACATATTAGGGACAAGTTGTGACCAATGCCGAAGCATGGTTCAATAATTCTTTACGTCCACGGAAACCAGAAGGCTCGTTAGGACGGACAGCCCAGGACGTCCGCCTCGACTCTCACACAGCTCCTGAACTATGATGTCTTGGGCAGACCTCTAACCTTAAAATACGCAGCTGTGGAAAGGCAAGCCTCATACCTTAAGATGTGGGCAAATGGGCAGGCATACAGTTTTCAGTGGCCTGATTAAAAGAATATCCCTTAGACGGTGTGTGTGTGTGTGTGTGTGTGTGTGTGTGTGTGTGTGTGTGTGTGTGTGTGTGTGTGTGTGTGTGCCGGTGTGTGTGTGTGTGTGTGTGTGTGTGTGTGTGTGTGTGTGTGTTGTTGTTGTTGTTGTTGGTGGTGGTGGTGGTGGTGGTGGTGGTGGTGGTGGTGGGGGTGGTGGTGGTGGTGGTGGTGCTGCTGCTGCTGCTGCTGCTTTTTCGTTGTTGTTGTTTTGGGTTTTTTCTTCATCTTTTTTCTTGTTGTTTGGAGAGGGAGGTACGGGGGGGGGGGGCTGCTATTTTTATATTCTTTTTATCATAATCACTAGTTGACAGTTTGGTGTATTGGCCAGATTCAATCAATAATTTTTAGGAGTACAGTTAAAATCGCGCGCATACACGCAAAAAAATGGCTGGGGATCGGGGGTGGGTGGGGGGGGGGGTGTATAGAGGGAGAGAGGGGGAGACGGACAGAGGGAGGAGAGAGGGGGGAGACAGACACACAGACGGACAGAGATTTGATAGGCCATTTAGCCCTTTGCGAATATTGCACGATTACCTAGTCAGCGTCTGCGCCAAAAAGCAGTGGTAAGTGGCTTTGACATCACCTGTTCGCTCCACCAGCTGCAACACAATAGCGGGGGAGGGATGGACCGAGTTGGAGGTGGGGAGGGGGAGCTGGAGGACTGGGAGGGGGAAGAGGAGCGGTCACTAGGAGCCTGGCTGGGACGAAGAGGTTAATGGGGAGTAAGCGTCACCTGCAGTTTGTGCGCCTGTCACTCACACGGGGTCCTTCCTGGCCGCCTCCCTTCCCCGCCACCCTGGTTCTTTGGGCACAGCGACACGCCGCTAAAAGCTTTCCTAACCTTGTTTGCTCGCTTGCCTGTCTGGCTGGGGCCGGTAGGATGGTTGGTGAAACGGTTGCTTGGCAGCTTGGCTTCTTGGTTTGCTGTTTGGTAGATTGTCCGTAAAATAGTGAGTAATGACATCGTGTAAGCGGATTCGTCACTGAAGGTCTCCGAAGCTGACAAGTACCGGATTTGCTGGGTCGAAGGCCCAGTAATAGGTCTGCCCAAGATGAACAATCGTGTCCAGTATAGTCGTTTTGACGTGTTGCAAATGAACAATTTTGTGCCTACAATGAAAAGCAGAAGCAGATTTAGAGCGATGTTATTACAAAGACTTCCAGATGAACCGATAAACGTTCCAGTACACTGCTTTCACTCATGAAATCGACTTCGTAACAGTCACCACAGAAGTCTTGCAAGGATTTTGTGAGCCGGTTAAATCCAGTTGCTGTATCCAGGTCGTACGAAAGATATTTTAGGTGAGAATCACCCGTGTGGTTAGCCCAGACCAGTGTACTTGTACTATACTACTTTAAATAATATGGCATAGTAAGCTACAATACGCACATGAATTAAAACAACAACAACAAAAAGCACTTTGTCGTTTGAACAAATGATAGACAGAGGGTTCTGCTTTGAGCTCTAAGCCCAGCTTCTTTCCTTGGAAGCTTTCGATCTGACCGCCATGTGGTACTGTGCTGATTCATAGTGGAGTGCACGATGATTTGAGTCAGATTGCAGTTTTCAAATAATAATAATTTGCCACATTTCACTGCAACTAATGTCTCTCGTCATCAATCTGCGTGCTCCATTACTTATTTTTAACGTGTTGTGCGGACCGCACGTCAGAAGAAAACAAACAACAACAACAAAACAATCACACACACACACACACACACACACACACACACACACACACACGCACGCACGCACGCACGCACGCACGCACGCACGCACGCACGCACGCACGCACGCACGCACGCACGCACGCACGCACGCACGCACGCACGCACGCACGCACGCACGCACGCACGCACGCACGCACGCACAGAAAACGCTCAGTATACTCTGTCTCTGACTGTCTCTCTGTTTCTGTCTCTCTGTCTCTGTTTCTGTGTCTCTGTCTGTCTGTCTATCTGTCTGTCTGTCTGTCTGTCTGTCTCCCCCCCCCCCCCCCCACTCCCCCGAGATGGGCCACTGATTGTAAGACACAAGAGTCCGCAGTGTCCATAGCCAGAAGGAAGTCGACAAAGGGACTTATCGAATGGCGTTGGGACTGAATACACATCGCTCCCAGTGGGCTTCTGTGCCAGAACCAGCGCCTCCAAGTCGCGCAACAAAGAACCGCCAGACATGCGTGCCGGGACACTGTGGGCCGGTGCGGTCAAAGGCTACTGGGTGGTGAGATCTGAGGGACCCGGGTTCGAATCCAATGGGCAGCCGTTCCCGTCAGAAATTTTGATCCCACCCCTCCAGCCGAATTTATGAAATACAAAAATGATGCACGCTGCTGCCCACCTTATGACAGACATCTAGGCGTGGACAATGAGACATCTAAATGTTAACAATGCAGATATCCAGACGTTGAAAATGTAGACTGACAATGCAGACATCTAGGCGTTGACAATGCAGACACCTAAATATTGACAATGCAGATATATAGACGTTGACAATGTAGACGTCTAGACATTGACAGTGCAGACATCTAGGTGTTAACAATGTAGACTTCTAGCCGTTAACAAAGCAGACATCTAGGCGTTGACAATGCAGACATCGAGGCGCTGACAACTGAGACATCTAGACGTTGACAATGCAGATATCTACGCGGCGTTCTAGGCGTTGACAATGCATGCATGTATCTAGGCGTTGACAATGCAGATATCTAGGCGTTGGCAATGCAGACATCTAGGCATTGGCAATGCAGCATTGTGTACGCTTTCTGTCTCACAGTACCACAATAGACAATTTACTGTCCCCGTGGGGAAACTAGATACTGGTGTTGCTGGTGTTGCTGACCCCGAGAGGGGGAAAGATGACGAGCGACGGGCACCGAAGGGGTAGCGGGCTGTCTGCTGAGCATGTCAGTCAGTCCATCGACTGGGCAACGCTTGTCGTTATGAACCTGTACAATTGTAGTTTCCATTCCTCCGGCACACTGTGGTTCCTGCAGCAGCCCCACCCCCTCCCCCGCGGTTTAAACGAGGCCTGAACTTCACAGATACACCGTGAGACCCTACCAGCTCTTCGCCAATGCAATATTATTTCCAGATCTCTCCCCTCTGCGCATTTCACGCTTGCCTTCCACCACCAGATTCGTTTCCAAAGAGCAGCATTATTGCGGCCTTACAGACCTCTCCTGCCTGTGATGTTATCCGAAGACAAACAGTGGAAGTCGAAGACATGAAGAGGGACGGGCAGCATCGATGGTGCTGGGTGCTGAGCGAGGCCACGGAGGGCAGTTATTTCCTCCAGAAAATGACGAAGAAAAAAGAAAAAGAAAAAAGGGGAGGGGGGGGGGGGGGGCAGAAATTGCTCCATCTGGTAGGGTGAGTTTGCGATCAGAATGTTTTATTTTCTGTCATCCAGTCGGCAGTCTCAGTTGTTGCGGGGTTTTTTTCTTCTTTTTTTTTCTTTCTTTTCTTTCTTTTCTTACTTATTAGGTGTTTGAAACGTTTGACTTTATGTGACAACGCGTAAACATGAACAAAGTAAAACAGATGAGTGTGGACTGATCGAATGTTTCCCACAAAAACTTATCGACTGACAAGAAAAATATTCTAGTGAATGGAACTACAGTGAAATCTCTAATAAAATACCACTCTGATGAAAGACATCCCTCTTTTAAGATCACTCTTTCTGACAGCTGTCCTTTCATATGTCCACGTAAATGTGGCCCTGAGTAAGAACCACTACGCTTTAAAGACCATTGTTTATATCTAAGGTGGTCAGAAGAGAAATGTTTACTGTATAAGTAACAATCCTTAAACGAGTAATATATTACAATGATATCCAAGGGCGTGTGTGTGTTTGTATGTTACATAATTTTCCTTGTTTTTGATCCAGTTTTGCTCCAACATTTAAATCTCCAGCATAATCCACCCTTTGCACAGAAGCAATTTTCTTCCTCCCCAACTCAAGCGAAATCATTTAAAGATGCTTGTTAGTGAAAAATCGTTTCTTTGTAATCTGCCGAATTCTCGCGCTCGACGAGGCGCAATTAGCTGAACTTGAGCATGTCGATAAATATACGAATGGCAAAGCAGGCTTTTCCCCCTCTCCAATTTTGATTGATGGAAGTGTGTTCTCCCCACGGATGTACGGCAGCATCAGATGTCACTGCCTGGAGCCCGGAAAACGTAATTATAAGGGTGCAGGGGAGGAAGGTTTTTTTGTGCTCTCTCTCTCTCTCTCTCTCTCTCTCTCTCTCTCTCTCTCTCTCTCTCTCTCTCTCTCCTAGACTCGATTTTTTCCCCTCTCTGCTCCCTGTAATTGCCTGTCGGTTTCGATTTATAGACTGGTAGCAGTGAGCTCAGAGTAGCGCTCCCCATCAATGTAGTTCTGCCTGTTCCTTTGAAAATGCAGGTATAAAGACGTTCATGTATGTAGCAGAGCCGGACATCTTCCATTCAGTGGAGTATGGAGACTGTACTTTTGCGATTCTGTTTCACCATCAAGAGGTTAATATGAGGACAGGGGATGGCTGTATATTTGCTATTTGACTATGGGCGGCGTGTTGACTAATACGACGTATTTAATAATGTGTATTATTATCTGCAAACATGAACAAACTAATACGAACACAACTATGTCCTTTTAATTCGCGCGCGCGTGCTCTCTCTCTCTCTCTCTCTCTCTCTCTCTCTCTCTCTCTCTCTCTCTCTCTCTCTCTCTCTCTCTCTCTCTCTCTCTCTCTCACACACACACACACACACACATACACACACAGAGTACACAACACACACACACACACACACACACACACACACACACACACACACACACACACACACACACACACACACATACACAAACACACACACACACACCACACACACACACACACACACACACACACACACACACACACACACACACACACACACACACACACAACACACACCACACATACACACACACGCACGCACGCACGCACGCACGCACACACGCACGCACGCACGCACGCACGCACGCACGCACGCACACACACACACACACACACACACACACACACACACACACACACACACACACACACACACACACACACACACACACACACACACACACGATCGAGTATTATTGCAGTATGGGCAAAAGATGAAGCAGAAGTGCTGCCGGCTATGCTTCTGCGTGAGCCCGCCCTTGTTACTCAGTGGACCACCAAGACGTTATGACAGAGACAGGGGTTGGCTGTATACTGTAACTGGACCACCAAGACGTTATCACAGAGACAGGGGTTGGCTGTACCAAGACGTTAACACAGAGGCAGGGGTTGGCTGTACCAAGACGTTAACACAGAGGCAGGGGCTGGCTGTACCAAGACGTTATCACAGAGACAGGGGTTGGCTGTACCAAGACGTTAACACAGAGACGGTTGGCTGTACCAAGACGTTAACACAGAGACAGGGGTTGGCTGTACCAAGACGTTAACACAGAGACAAGGGCTGGCTGTATGTTGTCATTTGACAATCAGAACATTAACGCAGAGACAGGGGTTGGTTGTGTGTTGTTATTTGAACTTCAAGCGTTCACACTTACTCAGAGGGTTTCGTATTATCAAGATTATAACACGAAGACGTGGTTTGGCTGTATTATTACGTTAACACAGAGATAGGGGTTGGTTGTATCAAGACGTTAACACAGAGGAAGGGGTTGGCTGTATCAAGACGTTAACACAGAGGAAGGGGTTGGCTGTATCAAGACGTTAACTCAGAGGAAGGGGTTGGCTGTATCAAGACGTTGACACAGAGGAAAGGGTTGGCTGTATGTATCAAGACGTTGACACAGAGGAAGGGGTTGGCTGTATCAAGATGTTAACAAAGAACCAAGGGTTGGCTGTACCAAGACGTTGACACAGAGGAAGGGGTTGGCTGTATCAAGATGTTAACAAAGAACCAAGGGTTGGCTGTACCAAGACGTTGACACAGAGGAAGGGGTTGGCTGTATCAAGATGTTAACAAAGAATCAGGGGTTGGCTGTATCAAGACGTTGACACAGAGGAAGGGGTTGGCTGTATCAAGATGTTTACAAAGAACCAGGGTTTGGCTGTATCAAGACGTTGACACAGAGGAAGGGGTTGGCTGTATCAAGATGTTAACAAAGAACCATGGGTTTGCTAGCTGTATCAAAACGTTCAATCAGAGACAGGGGTTGGCTGTGTGTTGTTATTTGATGATCTGTTCTAATAACAATCAACCCAAAAACTATGAAAAAGAAATAATATTTAAAATTCGTCACATGCAGATGATTTTTCTGTTCTTAATGTGTTCTGTACATGTCCGTGATAGGTATCTGGTCTAATGGTAGGTTGAGTTAAGCTAAGCTAAATCTGCGCCCGTGTCTGTTAGCTGGTCCAGTCTCCTAGGCAAAGGAGACGTGTTGCAAAAGGTCGACTGTGGTGTTGTTAGTTTCATTTGAAATGACAGATGCAAAATCTCACAAATCTTCCCCGTTGACAGGCTTCCGTTACATTTGATCTCCTGTTTGTTGTCTTCCTATACATTTGCAGCATAAAACAAACACGATGGTGACGCGCTGCTGCCTCGTTCAGATATTTTCCGAGCCTCGTTTCTGGTTTTCGAGCCTCGCTTGACGTTCTGCTCATCAGTCGAGCCTCTATCTGACTAGTACGGCGGCAGGTTTGTGGTGTGGCGATGCAATAAAGATAGGAATCTGTCTGGCATCAGTAGACCCTTTTTATTGCAATTTATTACCATGACGACCCTATGACAACACTGCCGAGGATGTTTTTCCCAAGAGGAGTAATCCAACAGATGACAGCGTTAGCTTTTGTCAGTGTATTATGTATGAAGTCATCTAGGGTGTAATGAGAAACGGGTGCTCAACACTCACTCCTAACCCTAAATGGGAGAACACCACTATATTGCGGTTTAAAAACAAAACAAAAACAAAACGATTGCAGTCAGTTATTACCGTGTTGATGGCTGTCTGTTCGATTCGATTTCTTTATCCGCCTGAACGGAGATTTTGCCCTTCAATGAGGCGGAAGTGGCTGTGCTTTACGATAAGCAGTAACACGAGCCATGATGCTATTCCCTTACAACAACTTGTGAAGCCAAGACCTGAACACACAGCTCGGTCTGACTCTGTCGGCTTACGGACCCAGGCCACAGGCCAGTCGGGACCACATTCGTCACTTTGAACACAGTGGGCCCCTGGTCGTGGCTTCTGGCTTAGCCATGTGCGTCAGCTTTAAATTACCTTTCAGTCTTGCCGGGAAAACCCGGACTGAATGTCTAGTCTTTCGCATGAGGATCCCTCCCGAAACCCCGGTTCACTCGACTACCTTGGGAATGTGATGGGTGATTCCCATTACAGTCTCACCACGGCAGTAGATTGCATACACTAGCAGGGCCGGGTAGCTCTGTTCTTAACGACTGGTGTGACCTTACCCAGTTAAGAACAATCAAAATTTCAGCAACGAAAAAATAAGCGCCACGTACGTTAAAAAAAGAAAGTCACATATTTAAGTCATTGCCTTCCAGCGGCGCTGCACGTGAGGGCCAGCCATCTTCCGCGTTTCCTCGTCAGCGGTTGCCAACGATAGCGACGACACACCCAGGGCCGTAATCATTCAATCATTTATATAGCTATTTGCAATACAGAGACGCTTCACGCCTTTCCATTCATGTGCATTAAGGCTATTAGAAATGCCAACATCACACCCGGTCATTCTCAACAGGCGAGAGAGAAATGGCTGGAAATTTCATGGCCTATGACATGTGGTATTCAAATGCTGTCGCCAGTTGTTTGCCCATCTTTTTGGCTTCCATTGCATCCATTTGGACAGCTTTTCAATCGCACCTCCGCTTTTCACTATAAATTCTTTAAAAACTGGTTTCCGGGGACATGCTGTATTCCCAAGACAGGTTCATTTTATCCAATTGCTCTGGACGCCATTCTTAACAGCTTGGTTGATGAACTTCCGGCTGTAATATTTGCTATGGAGTGGCAGCGGCGGGTTTCTTCTGTACACACATTATTTTTGTCTTCGGCACTTGTGCTTTCCACCTCGTCTTAAAAGCCCCCGTCTGCATGCACTGTCAGCTCCCCATTTCACCCCGTCTGTACGGTCAGCTCCCCATTTCACCCCGTCTGCATGGTCAGCTCCCCATTTCACACCCGTCTGCATGACTCACAAATAGATCTAAGTGCAAGCGCGCCTTCTTCCACCCGCGTGACCCTCCGGTTGGAGGTAGGTGTGTGTGTGTGTGTGTGTGTGTGTGTGTGTGTGTGTGTGTGTGTGTGTGTGTGTGTGTGTGTGTGTGTGTGTGTGTGTGTGTGCTTACATAAAAAATCCCTTGGCATAACATTTTAGCGCCTCCTGCTTTAATCCTCTCAGTGACTACAATCTTTGTTCCCGTCTAAAGTTCACCACTCGTGACTGCTACATCATAAACAAACGTCTTAAACACCGAATTTCCTGTGTTTAAAAAAAAAAAAAAACTGCGAGCGACTCATAGAGGGTTGAAAGGAACAGCGTTCGCCATCTCTGTTCCTCAGTGTCGGAGTATGACAAGAACGCTTGCGAGTTAAACAGGAGGAGTCGATGCTATTCTAAAACAAACAAGTTCCTGTTAGCTTTTGACTCGAAACCGCTAACCAAAGACATCAACTGTCCGCCGAAGAGTTTGCCAACTAACACAGTGCACCCAAGAGCTTCAAAATCCAGGCGAAAAATATCAAAAAGTCGAAAAACAATGTTCAATTAGAGACAAATTCCTAGGCAAGAGCAACAGGCTTTTTCTTCTCACCCACTGCGGGTTTTAGCATCGCACGTGCACAACTCGAGCTACAATCTACATTCTCAGACACACTGGGGCTTGTCTGTCTGTGCCGGCTGATGCTTTGTCTCAGGGCTTTCGATAGGTAAACGATAATTACCGCTCCTGCTCGATGAAGGACAACTCAGGCTCTTGCTTGTCGATTTTATGAATGGTTCCTTTGTGTGTGTGTGTGTGTGTGTGTGTGTGTGTGTGTGTGTGTGTGTGTGTGTGTGTGTGTGTGTGTGTGTGTGTGTGTGTGTGTGTGTGTGTGTGTGTTCTTGTTTTGTTGTTCGATGTTTCTGTCTGTTCCAAAAAGAAAGTCTGCTTCTAACAGAATATAAATGACCAGCGTATACCATGAATATAAACGGGGGCGGGGATAGCTCAGTGGTTAGAGCGCCGGACTCGTGATTGAAAGGTCGCGGGTTCGAATCCCTGCTGGAACGGCGGGAGAATTTTCTTCTCCAGGGTCGACTTTCTGTGCTGACTCTTATTTCGGTATCCGTTCCACCCCCGTGTTACCACAGTAGCACGTAAAAAATCCCGGTCATTCTGCCAAAAGTGCAGGTGGCAGGTTACAGCTAAACACGCATACACCTTACGTATGTGGCTTTTATTGAACCGTGCTTCGGCATTGGTCACAACTTGTCCCTAATATGTCAAATGACATCTGAGGACATTAAGCATCATCTCATCATCATGAATATATTGAAAACCCTACATTTGTTTATACGTCTTTAAAAAAAAAAACTTTAAAAAAACGCGGTAAAACACCATGTTTTGTTGAAAAAATTAATGCATAAATATGACATTTTTTAATTATAAAAGTATGGGGCAGTGTGTGATTTTCCGAACAGCCGGTTGTGTCTTTTTTGCAGTGCCTACTAAGGCCCATTGTACGAGTCCAGTGGGAACCTAGCCAGCTGCTGTTTGGCTGTTCGGCTGGCACATGGCAGGCCTGGCTACACAGCGCCCTGATGATGTTTGCGTGTGAGTGTGAACGATATGACTCCGTACTTTATTCTTAATATCATCGTCATTATTATTATCATCACCATCTAAATTATTACTATCATCGTCGTATCATGTTTCACCATCAGCATCGTGGTTGCGAATATGGTCTTTCTACTTCCAGGCACAGAAGAGCATTAGCAGGGTGGACAAACATGAGGTTTCCTATCTTGCCAACAGCATTATTACCGTGACGCACGTGCTAACTGGCATAAAACAGCAGCTTTCATCTTTGTAACAGGCAGAAAATCAAGAGTTACTCCGTTAACGCATGGATTCACCAAGCAAAAAGATCTCATTCCTAACCTTTGCCAAAGTTCGCACGTACCAAACTACGATTAGACAGCGCCAGGCACAGCAGGGCCTACTGTAGGCACTGACACCACAATTATAATTTTATCCACTTCCGGCAGCTCAGTGCAGCAGATTCTACAACTGCATTCTCTGAGGAGGAAGATGATAATAAGGAAAGTAGTACCAAAAACAGAAAGCTACGTATGCCTCCTGCTTCCACCCCCGGACCCCACCCCACTCTTGCCCTACTGCAGAAAGACAGGCCGTGATGTCATAGCATAATCATGGTGTCACTTTCCACAACTTTCCGCTCGCAAAGTCTTCATCCTCAAACGATCTGATTCCGAAACAGCCTACACATTACTATGGTTTTGCGGTTCGGTCTGTATGTTATGTGTTAACTCTTTCGTTGGTGTTTGATATTTTTGACATAGTTTGCGATGGCATAACGTGATAAACGCTTGAAATATGGAACAGAGGTGGTCAGGGGCATTGTTTTCGTCTGTGGGCTTTTCGTCGCGAAAATGGAACGGCAGCTAGACAGCCAAGTTCTTGGCTGGATGAAATGTTCACGGTGCCGCTAACATTGCCGCTTTCTGTTGGCATTGTCTGGTACCTTGTAGTCAGTAGGGGGTCCATGTGAACATTCCTTCGTAACAGTGGTTTGCGGTGGAAGCGTTGCATTCGAAGAACATTGTTTAGTGTTCTCTGATACTCTGATTGTAACAACATCGATAGACTGCACAGATTGCCTCGCTACTCCTCGTAGATCTAGATCTGTTCTGCATACTTTCTGTCTTTGTAAACACTCCGGGATGGGGCGTCATAAATAACGTATTATTATGTAAAACCCAAGGAGACGGTCGGAAATTCCTGGACCGTTTTAAAAGTGCTGCTAAGGACGAAGTGCTGCTAGGTAAGCGGCCTCGTTAAACAAGCTACGGCAATTAAAAACCACGGAAAATGCACGGAAAAAATGCAATCTGAGAACGTTGAGTCGTGAGTGCGATTGTCTTGCCAAAATCGGCACTAAGGAAGCGTTCACGTTGTTACTGGGAAACTAGGTCAAACGTCAAAGGGCAACATGCGCCGACTCGAACTGACAATCAGAGACAAAAATATATGGAAAAAATCACCTTTTGTTGCGGATTTTAGCTGTAATCGGCAGATATGGGTCTCATTTAATGATTGTGATGATATTTGTGACCCAAAATAACCTTTAAAACGGTCCAGGAATTTCCGACCGTCTCCTTGGATTTTACCTATTATTATTATCATCATTATCATTTCTGCTCTCAAAAAAGAAAGAAAAAAGCAACAAAAAAACAAACAAACAAAATAGCCGAAAATTGCACCTATAATATAATTTTAGCAACAGTTATGGAAGCCTATCGTTACTAGCTGCGTGCGAGTGGATGTCGTTTTTTAAGGTTGTGTTGGGCGTGGTGAATTGGACATGAAAACTGTCTCACACTAGTAATTCTAATTTATGTCTTGACAGACACACAAAGACTGAGCGAGAGTCTGTGGCAATTTTTTGATTTGGCAATCACTCCTGGACAGATGGACAAAGACTCTACACAGCGAGAATTTGTGGCCGTTTTCTGATATCACTTCTTCCATAGTTTGTCGACTGATTATAAACTTGGTAAGAGAACGGGGAGGGGGGGGGGGGGGGGGGGTGGATTAACGCCATATTTCGTTCAAAAGCAATTAGAAAGAAGAAAAAAGTAGAAAAATAAAGGAAATGCTTTATCAGACTGGAAGACGTTATGTAAAACAAGTCTAACCTACAGTGGTGTATATATAGAGATACCCAGACCCCCTTCCCCCTTCTCCCTGTCCCTATAAGCCTCACGATTTCTGTGGACGTTAAGCACCATGTTTACTTAAAGAGAGTCTCCTCTAGAGGTGTTTTTAATTGTATGGTGTCAATGACGATGAGATGAGAAAGAGGGGAGGGAGGTGTCAAGGCTTTCGCCCCCTCTGGCCCCCTCGGGGACTGGAGCGGAGGGGCATATTATTTATTTTATTTTTAAAAGTAATTGCGTTGGGCTGTGGACAATGAAAGCTGAAAGTGTGTGTGTGTGTGTGTGTGTGTGTGTGTGTGTGTGTGTGTGTGTGTGTGTGTGTGTGTGTGTGTGTGTGTGTGTGTGTGTGTGTGTGTGTGTGTTTATATGGAACGTACAAAACGCTGTTTTCTAACAGAGTTAAACTCATTCCGCTTTACAAGAGAAAGAGTTGCACTGACAGCGTCTGTATGACTGTGGAGGTCGTCTTAAATCTTTGAAGAAAACAGCTGGAGGCTAGCTTTCGCGAGATCAACACCCACCCGCCTTTTTGCTCCCATTATATAGGCCAATTAACGGTTAGCATGGGGCCGTTATAGTACCTACTTCCGGGCAGTAGGCCATTCACGGGTGTTGACTGAACAAACGCCTTTGTCAAAAGTCGCTAGTAACGTTGGTGAAAGAATTGGATAACAAACCAATAAGTGGAGTCGGCCCTGAGTGTGACCTAGTACTAGTAGAACCGGAAACAAACAATCGATGGAAGGAAAAGAAATGTAGGCTCTGGACACAAGATCGTGGTCGATTTCGTTCCTTTCGGAAAAGTTTGTGGGAGTTATGAAAAAGTGAAAATGGTCTCTGGTGTCAGTGAAGACGGGTTGGCGAAGACGTTATATAGTCTCAGGGTTACCGAGGTCTTTACATAGACTTTGGGGTTAACGGAGGCTGTGCGTAGTCTCTAGGATTACCGGCCAAAGCCTGGGTAGTGTGTGTGTGTGTGTGTGGGGGGGGGGGGGGGGGGAGGAGGGGGATATCCAAGACTAGATAGTCTTTAGGATGACTGGACGAAAACTAGATAGTCTTTGGGATTACAAAAGACAGTCTCTGGGATTACTGACCAAAGGCAGGGTAGTCTTTGCGGTTATCGAAGATTATGGCTACTCTTCGGGGTTACTGCCCGGAACTGGATTACTGGAATAGTCTTTGGGGTTACTGGACGAAAACTGGACAGTCTATGGGATTACAAAAGACTGTAGACAGTCTCTGGGAAAACTGGCCAAAGGCTGGATAGTCGCTGATTATCGAAGACTAGATACCTAGGGGTTACTGGCCGAAAACTGGGTAGTCTTAGGAGTAACAGAAGACTGTAGACGGTCTCTGGGCTTACTGCCAGAAGGATGGATAGTCTACAGGACTATAGCTAGTCTTTTGGGGTCACCGTACCAGTAAGTAGCTTCAAGGGTTACAAGTTTAATATAACGTTACAGCAAAATTGACCACACCGCTACAGCGAAACTGACAACGAATACAATACAAGCCATTTGTATTTAAGCAGTCAAAAGCAGAGCAAGGGAGGAAGTGACCTCGTCATGGGCATGCAGTGACCGGAACCACTTCCATTTTGTCGGCGAAGACCGAGTTCCGTATGAGCACCATCATAGATTTCCACTCCTCGTTTGTGACACGAACAGATAACACTTCTAATTGTTTCGTAACATTCTCCCAACCCTTGTCCTTCGTGGTGCATAGGAGGAGAACACGAGCGTTGTGCAGAGAGAGAGGAGGTTGGGGCGTTGGTCTTTTCTGCTATCAGTGAACTGTGTAACGAACCTGTTTTAGCACAGTCTCATTAGTTTTGTCGACTGCTTGGAAAGTGTACCCCTAGAGTTACTTGGCTGGCTACACGCAGTGACTGTGATTCTTTTCAGTAGCTGCATTTCAGCTTCGAAAATAAAGTGCACTTTCCATTCATAAACAAAATGACCAGCCTTTGAAAATGTTAGAGAAAGAAAGCAAGAAGACTCGAACATTTTCGAAATACGAAGTAAACAGCATGACCTTGGTACCCAAAGCGTTCTTTTGCATAATAGACGACGGTGCACCGATGGTGGTCATGCTGTTTACTTCGTATTTCGAAAATGTTTGAGTCCCATTATGACCGAACGTTTCAATAGATTTTTTATTTTTTTTAGTAAAACAGCCAAAATATCCTGCGGCGCAAAGTTGTGAGCTACATAACGACAGTTTAATGATCTGAGAACAAACCGGCTCCGAGTCAGTGTTGTGGCGATTTAAACATGAAAGACTTGAACGAATAAACGGACAGGGGTGCAAACGGCCACCCGAAGGCAGAAAGACATAGGCCTACACGACAGAATGAATTACACGGGTGCTAGTTTACATCTCTGTTACTGCTGCATCGCTCGGAGTCATTTTATGATCAACAATGCACAGCAAATGAACGCCAGTCCGTCAAAACTGTTTGAGTCAAAGCAAATGCCGACTACAACTTTCAGTTAAAACATAAATTCATCCAAAAAGAACCCACTAAACAAAACTTAACATTTTATGAAGGAAGATGGAAGCAAATCCTTGTTAATCTATTATCAACGTGCCCTTCTCCGAAAGACATGTGTTCAAAGAAAGTGAATGGCTTCAGCAGGCCTTCAACAAGCGGAGCAGGCAAGGCCTGGAAAGACTACCCTCTCGATGAGTTGCTAATCTCTCTGCCACAGACAGTCTTTCGCGTTAGGTGAAGAGCTGCTTGTCAAATAGACTCTTGTCAGTCTGATGCTGATGGATGAGAAAGACAGCCTTTTTCAACGAGGAAGCTCACAAGGCGTGTTTTATAGTGCTTCGGTATGTATAGGATGCCCCCTTCCCTCTCTCACCACCTTTTCCCATTCCTTCTCCTGCTCTCACTCGCTCTGGTTTCCGGTGGCGGGTTTTAGTTGAACCGGCTCAGAATTCTGTTCTGGGACTACGTACGTAGGCTACTACTCAGCTTCGGACTGACTGATTGGTAGACTGATTGACTGACAATCGATTTAGCCTAGGTCTTGATTCGCTGCTTGGTCGATTAGATGGTTGGTTGCATGTTTGGTCAACTAATCACGAACACAATTTGCCTGATGCGCAATGATCACCTTGTTACCGGGTACCGTTCTTTTGTTTTCGTTCATCTAACAAACAAAAATCATTATCTGAGCCGATCACAGTCCTGTGAGCAGACAAGTACAGGCCATCAATGTCCGAATTTCATTAAAGTTTGAAAAAAGAAAGAAAAAACAAAAAAAGGAAATCTGATGTTCGTGACTGCTATCTGTTACTGAATCTCCAAACACGAACACTCTGTGTGTTTTGGCAACATTTCTGTCAAGTCAAACAACTTGTCGTGTTGTTGATTAACTGACTAGTGTTAGAGTCCGATGATTGTACTAAAAGTAACTTCAAAATGTTCTTCGAGTATTGTAATTATTCTAAACAAAAATAATGCTTAAAGTAGCTGAAACAACTTGAGTTAACCCTTGCCAATCGCGTTCCAACAATCAAAAATATAAAGCGGTTGTCTCATGAACGTATGAAGTCATCTGCACGTTGGATAGGTGACTGAACGAACAGAAGAAAAGAGAGAGAGAGAGCACGTAAAAGAACCGACTTAAGTACAGTAGTTTGGAAGTACAAGCACGGTTTGTGCGGTTTTGTACTTAGTAAGCCTACTCAGTGCTGAACGATTTCGTCATGGGCTGTGCTGGAGGGAAACACAACCACGAAAATAATGCTATGATTATTTTTGAGACTCGGTTGTGAAATAAAGAATCGGTCGAGTCTGCAATGATACTGCACTGCACGCACACACGAGACTGTTGAATCTGATTTGCAAGAGCGGATCATTTAAAATGGAACCGTGTTTAATGTGTCATTTGCATCTAATCCAGCTGCAGAGGGTTATGAAATTCCCAGGCAGATCGTCAGTAACCATTCCCACCGCTCTCCTTTCCGCCTCAAACTGGCAGGTTGCCTGATGAGGAAAAGAGTGCAACTGGCTGACAAATGGAATAGCTGTACATTAATCAGCGTTGGACTCTAAGGAACGGAAAGAGGACGTGGCGTGGTTTTATGGTAGGTAAAAACTTCTGACGCTACCGCGAACGTGTCTGCTAGTAGAAGCGTAACGTGGTTGGCTGTGTTGATGTTGGTGTCAGTCAGTGGTGGACGCGGCACTGCTGCTGCTAGTGGTCACGGTGTTGCTATCCGGTGTGGACGGCACTGTGGATCCAGCCAAACGATGCAGGATGATCAGCAATATCTGCAGGGCTCACCACCCCACACAAAGGAAGTCATTAAAGCGTGGGCTTCGCTCTCTCTTGCTGTTCATCGCTTTTATCGAGCAGACTCACTGCGCGGCTCCGGCTTGTCGCATGTGATTCTAAATGAATGACTGTCGCTTTCTATAGCGCGTTTCTGAATATTCCCGTAAAACTGCTGCCGTCTCGGTGCGTTCTCTGTAGTCCACACAACCACGTACCATGTCACGTCACTGTAAATGCGTGTTTAGCTGTATCGTGCCACTGCACTTTTGGCAGAATGGCCGGAATTTTTTTTTACGTGCTACTGCGGGTGGCGGAAAGGTACCAGAATAAGTCATTACAGAAAGTTGACCATGGAGAAAACAATTCTCCCGCCGCTCCTGCCGGGACTCGAACCCGCGACCTTTCGAGTCCGGCGCTCTAACCACCGGGTTATTCCCGCTCTGTAGCTGCAATCAGGCGATTCCAGTCTTCGTGCTGTCATACTTTCCTTGCCAGTGTGTCTAACCTTGATCAAAGCGAAGAGTTTGATCAGTCAGAACCAGACTGATTAAGCAGTATTCTGAAACGCGAGTGCTCTTCAAATATTTACAAGCAATGTTTCAGGTTTCCACGTTGAGCCGATAATGGATTGCTAACGCGACAAATGCAAGCAGAGAAATTAGGCCCCGTTGCCCCCCCCCCCCCCTCCACGCCCCTCCTCCCCCCCCCCCCCCCCACCCTCCCGGAAAAGAAAAGAAAAGAAGAAATCCGAGACTGAAATTCTCATCGCTGGTTGAAAATTTGGAAACTCCTTGTAGGAGATGCAATCTGCGCTCATTGTGGCGGCTTGGCCCGAGGTGAAAGACATCATCAAATTGAAATGCTTTTAAAGCTGCGGCAAACCTCTCTTCACCACAGCCTTTCCTCCCGGGACGTGGTAATGGGATTTCCTAGGCCGCGCTTGTCCCAGGCGAGACTGACGTGGATTGGAAGCATGTAATATTATTTAGTGTGCTCTCTTTAGCACCTTTTTGGTCAGTAAAACAGCCAGCTCATGCGCAATATCATGTATGCTGTAAATGTGTATGCGTGTGTGTGTGTGTGCATGTGTGCGTGTGCGTGCGTGCGTGAGTGTATGTGTGTGTGCCACTGACAGTGTGTGTGTGTGTGTGTGTGTGTGTGTGTGTGTGTGTGTGTGTGTGTGCGTGTGTGTGCCACTGACAGTGTGTGTGTGTGTGTGTGTGTGTGTGTGTGTGTGTGTGTGTGTGTGTGTGTGTGTGTGTGTGTGTGTATGTGTGTGTGCTTGCGCGTGCGCGCGCATGAGAGGAGAGCTAGATGACGTTTTGTCATTCAGAAACTAAAACTGAAAAAGGCCTTATGAAGTAAAGGAAGCAAGGTTCGCGAGCGATAAAACAAAAAACAAACAAGGAAACGTCGGAAAAAGAAAAAGAAAAGAAAAAAAAAGGGGGGGGGGGGGGGGGGCGGACATAACGAAACAGTGTATAGTAGATCTATGCCTGTCATTATACAGTGTTGTCGTTTATTTAGATGAGCTCTCTCGGACCTCGACTTTTGAACATGTAAACTCAAAGTCTCATAGAAAAAAAAACATTATTGGCTGACGTCTTTATTGACCCCGTTACTGACAGTCTGTGGTTGCCAGTGTGGGAAAAGTACGCTTCGGAAGCAGCTGGTCCAACCTGGGGCCCATCTGACAAGACGGAGGCAAGCCACCCACCGGCCTGTGAACATAAATTAACCTACATTCCTTTCCGCATATAAAAAAAAAATCAAGACAGCGGCATACATGTTCCACCAGTAGAAAGAAGCAACGATACTGGCGTATTGTCGACATGGGCAGGCTACATTCACTGACCTAATGAAAAAATGGCCGCTGTCTACGTGCTGTCTCAGTTCGTTCCAGCACACACTTGTTTTAGTCTCAGGGAAAATACTGGCGTGTGCAAACCTGGACTGACACGTCACCGGTCACTCTCTTGATAAGGTCATGACCTCAAACAGTCCCGTCACGGACTCGGGGTCAGTTACAGGTGATGCTGATGCAGCCACGCAGAATGCTACAACATTGGTCGGAGTTCAGCCCAACATTGACGGGAGTCAGCATGCAGACGCAGTAGACTGGAAAAGGTCGGTGAAAATGTAAAATCTCAACCATGCTGTATCTAAACATGAGCGAATAACAGCTTGACAGCAAGCATCATAGCCTCGTATTGAAAGCTTATCTGTCAGCTGAGCACCGTCAATCCAGTTCTAGCTGCCCTGGGCAGTGATACAGTCTAACAAAAGCAACGTGCCTACATCATCGCATCCGAGTCAGTACAGTCAGTCCACGATTACATTCAAATTCATCCTACTACAGCAGCTACTCCACCAAACCTACGTACATGCGATTCAAAAGGACAAAACGCAGTACGATCGCACGGTATTCGACGAGGATACTCGAGTCAACACTGCGACACAGCTCACAGAGCTACGGGCGGCAGCGTTCTTGGGGAATACACAAAACAATGCAAAATGATTTGCAGCATTTACTCTTTGAATTGGCTAGATGTGGCACGGTGTCGTATCAGACTTCAATGAGGAAATAGAGGGCTTGAGGGAGGTTAATACAGACATGGGGCATGTAACAAAAACAATACAAGCATTTATCCATTTGTCTTAACTGGAGACCTGGAAGGGAAGTTAGTTGGCGTGATGTTTACTGCTCACGCTGGCAGTCAACTCTTACTGGGAGAGACTCTGTGATAAGTAAAATGTGCTACCGTTATAGTGACCAAGTGACTGCTCACCACGCAGACAGTTTTAACAGTACAACTGACAATTTCCACGGCTGTAAGACAGTCAGATCCAATCCGATTCAGTTGGCACCACAGAGGTGCACTAACAGGACCACGAGAAAAGGCGCAAGGCTACAGAGAAGAAACCAAAACTAATAAACTCTACCCCCATTTAACTGAATTTGTCCAGAAAACACACACACACACGGAGAAAATAACCAGTTAGCCAACAAACTGTGATACTCTAAGTGCAAGAATAACGACAGCAAAAAAAATTGGAATGTAAATAATTGATTATTATGTACCAAACAACGCTGTATTATTCACACACAGAGAAGCAGGCAGGCAGAGACAGAGACAGAGAGACGGCTAGTGGTATGAACAGAACTCATGAATACGCTCAATCAGGATGCCGATATTTTTCCAAGTATGGAGTTCTGCAACAGCGTATTTATACAACTGAAAACAGATGAAACAAGAACCAACGTTAAATTCCAACACTTGATGCACGGCTCGGCTCGCGGACGCTGAGGGGCGATAGACCGACCCACAGTATGATATGCCAACAGTGTCAAAATGCCAACTGTTTCAATGCAGTAAACATTCTGAGGTCTAGATAAGACGGGCAAAGCGACGCCGAAACATTTTGTGCGTCATGATCATCACCGAGTCCATCCCGCACAGACGTCCGTGAAAGTTGCCCCGAAAAACGCCTGTCTCACATGCCCCTTGCCAATCGTACATGAGGGCCAGTTCGGCAGGCTATGCTGCGCATCAAAACAATCACTTCAATTGTTGATTTTTTAACATTTTTGTTTGTTTTTACGATTCAAATGAAGACAAATCGATGACTAAACCCCCTAAATTCAGCTGCAGATTCACAGAAAAAACTTCGTTTTTTGCCATTTAAAAATGGCGCCAGTGTCTTTCCCCAGTGTGTGTGTGTGTGTGTGTGTGTGTGTGTGTGTGTGTGTGTGTGTGTGTGTGTGTGTGTGTGTGTGACAGACTATTCCTGGAAACAAAAGCACGCACGGATTCAATACCCTACCCTACCAACACCCCATCCCCCCCTCCCCCCCCCCCCCCCCCCCCCCCCACACACACACACACAGTGCGCTGTGAAGTCTTGCGGTTTGATGGGTTTTTTTGTTTTGTTTTAATGAGAAGTTTGATCTCTGACTCCGTTTTGCCTGCTGGCCATTCTTGACAGTGCTTTCCCAAGTTTTCTGGTCAACCTTTTCTCACCTTAAAGTGATGACCAGCAAGCGTTTTGTTTTTGCTTCAATAGAAAAAGTTTAACATATGCTGAGAGAGAGAGAGAGAGAGAGAGAGAGAGAGAGAGAGAGAGAGAGAGAGAGAGAGAGAGACAGACAGACAGACAGACAGACAGACAGACAGACAGACAGACAGACAGACAGTAAAAACGATTTTATTTGCATTGATTTCAGTCCCGAACGCACGTTTCGATTATCATGAGAAATCATGTTGGGGTGATGGGTGCGGGGAGAGCATCGAGATCAGCTACAGTTTGCAAAACAGTATTGGTGCTTTCCCTTCCAACACAACGGGGCCAATCACTGCGCACGCGCGGATGTGTGTGTGTGTGTGTGTGTGTGGATGGGCCAGAACGGAAGAGGTTGACAGCGTTGAGACAGGGCACTGAGGCAAATACGGGAAATTCGAGCGAGTGAATGTGTGTGTGTGTGTGTGTGTGTGTGTGTGTGTGTGTGTGTGTGTGTGTGTTCGTGCGTACGTGCGTGCGTGTGTGTGTCAGTGTGGGTAGGGGGTGGGGGGTGAGGGCAGAACGGAAGAGGCTGACAGCGCTGATGCAAATACTAACGGGAAATTGAAGCGTCGCCGGCAAGCAGCCGCTGGGACTGTCCGAGTGTCGATGTTAGTGACTATGCACAGCACAGTTAGAGGTGCACGACAGTGTGTATGCGTGCGTTCGTGCATGTGCGTGCGTTCTTGTGTGCGTGCATGCGTGTGTGTGTATATATATATATATATATATATATATGTGTGTGTAATTTAGGTCTTGCCTCTTTAGCTTCTTGTGATTTGAATTGCTTGTACAGTTGTAGTCATTGTTATTGTGGTTTACCGCTTGAGGTGTCTCAACGTGGATGTAGTTTATGTCTGAATTTTGTGCAGTGCGCCAAGCTATACGTTAGAGGTTCCCACTTTTGAAATATTTTATTATTACAGTGTGTGACGAAACGCATTCGTCACATGAGTGTAACCGGCATTTCTTTTGGGCTGGAGTATTAAATGTGGAAAAGTACAAGAAGGCAAACTCACTAGTGGGGTGTCAATTGCTGGACTGGGGACGTGTAAAGACGGAATCACGTGAATCTCGGTGATGGTTCACTGACTTGACTCGAACTGACAGAGCTCAGGTCGCTCACTATAGACAACTATCTTGACATTTGCCAGAAGACGACAGACTGGAACGTTCGGACTGAAATGTCACTGAGGGTTCGTTGCCGGTAGTAGAAATCCCTACTCTTCGCCAAGACAAGAGGTAAAGATTTGTTACTTTGTGTCGCGTCTGAACTTGCTTCAGAAAAATGAATGCCATGTAAATTTGCTGAATGTATGTTTTTGAACAACTGCTGTGGAAACAATGTGTTTTGTAAATTATGCTGAC